>JBBDGP010002323.1:0-600000 GCA_037952835.1 Lithobates septentrionalis | reverse complement strand
ATTCCCTCGCTTAGGACAGGAATATGGCTTCTCCCCCTTGTGAGATTTCTGATGTCTGTGAAGAGAGGACTTCTGTGAAAAACCTTTCCCACACTCAGGGCATGAATGTGGCTTCTCCCCCGTGTGAGATCTCTGATGTGTGGAAAGATAGGACCTTCTAGAAAAACCTTTCCCGCACTCAGAACAAGAATACAGCTTCTCCCCCGTGTGCAATCTCTGATGTTGGTCAAGCTTGGACTTCTGTGAAAAGCATTTCCCGCACTCAGGGCAGGAATATGGCTTCTCACCTGTGTGAGATCTCTGATGTTTGTGAAGATTAGACTTATCTGAAAAACATTTCCGGCACTCAGGACAGATGAATGGCTTCTCCCCTGTGTGAGACCTCAGATGTGTGACAAGTATTGATTGTTTTACAAAACATTTCTCGCACACAGAACAGGAATATAGCTTCTCACCCGTGTGCAGTCTCTGATGATAATTAAGAGTGGACTTCTCTAAAAAACATTTCCCGCACTCTGAACAGCAAAAAGGCTTCTGCCCCGTGTGAGAACGTTGATGTGTGACAAGACGTGATTTATATAAAAAACATTTCCCGCACTCAGGACAGGAATGCAGCTTCTCACCTGTGTGAGACCTTTGATGTGTGACAAGAATTAATTTAAGTCCGAAGCATTTCCCACACTCAGGACAGGAATGTGGCTTCTCTCCTGTGTGTGATATCTGATGGCTGTAGAGATGGCATTTCTTTGAAAAACATTTCCCGCACTCAGGACAGGAATACGGCTTTTCCCCTGTGTGAAACCTTTGATGTGTGACAAGAGTTGATTTAAGTCCGAAGCATTTTCTGCACTCAGGACAGGAATATGGCTTCTCTCCCGTGTGTGATCTCTGATGGCCGGAGAGATGGCATTTCTTTGAAAAACATTTCCCGCACTCAGGGCAGAAATATGGCTTTTCCCCTGTGTGAGACCTTTGATGTGTGACAAGACTTGATTTACGTCTGAAGCATTTCCCGCATTCTGAGCAGGAATACGGCTTCTCACTTGTGTGAGATTTATGATGTATGGAAAGTGTATACTTTTTTGAAAACCAATTCCCGCACTCACGGCAGGAATGTAGTTTCTCACCTGTGTGGGTTCTTTTATGCACATAAAGACGGGATTTCAAATGGAAACACTTCCCGCACTCAGTACAGGAAAACCGCTTATCTGTTGGAAGGACGGCACCGTCCCTCACAGTCTGAGGTTCCTCAGGATTAGAAGAATATGATGGTCCGGCACCTTCCTTCACAGTCTGAGGTTCCTCAGGATAAGAGGAATACGATGGTCCGGCACCATCCCTCACAGTCTGAGGTTCCTCAGGATAAGAGGAATACGATGGTCCGGCACCGTCCCGCACAGTCTGAGGTTCCTCAGGATAAGAGGAATACAATGGTCCGGCACCGTCCCGCACAGTCTGAGGTTCCTCAGGATAAGAGGAATACGATGGTCCGGCACCGTCCCGCACAGTCTGAGGTTCCTCAGGATAAGAGGAATACGATGGTCCGGCACCGTCCCGCACAGTCTGAGGTTCCTCAGGATAAGAGGAATACGATGGTCCATCTACACTGTGTGGTGCTGGATGGACATTTGAGGTAGTCGGGTTTTCTCCTGGACTATACTGTGTGATGTCCTCATCTTCTACTTTACAGTCTGGAGACAAAGTGAGACAATCCTCTGAGGTTTTCCTCATCTCCCGTCCATCTACTAAAATAGAAATACAAAGATTATTACTAGACATGAGCAGATTGGTTCCCCTAAACCAGGACTCCGCCCACATCAGGCAGCTTTGTCTCTGAGGATCTTACAATTCCACCCTCAAGGTAACTAGTAAATGGGTCCTCTGATCTCCTGCCAGATCATTAGAGGGGAGCTGAACACCCCCCGGTTCGGTTCGCACCAGAACATGCGAACAGGCAAAAAATTAGTTTGAACACGCGAACACCATTACAGTCTATGGGACACGAACGTGAAAAATCAAAAGTGCTAATTTTAAAGGCTTATATGCAAGTTATTGTCATAAAAAGTGTTTGGGGACCTGGGTCCTGCCCCAGGGGACATGTATCAATGCAAAAAAAGTTTTAAAACGTCAGTTTTTTCGGGAGCAGTGATTTTAATAATGCTTAAAGTGAGACAAAAAAAGTCTAATATCCCTTTAAATTTCGTACCTGGGGGTGTCTATAGTATGCCTGTAAAGGGGCGCATGTTTCCCGTGTTTACAACAGTCCGAGAGCAAAATGAAATTTCTAAAGGAAAAAAAGTCTTTTAAAACTACTCGCAGATATAATGAATTGTCGGTCCCGACTCCCAGGCAATACACATAAAAGTTCATTAATAAAAACGGCATGGCCATCCGGTCCGCCCCCCTCTGACGCACGGGGTTATCCCTATGGCTTCCCTGAAGAATCATAGGGGGCGGGGCCACCCGGTTACATAACCGAGTGACCCCACCCCCTATGATGCTACGGGAAGCCATGGGGATGTCCCCGTGCGTTAGAGGGGGGCAGGGTCACCCGGCGACGTCATTGTGTGGCCCCGCCCTCAGTTTTAAAAGAGCTGTCACCTGAGAGTGGCCGGTCATTATGGCGGGTGCCTCCCATGAAGGCAGATCGTAGGCAGCGTGAGTTTTTTTTTTTTTTTCAGTCTGTCGGAGCGTGAGAAGAAGAAGAAGATTCCGTGGGACAGTTTTATTTTTTTAATAAAGGACTTGTCCCAGGGCGTGTATTGTGTTTTTTTTTACCATTTTCACACATTTGTACCCCGTTACCATTTCACACAGGGGGGCCGGGATCTGGGGTCCTCTTGTTAAAGGGGGGGGCTTCCAGATTCCGATAAGCCCCCCGCCCGCAGACCCCAACAACCACCGGGCAAGGGTTGTGGGGATGAGGCCCTTCTCCCCATCAACATGGGGACAAGGTGCTTTGGGGGGCCACCCCAAAGCACCCTCCCAATGTTGAGGGCATGTCGCCTGGTACGGTTCTTGAGGGGGGGCGCTCTCTCGTCCCCCCCCCTCTTTTCCTGTGGCCTGCCAGGTTGCGTGCTCAGATAAGGGTCTGTTATGGATTTTTGGGGGGACCCCACGCCATTTTTTTAAATTTTGGCACGGGGTTCCCCTTAAAATCCATACCAGACCTTAAGGGTCTGGAATGGATTTTGAGGGGGACCCCCACTCCATTTTTTTTTAATTTTCACGCAGGGTTCCCCTTAATATCCATACCAGACCTGAAGGGCCCGGTATGGAATTTGGGGGGACCCCCACGCATTTATTGTTTTTTAACTTTGGTTTGGGGTTCCCCTGTGGGGAAATCCCATGCCATTTTTAGCAATGAACTGTTTTGTGTATTGCCGGACCGACAATTCATTATAGCCGCGAGTACTTTTAAATGACTTTTTTTCCCTTAAAAATGTCATTTTGCTCTCACTTTTTTTTGCATTGATACATGTCCCCTGGGGCAGGACCCAGGTCCCCAAACCCTTTTTATGACAATACCATGCATATAAGCCTTTAAAATTAGCAATTTTGATTTCTCCTATAGACTTTTAAAGGGTGTTCTGCGGCTTTCAAATTTGCCACGAACACCCCTCACGTTCGACTCAGACCAGATCATTTGTTTCCTATATTTTTGGGTAGCGCTACACTGACTTATCCCATTTGTATCATTAGGTAGGTGGGGTGGAATCACCTATATGGTGTGAGCTTGCAACCCAGTTTGGTTATTTGGGTGACTGCGCAGATTGATTTTGGGTTATTAACCAACGAGAACTCTCCTTTATATTAGTGACAGTGATGAGGAGATTATAGGACGAGTGTCCCCACCCCCTCTATCACCCATTACCATCTTCCCACACAATAAGTCCTGCACTTCCTTATTTAGTCCACGATTTAGTCATGAATAACAGCGGGACTGAGCCCAACTAGAGGTCAGAGAGTGAGGATGGGGGGAGAACAACCAAGATGAAGACTGGAATGACCCTGGAAGACCACCATCATTGGGCTATTGACTCCTCCCTCATTATCACGTTCTGTTTAAGGTTCCAAAGTGTGAGGATGTTATCACGTTATTATTAACATGTAAAAGTCTGTGCTCCAATCAAATCATCAGATATAAAAAAATACATATTGTGTTTATATATAGCAGTGCGTAGAGGGTAGAGAGCAGAAGTCAGGAGTATGTAATGTACAGAATATTGTATATATTATAAACACAAAAGGTGCAGCACTAAAAAAGGGTGTTTTAAAGAAGAATATAAAGTATAAAGTTCATAATGATAGAGAGTCCAAATATTGTGATTCCAAATGGTGAACAAGAAATCTTGTGAGGAATCCTTCACCAGCGGGTATGTACACACTGCCTCCTACCATAAACTGTGGACCACCCTATACATACCCCAGCCTATAAAGTGGGGTATGTAATGTACAACATAGAGTATATAGAGCGGAGGTCGGGAGTATGTAATGTACATCAGAGTATATAGTGCATGTGTCAGGGGTAAATAATGTAGAACATAGAGTATATAGTGCAGGGGTCAGTGGTATGTAATGTAGAACATAGAGTATATAGTGAAGGCATTAGGACTACATAAAGTGCAATATAAATCATATAGTGAATGTATTTACTATTAATAACCCACCTGTACTGATCTCTGTAGGAGTGTCCTCCTCTATAAATGTCCCCGTTTTTCCATCCTCCTCCATAGTCTGCTGATCATCCCTCACATACGTCTCTTCTTCTTCTGCTTTAACCTCAAATTCCAAATCAATTGGATCTTCACTCTAAACCAACAGAATGAAAGAAACGTAAAATGTAATATTGTGAAATCACATATAGAAAAGATCCACACATCGTCTCACAAGTCCATGTCCCAGATGTTCCATTCAACCAACCTTGTAATGGTGATGGATGGTGTGATCTACCTGTGCGGAATTCTGGGAATAGAGAAGACCTCCCCCTCCCATAGACTGCTGAGCTCCACTCATCGTCATCTCTTCTTCTTCCTCTTTAAATTCAGCTTTGATGTCTTTACGTTCTTCACCCTAAACCCCAAAGATGATAAAATATATGTGTAAAACAGAGCAAGAGTATACATAGAAGAATGTCCTGTCAGAGCTTGGAATCATTATTTAGGTCTTCATGCTCAGTCCCACTTACCTGATGATGGTGAGGGATGGTGTGACCTTCCTGTGTGGAATCCCGGGAATACAGAGGAGGGGGACATCTCTCTGGTGGGTTCCCATTACTGGATCCATCTGTAGGAAACACACACACTGACTGAATACATTGTTTCTAGGTGTTTATCAGATGATGGGGGATCTAGGTGGAGCCTCCGTACTGCTCTCTCCTTTACAATAAAGTCTCCTCTTACCCGGTGATGTGAGGGGTGGCTGATTCTCCATCATGACGTCCTTGTAGAGATCCTTGTGTCCTTCTAAATACTCCCACTCCTCCATGGAGAAATAGACAGTGACATCCTGACACCTTATAGGAACCTGACACACACAATGATGCAGTCACCATCCAGACACATTCCTTGTCTGTTACTGGATAATGTCCCAGAATTCCCGGCACCGCTCACCTCTTCTGTCAGCAGCTCCATCATCTTCTTGGTGACTTCTAGAATCTTCTGCATGTTGTGTCTCTCAGGTTTTAGGGAGTCGCATGGAGGCACTGTGATGGTCATAGGATCACCTGACTTCAGAACAGGAAAACTCTGTATTGGAAAACCAATAGGAATATCAAGTTAGAATCCCAGAATCCTCCTCACCTCTCTGGTCAGGTCTGTGTTTTATTAACCACTTGCCGACCGGGTCATAGCTGAATGACAGCTACAGCGCGGTCGGCTTATTCTGGGAGGGTGTACAATGGGCGTGCACTTGGGAATGTCCGTGACCGTCGGGTTCTCCGGACCCGGCCCATCATGGAGCGGGGTAAAGGGCCAATGACAGCGGCCCTTAACCATGCGATCGCTCCGTCCAATGACAGAGCGATCTCTTGTCAACAAACCGGTGTTATGTCCGGTTCAGCTCCTCCCTTCTCCTCACACCGATCGGTATAGTGTGTGAGGAGAAGAGGGAGCTGGTGCAGCAGTGCTTGTGGGCTGGATCTGGAGTGCCGACAGCACTGATCTGTGCCCATCCATGGCTCATCAACACCCATTCATGCTCATCCATGCCACATCAGTGCTCATCTGAGCCACATCCATGCCCTATTAGTACTCATCCGTGCCACATCAGTTCTCATCCACGCCATATCCATGCCACATCAGTGCTCATCCGTGCCACTACAGTACCCATCAGTGCCTCACAAAAGTGTAAAAGGCTGTGGAAAAGTCTGTGGTATCGCCATACTCAGGAGGAGTAGCAGAATGTATTTTGGGGTGTAATTTTTGCCAAGTACATGCTATGTGTTAGAAATATCTTATATATGGACAATGTTGTGTAAAAAAAAAAAAAAAAAAAAAAAAGCGTTTTCATTTCCTTTCCACATTTTCCAAAAACTTGTGGAAAAAAATGACATGTACAGCAGACTCATTATGCCTCAGATTATACGCTGGGGTGTTTACTTTCCAAAATGGGGTCATTTTTGGGGCGTTTCCATTGTCCTGGTGCTCTAGGGCCTTCAAAATTGTAAGAGGTAGTCAAGAAATTAAATGTGTAATTTACAGTATGTCCCTAGAACACCTGATGGTGCTCCCTGAATGTTGGGTCTCTTCTTGTTACCAGGCTGTGTAAAGGTCTCACACGTGTGGTATCGCTATACTCGGTAGAAGTAGTAAAATGTATTTTGGGGTGTAATTTGTGGATTTGTGGTATGCATATGCTGTGTGTGAGAAATAACCTGTTAATATGACAATTTTGTGAATAAAAAATCTATAAAAAAAAAAATCTTCATTTTGCAAAGAATTGTGGGAAAAAATGACAGCTGCAAAAAATTCACCAAACCTCTTACTAAATACCTTGGAATGTCTACTTTCCAAAAAGGGGTCATTAGGGGGATATTTGTACTTTCCTGGATGGTTAGTGTCTCAAGAAATGAGATAGGCCATCAGTACATCAGGTGTGATAAATTTTTAGTGATTGGCACCATAGCTTGTAGACTCTATAACCTTCACAAAGACCAAATAATACTGTGTTTCCCCTAAAATAAGCCCTACCCCGAATATAAGACCTAGCGTGAGTATCGGGGAGAGCTGCAATATAAGCCCTTCCCCCCAAAATAAGCCCTGGTAAAGTTCATGAAAAAAACAAATCCGTTTTGTAAAATGATTATACTGGTATAAGGTGCAGTGTGTAAGTGTATTAACAAATACCAAATTTACAGCCGCTGCTGACCCGCTGGAGGTCTTCTCTCCTCCCGGCTGACGTCTGCGGCCCCTCCCTCTTCAGTGCTTGGAGCAGGCTGACGTCAGGAGGGATCTCAGCTCTTCCCTCTTCTCTTCTCCTACTGGCTGATCTGTGGCCCCTCCCTCTTCAGTGCAGGGAGCGGGCTGACCTCAGGGGGATCTCGGCTCTTCCCTCTTCTCTTCTCTTCCTGGCTGACATCTGCAGCTAACTCCCTCTACAGTGCACGGAGCGGGCTGACGTCAGCAGGGATCTCGGCTCTTTTCTCTTCTCCTCCCGGCTGACGTCCGCAGTCCCTCCCTCTGCCATGCACATAGTGGGCTGACGTCAGCAGGGATCTCAGGTCTTCCCTCTTCTCTTTTAGGCTGATGTCCGCAGTCCCTCCCTCTGCCATGCACATAGTGGGCTGACGTCAGCAGGGATCTCGGCTCTTCCCTCTTCTCTTTGCAGCTGACATCTGCGGCCCCTCCCACTGCAGTGCACAGAGAGGGCAGACATCAGCGGGGATCTCGGCTCTTCCCTCTTCTCTTCCCGGCTGACACCTGCAGTCCCTCCCTCTGCCGTGCACATAGCAGGCTGACATCAGCGGGAATCTCGGCTCTTCCCTCTTCTCATCTCCTCCCGGATAACGTCTGCGGTCCCTCCCTCTGCAGTGCACAGGGCAAGCTGACAACAGGGATCTCGGCTCTTCCCTCTTCTTTTCCCAGCTGATGTCTGCGGCCCTTCCCTCTGCAGTGCACGGAGCGGGCTGACGTCAGCAGGGATCTTGGCTCTTTTCTCTTCTCCTCGCGGCTGACGTCCGCACTCCCTCCCTCTGCCATGCACATAGCGAGCTGATGTCAGTGGGGATCTCGGGTTTTCCCTCTTCTCTTCCCAGCTGACGTCTGCGGCCCCTCCCTCTGCAGTGCACGGAGCAGGCTGACGTCAGGGGGGATCTCAGCTCTTCCCTCTTCTCTTCTCTTCCCAGCTGACGTCTGCGGCCCCTCCCTCTGCAGTGCACAGAGCAGGATGACGTCAGTGGGGATCTCAGAGCAGAGAAGAAAAGCAGATCATGTGATCACCCAGGGGAGCTGTAAAAAGGTATTCTCCATAAAACAGTTACAAAGGGAGACACACTGCATCTTATACCACTATAATCCTTTTATAAAACTAATTACATAATTTTAAAAGGACTTTAACCAAAGATGGTTTTTTTTAATGATTAAAATGATGTCAAAATACTGACTCGTGACCTGACAGGGGAGAGAAGACAGGGGACACAGCAACTTGCTTTAAAGAAATTTTTTTTTTTCTTTTAGGGTTACAACCACTTTAACCACTTGCCGACCGCCTCACGCCTATATACGTGAGCAGAATGGCACGGGCAGGCAAAATCACGTACCTGATACGTGATGCCTTCCCGCGGGCGGGGGGTCCAATCGGACCCCCCCCCCGGTGCCAGCGGCGGTCGGCTTTTGTCTGGCAGCGATCAAAGATGAGGGGGAGGCCATCCGATCGTGGCCCCCCCCTCGCGATCGCTCCCAGCCAATGAGAAACATCCTCTGCCTCTGTATAGTACACAGAGGCAGAGGATGTGATGTCATCTCTCCTCGGCTCGGGAGTTTCCGTTCCAGCGCCGAGGGGAGAAGACATGTGAGTGAGTGCACCAACACACACACACACAGTAGAACATGCCAGGCACACTAAACACCCCGATCCCCCCCCCCGATCCCCCCCCAATCACCCCCCCCCCCCTGTCACAAACTGACACCAAGCAGGTTTTTTTTTTTTCCTGATTACTGCATAGTGTCAGTTTGTGACAGTTAGAAGTGTTAGGACAGTGAGTATTACCCCCCTGTAGGTCTAGGGTACCCCCCTAACCCCCCCTAATAAAGTTTTAACCCCTTGATCACCCCCCGTCACCAGTGTCACTAAGCGATCATTTTTCTGATCGCTGTATTAGTGTCGCTGGTGACGCTAGTTAGGGACGTAAATATTTAGGTTCGCCGTCAGCGTTTTATAGCGTCAGGGACCCCCATATACTACCTAATAAATGTTTTAACCCCTTGATTGCCCCCTAGTTAACCCTTTCACCACTGATCACCGTATAACCGTTACGGGTGACGCTGGTTAGTTCGTTTATTTTTTATAGTGTCAGGGCACCCGCCGTTTATTACCGAATAAAGGTTTAGCCCCCTGACCGCCCGGCGGTGATATGCGTCGCCCCAGGCAGCGTCAGATTAGCGCCAGTACCGCTAACACCCACGCACGCAGCATACGCCTCCCTTAGTGGTATAGTATCTGAACGGATCAATATCTGATCCGATCAGATCTATACTAGCGTCCCCAGCAGTTTAGGGTTCCCAAAAACGCAGTGTTAGCGGGATCAGCCCAGATACCTGCTAGCACCTGCGTTTTGCCCCTCCGCCCGGCCCAGCCCAGCCCACCCAAGTGCAGTATCGATCGATCACTGTCACTTACAAAACACTAAACGCATAACTGCAGCATTCGCAGAGTCAGGCCTGATCCCTGCGATCGCTAACAGTTTTTTTGGTAGCGTTTTGGTGAACTGGCAAGCACCAGCCCCAGGCAGCGTCAGGTTAGCGCCAGTACCGCTAACACCCACGCACGCACCGTACACCTCCCTTAGTGGTATAGTATCTGAACGGATCAATATCTGATCCGATCAGATCTATACTGGCGTCCCCAGCAGTTTAGGGTTCCCAAAAACGCAGTGTTAGCGGGATCAGCCCAGATACCTGCTAGCACCTGCGTTTTGCCCCTCCGCCCAGCCCACCCAAGTGCAGTATCGATCGATCACTGTCACTTACAAAACACTAAACGCATAACTGCAGCGTTCGCAGAGTCAGGCCTGATCCCTGCGATCGCTAACAGTTTTTTTGGTAGCGTTTTGGTGAACTGGCAAGCGCCAGCGGCCTAGTACACCCCGGTCGTAGTCAAACCAGCACTGCAGTAACACTTGGTGACGTGGCGAGTCCCATAAGTGCAGTTCAAGCTGGTGAGGTGGCAAGCACAAGTAGTGTCCCGCTGCCACCAAGAAGAAGACAAACACAGGCCCGTTGTGCCCATAGTGCCCTTCCTGCTGCATTCGCCAATCCTAATAATTGGGAACCCACCACTTCTGCAGCGCCCGTACTTCCCCCATTCACATCCCCAACCAAATGCAGTCGGCTGCATGAGAGGCATTTTCTTTATGTCCTCCCGAGTACCCCTACCCAGCGAACCCCCCCAAAAAAGATGTCGTGTCTGCAGCAAGCGCGGATATAGGCGTGACACCCGCTATTATTGTCCCTCCTGTCCTGACAATCCTGGTCTTTGCATTGGTGAATGTTTTGAACGCTACCATTCACTAGTTGAGTATTAGCGTAGGGTACAGCATTGCACAGACTAGGACACACTTTCACAGGATCTCCCAAGATGCCATCGCATTTTGAGAGACCCGAACCTGGAACCGGTTACCGTTATAAAAGTTACAAGTTTGCAAAAAAAACACAAAAAAAAAAATAGTTGTCGTTTTATTGTTCTCTCTCTCTCTATTCTCTCTCTATTGTTCTGCTCTTTTTTACTGTGTTCTATTCTGCAATGTTTTATTGTTGTTATGTTTTATCATGTTTGCTTTTCAGGTATGCAATTTTTTATACTTTACTGTTTACTGTGCTTTATTGTTAACCATTTTTTGTCTTCAGGTACGCCATTCACGACTTTGAGTGGTTATACCAGAATGATGCCTGCAGGTTTAGGTATCATCTTGGTATCATTCTTTTCAGCCAGCGGTCGGCTTTCATGTAAAAGCAATCCTAGCGGCTAATTAGCCTCTAGACTGCTTTTACAAGCAGTGGGAGGGAATGCCCCCCCCAACCGTCTTCCGTGTTTTTCTCTGGCTCTCCTGTCTCAACAGGGAACCTGAGAAAGCAGCCGGTGATTCAGCCAGCTGACCATAGAGCTGATCAGAGACCAGAGTGGCTCCAAACATCTCTATGGCCTAAGAAACCGGAAGCTACGAGCATTTTATGACTTAGATTTCGCCGGATGTAAACAGCGCCATTGGGAAATTGGGGAAGCATTTTATCACACCGATCTTGGTGTGGCCAGATGCTTTGAGGGCAGAGGAGAGATCTAGGCTCTAATAGACCCCAATTTTTTCAAAAAAGAGTAACTGTCACTACCTATTGCTATCATAGGGGATATTTACATTCCCTGAGATAACAATAAAAATGATTTAAAAAAAAAAAATGAAAGAAACAGTTTAAAAATAAGATAAAAAAGCAAAAAAATAATAAAGAAAAAAAAAAAAAGCACCCCTGTCCCCCCTGCTCTCGCGCTAAGTCGAACGCAAGCGTCGGTCTGGCGTCAAATGTAAACAGCAATTGCACCATGCATGTGAGGTATCACCGCGAAGGTCAGATCGAGGGCAGTATTTTTAGCAGTAGACCTCCTCTGTAAATCTAAAGTGGTAACCTGTAAAGGCTTTTAAAGGCTTTTAAAAATGTATTAATTTTGTTGCCACTGCACGTTTGTGCGCAATTTTAAAGCATGTCATGTTTGGTATCCATGTACTCGGCTTAAGATCATCTTTTTTATTCCATCAAACATTTGGGCAATATAGTGTGTTTTAGTGCATTAAAATTTAAAAAAGTGTGTTTTTTCCACAAAAAATGCGTTTGAAAAATCGCTGCGCAAATACCGTGTGAAAAAAAAAAAAATGAAACACCCACCATTTTAATCTGTAGGGCATTTGCTTTAAAAAAATATATAATGTTTGGTGGTTCAAAGTAATTTTCTTGCAAAAAAAAAAAACTTTTTCATGTAAACAATAAGTGTCAGAAAGGGCTTTGTCTTCAAGTGGTTAGAAGAGTGGGTGATGTGTGACATAAGCTTCTAGATGTTGTGCATAAAATGCCAGGACAGTTCCAAACCCCCCCAAATGACCCCATTTTGGAAAGTAGACACCCCAAGCTATTTGCTGAGAGGCATGTCGAGTCCATGGAATATTTTATATTGTGACACAAGTTGCGGGAAAGAGACAAATCTTTTTTTTTTTTTTTTGCACAAAGTTGTCACTAAATGATATATTGCTCAAACATGCCATGGAAATATGTGAAATTACACCCCAAAATACATTCTGCTGCTTCTCCTGAGTACGGGGATACCACATGTGTGAGACTTTTTGAGAGCCTAGTCGCGTACGGGGCCCCGAAAACCAAGCACCGCCTTCAGGATTTCTAAGGGCATAAATTTTTGATTTCACTCCTCACTACCTATCACAGTTTTGAAGGCCATAAAATGCCCAGATGGCACAAACCCCCCCCCAAATGACCCCATTTTGGAAAGTAGACACCCCAAGCTATTTGCTGAGAGGCATGGTGAGTATTTTGCAGCTCTCATCTGTTTTTGAAAATGAAGAAAGACCAGAAAAATTTCTACTCAGGAGAAGCAGCTGAATGTATTTTGGGGTGCAATTCCACATATGCCTATGGCCTGTGTGAGCAATATATCATTTTTTGTCATTATTCAATCACTTGGGACAAAAAAAATAAATATTCAATGGGTTCAACATGCCTCTCAGCAATTTCCTTGGGGTGTCTACTTTCCAAAATGGGGTCATTTGGGGGGTTTTGTACTGCCCTGCCATTTTAGCACCTCAAGAAATGACATAGGCAGTCATAAATTAAAAGCTGTGTAAATTCCAGAAAATGTACCCTAGTTTGTAGACGCTATAACTTTTGTGCAAACCAATAAATATACGCTTATTGACATTTTTTTTACCAAAGACATGTGGCCGAATACATTTTGGCCTAAATGTATGACTAAAATTTAGTTTATTGGATTTTTTTTATAACAAAAAGTAGAAAATATCATTTTTTTTCAAAATTTTCGGTCTTTTTCCGTTTATAGCGCAAAAAATAAAAACGGCAGAGGTGACCAAATACCATCAAAAGAAAGCTCTATTTGTGGGAAGAAAAGGACGCAAATTTCGTTTGGGTACAGCATTGCATGACCGCGCAATTAGCAGTTAAAGCGACGCAGTGCCGAATTGTAAAAAGTGCTCTGGTCAGGAAGGGGGTAAAATCCTCCGGGGCTGAAGTGGTTAAGATCGTCATTGTGCATACCGTAAATAAATAAGACATCCCCTAAAAATAAGCCCCAGTGTGTTTTATTTAGTCAAAATTAATATAAAACCTGGTCTTATTTTCAGGGAAACACAGTATACAGTGATTTTGGTTATTTTTACCAAAGATATGTAGCAGTATTAATTTTAGCCAAAATTTATAAAGAAAAATTACTAATTTGCTAAATTTTATAAACACAAACAAAGAGAAATGCTATTTTTTCATTTATAGCGCAAAAAATAAAAAACTCAGTGGGGATTAAATACCACCAAAAGAAAGCTCAATTTGAGTGAAAAAAAAGGCACAAAAATTTTATATGGGTACAGCGTTGCATGACTGAGTAATTGTCATTGAAACTGTGACAGCGCTGAAAGCTGAAAATTGGTCTGGGCAGGAAGGGGGTTTAAGTGCCCAGTGGGCAAGTGGTTAATAGAGATAAGAGTGATGTCACGTGACTTCCCAGAATCCTCCTCATCTCTCTGGTCAGGTCTGTGTTTTATTAATAGAGATAAGAGTGATGTCATGTGACCTCCCAGAATCCTCCTCACCTCTCCGGTCAGGTCTGTGTTTTATTAATAGGGAGAAGAGTGATGTCATGTGACCTCCCAGAATCCTCCTCACCTCTCCGGTCAGGTCTGTGTTTTATTAATAGAGATAAGAGTGATGTCATGTGACCTCCCAGAATCCTCCTAACCTCTCCGGTCAGCTCTGTGTTTTATTAATAGAGATAAGAATGATGTCATGTGACCTCCCAGAATCCTCCTCACCTCTCCAGTCAGGTCTGTGTTTTATTAATAGAGATAAGAGTGATGTCATGTGACCTCCCAGAATCCTCCTCACCTCTCCGGTCAGGTCTGTGTTTTATTAATAGAGATAAGAGTGATGTCATGTGACCTCCCAGAATCCTCCTCACCTCTCCGGTCAGGTCTGTGTTTTATTAATAGGGAGAAGAGTGATGTCATGTGACCTCCCAGAATCCTCCTCACCTCTCCGGTCAGGTCTGTGTTTTATTAATAGAGATAAGAGTGATGTCATGTGACCTCCCAGAATCCTCCTCACCTCTCCGGTCAGGTCTGTGTTTTATTAATAGAGATAAGAATGATGTCATGTGACCTCCCAGAATCCTCCTCACCTCTCCGGTCAGGTCTGTGTTTTATTAATAGAGATAAGAGTGATGTCATGTGACCTCCCAGAATCCTCCTCACCTCTCCGGTCAGCTCTGTGTTTTATTAATAGAGATAAGAATGATGTCATGTGACCTCCCAGAATCCTCCTCACCTCTCCAGTCAGGTCTGTGTTTTATTAATAGAGATAAGAGTGATGTCATGTGACCTCCCAGAATCCGCCTCACCTCTCCGGTCAGGTCTGTGTTTTATTAATAGAGATAAGAGTGATGTCATGTGACCTCCCAGAATCCTCCTCACCTCTCCGGTCAGGTCTGTGTTTTATTAATAGGGAGAAGAGTGATGTCGTGTGACCTCCCAGAATCCTCCTCACCTCTCCGTTCAGGTCTGTGTTTTAGTAATAGAGATAAGAGTGATGTCATGTGACCTCCCAGAATCCTCCTAACCTCTCCGGTCAGGTCTGTGTTTTATTAATAGAGATAAGAATGATGTCATGTGACCTCCCAGAATCCTCCTCACCTCTCCGGTCAGGTCTGTGTTTTATTAATAGAGATAAGAGTGATGTCATGTGACCTCCCAGAATCCTCCTCACCTCTCCGGTCAGCTCTGTGTTTTATTAATAGAGATAAGAATGATGTCGTGTGACCTCCCAGAATCCTCCTCACCTCTCTAGTCAGGTCTGTGTTTTATTAATAGAGATAAGAGTGATGTCATGTGACCTCCCAGAATCCTCCTCACCTCTCCGGTCAGGTCTGTGTTTTATTAATAGAGATAAGAGTGATGTCATGTGACCTCCCAGAATCCTCCTCACCTCTCCGGTCAGGTCTGTGTTTTATTAATAGAGATAAGAGTGATGTCATGTGACCTCCCAGAATCCTCCTAACCTCTCCGGTCAGGTCTGTGTTTTATTAATAGAGATAAGAATGATGTCATGTGACCTCCCAGAATCCTCCTCACCTCTCCGGTCAGGTCTGTGTTTTATTAATAGAGATAAGAGTGATGTCATGTGACCTCCCAGAATCCTCCTAACCTCTCCGGTCAGGTCTGTGTTTTATTAATAGAGATAAGAATGATGTCATGTGACCTCCCAGAATCCTCCTCACCTCTCCGGTCAGGTCTGTGTTTTATTAATAGAGATAAGAGTGATGTCATGTGACCTCCCAGAATCCTCCTCACCTCTCCGGTCAGCTCTGTGTTTTATTAATAGAGATAAGAATGATGTCATGTGACCTCCCAGAATCCTCCTCACCTCTCCAGTCAGGTCTGTGTTTTATTAATAGAGATAAGAGTGATGTCATGTGACCTCCCAGAATCCTCCTCACCTCTCCGGTCAGGTCTGTGTTTTATTAATAGAGATAAGAGTGATGTCATGTGACCTCCCAGAATCCTCCTCACCTCTCCGGTCAGGTCTGTGTTTTATTAATAGGGAGAAGAGTGATGTCATGTGACCTCCCAGAATCCTCCTCACCTCTCCGGTCAGGTCTGTGTTTTATTAATAGAGATAAGAGTGATGTCATGTGACCTCCCAGAATCCTCCTAACCTCTCCGGTCAGGTCTGTGTTTTATTAATAGAGATAAGAATGATGTCATGTGACCTCCCAGAATCCTCCTCACCTCTCCGGTCAGGTCTGTGTTTTATTAATAGAGATAAGAGTGATGTCATGTGACCTCCCAGAATCCTCCTCACCTCTCCGGTCAGCTCTGTGTTTTATTAATAGAGATAAAAATGATGTCATGTGACCTCCCAGAATCCTCCTCACCTCTCCAGTCAGGTCTGTGTTTTATTAATAGAGATAAGAGTGATGTCATGTGACCTCCCAGAATCCTCCTCACCTCTCCGGTCAGGTCTGTGTTTTATTAATAGAGATAAGAGTGATGTCATGTGACCTCCCAGAATCCTCCTCACCTCTCCGGTCAGGTCTGTGTTTTATTAATAGAGATAAGAGTGATGTCATGTGACCTCCCAGAATCCTCCTCACCTCTCCGGTCAGGTCTGTGTTTTATTAATAGGGAGAAGAGTGATGTCATGTGACCTCCCAGAATCCTCCTCACCTCTCCGTTCAGGTCTGTGTTTTAGTAATAGAGATAAGAGTGATGTCATGTGACCTCCCAGAATCCTCCTAACCTCTCCGGTCAGGTCTGTGTTTTATTAATAGAGATAAGAATGATGTCATGTGACCTCCCAGAATCCTCCTCACCTCTCCGGTCAGGTCTGTGTTTTATTAATAGAGATAAGAGTGATGTCATGTGACCTCCCAGAATCCTCCTCACCTCTCCGGTCAGCTCTGTGTTTTATTAATAGAGATAAGAATGATGTCGTGTGACCTCCCAGAATCCTCCTCACCTCTCTAGTCAGGTCTGTGTTTTATTAATAGAGATAAGAGTGATGTCATGTGACCTCCCAGAATCCTCCTCACCTCTCCGGTCAGGTCTGTGTTTTATTAATAGAGATAAAAGTGATGTCATGTGACCTCCCAGAATCCTCCTAACCTCTCCGGTCAGGTCTGTGTTTTATTAATAGAGATAAGAGTGATGTCATGTGACCTCCCAGAATCCTCCTCACCTCTCCGGTCAGGTCTGTGTTTTATTAATAGAGATAAGAGTGATGTCATGTGACCTCCCAGAATCCTCCTCACCTCTCCGGTCAGGTCTGTGTTTTATTAATAGAGATAAGAGTGATGTCATGTGACCTCCCAGAATCCTCCTCACCTCTCCGGTCAGGTCTGTGTTTTATTAATAGAGATAAGAGTGATGTCATGTGACCTCCCAGAATCCTCCTCACCTCTCCAGTCAGGTCTGTGTTTTATTAATAGAGATAAGAGTGATGTCACGTGACCTCCCAGAATCCTCCTCACCTCTCAGGTCAGGCCTGTGTTTTATTAATAGAGTTAAAAGTGATGTCATGTGACCTCCCAGAATCCTCCTCACCTCTCCAGTCAGGTCTGTGTTTTATTAATAGAGATAAGAGTGATGTCATGTGACCTCCCAGAATCCTCCTCACCTCTCCGGTCAGGTCTGTGTTTTATTAATAGAGATAAGAGTCATGTCATGTGACCTCCCAGAATCCTCCTCACCTCTCCGGTCAGGTCTGTGTTTTATTAATAGAGATAAGAGTGATGTCATGTGACCTCCCAGAATCCTCCTCACCTCTCCAGTCAGGTCTGTGTTTTATTAATAGAGATAAGAGTGATGTCATGTGACCTCCCAGAATCCTCCTCACCTCTCAGGTCAGGCCTGTGTTTTATAAATAGAGTTAAAAGTGATGTCATGTGACCTCCCAGAATCCTCCTCACCTCTCCAGTCAGGTCTGTGTTTTATTAATAGAGATAAGAGTGATGTCATGTGACCTCCCAGAATCCTCCTCACCTCTCCGGTCAGGTCTGTGTTTTATTAATAGAGTTAAAAGTGATGTCATGTGACCTCCCAGAATCCTCCTCACCTCTCCAGTCAGGTCTGTGTTTTATTAATAGAGATAAGAGTGATGTCATGTGACCTCCCAGAATCCTCCTCACCTCTCCGGTCAGGTCTGTGTTTTATTAATAGAGATAAGAGTGATGTCATGTGACCTCCCAGAATCCTCCTCACCTCTCCGGTCAGCAGGTAGATGATCTCCAGGGTGAGGTTTAGGATCTTCTCAGTCATGTGACTCCGGTCCTCCCCCATCCTCATTGGTGCCGCCATTTGATCTATACAGGTCTCCTTGTAGACGGATCACTTTGGGAAATGAAAGTAAGAATTATTTGGATGGTATTGGTCACACAATAATAGGATAGTGTTTGTAGGAGGGTTGCTGTATGTTTAAGAACTATTGCCCCCATGTGAACAAATTTAGTTTCAACTATTTAGTGTTTGTTACATTTTCGAGGTCCTGGGACCCTCTTAGCCAGCCGGATCAGAAATTCCTTTTCTCTCTTGGGTTTGTTTTGTTTCTGAACTGGTTTTGATTCGTTTTAGATCTGCAGACAAGGAATGATAAATATGATTATTGTGTCTTCTTGTTTTGCTCTGAGGCAGTGCTGTGAGGTCAATGTAGGGTCATCATGATATCCAGGAAGGGGAACTTGCTGACTTTTGGCCGGAGTTCTGGGCTAATCTGGATAATTGGCAAAACTCTGACTACAAGGCCCCAATCTCTGGCAGCCTGCTGACTGATAGGAGTGATGTCACTGTCACTCTCTACAGTAAGAGAAGAGATTGGATTGGATAGGAGGAGGATGATGTTGGTGAAGTGGAGGGCTGTGGGGGGGAGGGGAGAATTTTGTTCTCATTCCTCCAATGGCAGCCCAGTGTGGGTAGAAGGAGGACAGCAGGGAGTGAGGGGTTTGTTCTTTTAGTTGCCAAGTATACTGTAGTAATCAAGACCTTGTACAGAGTGGCAGTGGGTTCCTGGTGTTCTGGATTCCGGTACCAGGCTCTGATACAGTCTATGTCATGGGAAAATATTGGACGCTCCCTCAGACCCACAACACGGCCTGGTGAGTCTGCAGAAACAGATCCTCTAACAACGAGTGCGTACCCAGGGTGAAGGACTTCCCTTCTTCATTCCACTTGGTGTTCTGGAACAGATTACTTGACCAGTAACATGGGAAGAAGCTGAAGGCTGCCTTCATTTCCTGGCAGGAGTTTTGCAGGTAGAAGGACCATCATTGATCAAGAGCCCACCCTCCCTACCTTGGAGGCCCCCTGAGCCCTACAGCCTCCTATTCCCTCAGAACCCTGACTAACCCCTCAGAATCACCATCATCTCAGAGGTCCCCAGAGTCTTTAGCTCTATTACCCCCTCACAGCCTCTCAGGGCCATATTACTAGAATGTAAAGTGATTGTAAAGGCTTGTTTTTTTGTTTTTTTTTAATAACAAACATGTCATACTTACCTCCACTGTGCAGTTCTTTTTGCACAGAGTGGACCCGATCCTCCTCTTCTGGCACTATCAGCTCCTCTCCAAATCGTATAATCCCCTAGGAGAAACGCTCTCCCTGGGGGTTACCTTGCGGGCGTGCTCCCGAGTCCAGCATTTGCGTGCATAGACACAGAATGCCAGAGTCAGCCCCCCCAACACTCGCGTCATTGGATTTGATTAACAGCAGCGAGAGCCAATGGACTTTAAGTCCAAAATGACGAGAATGTTCCGGCCCCGTAAGTGGGGAAATGGTCTGACCGCGAAGGGGTTTATCTAGGTTTCCACAATATATATATATATATATATATATATATATATATATATATATATATATATATATATATATATATATATAATATATAGAGAGAGAGAGAGAGAGAGAGAGAGAGAGAGGATGACGAGGGGGGGTTACTGGGTGTAAACAAAAATAATATCTTATTACCTCCTCTGCTGCCAAGTTCCAGCAATGTCTCCTCTCTACTTCCTCCCAAGTCACCTCTAACCTGGCACTGCCTGCACCTGACATCACTTCCTGCCTGCACCTGACATCACTTCCTGTCTGTACCTGATATCACTTCCTGTCTGTACCTGACATCACTTCCTATCTTCCATAGAGATTTCCTGTCTTGGTAGAAGTGAGATCACCACCTTGTGGAGCTCAGAAGAGCTTCAGCCATTCATTACTTTTTGGTTATTCGTTATTTTTAATTTCCCTTCCCAACATTATTTCCATACTCATAGTTTATACTGTAAGAAGCATAGTTAAAGTGGTGAACTTCCAGTCCTACAGCTTGAACCCAACCGGGGTAGGCTGGACTAGGCCATCAAGGTTTATATCTGTACTATACTTCATGCCTTCTCAGTTTTTGTATTACAAATGTTGTATAATATATGCAGCAACTTCAATTGATTTGTATTTGTTTGATAAAATAAATAAAAATTATTGGAAGTATTAAAAAAAAGAAAAAGAACTGCAGCCCTGAGAAACATCCCATAGTGTGCTCTCATCTCCACTCCTACCAAGGGCGATAGAAATATATTACTGCCAATCCAGCCTTTCTCAGCCAGGGTTCCTCCAAAGGTCGCTGGGAGTTCTTTGAGAAATGAACAGTTTCTGTTTCTCAGTGGGGATGAGCTTTGAGTTTGGGTTGACCATAAGTTTTGACCCAAACCCAAGCTGTTCACAGTTCATCAGATGGGCAAACTAAATGATCATTGGCCAGGGCATCCACTCACCTCCCTTTTAGAGCTAGTTAGTCTTTTCCTAGCTACACCCCCCCCCCCCCACTCTTCTTCCATGTCTACTCAGTTAATGTTAGTTTTTCACAGAGACTTGCTTAGGAAAGTCATTGTCTTCTTACTCTAGTGGCAGTGTTGGGCCATTGCAACTTGATTACTAATGTGATTTGGTATATTTCTCTATCCTGTCCTCCTGTTTAGAGCTAGTTAGTTTAGCACTAGCTAACCCCTCCTCTTCTTCCATGTTCACTCAGTCAGTGATAGTTTTTCAAAGAGACAGGGCTTATGAAAGTCATTGTCTTCTTACCCTTCAAAAGACTGGAAAACATCCTCTGCACTGCAATTGTCTGAAGTAATATTGGGTTGGATTCACCTTCACTGTCTAATTGAAGAGTTAAGCTGCCTGTGGATGGTGCAAAGTCAGCAGGTGACCATATTGTCAGGACAGACTGGGTCTAAGGAGTTATGTCAATGCATGAAGCAGCATAACCGCAGAACAGGTAGAGATAGCATTAAAATCACTGCCCAAGCATGGTCACTGGCCATATCGGGCAATGATGTCACCACTATGCCACCCCTTTTAATGCCGCTAATGACAGTAATGAGAGCTGTCATTAAGCTAGTGGTACTATTATGTACTATGTACCCCATACTCATTCATAGGGGGGTGGTATCTGAGAACCCCCTTATTGTTAAAGGGGGCTTCCAGGTTCAAATAAGTCCCCCCATTCATAGACACCCCATAACCACCAGCCAGGGTTGTGGAAAAGAGGCCCTTGTCCACATCAACATGGAGACAAGGTGTTGTGCCAGGGGGATCCACCCTGACATTGCGCTCCCCTATGTTGATAGCATGTGGATGATATGGTACAGGAGGGGGTGGGTGGGCACTATGTACAATGAATTGTATATGGTAAGCTCCTGATCACTGCCCTCTATATGCTGGGCTGTATATGACATGTTCCTGACCACTGCGCTCTGCCTGTACCTTGGGTTGTATATATGTAACGAGACCCATTGTAAATGTAATGTGCAAGTTTCATCCTGTACTGTGATGGGTGATAGTTATGTAAGAAGTTACTTTCTTCTACCACAAGATGAAGCTCTGCCACTCTGATTCCCTTTCAGCCAAAGCACTGAATTGTGGGAGATGTAGTTAAGTCAGCAGGAATACCATTATTATTCTGCCGCATGAGACTACAAGATCCAGCACACCTGAATTCAGGAGGGGTCAGATAAATAGAAAAGCCCGGGAAAGCATGGGGGAGTGGGGAGAGAGAGGCTTCAGAGTGTGGGGTTAGATGACTCTGTTGGAGAGAGCAGGAGGATTGAATGGACGGCTAAATACTATTTCTGTCTGGGTATCAGAGTTGGCCGGTACCCAAAGATGGAGGACAGCTGCACTTGCCAGGCCATACTAGACCCCGCAACTGGGTGTATGTGTGTACTCAAGTCGCGTCTACTGTCAAATCTTCTGAGGGAACCGGAGCGTACAGACAGTTCAGCTGAGCCCTATCGCTATCATCACAAGGTGCAGCAGAAAATCACAGCGACATCGCTGAGACCACCGGAGCCAATAATCCTGGGGAGGTTTGCCTGGGAATCTTACCAACCACAAAGGGGGGCCACCTAGAGCCCTGCAAGCAAGCTTGATCTCACAGTCGCTAGGACTTTGGTGAGTGGACACCCTTTATATTTTTCCCTTCTTTCCTGATATAACATACACTCGGACCCAGTGTCAGATTGCAGGAAGATCTGTGATACTCTTCCTTTCGAACATTAACGCTCAATTGTCCAATTCAGGATCAATACAATCCTGTTTCACAGCTCATGGACCCTCTATAGCCTTCATCGTAAAGAGAAGGATAATTCCTAGCTGGCTGCTTTCAGTTCAGTGCTTTACAGACTGACTCTCTGCTTGTAATTCTGTTCTACAAAGTGCACCAACGTCTTAGAGGGTTCCAACGTGGCCGGCTGAAGAGTCAGGCAAAGACTGTAGGAGAATCTGCTATAAAGTGTGTCTTGCATTTTTATCAGTATCTCTGTTTATTTACATGCAAATAAGAGGCCTACGCCTAGCCCTCCCTATTATGTGACCTTGGGTGACCTAGTCATAACTCTATTGCTACTAGATCGTGGTTGCCTTTAGCTGCTCACTTGGAAGGGAAGGTAACAGTTAAAGCTGACAATTCTTTGCATTTAGAGTATTACCCTTATCTTGCATGAGAGATTATAATTGTGCAACCTTCTAAATATCTCACATTGCATTCATTGGTACATCAAACATTACTTCTTTCAATATATCTTGACATTGTACTTCAAGGTCTTGGGTTTTCATTCCAGGGTGACCCCAAGGTATTTACTAAAGGTTACCCTTCTTTACCTTTGTGTGTGAGTCAGAAGTGTTGAGGTCTTTACTACAGTTGAGGTAAGAACAGAGGACCCAACATATTCAGCAGCTCCTGCGGGGGTAGCGCTACATATGTCACACCCCTAAACACTGAACTCTGTACACTGAGGTAAGCTCCTAACCACTACACCGAGCTGTATATGACATACTCCTGACCACCGAATTCTGTATGCTGGGCTATACAGTGATACCTCGGTTCACAAACAACTTGGTTCGCAAAGAGTTCACAAAAATTTGCTTCGGTACGTGAACTCCACTTCAGTTCACAAACACGAGCCGTGGCCATCTTCCCTGCTCTGACATGTGGTTGCAACTTCCTGTAGGTGCGATCGCTGGCACAGAGAGACACTGAACGTGTACTGTGAAGACACTTACAGTGTTGAGAAGCTTTTTGGTGTGCTTTTTAGCACATACTGTACAGTACTGTACCGGACTTCCAGTATAGCTCCAAAATTCAGAGCAAGCATGCTGGTAAGAAGAAAGTGCAGAGCAGTAATGAAGGTGACAAGACTCTTCAGAGCAAGCATGGGCTGTATATGATATACTCCTGACCACTGCACTCTGTACCCTGGGCTGTATATGATATACTCCTGACCACTGCACTCTGTACCCTGGGCTATATATGATATACTCCTGACCACCGCACTCTGTACCCTGGGCTGTATATGATATACTCCTGACCACTACACTCTGTACCCTGGACTGTATATGATATACTCCTGACCACTGCACTCTGTACCCTGGGCTGTATATGATATACTCCTGACCACTGCACTCTGTACCCTGGGCTGTATATGATATACTCCTGACCACCGCACTCTGTACCCTGGGCTGTATATGATATACTCCTGACCACCGCACTCTGTACCCTGGGCTGTATATGATATACTCCTGACCCCTGCACTCTGTACCCTGGGCTGTATATGATATACTTCTGACCACTGCACTCTGTACCCTGGGCTGTATATGATATACTCCTGACCACTGCACTCTGTACCCTGGGCTGTATATGATATACTCCTGACCACTGCACTCTGTACCCTGGGATATAGATGATATACTCCTGACCACTACACTCTGTACCCTGGGCTGTATATGATATACTCCTGACCACTACACTCTGTACCCTGGGCTGTATATGATATACTCCTGACCACTACACTCTGTACCCTGGGCTGTAGGTGATATACTCCTGACCACTACACTCTGTACCCTGGGCTGTATATGATATACTCCTGACCACTGCACTCTGTACCCTGGGCTGTATATGATATACTCCTGACCACTGCACTCTGTACCCTGGGCTGTATATGATATACTCCTGACCACTGCACTCTGTACCCTGGGCTGTATATGATATACTCCTGACCACTACACTCTGGACCATTATCTTCGGGTAACTCTAATCTGATGACCTGTAAAGTCTTTTAAAGCATCACCCATGAACAATGTTTGGATATGGAAGATTGTCATCATTGCACAGACACACACAATATTTTTTTAGTTATATTTTTACTTTTAACAAGAATGCAGTCATAAAATCAGGACATATTAAAGGTAGAAATTCAATTGATCAGTAAAATGACTTGTCTGGAATGTGGAGGCGGAGTAGTTAATAATTTGTGTACAATACAATACACAACGTATTACATTATTATGACTGATGTGAATGTACAATGTATATGTAAAGCGCTGCGTAAATTGACAGCGCTATATAAGTACCTGAAATAAATAAATAATAAAAAAAAAAATTATAACAAAGTATTGTAGAAAAGATCACAGCATAGAAAATGTGGGGAAAAGTAGAAAATAAACCCGGATATTAACCGCTTGCCAACCAGCGCACGCCGAGAATGGCACTGGTGGGCAAAAGGGCATACAGGTATGTCCCCTTTAAGAAGCGGTGCTGCGGGCACGCGCCCGCCATGATTTCCGTGACCACGGGTCCCGCGGACTCGATGCCCGCGATCGTGTCACGGAAAGGTAGAATGGGGAGATGCTTTTGTAAACTCCCTAGGACACACTTAACCCCTTGATCGCCCCCTAGTGGTTAACCCCTTCCCTGCCAGTGTCATTTACACAGTAATCAGTGCATTTTTATAGCACTGATCGCTGTATAAATGACAACTGTCCCAAAATAGTGTCAAAAATGTGTCCGCCATAATGTCGCAGTTCCGATAAAAAAAAAAATTGCAGATCGCCGCCATTACTGATAAAAAAAAAATAATAATAAAAATGCCATAAAACTATCCCCTATTTTGTAGATGCTATAAATTGTGCGCAAGCCAATCAATATACGCTTATTTCAATTTTTTTTTTACCAAAAATATGTAGAAGAATACATATCGGCCTAAACTGAGGAAAAAAATTGTTTTTTTATATATTTTTGGGCGATATTTATTATAGCAAAAAGTAAAAAAAATTGCTTTTTTTTTCAAAATTGTCGCTCTTTTTTTGTTTATAGCGCAAAAAATAAAAACCGCAGAGGTGATCAAATACCACCAAAAGAAAGCTCTAATTGTGGGAAAAAAAGGACGTCAACTTTGTTTGGGTACAACGTCGCACGACAGCGCAATTGTCAGTTAAAGCGACGGAGTGCCGAATCGCAAAAAGTGCTCTGGTCAGGAAGGGGGTATAATCTTCCGGGGCTGAATCGGTTAAGGTGACATTTGTGCCGCTAATACACCTCGAGGGTTGTGTGGGATCCGTGATGTACAGGAAGACAGGACTTCAGTGAGGAACAATTCCCTCACTCAGGACAGGAATACGGCTTCTCCCCCCATGTGCAATCTCTGATGTGTATGAAGATGTGACTTCTGTGAGAAACATTTCCCACACTCAGCACAGGAATATGGCTTCTCACCTGTGTGAGATCTCTGATGTTTGTGAAGGGACGACCTGTCTGAATAACATTTCCCGCACTCAGGACAGGCAAATGGCTTCTCCCCCGTGTGAGACCTCAGATGTGCGACAAGATATGATTTTCGTACAAAGCATTTCCCGCACTCGGAACAGGAATACGGCTTTTCCCCCGTGTGAGACATTTGATGTGTGACAAGAGCTGATTTTTGTATAAAACGTGTCCCGCATTCAGGACAGGAATATGGCTTCTCTCCCGTGTGCAATCTCTGATGGGTTTTGAGATGGGATTTCTTGGAAAAACATTTCCCACACTCAGGACAGGAATACGGCTTTTCCCCACTGTGAGACTTTTGATGTCCAACCAGATTTGATTTTTGTACAAAACATTTCCCGCACTCAGGACAGGAATACGGTTTCTCACCTGTGTGTGTTATTTTATGCTCATTAAGTTTAAATCTAAACTTGAAACATTTCCCGCACTCAAGACAGGAATATGGCTTCTCATCTGTGTGAGATCTTTTATGCTCATCAAGTTTGGATTTAAAATGGAAACACTTCCCGCACTCAGTACAGGAAAACCTCTTATCTGTTGGAAGGACGGCACCGTCCCTCACAGTCTGGGGTTCCTCAGGATAAGAGGAATACGGTGGTCCGGCACTGTCCCTCACAGTCTGGGGTTCCTCAGGATAAGAGGAATACGATGGTCCGGCACCGTCCCTCACAGTCTGAGGTTCCTCAGGATAAGATGAATATGATGGTCCGGCACCGTCCCGCACAGTCTGAGGTTCCTCAGAATAAGAGGAATACGATGGTCCGGCACCGTCCCTCACAGTCTGAGGTTCCTCAGGATAAGAGGAATACGATGGTCCGGCACCGTCCCGCACAGTCTGAGGTTCCTCAGGATAAGAGGAATACGATGGTCCGGCACCGTCCCTCACAGTCTGAGGTTCCTCAGGATAAGAGGAATATGATGGTCCAGCACCGTCCCGCACGGTCTGAGGTTCCTCAGGATAAGAGGAATACGATGGTCCGGCACCGTCCCGCACAGTCTGAGGTTCCTCAGGATAAGAGGAATACGATGGTCCGGCACCGTCCCGCATAGTCTGAGGTTCCTCAGGATAAGAGGAATACAATAGTCCGGCACTGTCCCGCACAGTCTGAGGTTCCTCAGGATAAGAGGAATATGATGGTCCATCTACACTGTGTGGTGCCGGATGGACATTTGAGGTAGTCGGGTTTTCTCCTGGACTATACTGTGTGATGTCCTCATCTTCTACTTTACAGTCTGGAGACAAAGTGAGACAATTCTCTGAGGTTTTCCTCATCTCCCGTCCATCTACTAAAATAGAAATACAAAGATTATTACTAGACATGAGCTGATTGGTTCCCCTAAACCAGGACTCCGCCCACATCAGGCAGCTTTGTCTCTGAGGATCTTATAATTCCACCCTCAAGGTAACTAGTAAATGGGTCCTCTGATCTCCTACCAGATCATTTCTTTATTCATGGACCTTAGTCAAAAAGTGAGGAAACAACGAGAACTGTCTTTTACGAAATAGACTATATAGTGCAGGGTTTAGGCCTATGTAACATGCAATATAAATTATTTAGCGTAATGGTCAGTATTGGTACACAGCCATCAGTGGCAGCTAAAATGTTTACTTGAGACAAGTTGTAGAGGTCTTAAGCTGCTGCCTCCCCTCTCCTGAGACTGCACTCAGTGACTTGGGTCTGAGACTATACAAACATATGATACAGCCAGCAAACAAGAGAGCAAGTAACCCGGGAGAATTGCTCTGTAATGCCGCGTACACACGGTCGGACTTTTCGTCTACAAAAGTCAGACAGCCTGTCCGACAGACTTCCGGCATACTTTCTAACGAACAGACTTGCCTACACACGATCACACAAAAGTCCGTCTAATTCTTACGTGATGACGTACACCGGACTAAAATAAGGAAGTTCATAGCCAGTAGCCAATAGCTGCCCTAGCGTGGCTTTTTGTCCGTCGGACTAGCACACAGACGAGCGGATTTCGGGGTCCGTCGTAGTTACGAAGTAAAGATTTGAAGCATGTTTCAAATCTAAAGTACGTCGGATTTGAGGCTAAAAAAGTATGTTGAAAGTCCGGAGAAGCCCACACACGATCGGATTACCAGCCAGCTTTAGTCCGTCAGCGTCCGTTGGACTTTTGTAGACGAAAAGTCCGACCGTGTGTACGCGGCATAAGAGATCTTACTAGATGCGGTCACGGGGCAGAAGACTCGAGGCACATGGACCAAGTGCCAAAGTCAAGCAACACCTATGGTGAAACTCAACATTTTGCTGCTAGCTGAACCCCAGAATCTCCATAAATCCAGTCTAGATACATAAATTATGTCTGCAGCACAGAGAAGGAAGATTATCCGAGAGAAATACAGGAATACAGGATGGGAACACAGCTCAGGAAAGTCACCAGGGGATTACAGGTGATATCACCCAGTCCTTGCCCTTCTCTGGACCAATCAGTGAGTAGTATGGGCAGAGGAATGTATTTAGTGTTCATAACCCACCTGTACTGATCTCTGTAGGAGTGTCCTCCTCTATAAATGACCCCGTTATTCCATCCTCCTTCCTAGACTGTGGATCATCGTTTACATATGTCTTTTCTTCTTCTGCTTCAACCTCAACTTTCATATCTATCAGATCTGCGCCCTAAACCAAGAGAGGGATATAAACTTAAAACATAAGATTTAATATTGTGGTATCACATATAGAAAAGATCCACACATCGTCTCACAAGTCCATGTCCCAGGTGTTCCATTCAACCAACCTTGTAATGGTGATGGATGGTGTGATCTTCTTGTGTGGAATCCCGGGAATACAGAGGACCTCCCCCTCCCATCAACATCTCTTCTTCTTCCTCTTTAATCTCAGCTTTGATGTCCTTCAGTTTCTCATCCTAAACCCCAAAGATATAATATGTGTGTAAAACGGAACAAGAGATTACATAGAAGAATGTCCTCTCATAGCTTAGAACTCTATTGTAGTTGCTCAATCCCATCTACCTGATGATGGTGAGGGATGGTGTGACCTTCCTGTGTGGAATCCCGGGAATACAGAGGACGGGGACATCTCTCTGGTGGGTTCCCATTACTGGATCCATCTGTAGGAAACACACACACTGACTGAATACATTGTTTCTATGTGTTTATCAGATGATGGGGGATCTAGGTGGAGCCTCCGTACTGCTCTCTCCTTTACAATAAAGTCTCCTCTTACCCGGTGATGTGAGGGGCGGCTGATTCTCCATCATGACGTCCTTGTAGAGATCCTTGTGTCCTTCTAAATACTCCCACTCCTCCATGGAGAAATAGACAGTGACATCCTGACACCTTATAGGAACCTGACACACACAATGATACAGTCACCATCCAGACACATCCCTTGTCTGTTACTGGATAATGTCCCAGAATTCCCGGCACCGCTCACCTCTCCGGTCAGCAGCTCCATCATCTTCTTGGTCACTTCTAGAATCTTTTCCATGTTGTGTCTCTCAGGTTTTAGGGAGTCACATGGAGGCACTGTGATGGTCATATGATCACCTGACTTCAGAAGAGGAAATCTCTGTATTGGAAAACCAATAGTAATATCATGTTAGAGTCCCAGAATCCTCCTCACCTCTCCGGGCAAGCTCTGTTTTTTATTATTAGAGATAAGAGTGATTCAAATGATGCATCGCTCAGAACAGTGGAGTTGAGCTAAAGACTGGAAGTCACAATCTGGGTGCCTAAGCTGTGGTGTCCTCCCATCCACCAAAAAGGCAAGACAGTCATCGAGAAAACACAGTTGGCAACTCCATAGTCCTCAAGTATTTTATTTTGCCATACCAGTGAGTACACCGACAGTGGCAGACACGTTTCGGCGCTAAGCCTTGTTACCAGCACACAAGTGTTTTGTTGCTAGAGATAAGAGTGATGTCATGTGACCTCCCAGAATCCTCCTCACCTCTCCGGTCAGGTCTGTGTTTTATTAATAGCGATAAGAGTGATGTCATGTGACCTCCCAGAATCCTCCTCCCCTCTCCGGTCAGGTCTGTGTTTTATTAATAGCGATAAGAGTGATGTCATGTGACCTCCCAGAATCCTCCTCACCTCTCCGGTCAGGTCTGTGTTTTATTAATAGAGATAAGAGTGGTGTCATGTGACCTCCCAGAATCCTCCTCACCTCTCCGGTCAGCAGGTAGATGATCTCCAGGGTGAGGTTTAGGATTTCCTCAGTCATGTGACTCTGATCCTCCTCCATCCTCATTGGTGCCGTCATTTGATCTATACAGGTCTCCTTGTAGACGGATAACTTTGGGAAATGAAAGTAAGAATTATTTGGATAGTATTGGTCACACAGTAATAGGATGTGGATGTGAGGGGGATAATAGGAGGGTTACTGTATGTTTAAGAACTACGGCCTGCTAAGTGAGTCTGTGCAAACAGATCCTCTAACAACGGGTGTGTACCCAGGGTGAAGGACTTCCCTTCTTCATTCCACTTGGTGTCCTGGAACATATTATTTTACCAGTAACATGGGAAGAAGTGAAGACTGCCTTCATTACCTAGCAAGGGTTCTATAAAAATGTCCAAAAAGTGCAGGACCATCATAGACCAAGAATCCCCCCTCCCTACCTTGGAAGCCCCCTGAGCCCTACAGCCTCCTCTTCCCTCAGAGCTCTGAAGCCTGACTAACCCCTCGCAGTCCTTCAGAATCACCATCATTTCAGAGGTCCCCCGGAGTCTTTATCCCTATTACCCCTCACAGCCTCTCAGGACCATATTACTAGAATTTAAGCCCAAAATAAAGACAATGTTCCAACCACGTAAGTGGGGGAATGTTCTGACCCTGAAGGGGTTGATTAATTTTATTTCAGGTACTTATATAGCGCCGTCAATTTATGCAGAGCTTTACACATACATTGTACATTCACATCAGTCCCTACCCTCAAGGAGCTTACAACCTAAGGTCCCCTATCAAGCATTCATACACATACTACGGGCAATTTAGACAGGATCCGATTAACCTACCAGCATCTCTTTAGATCAGTGGTTCTCACCCTGGGGGTCGGGACCCCCTCGGGGGTCAAATGACGATTTGCCATGGGTCACAAAATCCTGGGCTGTTCCTGAAGCCCGCACCTCTCTCCCAGCCTTTGTCCCTGGAGCCCACAGCCCCCCACTCAGCCTCTTTGCAGCAGCCCATTCAGTGTACAGCATGGGTGGGGGGGCAGAGGTCAGCGAATGTGAAGTGGGAGGGGCTGGAGGAGACCCTATCTCCTGATTTCGGCACAGGTGTCACTGCTGCGAGACACCTCAGAGCTGGAGACACAGTGAGTAACACTACCTGTGATTAGAGTTGCCATTAAAAGTCCCCACTACAGTTCTCAGATCAGCAGATGACCTTGATCAAGAGCACCTAAGTTGGCTGATCAGAACTCCCCCCAGCACTGCCACTGATACCACCCCCCCCCCCCCCACCAGCACTGCCACTGATCCCACCCCCCACTAGCACTGCCACTCATCCCAACTCCCTGCCAGCACTGCCACTCATGTCATTCCCCCCACCAAGAAGTAAGAGAATGATTAAAAATAGAGAATACATGGAAGGGAGAGGAAAAGAGGGGGAAGAACAAATGAAAAAGGGGGAGAAAGAATAAGAGGAAGAACAAGAAAGATGGGTAGAGAGAGGGATAGGGAAAAAAACAAGAAATTAGGATAGAGAGAGATAAAAGGGAAATAAAGAAGAACAAAGAGAAAGAGTGGTACATCCTAAAATGTACCATAAGGGGTTTTAATACTGTACGAGTGGAAGGGACTCAGGGAGTGCTAAATGTCCGTGGGTTAGGGGCGCAAATTACTTGTCTAGCCTTGGGTGCTGACAACCCACGCTACGATAATAATTTTACTGTTAGGGGTCCCCACAACTTGGGAAATTTTATCAAGGGGTCACGGCACTAGAAGGTTGAGAACCACTGCTTTAGAGTGTGGGAGGAAACCGAAGTACCCGGAGGAAATCCACGCAGGAACAGGGAGAACATGCAAACTCCAAGCAGATGGTGTCGTGGTCGGGATTCAAACCAGTGACCCTTTTTGCTGCTAGGTGAAAGTGTTAACCACTACACCACTGTGCTGCCCAAATCTACGTTTCCACAAGAGATAAAATATATCACAGTGACTATGGAGGAAGAGGACGGACATGACGGGGGGTTACTGGGTGTAAATATAAAATAATATCTTATTACCTCCTCTGTTGCCAGTTCCAGCAATGTCTCATCTCTACTTCCTCCTGACTTACCTATAACCCGGAACTTCCTGTCTGCATCTAATATCACTTCCTGTTTTCCATAGAGACTTCCTGTCTGGGTATAAGTGACATCACCACCTGGTGGAGCTCAGAAGAACTGCAGCTCTGAGAAACGTCTCATACTGCGAACCCGGCTTTATTCTTTCATCGGACTCCCACCAAGGGGGATAGAAATATATGACTGCCTAGTCCAGCCTTTTACAGCCAGGGTTCCTACAATGGTGGCTGGGAGTTCTTTGAGAAATGAACAGTTTCTGTTTCTCAGTGGGGATGAGCTTTGGGTTTGGGGTGACCATAAGCTTGACTCAAACCCAAGCTGTTCACAGTTCATCTAATGAACAAACTAAATGGTCATTGGCCAGTGCTCCCACTCACCTCCTGTTTAGAGTTACTTAGTTTATTCCTAGCTAGATCCTCCCCTCTTCTTCCATGTCTACTCAGTCGATGTTAGTTTTTCACAGAGTCATTGTCTTCTTACTCTAGTGACAGTGTTGCGCCATGCAACTTGTTTACTAATGTGTTCTGGCATCTTTCTCTATCCTGCCCTCCTGTTTAGAGCTAGTTAGTTTAGTCCTAGATAGTCCCTCCTCTTCTTTCATGTTCCCTCAGTCAGTGATAGTTTTTCATAGAGAAAGGGCTTAGGAAAGTCATTGTCTTCTTACTTTTTAATAGATTGGAAAAACATCCTCTGTACTGCAATTGTCTGAAGTAAAATTGTGTTGGATTCAACTTCAGTGTCTTGAATTGAAGAATTAAAGAGTTCCACCCAAAAATGGAACTTCCGCTTCAAGAGAAGGTGATCCCCTGACGTCATCTTTTTTGGGGGGGAGCGGATACCCTCTTTTTTAGAGAGTCTCAGCTCCCACTTCCTCCGGGTGCATCGCGGCACCGAAAGGGAGGTAACCGCTCCCCCTCCCTCTCGGCAATCATCTGGGACACGTCACAGGTCCCAGATGATTGCCCGGCCAGTCACAGTGCGCCGCGCGGCTCGCGCATGCACAGTGGTTCACAGCCGGGCGCCCACAGGTACAATGCCGGCACCACATAGAGCAGGGGGAGAGGAGCGGGGCCTCATTCCCCCGCATCGCTGGACCCTGGGACAGGTAAGTGTCCGATTATTAAAAGTCAGCAGCTACAAATTTTTTTTTTTAAGCGGAACTCCGCTTTAAGCTGCTTGTGGATGGTGCCAAGTCAGCAGGTGACCATACTATCAGGACAGATTGGGTCTAAGGAGGTATGTCAATGCATGAAGCAACATTTGAAACAGAACAAGTGGGGAGAGCACTGAAGTCAATGGCCAAACATCGCCACTGGGCATATTTGGGCAATGATGTCACCACTACCCCACCCCTCCTTTAGGCAGCTGATGAGGACCCCCTTTTTGTCAAAAGGGGCTTCCAGGTTCCAAAGAGTCCCCCCACTCACAGACCCCCATGATCACCACCCAGGGTTGTGGAAAAGAGGCCCTTGTCCACGTCAACATGAGACAAGGTGTTGTGCAAGGGGGGGGGTCCGCCCTGGCAAGGCAGTCCCCCCAGTCCCATGGCATGTGGACGGTACAGTTCAGGAGGGGGTGGGCGTGCACTATGTACACTGAGTTAAAGAGTAAAGAAACCCATTGTAAAAGAAATATGCAAGCTTCATCCTGTACTGTGATGGTTAATAGAGATGTAAGAAGTTCCTTTCTTCTACCACAAGATGGCGTTCTGCCACTCGGATTCACTTTCAGCCAAAGCACTGAATTGTGGGTAATGTAGTTAAGTCAGCAGAAATACCATTATTATTTTGCCGCATGAGACTACAAGATCCAGCACACCTGCAAGCAGGAGGGGTCAGATAAATAGAAAAGCCCGGGAAAGCACGGGGCAGTGGGGAGAGAGAGGCTTCAGGGTGTGCGGTTGGATGATTCTGCTGGAGAGAGCAGGAGGATTGAACGGACGGCCAAAGACTGTATTGCTGCCTGGATATCAGTGTGGGCAGGTACCGGAAGATTGAGAAGAACGGCTGCACTCACCGGGCCATACTAGACCCCGCAACTGGGTGTATGTGTATACTCAAGTCCCGCACTGAGGCCTGCTGTCATAGCTGCCCAGGGAACCGGATCGCACAGACAGTTCAGCTGAGCCATATCTCTATCATCACAAGCTGCAGCAGAAAATCACAGCGGCATCGCTGAGACCACCGGAGCCACTAATCCTGGGGAGAATCGCCTGGGAACCTTACCATCCACAAAGGATGGTAAGAACCCTGCAAGCAAGCTTGATCTTACAGTCATTGGGACTTTGGTGAGTGGACACTCTTCATATTTTTTCCTTCTTTCCCGCTATAACATACTCTCAAACTCAGATTGCAGGAAGATCTTTGATACTCTTCCTTTCGAACAATAACTCTCAATTGTCCAATTCAGGATCGATACAATCCTGTTTCACAGCTCATGAACCCTCTATAGCCTTTGTCATAGAGAAAGTGATAATTCCTAGCTGCCTGCTTTCATTTCATTGATCTATAGACTGACTCTCTGCTTGTAATGTTGTTTTACAAAGTACACCGTCTGTGAGGGCTCCAACGTGGCCGGCTGAAGAGTCGGGCAAAGACTGTAGAAGAACCTTCTGCTATAAAGTGTGCCCTGTAGTTGTATCAGTAGCTTTGTTTCTTTACATGCAAATAAGAGGGCCTAATGCCGCGTACACACGAGCGGACATTACGGCGGACTTTGCCCGGCGGACTTTTCGACGTACTTTCCGACGGACTTTGTGAATGAACGGACTTGCCTACACACAATCCACCAAAGTCCGTCGAATTCGTACGTGATGACGTACGACCGGACTAAAACAAGGAAGTTCATAGCCAGTAGCCAATAGCTGCCCTAGCGTGGCTTTTTGTCCGTCGAACTAGCATACAGACGGCGGACTTTTCGACCGGACTCGATTTCAACGGATAAATTTAAAACAAGTTTCAAATCTAATTCCGTCGAACTTTTGAGAAAACAAAGTCCGCTGGAGCCCACACACATCGAATTGTCCGACGAAATCCAGTCCGCCGGGCAAAGTCCGCCGTAATGTCCGCTCGTGTGTACGCGGCATTAGCCTAGCCCCCCCCATATTACATGACCTTGGGTGACCTAGCCATAACTCTTTTGCTACTAGATCACAGTTGCCTTTAGCTGCACACTTGGTAGGGAAGGTATTAGTTAAAGCTGACAATTGTTTGCATTTAGAGTGTTACCCTTATCTTGTGTGAGAGATTATAGTTGTGCAACCTTCTAAATATCTTGCATTGCATTTATTTGTACATCAAACATTACTTCTTTTCAATATTATATGACATTGTACTTCAAGGTTTCCATTCCAGGGTGACCCCAAGTTATTTACTAAAGGTTACTCTTCTTTTGCCTCCGTCTGTACACTGGGCTGTATATGATATACTCCTGACCACTGCACTCTGTACCCTGGGCTGTATATGATATACTCCTTAACACTGCACTCTGTACCCTGGGCTGTATATGACATACTCCTGACCACTACACTCTGTACCCGGGGCTGTATATGATGGACTCCTGACTACTCCGCTCTGTACCCAGGGCTGTATATGATATACTTCTGACCACTGCACTCTGTACCTTGGGCTGTATATGATGGACTCCTGACTACTCCGCTCTGTACCCAGGGCTGTATATGATATACTCCTGACCAATGCCCTTTGGGCTGTATATGATATACTCCTGACCACTGCACTCTGTACCCTGGGCTGCATATGATATACTCCTGACCACTGCACTCTGTACCCTGGGCTGTATATGACATACTCCTGACCACTACACTCTGTACCCGGGGCTGTATATGATGGACTCCTGACTACTCCGCTCTGTACCCAGGGCTGTATATGATATACTTCTGACCACTGCACTCTGTACCTTGGGCTGTATATGATGGACTCCTGACTACTCCGCTCTGTACCCAGGGCTGTATATGATATACTCCTGACCAATGCACTCTGTACCCTGGGCTGCATATGATATACTCCTGACCACTGCACTCTGTACCCTGGGCTGTATATGATGGACTCCTGACCACTGCACTCTGTACCCTGGGCTGTATATGATATACTCCTGACCACTGCACTCTGTACCCTGGGCTGCATATGATATACTTCTGACCACTGCACTCTGTACCCTGGGCTGCATATGATATACTTCTGACCACTACACTCTGTACCCTGGGCTGCATATGATATACTTCTGACCACTACACTCTGTACCCTGGGCTGTATATGATATACTCCTGACCAGGGGCGGACTGATAACTCATGGGGCCCCCGGGCAATAGGAGATTATGGGGCCCCCAGGCAATCAGAGATTATGGGGCCACACAGTATACACACATGCAGTATACAATCACACAGTATACACATACATGTACACACAGTATACACAGACAGATGTAAAAAAAACACAGATTTATACATACTGTCCCTGGTTTTACTGAGGCTGGCAACCCTGATGGGGCCCCCTAGTGGCCCAGGGCCCTCGGGCAGTGCCCGAGTGGCTCAATGGTCAGTCCGCCCCTGCTCCTGACCACTGCACTCTGTACCCTGGGCTGTATATGATATACACCTGACCACTACACTATGTATCCAGGAACGTATATGATACACTCCTGACCACTGCACCCTGGATCATTATTTTGGGGTAACTCCAATCTGATGACCTGTAAAATATTTTAAACCATCGCCCATGAACAATGTTGGGGTATCGAAGATTGTCGAGATTGCACCAACACACACAATTGTTTTTGTTCAGCCATTTTTTAAATTATATTTTTACTTTTAACAAATTTTGCAGTCATAAAATCAGGAAATAGTAAAAGGTAGAAATCCGATTGGTCAGGAAATTTCCTTGTCTGGAATGTGGAGGCGGAGTCGTTATTAATTTGTGTACAATACAATAAACAACGTGTTACATTATTATAACAAAGTATTGTAGAAAAGATCACAGCATTGAAAATGGGGGGGGGGGGGAGCAGAAAATAAACCCGGATATTAAGGTGACATTTGTGTACGAGGAACACCTTTACAATTACCAGCATTTTATTCTCCAGAGTCTCTGCTTTAAGAAAATAAATGTTTGGGTGGGGGTTTTAACAAATCTTCAGGCCCAAAATGTGCATTTTAACATGTGTGCCAAAAAAAGAAAAAACAGCTCTGGCAGTGAAAGGGTTAATGTGAGCTAGATGGGATCACTCTCCTGTGGTCACACTCTAAACATTAGAGCTCCCCCTAGTGGCAGCCTGGTAATAACATTGCTAGGAGGTCTATTCATTTAGCTGCTACATACTTCCCATCTTTATATAAACGTCTCCTAAAATTTTAAGGTTCTATTCATAAGAAATTTGCATAGCAATTCACCCAATGTGTACAACACTCATAAGTGCACGAGTATGATCTTGGATACTAGTGAGAAATCATGTCTGGAGAAGGGAACTAAGGAGTCTATTTACAGAAAATGTATTGGACGAGTGTGACAGGCATTCACCCAACCATAAAAAATTCTGTCCATATTTATATTTAAACTTTATTTATTTTAAATTTATTTATAACAGTGATTTCCTATGATCAACAGCTCCATCTACTGGCCATAAGGTGGAATTGGTAGCGCAATACCGCATTATTGCCACTAGATGGAGCTAATTATCATAGAAAATCACTGTACGAAATAAAATACAACCAATATTCATCAAGTTTGTAAAAAACAGACCTGTATAAGTGTTTGCAAAAGATTACAACAGAAAATGTACTCAGCCAATGAGAGGTAAGGACTCCATTTTTATTTTTCTCCTGCTATCAATGGCCGACACGGTACAACACTTCATCCATGTCTTTGGTGATCTCTGATCTCCTTATCAACTGTTTCTTACATGATGAAGATCAGCCATGGAGTATATCTGAGGTGTATATCAGGGTGTGCTTCTTCCCCACATGTCCAGCAACATTCATATACAAGACATTTCCCGCACTCAAGGCACTAATACACCTCGAGGGTTGTGTGGGACCCCTGATGTACAGGAAGACAGGACTTCAGTGAGGAACAATTCCCTCACTCAGGACAGGAATATGGCTTCTCCCCCGTGTGCGATCTCTGATGTGTGTAAAGATTGGACTTCTGTGAAAAACATTTCCCGCACTCAGGACAGGAATATGGCTTCTCCCCCGTGTGCAATCTCTGATGTCTGTAAAGATTGGACTTCAGTGAAAAACATTTCCCGCACTCAGGACAAGAATATGGCTTCTCATCCGCATGCACTTTCTGATGTCTGGAAAGACCAGATTTATCTAAAAAACATTTCCCGCACTCAGGACAAGAATATGGCTTCTCACCTGCATGCGCTCTCTGATGCCTGGAAAGACATGATTTAGCTAAAAAACATTTCCCGCACTCAGGACAGGAATATGGTATTTCCCCCGTGTGAGACCTCTGATGCTTAATAAATTCAGATTTTTTAAAAAAACATTTCCCGCACTCAGAACAGGAATATGGCTTCTCACCTGTGTGCGATATCTGATGTTGTTGAAGTGAGGACTTTTCTGAAAAACATTTCCCGCACTCAGGACAGGAAAATGAATTCTCACCTGTGTGCGATCTCTTATGTTTGTGAAGAGATGACCTGTCTGAATAACATTTCCCGCACTCAGGACAGGAAAATGGCTTCTCCCCTGTGTGAGTCCTCAGATGTGCGACAAGCATTGATTTACGTACAAAGCATTTCCCGCACTCAGGACAGGAAATTGGCTTCTCCCCCGTGTGCAATCTCTGATGTCTGTAAAGATTGGATGTCTTTGAAAAACATTTCCCGCACTCAGGACAGGAATATGGCTTCTCCCCTGTGTGCGATCTCTGATGTTTGTTAAGAGAGGACTTGTCTGAAAAACATTTCCCGCACTCAGGGCAGGAAAACGGCTTCTCCCCCGTGTGAGATCTCTGATGTACGACAAGTTCTGATTTTTGGACAAAACATTTCCCGCACTCAGAACAGGAATACAGCTTCTCACCCGTGTGCAGTCTCTGATGAGATCTAAGAGTGGACTTTGCTAAAAAACATTTCCCGCACTCTGAACAGCAAAAAGGCTTCTCCCCCGTGTGAGAATTTTGATGCGTGACAAGACCTAATTGATCTACAAAACATTTCCCGCACTCTGGGCAGGAATACGGCTCTTTCCCTGTGTGAGATCTCTGATGTGCGACAAGACTTGATTTTTGTCCAAAACATTTACCGCACTCTGCACAGCAAAAAGGCTTCTCCCCTGTGTGAGACCTTTGGTGGGCGACAAGATATGATTTATTTATAAAACCTTTCCCGCACTCAGGACAGGAATGTGACCTTTTCCCCGTGTGAGACTTTTGATGTGTGACAAGAGTTGATTTTTTCCCAAAGCATTTCCCGCACTCAGGACAGGAATACGGCTTCTCTCCTGTGTGCAATCTCTGATGGCTGACGAGATGGGATTTCCTGTAAAAACATTTCCCGCACTCAGGGCAGGAATATGTCTTTTCCCCAGTGTGAGACCTTTGATGTGTAACAAGATATGATTTGTATACAAAACATTTCCCACACTCAGAACAGGAATACAGATTTTCTCCCGTGTGCAATCTCTGATGGCTGTTGAGATGGGATTTCTTGGAAAAACATTTCCCGCACTCAGGACAGGAAAGTGGCTGTTTCCCTGTGTGAGACAGTTGATGTGTGACAAGATTTGCTTTTTGTACAAAACCTTTCCCGCACTTAGGACAGGAATATGGCTTCTCACCTGTGTGAAATCTCTGATGTATGGAAAGTGTATACTTGTTTGAAAACCATTTCCCACACTCAGGGCAGGAATATACTTTCTCTCCTGTGTGGGATCTTTTATGCATGTTAAGACGGCATTTCAAGCGGAAACGCTTCCCGCACTCATGACAGGAAAACCTCTTATCTGTTGGAAGTACAGCACCGTCCCGCACAGTCTGAGGTTCCTCAGGATTAGAGGAATACGATGGTCCGGCACCGTCCCGCACAGTCTGAGGTTCCTCAGGATAAGAGGAATACGATGGTCTGGCACTGTCCCGCACAGTCTGAGGTTCCTCAGGATAAGAGGAATACGATGGTCCGGCACCGTCCCGCACGGTCTGAGGTTCCTCAGGATAAGAGGAATACGATGGTCCAGCACCGTCCCGCACAGTCTGAGGTTCCTCAGGATAAGAGGAATACGATGGTCCGGCACCGCCCCTCACGGTCTGAGGTTCCTCAGGATAAGAGGAATACGATGATCCGGCACCGTCCCGCACAGTCTGAGGTTCCTCAGGATAAGAGGAATACGATGGTCCAGCACCGTCCCGCACAGTCTGAGGTTCCTCAGGATAAGAGGAATACGATGGTCCGGCACCGTCCCGCACAGTCTGAGGTTCCTCAGGATAAGAGGAATACGATGGTCCAGCACCGTCCCGCACAGTCTGAGGTTCCTCAGGATAAGAGGAATACGATGGTCCGGCACCGTCCCGCACAGTCTGAGGTTCCTCAGGATAAGAGGAATACGATGGTCCGGCACCGTCCCTCACAGTCTGAGGTTCCTCAGGATAAGAGGAATACGATGGTCCGGCACCGTCCCGCACAGTCTGAGGTTCCTCAGGATAAGAGGAATACGATGGTCTGGCACCGTCCCGCACAGTCTGAGGTTCCTCAGGATAAGAGGAATACGATGGTCCGGCACCGTCCCGCACAGTCTGAGGTTCCTCAGGATAAGAGGAATACGATGGTCCATCTACACTGTGTGGTGCCGGATGGACATTTGAGGTAGTCGGGTTTTCTCCTGGACTATACTGTGTGATGTCCTCATCTTCTACTTTACAGTCTGGAGACAAAGTGAGACAATCCTCTGAGGTTTTCCTCATCTCCCGTCCATCTACTAAAATAGAAATACAAAGATTATTACTAGACATGAGCAGATTGGTTCCCCTAAACCAGGACTCCGCCCACATCAGGCAGTTTTGTCTCTGAGGATCTTACAATTCCCCCCTCAAGGTAACTAGTAAATGGGTTCTCTGATCTCCTACCAGTTCTTTTGTTTCCTATATTTTTGGGTAGCGCTACACTGACTTATCCTGTTTGTATCATTAGGTAGGTGGGGTGGAATCACTTATATGGTGTGAGCTTGCAACCCAGTTTGGTTATTTGGGTGATTGCGCAGATTGATGTTTTTGGTTATTAACCAATGAGAACTGTCCTTTATAGGAGTGATGAGGAGATTATAGGACGAGTGTCCCCTCCCCCTCTATCACTCATTGCCACCTTCCCAGCACAAGAAGTACTGCACTTCCTTATTTAGTCCATGATTTAGTCATGAATAACAGCGGGGCTGAGCCCCACCAGAGGTCAGAGAGTGAGGATGGGGGAGAACAACCAAGATGAAGACTGGACTGACCCTGAAGACCACCATCATTGGGTTATTGACTCCTCCCCCGTTATGACTTTCTTTTTAAGGTTCCAAAGTGTGAGGATGTTAGCACATTATCATCATGTAAAAGTCTGTGCTCCAATCAAATCCTCAGATATAAAATGTCCAGCTGGTAGAAAATTGGCGTAACAAAAGAGAATAGATATTATGTGTATATATACTGTAGCAGTGTGTAGAGGGGAGAGAGCAGAAGTTAGGACCAGGCCCGGACTGGCCATAGGGCACACCGGGCATGTGCCCGGTGGGCCGGGGGCCGCCTGTCACGTTTTCCGACTCTCAGCTGCTTGTGCCGGCCCTGCACACCCGCCGCCGGCCTCTCTGCGGCCGAAACCGCGGAGAGGGCCGCATGTCTCTCTGGCAGGGTCCCCACTCTCAAGGCAGAAGGGGTTAAAAGCACCCGCTTAGCGCTGCTCTCAAAGCGCTTTGAAAGCAGTGCCCATTAATTTCAATGGGCAGGGGCGGTGGAGGAGCGGTGTATACACCGCCCCAAAGGTGCTGCTTGCAGGACTTTTTTTCCTGTCCTGCAAGCGCACCGCCCCAGTGTAAAAGCCCTTGGGCTTTCACACTATGGTAGCAGAAGAGGCAGCTTACAGGCGCTATTTTTAGCTCAAAAATGCCTCAGTGTGAAAGGGGTCTTACACAATGTGAGTGATACTGAACAAAGGTAGAAGGACCCCTTTCACACCTAGACCGCCCTGCCAGACCCGGATGCAAGGCCTGCCATAGCACAGCTGAATTCCCTAAGAGACTTTTACCTCAACATCCTCTCTGCAACCTCTAGCAGACTCCGGGTGATCTTCTGCACAAACCCTCCAAACCCTGCTGGCAACCTGTGTTTCTTTGGGCACTTTACCACCTATACCACCTTCAGGGGTATACTGCACTTAGCCGCAAGGGGAGCCTCTCTCAGCACTTTGGCCTCGGATTAGGTACATGACAATAGTGCAGGGGTCAGGAGTATGTAATGTACAACATAGATTATATAGTGCAGGGGTCAGGAGTATGTAATGTACAACATAGATTATATAGTGCAGGGGTCAGGAGTATGTAATGTACAACATAGATTATATAGTGCAGGGGTCAGGAGTATGTAATGTACAACATAGATTATATAGTGCAGAGGTCAAGACCAGGGATGGGCCGAACCCCCCCCCCCAAACAGCGGAAATGTTCTAACCCGAACAGCGAACCACATTGAAGTCTATGGGAGTCGAACAGGAAAAAAGTGCCCGTTTTGAAGGCTTCTATGCAAGTAGTTAGTAGTTGGCCATAAAAGGGGTATGGGGGTCTGGGTACTGCCCTGGGGGACATATATTAATAAACAAAAACATTTTTAAAAATTATAGTTTTTTTTCAGGAGCAGTGATTTTAATGAAGCTTAAAAGCGGAGTTCCACCCACATAAAAGTCAGCAGCTACATAAAGTGTAGCTGCTGACTTTTAATAATCGGACACAATCCACGGTCCAGCGATGCGGGCGAAGGAAGCCCCGCTCCTCTCCGCTGGCATTTTGACTGTGGGCGCCCGGCTGTGGCTTCACAGCCGGGCACGCACTGCGCATGTGATTGGCCGGGCAATTTTCTGGGACCTGTGACGTGTCCCAGAAGATTGCAGGGAGGGAGGGGGGAGAGGTGAACTTCCTTACGGCACCGCAGAGCCCCAAGAGGAAGTGGGAGCTGGATGCCTCTAAAAAGAGGGTATCCGCTCCCCCCTCCCCAAAAAAAAAATGACATGCCATGTGTGGCATGTCAGGGGGTCACCTTCACTTAAAGCGGAAGTTCCATTTTTGGGTGGAGCTCCGCTTTACAGTGCAACAACGAAAATGAAAAATTCCTTTAAATTTCGTGCCTGTAAAGTGGCGCATTTGTAGCATATACAGAACATGCTACAGCAAAACTGACGTTTCTAAAGAAAAAAATTCCTTTTAAAATGACTCGTGGTTACAATTGCCAGCACCCAGCTATTAAAAAACAAAGAAAAAAAGGCCAGATAAATAAAAATAAGCAGTGGGGTCCCCCCAAAATCCATACCAGACCCTTATCCTAGCATGCAGCCTGGCAGGTCCAGAAAAAGGAGGGGGGGGAGATCGAGCGACATTAGAAGTGGCGGGGCACCAGGTGACGTAACCAGGTGGCCCTACCCCTTGCCTTTATAGGAGCTGTCAAAGTAAAGAGAGCGCATACGGTAGGTAGCCGTATTTTCTATTTTACGGGTCCGTCAGGCGGCGTAATTGATGGTGGATTTACATCGCGGGACACTTTTTTTTTTTTAATAAAGGATTTCTCAAAAATTGTCTCTTGTGGTTTTTACTTTTTGACACTTTTTTGGTGAATGTGTAGGGGTACAATGTACCCGATACCCATTTGCATAGGGGGGGTCCCCTTGTTAAAGGGGGCTTCCAGATTCCGATAGGCCCCCCCACCTGAAGACCCCAACAACCACAGCCCAGGGTTGTCGGGAAGGGGCCCTTGTCTCCATCAATATGGGGACAAGGTGCTTTGGGGTGGGGGGCGCAGAGTCCCCCATGGTCCAAAGCACCCACCCCCCCATGTTGAGGGCATGTGGCCTGGTATGGTTCAGGAGGGGGGGGGGCTCGCTCATCTCCTCCTCCTTTTCTGACCTGCTGGGCTACATGCTCAATTAAGGGCCTGGTATAGATTTTGGGGGGACCCCATGGCGCTTTTTTAAAAATGTTGACGTGGGGTTCTCCTTAAAATTCATACCAGACCCGAAGGGCCTGGTATGCACTGGGTGGGACCCCATGTGGTTTTTCTCTTTATTTTTTTACTGGCATTTTTTTTTTTATTCAGCTGTCAGCAGAGAAAATTCATTGACAGCTGATGACTCATTGGTTGTTAAGGACGTGGCGGACGGCTTCCTGGCCCCGTTCCTTAACAACCAGCTTACATTGCGCCCTGATTAGGGAAATGTTGCCCAATCAGGGCACAGAATGTACTGTGCAGCGCTCATTGCATTGCTCAGTGCATTGCAGGGTTTTCATCAGGGTGAACACCCTGCAAATTTGGGTGTTTGGTGCACGGCCGAACAGGCAAATGTTCAGCTCGAACTCAGGCTGAACCATTCACCCATCCCTAGTCAAGACTATGTAATGTACAACATAGAGCAGGGGTCAGGAGTATGTAATGTACAACATAGATTATATAGTTAATGGGTCATGACTCGGAGTATGTAATGTACAACATAGAGTATATAGAGCAGGGGTCAGGAGTATGTAAAGTACAACATAGAGTATATAGTGCAGGGGTCAGGAGTATGTAATGTATAGCACAGATTATATAGTTGATGGGTCATGACTCGGAGTATGTAATGTATAACACAGAGTATATAGAGCAGTGGTCAGCAGTATGGGCATGATAATAGATAAAAATGGCAAGGACCTAACAGAAGCAGATGAGATAAAGAAGAGATGGCAAGAATACACAGAAGAACTATACAAGAAAGATCTGAATGTCCCATATAACCATGAAGATGCGGTCACTGACCTTGAACCGGATATCCTGGAGAGTGAAGTCAAGTGGGCCTTAGAAGGCATTGCTAATAACAAAGCTATCAGAAGTGATGGTATCCCAGCTGAGTTGTTTCAAATCCTAAAAGATGATGCTGTTAAAGTGCTGCACTCAACGTGCCAACAAATTTTGAAAACTCAACAATGGCCACAGGACTAGAAGAGGTCAGTTTACATTCCGATACCAAAGAAGGGTAGCGCCAAAGAATGGTCAAACTACCGTACGATCGCACTCATCTCACACGCTAGCAAGATTATGCTGAAAATTCTACAAGCTTGGCTTCAGCCGCAAGTGAACCGAGAACTACCACAAGTACAAGCTGGATTTCAAAGAGGCAGAGGAACTACGGATCAAACTGCCTACATTCGATGGATCATGGCAAAAGCAAGGGAGTTCCAGAAGAATGTCTACTTCTAGGTGTTTTTGTGTTTAATTAAAGCTTTTACTTCTGCTTTATTGACTACAGTAAAGCCTTCGATTGTGTGGATCACAAAAAGATGTGGCAAATACTGAAAGAGATGGGAATACCAGACCACCTCACCTATCTTCTGAAAAACCTGTATGCAAGTCAAGAAGCAACAGTTAGAAAAGGACCCGGAACAACTGACTGGTTCAAAATTGAGCAGGGAGTGCAGCAAAGATGTATATGGTCACCCTACTTATTTAACTTCTATGCAGAGTACATCATGTGAAATGCCAGGATCGACAAATCACAAGCCAGAATTAAGATCGCCGGGAGAAATATCAACAACCTGAGATATGCAGATGATACCACACTAATGGCAGAAAGAGAAGAAGAACTAAAGAGTCTCCTAATGAAGGTGAAAGAGAACAGCGCAAAAGCTGGCCTGAAATTGAACACTACGAAAAACTAAGATCAAGGCAACCGGTCCCATCACTCCTTGGCAAATAGAAGGAGAAGAAAAGGAAACAGTGACAGATTTTATCTTCCTAGGCGCTAAGATCACGTCAGATGGTGACTGTAATGAAAGGAAAGTCTGGATGGCTGCACACCAAACTGAGATCCAAACGCCTTTATTCACATAAAACCATGAGGAACATGAGGAGCACTACATGTACAAGCAAGGGAGACACGGCTTACATGTTTCGCACACGAATTGTGCTTTATCATCAGACGGTGACCATAGCCATGTAATTAAGAGACGCTTGCTTCTTGGGAGGAAAGCAATGGCAAACCTAGACAACATTATAAAAAGCAGAGACATCACCCTACCGACAAAGTGCCATATAGTCAAAGCTTTGGTATTCCCAGTAGTAACCTATGGCTGTGAACGTTGGACCATAAGGAAGATTGAACGCCGAAGAACTGTTGCTTTTGAATTATAGTGTTGGAGAAGACTCTTAAAAGTCCCTTGGACGGCAAGATCAAACCAGTCAATCTTGAAGGAAATCAACCCTGAACATTGACTGGAAAGACAGATCCTGAAGCTGTAACTCGAATACTTTGGTCGCCTAATGCGAAGAGAGGACTCATTTGAAAAGACCCTGGGATGCTGGGAATCATGGATGGAAAAAGGAGAAGAGGATGGCAGAAAACAAGATGGATAGATAGCATCATAGAAACAATGAACATGAAGTTAAGCAAGCTCCAGGAGGCAGTGGAGAACAGAAAAGCCTGGTGCGCTATGGTCCATGAGTTCACAAAGAGTTGGAAACGACTAATTGACTGAAAAACAAGTGCAGGGGTCAGAACTATGTAATGTACACCATAGCGTATATTTTGAAGGTGTTAGAACTATGTAAAGCGCAATATAAATTATATAGTTAATGTATTTACTATTAATGACCCACCTGTGCTGATCTCTGTAGGAGTGTCCTCCTCTATAAATGTCCCCGTTATTCCATCCTCCTCCATAGACTGCTGATCATCCCTCACATACATCTCTTCTTCTTCTTCTTCTGCTTTACTCTCCAATTTTATATCTATCAGATCTTTACCCTAAACCAAGAGAAGGATAGAAACATAAAATGTAATATTGTGACATCACATATAGAAAAAATCCACACATCATCTCACAAGTCCATGTCTCAGATGTTCTATTTAACCAACCTTGTAATGGTGGGGGATGGTGTGATTTTCATGAGTGGAATCCCGGGAATACAGAGGACCTCCCCCTCCCATAGACTGCTGAGCTCCACTCATTGACATCTCTTCTTCTTCCTCTTTAATCTCAGCTTTGATTTCTTTAAGTTCCTCACCCTAAACCATAAAGATGATAGAATATATGTGTAAAATGGAACAAGAGATTACATTGAAGAATGTCCTCTCATAGCTTAGAATTCTGTTCTAGTTGCTCAGTCCCACCTACCTGATCAAGCTGGGGGATGGTGTGACCTTCCTGTGTGGAATCCCGGGAATACAGAGGACGGGGACATCTCTCTGGTGGGTTCCCATTACTGGACCCATCTGTAGGAAACACACACACTGACTGAATACATTGTTTCTATGTGTTTATCAGATGATGGGGTTCTAGGTGGACCCTCCGTACTGCTCTCTCCTTTACAATAAAGTCTTCTCTTACCCGGTGATGTGAGGGGCGGCTGATTGTCCATCATGACGTCCTTGTAGAGATCCTTGTGTCCTTCTAAATACTCCCACTCCTCCATGGAGAAATAGACAGTGACATCCTGACACCTTATAGGAACCTGACACACACAATGATACAGTCACCATCCAGACACATCCCTTGTCTGTTACTGGATAATGTCCCAGAATTCCCGGCACCGCTCACCTCTCCTGTCAGCAGCTCTATCATCATCTTGGTGACTTCTAGAATCTTCTGCATGTTGTGTCTCTCGGGTTTTAGGGAGTCACACGGAGGCACTGTGATGGTCATATGATCACCTGACTTCAGAAGAGGAAAACTCTGTATTGAGAAACCAATAGGAATATCAAATTAGAATCCCAGAATCCTCCTCACCTCTCCGGCCAGATCTGTTTTATTAATAGAGATAAGAGTGATGTCATGTGACCTCCCAGAATCCTCCTCACCTCTCCGGTCAGGTCTGTGTTTTATTAATAGAGATAAGAGTGATGTCATGTGACCTCCCAGAATCCTCCTCACCTCTCCGGTCAGGTCTGTGTTTTATTAATAGAGATAAGAGTGATGTCATGTGACCTCCCAGAATCCTCCTCACCTCTCCGGTCAGGTCTGTGTTTTATTAATAGAGATAAGAGTGATGTCATGTGATCTCCCAGAATCCTCCTCACCTCTCCGGTCAGGTCTGTGTTTTATTAATAGAGATAAGAGTGATGTCATGTGACCTCCCAGAATCCTCCTCACCTCTCCGGTCAGGTCTGTGTTTTATTAATAGAGATAAGAGTGATGTCATGTGATCTCCCAGAATCCTCCTCACCTCTCCGGTCAGGTCTGTGTTTTATTAATAGAGATAAGAGTGATGTCATGTGACCTCCCAGAATCCTCCTCACCTCTCCGGTCAGGTCTGTGTTTTATTAATAGAGATAAGAGTGATGTCATGTGACCTCCCAGAATCCTCCTCACCTCTCCGGTCAGCAAGTAGATGATCTCCAGGGTGAAGTTTAGTATCTTCTCAGTCATGTGACTCCGGTCCTCCTCCATCCTCATTGGTGCCATCATTTGATCTATACAGATTTCCTTGTAAACGGATAACTTTGGGAAATGAAAGTATGAATTATATGGGTGGTATTGGTCACACTATAATAGGATGTGAGGGGGGTAATAGGAGGGTTGCTGTACATTTAAGAAGTATTGCCCCCATGTGAACACATTTAGTTTGAACTATTTAGTGTTTGTTACACTTTCGAGGTCCCGGGACACTCTTGACCGGCTGAATCAGAAATTCCCTTTTCTCTGTTGGGTTTGTTTTGTTTCTGAACTGGTTTTGATTAGTTTTAGATCTACAGACAAGGAATGATAAATACGATCCTTCTTCCGTCTTCTTGTTTTGCTCTGAGGTCAATGTAGGGTCATCATGATGTCCAGGAAGGGGAATTTGCTGACTTTTGGCCGGAGTTCTGGACTAATCCAGATAATTGTCTGAACTCCGAAAGCAAGGCTCCAATCTCTGGCAGCCTGCTGACTGATAGGAGTGATGTCACTGTCACTCTCTGCAGTAAGAGAAGGGATTGGATTGGAGAGCAGGAGGATGATATTGGTGAAGTAGAGGGCTATTGGCAGTGGCGGAACTTGCACTTGCAACTGGGCCCTGGGCCCCAGCAGGGTTGCTGGCAGGAGGGCTCTGAGCTGAACGATTCTCTCTCATACAGCCAGGAGCCTGCACTGACAGTTCTTCCTCCCCCCAGAACCCCCTTTCATCCGAGCCCTGGGCTTCCAGTTCTGCGAGGGCGTACATGGACATCCTCCCAGAACCCTGCCTCTCGCATTCAGCTGCTGGGCTTCACACTTCCTGGGGTGCACACAGGAGGAGGGAGGCAGGAGAAGAAGGAGCAGACCTAGTCTCTTCTCTCCCATCCATGCGAAGGAGGAGGGAGTGGAAAGAAACTGTCAGTGAAGGCTCTGGGCTGTATGAGAGAGATGCTCTTAGCTCAGAGTCCTGTTGAGGAGGCACTGATGGACACTGATAGGTGGCATTGATGGGCACTGATAGGCGGCACTGATGGGCACGGATAGGCAGCATTGATGAGCACTAATAGGCAGCATTGAGGAGCATTGATAGGCGGCATTGATAAGCACTGATGGGGTTACACTAATGATCAGTGCCCCGATAATCAGTGTAAACAATGTACTGACAGTCTTTCAGGTTCTCCTTTCCTCACACAGACACAGCGTGGGAGGAAAGGACTGCCGATAACCAGCAAGTCTGTTTACATGTGATCAGCTGATCACATTGGTAAAGGGCTGCTGTGATTGTCCCTTTACTGTGATCAGCAGTGTCCAAAGGACACATCAGTCACAGAGTGTGCCAGATGCATGCCCCAGGGGGAACATGGGAGGCAGGGTTCTGAGAGGATGTCCATGGATGCCCTCCCAGAACTGGAAGCCCGGGGCTCAGATGGAAGAAGGGGGGGTCTGGGGGGCCCTTCAAGGTTTCTTTCTTCTGAAGGTTTTAGCAGGGTTAATTTCGTCAACTAAAGCATTTTCATCAAAGTTTTCATCAGCGGCATTTTTACAGTGATGAAAACACACTGAAAAGTACAGCACATTTTCATCCACTGACAAAAACGATGACGAAAATCAGATCCGTCTTCGTTAATGAATGAAAACGGGCTGAAAATGTGAGGCAGGGAAGTTTACCTTTGTGAACTAACTTTCGTTTTTTCACGGAGCTCCGCCTGCTTCTGCAATCCGCTCCCAGAAAGCAAGCGCACTGTGACTAGATGACTGCCAGAGACCTCAGCGTGAGAGTGAAAGCAGCACTGTGCTTTACATGCCAGCCAGGCTGAGGCCTCCCGAACCCCGACTCCTGATGAGAAGACTGTGCCACCAGGTGCCCAGAGCAAAGCAGACTGTGAGTGAACAATTACAGCAGGCCTGAGGCCTCCCGTCCCCTCAGACCACCGTCCGTCCAGAGCACTGTGTGTGCAACTGTGCATTACAGGCCTCCTCTGACCACTGGCAGTGGCATCCAGGGCATTGTGTATTACAGGCCATCCCTTAGACAAGTATCCAGCACTGTGCAACATTACAGGCCCCCTCAGACCAACCAGAGTGCCTAAGTCTGTATTTGTGAGTTTGATCAAACCATAAATAATAACATGATATTAGGTGTTTTTGTTTTTTTACTCCAGGAGTGTATAATGAGTTTTGAAATTCTAGAGAAATGCTTAAATAATGCATTATTTAATTAAACACATTAGATTTTAGTTGACGAAAATATAGGACATTTTAGTAGACTAAAATGTACTGGCAATTTAGTCGACTAAATACGACTAAAACAGTTGCAGAAGACTAAAAGGAGACTAAAACTAAAATGCCATTTTAGTCCTAAGACTAAGACTTAAAACGAAAATTTACTGCCAAAATTAACACTGGGGGATTTTGTTCTTATCTCTCCAATGGCAGCCCAGTGTGTGTAGGGGTAGGACAACAGGGGGGAGGAGTTTGTTCTCTTAGTTGCCAAGTATACTGTAGTATCCAGGACCTTGTACAGAGTGGTGGTGGGTTCCTGGTGTTCTGGACTCCTGTACCAGGCTCTGTCTATGTCATGGGAAGGTATTGGATGGCTCCTTCAGACCTACAACACGGCCTGCCGAGCGAGTCTGCGAAAACAGATCCTCTAACAACGAGTGTGTACCCAGGGTGAAGGACTTCCCTTCTTCATTCCACTTGGTGTCCTGGAACATATTACTTGACCAGTAACATGGGAAGAAGGTGAAGGTTGCCTTCATTTCCTCGCAGTGGTTCTGTAAGGAGGTCCAAAAAGCAATAGCCCCCACTCTACAGGCCCCCTGAGCCCTACAGCCTCCTCTTCTCTCAGATCCCGGAAGCCTAAATAACCCCTCGGAGTCCTTCAGAATCACCATCATCTCAGAGGCCCCCAGAGTCTTTAGCCCTATTACCCCCTCACAGCCTCTCAGCTCCTCTACTTCCCTCAGAATTTTCCTCCCTCTGACACCAATGATTGGACATATTCTTCATGGCAGGCTGGGAAATGTTTTCTTCCTCCTGACCAGCAATGTAAGGGGCTCTATGCTCCATACTCCTGACCCCAGCACTCCATCGTGTTTGGGTGCATATTGTTATGGTTGCCCATTTGCTGCCTGTGTAGTGTAATAATTGCCCTTGTCTATTTATTGTCAGTGCTGTTTGTTTCGAGGGCCATGACTATGGAGGAAGAGGACGGACATGACGGGGGGGGGGGGGTTACTGGGTGTAAATAGAAAATAATATCTTATTACCTCCTCTGCTGCCAGTTCCAGCAACGCCTCCTTTTTGCTTTGTGCCACATGGAACTTCCTGTCTCTACCCGACATCACTTCCTGCCTTCCATAGAGACTTCCTGTCTAGGTAGAAGTCCACCATCTTGTGGAGCTCAGAGGAACTGCAGACCAGAGAAACGTCTTGTAGTGTGAACACGGCCTTGTGCTGTACGTGTATGTACTGTATATCCTTATAGATAGGGTCATCTCCACTCCCACCAAGGGGGATCGAAATATATTACTATATTCGGTTGATAGCTGAAGGCAGTATAGGCCTCCCTGAAGAGATGAGTTTTAAGGGATCACCTAAAAGTGGACAGAGTAGGAAATAACAGCTGAGTTAAGAAGGCTGAGTTAAGAATGGACAGCTGAGTTAAGAAGGCTGATCTGGGCAGAGATGCAGTTGGACGAGAGCTACAGAGCCCTCCGCTGGTATGTTGCCCAAATGTGCCGGCAGACAGCGGATGGCAGCCCCACGGAAGGCTTTGACTATGGCGGTCTGGGACTACTATACTTGAGGCTGAGCACAAACCCTGGCTTTGGGAGTGATCTGGAGTGGCATTTGGAGGAAATCAAGGAGTATATAGACCAGAGTCTGAATGTCTTGGAAGTGCTTTGGGCACAGGGAGATTTGGAGTTTCTGACCGTTCGGGAATGGGAGCTGGAGATCGCCCACAGACAGCTGCTAGACTCTGCTCAGCAGCAGGGCGGGACTCCCTTTGCCTGGGACTATCCAGAAGTACCAGCCGACTTTCCTGAAATCACAGCTGAAGTGTTGGAAATGGGGCAGAGTAACAGTGCTTTGCTCACCTCCAGCTATGGAAGCAGAGCTCTTATGGCAGATTCAGCAAGTTTTAACTCATCTGGGCGAACCTGTTTTTGCACAGGATGAGCTTGGATGGAGGGTTACATTTCGTCCAGTAGCCGGATAAGGGTACGGGAGATGGAGCAGCTGGCTTATCTTCCCATTTGTAGTTCAAGGGCTTGGGAGAAGAGGAAGGCATCCTCATTCCCCAGCCACAGATCACAGAAAGTATGGATGTAATCTATAGTATTGAAAGGATGTAAAATTTACTGAAATTGAAACTGAAGTGCTAACAACAGGGCAGAGCTCTGCTAGCTGCTGCCCAGCACCAGTAACATCTTCTTCGTTCTATGGGCAGGAGATGGTGAACATCTATCCCCAGACACCAGTTCCAGAGACTGGGGATTTAATAGACTTTTCTGCTGAGGAAGAACAACCTGGTGAGCCTCCTGGCATCAGGGCCAAACATCACTGAGCTCTGCCCAGCACCAGTGGCTTCAGCCTTCCTGAGAGAAGAGGCAGCCGGCCTTTCTCCCACAAAACTGACAGGGACATTGGATTTCCTACCAGCAGCATCTATGGAGTTACAAGAAACCTCTCTAGCTGAAGCGCTGACAACCGGACAGAGGGTTCAAGACCTCTGCCCTACACCTGGGTCAGTTCCAGAGGTCCATGGTGAGAAAGTGACAGTCACTTCTTAACAGTTAGCCGGAGTGGATGATGTGGGGCCCTGAGCTGAAGCGCTAACAGGACAGAATGCTACTGGCCTTTGCACACAACAATCAACTCTGTAGGAGCTCCAGGGAGAGAATGCAATTGGCATTGAATAACTGCAGTTTGAGATGATATCGGTGGATGGGACTGCGATCTCCACTGACAGCAACCCAGCAGGAGGGCTGGCAACAGGGCAAACTGCTGCTGGCCTCTGCCCTCAACTAACAGAAGATTGAGTTCCTGTGAAAGTGTATGGGGCTTCGGTCTCCACTGACACAACCCCAGAAAATGGTGCTGCACTGAGACAGGAGGATGTCAGTCATGTTTTGCAAGCACTGGGGATTTTCATCTACCAAAAGTGGATGGGACTTCAGTCTCCACTTGTATACCCCAGGGTTGCTGGGCAGTTGGACCAGATCCCCAACAGCATGACGGAGTGAGCCCAGTCGCCCTGTCTTCTCTCCAGCGGCTAAAAGGATTCCAGGGAGAAGGGCCAGTCCACGCTTCTCCCCAACAGCGTGTATGTTCCACGAGAGAGGCAGAGGTTGGCTGCATCTGTTTGGGACAATGTGTTTGGGGTACTGTGTGGGTACAGGCATTGGGGGACTTGAACTACGGACTAACTTTGAAGTCAACTCGTTTGGGGTCTCCTTGTGTGGTAGTCTCCTGCCGAAAGGGCAGATGCGTGACGGGACTCACTTTGGGCAGGGGGGCTTGTGGAACCCAGCTTACCTTGGAGAGCTCTGGAATTTTCTTGTCCAGCTTCCCGACCCCTCCTATGTGTAAGTCACCCTGTGTCTATTAGGGGCACAGGGTGACCTAGAACCCCAGTCTGATCTGCACTAGTCAGACTCACTGTACAACCACACTGGAATATTGTGTATATACGGTGTATATATATATATATATATATATATATATATATATATATATATATATACACACATTTATATATATATACACATTTATATATATAGAAAAAAGTCCAAGAGGTTGCTGCACTTAAAAACTTATTTGCTATATTTCACAATATCTTCAGGAGAGATTTACAAAGCAAGTATAATCCTTTCAAGCAATATCAAAGGCAACAAATGCCTACACAGTTTCAGACATGAGTAGATTCAGATATGGATGGATGGATAGATTACGTTTCAGGCTAGTCAGCTTATGCCCTTTCTGAGATCCATTGAAGCACATTTATATATATATATATATATATACTGTATATTGTCTCATATACTTTTGTAGACTCTTTACTAGATCGTTTGAGGTGTGGCTGTATCCCATTGTTCTATTGTTTGTGTCTGCCTTGGGAGTAACCTATTATGGGATGTATATGTCTCTGTAAATTAGCTGTGGGGGGGGGGGGGGGGGGGGGGGGGTTTCTCCAGCAGCCTCATCCAAGAACAGTCTACTGATGAGAAGTTTGAATACACCTGTGTCATGCTATTGGTGGAGGCAAAGGCTACCCCGCCCTGTTTCATTATGATAAAGACCAACACCGGGAGAGAGCCCTGGACAGTACACTTGTACGGGAGACCCCCACCACAGAGTCCCCCATAGTAGGGGACTCCTCAGTCCGGTCTGAATAATGTGTCCAGGTTTCAGGCGGACTAAAACCTGGACACATGATTCAAAACCCTGGACTGTACAGGTGAATCCCAGACAGGTGGCAACCCTAACCCAAACTGTTCACAGTTTGTCAAATGGGCAAACTGCCATAGACCCTTATCCAAGCCTGCAACCTGGAAAAAAAAAAAGAAAAGAGGACATGCATGCGTGCCCCCCTCCACCTCCTTAACCATACCAGGCTACATACCCATAACATAGGGAAAGTATCTTGCCAAGTCTATTCACTACTGACTGGAAAGTTGAACAAGTTAAAGTATGAGCTTGTATCGGGGAACATGGGTAATCTGTACAAGATAAGGCACCGGCAAATGTGTGTCTCTCTGCAGAAAACAGGTGAGATACTGAAACTGGAATTAGTGCCAACTAGTGATGAGTGGAACTGCCCCAGGTTATGTTTTCTGTAGAATCTGAACCCCATTGAAATCAATGGGAGCTAAATCTGTCAAACTAGAAATGACCATTTTCTGAGCTAATAGGCGGTGGGGGGAGGGGGGGTGTAGTGCGTGGCCCCTCTCTTAAACCATACCAGGAGATGTGTCCTACACTAGGGCAGCTATAACAGCTTCAACTCTTCTGGGAAGGATGTCCACAAGGTTTAGGAGTGTGTCTATGGGAATGTTTGACCATTCTTCAAGAAGTGCATTTTTGAGGTCAGGCACTGATGTTGGACGAGAAGGCCTGGCTCGTAGTCTCCACTCTAATTCATCCCGAAGGGCTTCTATCGGGTTGAGGTCAGGACTCTGTGCAGGCCAGTCAAGTTCCTCCACCCCAAACTTGCTCATCCATGTCTTTAAGGACCTTGCTTTGTGCAGTGGTGTGCAGTCATGTTGGAACAGGAAGGGGCCATCCCCCAAACTGTTCCTATAAAGTTGGAATCATGAAATTGTTCAAAATGTCTGATGCCTTAAGAGTTCCCTTCACTGGAACTAAGGTGCCAAGCCCAACCCCTGAAAAACAACCCCACACCCTAAATCCCCCTCCACCAAATAATTTGGACCAGCGCCCAAAGAAAGGTCCATAAAGACATGGATGAGCGCGTTTGGGGTGGAGGAACTTGACTAGCCTGCACAGAGTCCTGAACTCAACCCAGTAGAATACCTTTTGGATAAATTAGAGCGGAGACTGCGAGCCAGGCCTTCTCTCCACCATCAGTGCCTGACCTCACAAATGTGCTCCTGGAAGAATGGTCAAACATTCCCATAGACACACTCCTAAACCCTGTGGACAGCATTCCCAGAAGAGTTGAAGCCGTTATATCTGCAAAGGGTGGGCCAACTCAATATTGAACCCTACGGACTAAGACTGGGATGCTTTTAAAGTTTATGTGCGTGTAAAGGAGGGGGCCCAATACTTTTGGTAATATAGTGTACACTTGGCTGTATATGATATACTCCTGACCTCTGCACTCTGTACCCTGGGCTGTATATGATATACTCCTGACCACAACACTCTGTACCCTGGGCTGTATATGATATACTCCTGACCACTACACTCTGTACCCTGGGCTGTATATGATATACTCCTGACCACTACACTCTGTATCCTGGGCTGTATATGATATACTCCTGACCACTACACTCTGTACCCTGGGCTGTATATGATATACTCCTGACCACTACACTCTGTACCCTGAGCTGTATATGATATACTCCTGACCACTGCACTCCGTAACCTGGGCTGTATATGATATACTCCTGACCACTACACTCTGTACCCTGGGCTGTATATGATATACTCCTGACCACTGCACTCTGTACCCTGGGCTGTATATGATATACTCCTGACCACTACACTCTGTACCCTGGGCTGTATATGATATACTCCTGACCACTGCACTCTGTACCCTGGGCTGTATATGATATACTCCTGACCACTGCACTCTGTACCCTGGGCTGTATATGATATACTCCTGACCACTGCACTCTGTACCCTGGGCTGTATATGATATACTCCTGACCACCGCACTCTGGGCCATTATTCCCAGGTAACTCTAATCTGATGACCTGTAAAGTCTATTAAAGTGTCACCCGTGAACAATGTTTGGATATGGAAGATTGTCATCATTGCACCGACACACACAATATTTTTCAATACATTTTTATTATAATTTGAACAAGATTGCAGACATAAAATAAGAAAATAATAAAAAGGTAGAAATCCGATTGGTCAGGAAAATCACTTGTTAGAACAATGGGAAGAAACTGCGCTTCCTGACAAACCTATAAAGTAATAAATCCCGATATGTGACGGCGGCACTCACTGCTACCCAACTAAAATACCACCAAATCTAATACAACACAAAGTGTTACACTGTACCTTTATATATCATCTCATATCATTGTTTTATTTATTCAACTAATCTTCCAAAAATAAACCTCGAATTGTCTGCGAAGGTTTCCACCCAAAAATGTACTCAGCCAATGAGAGGTAAGGACTCCATTTTTATTTTTCTCCTGCTATCAATGGCCGACACGGTACAACACTTCATCCATGTCTTTGGTGATCTCTGATCTCCTTATCAACTGTTTCTTCCATGATGAAGATCAGCCATGGAGTATATCTGAGGTGTATATCAGGGTGTGCTTCTTCCCCACATGTCCAGCAACATTCATATACAAGACATTTCCCGCACTCAAGGCACTAATACACCTCGAGGGTTGTGTGGGACCCCTGATGTACAGGAAGACAGGACTTCAGTAAGGAACAATTCCCTCATTCGGGACAGGAATATGGCTTCTCCCCTGTGTGAGTTCTCTGATGTCTGTGAAGATGACATTTCTGTGAAAAACATTTCTCGCACTCAGGACAGGAATACGGCTTCTCCCCCGTGTGAGATCTTTGATGTTTTAAAAGGTCTGATTTCCGTACAAAATATTTCCCGCACTCAGGACAGGAATACGGCTTCTCACCTGTGTGAGATCTTTGATGTGCGACAAGGTCTGATTTCTGTGAGAAACATTTCCCGCACTCAGGACAGGAATGCGGCTTCTCCCCTGTGTGCAATCTGATGTGTGTAAAGAGAGGACTTCGCTGAAAAACATTTCCCGCACTCAGAACAGGAATTAGGCCTTTCACCCGTGTGCAGCCTCTGATGATAATTAAGTGTGGACTTTTTAAAAAAACATTTCCCGCATTCTGGACAGCAAAAAGGCTTCTCCCCCGTGTGAGACCTTTGATGTGTGTTAAGACGTGATTTAATTGCAAAACATTTTCCGCACTCAGGACAGGAATATGGCTTTTCCCCCGTGTGACCCTTTTGATGAATGACAAGTCCTGATTTAAGTGTGAAACATTTCCCGCACTCCGGGCAGGAGTACGGCTTTTCCCCCGTGTGGGTCTTTTGATGTTTGACAAGAACTGATTTATGTCCAAAACATTTCCCGCACTCCGGACAGGAATAGGGCTTCTCTCCTGTGTGAAAAATCTGATGGCTGTAGAGATGGGATTTCTTTGAAAAACATTTCCCGCACTCAGGGCAGGAGTACGGCTTTTCACCCGTGTGAAACTTTTGATGTTTGACAACAGTCGATTTTTGTCCAAAACATTTCCCACACTCAGGGCAGGAATACGGCTTCTCACCTGTGTGGGTTCTTTTATGCTCATTAAGACGGGATTTAAACTGGAAACACTTCCCGCACTCACTACAGGAAAACCTCTTATCTTTTGGAAGGACGGCACCGTCCCGCACAGTCTGAGGTTCCTCAGGATAAGAGGAATACAATGGTTCGGCACTGTCCCGCACAGTCTGAGGTTCCTCAGGATAAGAGGAATACGATGGTCCGGCACCGTCCCGCACAGTCTGAGGTTCCTCAGGATAAGAGGAATACAATGGTCCGGCACCGTCCCGCACAGTCTGAGGTTCCTCAGGATAAAAGGAATACAATGGTCCGGCACTGTCCCGCACAGTCTGAGGTTCCTCAGGATAAGAGGAATACGATGGTCCGGCACTCTCCCGCACAGTCTGAGGTTCCTCAGGATAAGAGGAATACGATGGTCCGGCACCGTTCCTCACAGTCTGAGGTTCCTCAGGATAAGAGGAATACGATGATCCGGCACCGTCCCGCACAGTCTGAGGTTCCTCAGGATAAGAGGAATACGATGGTCCGGCACCGTCCCGCACAGTCTGAGGTTCCTCAGGATAAGAGGAATACGATGGTCCGGCACCGTCCCGCACAGTCTGAGGTTCCTCAGGATAAGAGGAATACGATGGTCCATCTACACTGTGTGGTGCCGGATGGACATTTGAGGTAGCCGGGTTTTCTCCTGGACTATACTGTGTGATGTCCTCATCTTCTACTTTACAGTCTGGAGACAAAGTGAGACAATCCTCTGAGGTTTTCCTCATCTCCCGTCCATCTACTAAAATAGAAATACAAAGATTATTACTAGACATGAGCAGATTGGTTCCCCTAAACCAGGACTCCGCCCACATCAGGCAGCTTTGTCTCTGAGGCTCTCACAACACCCCCCCCCCCACAAAGTAACTAGTAAATGGGTCCTCTGATCTCCTACCAGTTCTGATCATCAACCACGACGACCGCCACCGACCCGAAAAAAAGAGAAAAAAACAACTTCTGTCCCAATGAACGCTCCCGCCATCTGCTGGCTCCACCGTCTGATAGCTCTTAAATAACCAATGTGCGGGGCCACGCAGTAACATCTCAAGGTGACACTGCCCCCTTGTGACAGCACTGACCCAGCATGCCCTCGGACCGTGACATCACAAGGGGGCGGCGCTGACAGCTGATGACTTATCCGTTGTTAAGGATGTGATGGCTCTGATGAGACTGCACTGATTTGCTGCACTGATGGGCACTGGTGAGGCCGCATTGATGGGCACTCATAAAGTTGTTAATATTAATTCTTGTAACCTAATTCTGCAAAAAACATTTAACAGTTTAATTTCACAAGATAATTTATGAGGGCGTGTTTAGGGGCAGGGAAGGGTAGGGGTTGGGAGGCGCAACTGGTGGTGAGTAACTCTCAAGGCCTGGCTAGTAGCTCAGGACTTGAAATTTAACATATTTGACATAAATATAGTGCAGGGCTCAGGACTATGTAATGTACAACATAGAGTATATAGAGCAGGGGTCAAGAGTATATAATGTATAACAGAGAGTTATAGAGCAGGGGTCAGGAGTATGTAATGTACAACATAGAGCAGCTCTCAAAATTTCCACTTGCCTGCTCGCCTTTGGCGAGTGGAAATTAGGTGAGGGCGAGTGAGAAGCCGAATCAGAGGGGGAGGGGACGGATGCCGTCGGGAGGCGGGGTTAAATTTTAGCCGATTCTGCATTTGGCCAGGAAGGGAAAGGAGAGGAAGAGGAGAGTCGACAGGAGATCTCCGCTGTCAAAGTCCCGCCTCCCCGATCATAATTGGACCAGTGTGCTGTCTATCATAGGAGTCAGTCAAGGAGGTGGGACTTTGACAGCGGAGATCCCCTGTCTGCGTTATCCGGCCGGCTCTCTTCTTTCTTCCCCACAGTTGCTCGGCCGATCGCAGAATCGGCTCCCATGAGGCTGCATTGATGGGCATGGATGAGGCTGTACTGATGGGCACTAAGATGCTGCATTAACGGGCACTGATAAGCTGCATTGATGGGCACTGATGAGGCTGCACTGATATGTTGCACTGATGGGCACTGATATGCTGCACTGACATGCTGCAACAATGGGGGCTGATGAGGCTGCACTGACAGGCACTGTTGAGACTGCACTGATATGCTGCACTGATGGGCACTAATGAGACTGCATTGATGAAGCTGCACTGACGAGGCTGCACTGATGGACACTAATATGCTGCACAGATGAGGCTGCACTGATATGCTGCACTGATGAAGTGGCACCGATGGGCACTGATATGCTGCACTGATGGGCACAGGGGAGACAGCACTGTTATGCTGCACTGATGGGCATTAATGAGACTGCACTGATGGGCACTAAAATGCTGTACTGATGGGCACTGATAAAGTTGTTGTTGTTAATATTTATTTTGTAACCCAATTCTGCATAAAACATTTAACAGTTTAATTTCATGAGATAATTTATGAGGACGTGTTTAGGGGCAGGGCAGAGTAAGGGTTGGGTGGGGCAATTGGTGGCGAGTAACTCTTGAGGCCTGGCTAGTATTTTTCTTTGAGCCCTGACATAGAGTATATAGTGCAGGGGTCAGGACTATGTAATGTAAAACATAGAGTATATAGTGCAGGGGTCAGGACTATGTAATGTAAAACATAGAGTATATAGTGCAGGGGTCAAGAGTATATCATGTATAACAGAATTATAGAGCAGGGCTCAGGAGTATGTAATTTACAGCATAGAGTATATAGTGCAGGGGTCAGGGGTATTTAATGTACATCATAGAGTATATAGTGCAGGGGTCAGGAGTATTTAATGTACAGCATAGAGTATATAGTACAGGGCTCAGGAGTATGTAATGTACAAAACAGAGTTTATAGTTGATGGGCCAAGAGTATATAATGTACAACCTAGAGCTATAGAACAGGGGCCAGGAGTATGTAATGTACAACATAGGGCAGCCATAAAAATTAACTTAATTCGGCATAAAACATTTACCAGTTTAATTTCATGAGATAATTTATGAGGGCGTGTTTAGGAGCAGGGTAGGGGGTTGAGTGGGGCAACTGGTGACAAGTAACTCTTGAGGCCTGGCTAGTAGCTAGCTTTGAGCCCTAACAGAGTATATAGTGCAGGGGTCAGGAATATGTAATATACAACATAGAGTATATAGTTCAGGGGTAGGTAATGTACAACACTGAGTATATAGTGCAGGGGTCAGGACTATGTAATGTACAACAGAGTACATAGTGTAGGGGTCAGGAGTATGTAATGTACAACAGAGTATATAGTGCATGGGTCAGGAATATGTAATATACTACATAGAGTATATAGTTCAGGGGTATGTAATGTACAACACAGAGTATATAGTGCAGGGGTCAGGACTATGTAATGTACAACACAGAGTATATAGTGCAGGTGTTAGGATTACGTAAAGTGCAATATAAATTATATAGTGAATGCATTTACTATTAATGATCCACCTGTGCTGATCTCTGTAGGAGTGTCCTCTATAAATGTCCTCGTTATTCCATCCTCCTCCATAGACTGCAGATCATCCCTCACATACGTCTCCTCTTCTTCTTCTTCTGCTTTAACCTCAAAATCTATATCAATTAGATCTTCACCCTAAACCAAGAGAATGATAGAAATGTAAAACATAAGAATATTGTGATATCACATATAAAAATGATCCACACATCGTCTCACAAGTCCATGTCCCAGATGTTCCATTCAACCAACCTTGTAATGGTGAGGGATGATGTGATCTTCCTGTGTGGAATCCCGGGAATACAGAGGACCTCCCCCTCCCATAGACTGCTGAGCTCCACTCATCGACATTTCTTCTTCCTCTTTAATCTCAGCTTTAATGTCCTTCAGTTCCTCTTCCTAAACCCCAAAGATGATAGAATATATGTGTAAAACGGAACAAGAGATTACATAGAATGGTCTCTCATAGCTTAGAACTCTATTGTAGTTGCTCAATCCCATCTACCTGATGATGGTGAGGGATGGTGTGACCTTCCTGTGTGGAATCCCAGGAATACAGAGGACGGGGACATCTCTCTGGTGGGTTCCCATTACTGGATCCATCTGTAGGAAACACACACACTGACTGAATACATTGTTTCTATGTGTTTATCAGATGATGGGGGATCTAGGTGGACCCTCCGTACTGCTCTCTCCTTTACAATAAAGTCTCCTCTTACCCGGTGATGTGAGGGGCGGCTGATTCTCCATCATGACGTCCTTGTAGAGATCCTTGTGTCCTTCTAAATACTCCCACTCCTCCATGGAGAAATAGACAGTGACATCCTGACACCTTATAGGAACCTGACACACACAATGATACAGTCACCATCCAGACACATCCCTTGTCTGTTACTGGAGAATGTCCCAGAATTCCCAGAATCCTCCTCACCTCTCCTGTCAGAAGCTCCATCATCTTCTTGGTGACTTCTAGAATCTTCTGCATGTTGTGTCTCTCATGTTTTAGGGAGTCACATGGAGGCACTGTGATGGTCATATGATCACCTGACTTCAGAAGAGGAAATCTCTGTATTGAGGAACCAATAGAAATATCATGTTAGTTCCCCAGGATCCTCCTCACCTCTCCGGTCAGGTCTGTGTTTTATTAATAGAGATAAGAGTGATGTCATGTGACCTCCCAGAATCCTCCTCACCTCTCCGGTCAGGTCTGTGTTTTATTAATAGAGATAAGAGTGATGTCATGTGACCTCCCAGAATCCTCCTCACCTCTCCGGTCAGGTCTGTGTTTTATTAATAGAGATAAGAGTGATGTCATGTGACCTCCCAGAATCCTCTTTACCTCTCCGGTCAGCAGGTAGATGATCTCCAGGACGAGCTTTAGGATCTTCTCAGTCATGTGACTCCGGTCCTCCTCCATCCTCATTCGTTTGATCTATACAGGTCTCTTTGTAGACGGATAACTTTGTGAAATGAAAGTAAGAATTATTTGGATGGTATTGGTCACACAATAACACAATAATAGAATGGGGGGGGGGGGGGGGGGTAATAGGAGGATTGCTGTACATTTAAGAACTACTGACCCCATGTGACCACATTTAGTTTGAACTATTAAGTATTTGTTACATTTTCCCGCTGGACCAAAAATTCCCTTTTCTCTGTTGGGTTTGTTATGAATATGAATATGACCCTTCTTCTTTCTTCTTGATTTGCTCTGAGGCAGTGCTGTGAGGTCAATGTAGGATCATCATGTCCAGGAAGGGGAACTTGCTGACTTTTGACTGGAGTTCTGGGCTAATCCGGATAATTGGCAGAACTCCGACTGCAAGGCCCCAATCTCATACATCCTGCTGACTGATAGGAGTGATGTCATTGTCACTCTCTGTAATAAGAGAAGGGATTAGATTGAAGAGCAGGAGGATGCGGTTGGTGAAGTAGAGGGCTGAAGGTAGTGGTGGAACTACCAGGGTCGCAAAGGTAGCACTTGCAACCGGGCCCTGGCATTCTGCCACTGTCGGGGGGCCCTAGCAGGGTTGCTGGCCGCAGGGCTCTGAGCTGAGAGTGTCTCTCTCATACAGCCCAGAGTCCTGCTGAGGAGGCGCTGATAAGCTGCACTTATAGGTGGCATTGATGAGCACTGATAGGTGGCATATTGATGAGTACTGATAGGCAGCACTGGTGATCACCGATAGTCTGCATTAATGAGCACGGATAGATGGCATTTATAAGCACCAATCGGTGGCACTGATGGGCACTAATAGGCAGCACTGATAGGCAGCATTGATGAGCACTGATAGGTGGCACTGATAGGTGGCATTGATGAGCACTGATAGTTGGCACTGATAAGCACTGACAGGGGGCATAAATGAGCACTGATAGGTGGCATATTGATGAGCACTGATAAGCAGCACTGATGAACACTGATAGATGGCATTGATGAGCACTGATAGGCGGTATTGATGAGCACCGATAGGTGGCACTGATAAGCACTAATAGGTGGCCCTGATAGGCGGCACAGATGAGCACTGATAGGCAACACTTATGGACACCGATAGGCGGCATTGATGAGCACTGGTAGGTGGCACTGAAGAGCACTAATAGGTGGCCCTGATGGGCACTGATAGGCGGCAATGATGGGCACTGATAGGCAGCACTGATAGGTGGCATAGATTAGCACTGATAAGCGGCATTGATAAGCACTGATAGGCGGCATTGATGAGCACTAATAGGTGGTCCTGATAGGCAGCAATGATGGTCACTGATAGGCGGCAATGATGGGCACTAATAGGCGGAAATAATGGGCACTGATAGGCAGCACTGATAGGCGGCATTAATGAGCACTGATAGGCGGCATTAATGAGCACTGATAGGTGCCACTAATGCGCACTAATGGGTGGGCCTGATGGGCACTAAGCAGCATTGATGAGCACTGATAATCTGGGTACTGATGATCAGTGCCCTAATTATCAGTGTAAACAATGTACTGGCAGTCTTCTCTGGTTAACGACTCTCCTTTCCTCACACAGACATAGTGGGAGGAAAGTGTTCTGATTGTAAGTTGGCCCTGAAGGACACAGCATGCTGGATTCGTGCCCCAGGGGGCACGCAGGAGGCAGGGTTCTGGGAGTATATCCATGGTCGCCCTCCCAGAAATGGAAGCCCAGGGCTCAGATGGAAACAGGAGGGGAGGGGTCTGGGGGGCCCTTATGGTTTCTTGCATCGGGGCCCTGAAGGTTCTACTAACGCCTCTGGCTGGGGAGGGGGTATTTTGTTCTCATCCCTCCAATGGCAGCCCAGTGTGGGTAGGAGGAAAACAGCATGGGGTCAGGGGTTTCTGGTGTTCTGAATTCCAGTATCAGACTCTAACACAGTCTATGTTATGGGAAGCGAGTCTGCGCAAACAGATCCTCTAACAATGAGTGCGTACCCAGGGTGAAGGACTTCCCTTCTTCATTCCACTTCGTGTCCTGGAACATATTACTTGACCAGTAACATGGGAAGAAGGTGAAGGCTGCCTTCATTTCCTGGCAGGAGTTCTGTAAGGAGGTCTGAAACGTGCAGGTAGGAGGACCATCATTGATCAAGAGCCCCCCTCCCTACCTTGGAGGCCCACTGAGCCCTACAGCCTCCTCTTCCCTCAGAGCCCTGAAGCCTGACTAACCCCTCAGAATCACCATCATCTCAGAGAGGCCTGTCTTTAGCCCTATTACCCCCTCACAGCCTGTCAGGACCATATTACTAGAATATATAGTTACATAGTAGGTGAAGTTTAAAAAAGACACAAGTCCATCCTATGTGTGTGATTATGTGTCAGTATTACATTGTATATACCTGTATGTTGCGGTCATTCAGATGCTTACCTAATAGTTTTTTTAAACTATCAATGCCCCCCGCTGAAACCACCGCATGTGGAAGGGAATTCCACATCCTTGCCGCTCTTACAGTAAGTAACCCTCTACGCAGTTTAAAGTAAACCTCTTTTCTACTAATTTTAATGAGTGGCCACATGTTTTATTAAACTCCATACCACGAAAAAGTTTTATTCCTATTGTGGGGTCACCAGTACGGTATTTGTACATTGAAATCATAGCCCCTCTCAAGCGTCTCTTTTCCAGAGAGAAAAAGTTTGGTGCTCACAACCTTTCCTCATAACTAATATCCTCCAGACCCTTTATTAGCTTTGTTGCCCTTCTTTGTACTCGCTCCATTTCCAGTACATCCTTCCTGAGGACTGGTGTTCAGAACTGGACAGCATACTCTAGGTACGGCCGGACCAGAGTCTTGTAGAGCAGGAGAATTATCGTTTTATCTCTGAAGTTGATCCCCTTTTTAATGGCAATATTCTGTTTGCTTTGTTAGCAGCAGCTTGGCATTGCATGTCATTGCTGAGCCTATCATCTACTAGGACCCCCAGGTCCTTTTCCATCCTAGATTTCCCCAGAGGTTCACTCCCCAGTGTATAGATTGCATTCATATTTTTGCCACCCAAATGCATTATTTTACATTTTTCTACATTAAACCTCATTTTCCATGTAGTTGCCCACCCCATTAATTTGTTCAGATCTTCTTGCAAGGTTTCCACATCCTGCGGAGAAGTTATTGCCCTGCTTAGCTTAGTATCGTCTGCAAATACAGAGATTGAACTATTTATCCCCATTCTCCAGGTCGTTTATGAACAAATTAAATAGGATTGGTGCCAGCACAGAACCCTGGGGAACCCCACTACCCACCCCTGACCATTCTGAGTACTCCCCATTTATCACCACCCTCTGAACTCACCCTTGTAGCCAGTTTTCAATCCATGTACTCACCCTATGGTCCATGCCAACGGACCTTATTTTGTACATTAAACGTTTATGGGGAACTGTGTCAAATGCTTTTGCATATACCACGTCTACGGGCCTTCCTTTATCTAGATGGCAACTCACCTCCTCATTAGAGGTCGACCGATATATCGGCCGGCCGATATATCGGCCGATATTTGGCGTTTTTTACTTAATCGGCATCGGCAGATTGTGCTGATAAAAAAGGCCGATTATAACTTCAGCCGTGACTTGCAAATGACTTCTGTAATAGAAGTTAATGCAAGTTTCCTTAAGTTATCTGTGGAGAGGATTCTCTCCTCCTCTGGGCAGCCTGCCAAGTCTGATAAGAAGATACTTTGTATCTTTCAGGTTCTTTTTATCAATAGACTGAACTCCGTGGAGAAGTTCTCAGTTTAACCATTTAAAGACTAAATCTTTTCTGACACTTGTTGCTTACAAGTAAAAATCCTGTATTTTCTGCTAGAAAATCAAACATTATATATATTTTTTTAGCAGAGACCCTAGGGAATAAAATGGTGATTGTTGCAATATTTTATGTCACACGGTATTTGCGCAGCGGTCTTTCAAACGCAATTAAAAAAAAAAAAAATACAGTAATGAATTAAAAAAAAAACCTAAGCAGTAAAGTTAGCCCATTTTTTTTCGTCCAAAAGTTTTGATTACCTGTTTTTGTGTATTTAATATTTAAGATAGTTTTTTTTTTTTTTCTAAATTATACATACAAGTGAACTGATTGAAGGTTTGTTTTGTTTAATGTTTAAATGAAAAAAAAATTCTGTATTACTTAAGGCTGCTTTCACACTGGAGCGGGCAGGCGTTGATGGTAAAACGCTGCTAGTTTTAACGGCGCTTTACCGTCATTTTAGAGGCGCTATTCGGCTGCTAGCGGGGCGCTTATAACCCAGCTAGCGGCCGAGGAAGGGGTTAAATGCGCCCCTGAAGCGCCGCTGCCAAAACGCTTTGCAGGCGCTTCGGCAGCGGTGCGCATTCATTTCAATGGGCAGGAGTGGTGGAGCAGCGGTATACACCGCTCCAAAGATGCCGTTTGCAGGACTTTTTTTTACATCCTGCCAGCGCATCGCCTCAGTGTGAAAGCACTCGGGATATCACACTGAGACTGCAGGGGAGCTGTTTTACAGGCACTTTACAGGTGCTATTTTTAGCACAAAAGCGCCTGAAAAACGCCCCAGTGTGAAAGGGGTCTAACTGTTAGATTTTATGAGATGAAGGGAAAAAAGAAAGGAAAAAAAAAAATCGGCATCACATATCGGCCATCGGCCACCGCAATTTCTAAATATCGGCATCGGCCAGAGAAAAACCCATATCGGTCGACCTCTACTCCTCATAGAAGGTTAATAGATTTGGCAAGAACGATTCTTCATGAATCCGTGCTGTTTACTGCTAATGATACCGTTATCCTTACTAAAGTCTCATATATAGTCCCTTATCATCCCCTCCAAGAGCTTGCTATTGATGTTAGGCCAACTGGTCTGTAATTCCCAGGGATGTATTTTGGCCCTTTTTAAATATTGGTGTTACATTGGCTTTTCTCCAATCAGCTGGTACCATTCCAGTCAGTAGACTGTCAGTAAAAATTAGGAACAATGGTCTGGCAATTACTTGACTGAGTTCCCTAAGTACCCTCGGGTGCAAGCCATCTGGTCACATGATTTATTAATGTTAAGTTTCCCAAGTCTAATTTTAATACTGTCCTCTGTTAGCCATGAGGGTGCTTCCTGTGTTGTGTCACGAGGATAAACACTGCAGTTTTGGCTACTAAAGCCCCCCGGTTCCTTTGTGAAGACTGAGGAGAAGAATAAATTCAATACCTTCACCATCTCCCCATCCTTTGTAACCAGATGTCCTTCCTCATTCTTTATGGGACCAATATGGTCTGTCCTCCCTTTTTTACGGTTTACAAACTTGAAGAATTTTTTTGCTCTCCTCCGCTATATGTCTTTCATGTTCTATCTTAGCCACCCTAACATATCTTGTTGCATTCTTTATAAAGTCTGAATGCTGATGATGATCCTTCAGCCTTGTATTTTTTGAAGGCCTTCTCCTTTGCTTTTATATGCATCTTTACATTGGAGTTAAGCCATCCAGGACTTCTGTTCACTCTTTTAAATTTATTTCCCAGTGGGATGCAATGGCTAATGCACTTATTTAATATGCTCTTAAAGCAAACCCATCTCTCCTCCGTGTTCTTTTTTCCTAAGATTTTATCCCAATTTATATCTTCTAGCAAGGTTCATAGTTTAGGGAAGTTGGATCTTTTGAAATTCAGTGTCTTTGTGCTCCCCTTGCGTTTCCTATTTGTGTGATTTATACTGAAGCCAATTGACCTGTGATCGCTGTTTCCTAAATTGCTCCGTATTTACACATCCGTGATCAGATCTGTATTGTTAGTAATCAGTAGATCTAGTAACGCCTTGTTTCTAGTTGGTGCGTCTACCATCTGACCCATGAAATTGTCCTGCAAGACATTTAGGAACTGGCGAGCCTTAGATGACTGCACGGTTCCCTCCGCCCAGTCTATGTCTTGATAATTAAAATCCCCCATTATGATAACACTTCCCATCCTTGCTGCTAATCCAAATTGTGATAGGAGGTCCGTCCCCCCCTCCTCCCTCAGGTTAGGGGGCCTATAGCATACTCCCAGTATTATTTTCCTCTTAGCTTCATCCCTTTGGAGCTCTACCCATAAGGATTCCACCTCCTCCCTAGCTCCCTTATTGATGTCATCTCTCACATTCACTTGTACATTATTCTTGTTATATAGGCATACCCCTCCCCCTTCTTTACCCTCTCTATCCCTGCGATAAAAGGAATACCCTTGAATGGTTGCCAGGCAATCATGAGAGCTGTTGAATCAGGTCTCTGAAATTCCCGCAAAATTTAAATCCTCCTCGTTCAACAGTATCTCTAGCTCACCCATCTTGTCCGCCAGGCTCCTGGCATTGGTGAACATGCCACGTAGTTTAGACCGGTCGCATACTGTACTCTTATTTGGTGTTCCAAGATTGCAAATAAGACTTGTTACTATTCTTACCTCGGGTTTATGTGCTTTAGTCAACCTACCACTAATGCCCCCAATACTACCATCTGGAATATGTTCATTGCTGACTATCTCTACCTCTGGACCCTGCCCCCTTTCGCCTAGTTTAAAAATCCCTCGAACTTTTCGGCCATCTTCACTCCCAGCAGATCTGCACCCTCCTCATTTAGGTGCAGTCCATCCCTTCTATAGAACTGGTGACTGACTGAGAAGACGGCCCAGTCCTCCAGGAACCCAAACCCCTCCTTACTACACCAGCTCCTCAGCCACTTTACTTCCCTAATCTCCCTCTGCCATCCTGTTGTGGCTTGAGGTACCGTTAGTATTGCTGAGAATACTACCTTGGAGGTCCTTTTCCTCAATTTAGCTTGTGAGTCCCTCAAATCGTTCTTTAGAACACTCCATCTGCCTTTGTCATTGGTGCCAACATGCACCATGACAGCCGGGTCTTCCCCAGCCCCTCCCAGTAATCTGTCCAACAGATCCATGATGTACCAAACCCAAGCACCCGGTAGACAGCATGCAGTTTGGCGCTTCAGATCTTTGTTACAGATTGGCCTCTCTGTCCTTCTAAGAATTGAGTCCCCTACCACCAGAATCTGTCTATCCTTTCCCTTCGCTCCCCCCCCCACTCTCACTGGAGGAGTTCTTCCCCTGGCAGCTAGGAGAGTCCCTCAGCTCCAGCAGTGCTGGTCCCTGACCGGTTTCACCAATGTCACTCAATGGAGTGTACTTAGAGCCCTTGCACACTGGGGCGGTTTGTAGGCGCTATTGCGCTAATAATAGAGCCTGCAAACCGCCCCGAAAGTGCCGCTCCTTGCATTCCAGTGTGAAAGCCCCGAGGGCTTGCACACTGGAGCGATGCGCTGGCAGGACGGTAAAAAAAGTCCTGCCAGCAGCATCTTCGGAGCGGTGAAGGAGCGGTGTGTATACCGCTCCTTTACCGCTCCTGCCCATTGAAATCAATGGGACGGCGCGGCTATACCGCCGGCAATGCGCCTCTGCGGAGGCGCTTTGCGGTGGTATTTAACCCCTTCTCGGCCGCTAGCGGGGGGTAAAACCGCCCCGCTAGCGGCCGCATACCGGCGGTAAAACGCCGCTAATAATAGCGGCGTTTTACCGCCGACGCCGCCCCCCGCCCCAGTGTGCAAGGGCTCTTATAGGGATGCTCCAGCCCATGATCGGCCTCCCTGGCACTTCCCCCTCTATCCTTCCTTAATGTCACCCATCTGCACCTCTTTGTCTCCACCCCCCTCTGTGCTGGCCCCTCCCGGCACCTGATGGGTATGTTCCCAGTTCTCCTTTAGTATGGAGGGTCTTCTCAGTGCTGACAGTTGCTTCCCTAGATTCAGAACCTGGGCTTCCAGGGAAACAATGTGCTTACATTTTGCACAGCAGTATTTGCCCTCGATCAGATGATCAAGGAACGCATACATGCTGCAAGATGTACACGAGTCGCATATATATATAAGCATATACGTCCAAAATGAAGACAATGTTCCAGCAACATAAGTGGGGAAATTGTTCTAACCCTGAAGGGGTTAATCTACGTTTCCACACTATATATGTGTGTATCATCATCTGCTGGAGATAAAAGATATCACAGTGACTATGGAGGAAGAGAACGGACACGACAGGGGGTTATTGGGTATAAATAGAAAATAAGATCTTATTACCTTCTCTGCTGTAAAGTTCCAGCAATGGCTCTTCTTCTCTACTTCCTCCCGACTCCCCTCTAACCCGGAACTTCCTGTGTGTACCTGACATCACGTCCTATCTGTACTTGACATCACTTCCTGTCTTCCATAGAGACTTCCTATCTGGGTGCAAGTTAGATCGCCACCTTGTGGAGCTCAGAGGAACTGCAGCTCCAAGAAACGTCTCGTAGTGTGAACACGGCCTTGTGCTGTGTGTGTATGTACCGTATATCCTTATAGATGGGGTCATCTCCACTCCCACCAAGGGGGAGAGAAATATATTACTGCCTAGTCCAGCCTTTCTCAGCCAAGGTTCCTCCACTAGGAGTTTTTTGAAAAATTAAGAGGTTCGATTTGGTGGCGCATGGCATTTTTTTGTAGTATATACATAGTTGCCAACAGTCCCGATTTTCCCAGAACAATCCCGATTTTGGGACCCTCGCCCCGATCGGAGGCCGCCCCGATTTGGGATTTTGCCTTTTGTCCATGGAAAAACAGGAATGTTTGGCTCTGCAGCAGTTCTGGCTCCTGGCTCCAACAAAATGGCCGCCGGCACCGCCGCAAGAGCTTTACCTTTGTGTTCAGCTACATCTCCTCTCGTTCCTCGTGTTTGGTGGAGAGGGGGCGATGAATCGGCTTCTCTCTTCACAATTCTCTTAGCTGCACAGATCAGCCCCTCCCCTCTCCACTGAACACGAGGAACGAGAGGAGATGTAGCTGCACTGCAGCCAACACTCTGTCTGCAGCCAACACTCTGCTGGGGGCACTGATTTAAGAGGCACTCTGCTGAGGGCACTGATTTAAGAGCCATTCCGCTGGGGACACCTGGTTTAAGAGTGTAATACAGGGATCCGTGTCACCGCCCCTTCATAATACAGGGATCAGTGTCACCCCCTTCATAGTAAAGGGATCAGTGTCACCCCCCTTCATAATACAGGGATCAGTGTCACCCCCTTCATAATACAGGGATCAGTGTCACCCCCTTCATAATACAGGGATCAGTGTCACCCCCCTTCATAATACAGAGGTCAGTGTCACCCCCTTCATAATATAGGGTTCAGTGTCACCCCCTTCATAATACAGGGATAAGTGTCACCCTCCTTCATAATACAGGGGTCAGTGTCACCCCCCTTCATAATACAGGGATCAGTGTCACCCCTTCATAATACAGGGATCAGTGTCACCCCCTTCATAATACAGGGATCAGTGTCACCCCCCTTCATAATACAGGGATCAGTGTCACCCCCTTCATAATACAGAGGTCAGTGTCACACCTTCATAATACAGGGTTCAGTGTCACCCCCTTCATAATACAGGGATCAGTGTCACCCCCCTTCATAATACAGGGATCAGTGTCACCCCCTTCATAATACAGGGATCAGTGTCACCCCCTTCATAATACAGAGGTCAGTGTCACCCCTTCATAATACAGGGTTCAGTGTCACCCCCTTCATAATACAGGAATCAGTGTCACCCCCCTTCATAATACAGGGGTCAGTGTCACCCTCTTCATAATACAGGGGTCAGTGTGTCCCCCTTTATAATATAGGGGTCAGTATCACCCCCTTCATAATACAGGGGTCAGTATCAACCCCTTAATAATACAGGGTTCAGTGTCACCCCCTCCTTCATAATACAGGCCAGATGTGACCATGTGCTTGATTTAACCAGCCCTTGGGGCACTATTTCATTCACTGATACCAACAATGGGGCATCATTTCCCCCACTGACAGCAGTAAAGGGGCGCAATTGCTGCCAATGACACCAACCATGGGGTACAATTCCTCCCAATGACGAGACACAATTCCTCCCAATGACACCAACCATGGGCTACAATTCCTCCTAATGACACCAATGATGGGACACAATTCCTCCCAATGACACCAATGATGAAACACAATTCCTCCCGATGACACCAAAATGAGACACAATTCCTCCCAATGACACCAATGATGGGACACAATTCCTCCCAATGACACCAATGATGGGACACAATTCCTCCCAATGACACCAATGATGGGACACAATTCCTCCCAACAACACCAATGATGAGACACAATTCCTCCCAATGACACCAATGATGGGACACAATTCCTCCCAATGACACCAATGATGGGACACAATTCCTCCCAATGACACCAATGATGAGACACAATTCCTCCCAAAGACACCAATGGCCACAGTTCCTCCCCCCTAAAGTCTGAAGGACAATAAACTGGTCCTTTGCTTAGAAATTTGGAGACCCCTGCTCTATACTGAAACACTGATATGTGGGGTCCTCTATACTGACACACTGGGGTCCTCTATACTGACACACTGATATGTGGGGTCCTCTATACTGACACACTGATATGTGGGGTCCTCTATACTGACACACTGGAGTCCTCTATACTGACACACTGATATGTGGGGTCCTCTATACTGACACACTGATATGTGGGGTCCTCTATACTGACACACTGATAAGTGGGGTCCTCTATACTGACACACCGATATGTGGGGTCCTCTATACTGACACACTGATATGTGGGGTACTCTATACTGACACACCGATATGTGGGGTCCTCTATACTGACACACCAATATGTGGGGTCCTCTATACTGACACACTGATATGTGGGGTCCTCTATACTGACACACTGATATGTGGGGTCCCTCTATACTGACACACTGATATGTGGGGTCCTCTATACTGACACACTGATATGTGGGGTCCCTCTATACTGACACACTGATATGTGGGGTCCTCTATACTGACACACTGATAAGTGGGGTCCTCTATACTGACACACTGATATGTGGGGTACTCTATACTGACTCGCCGATATGTGGGGTCCTCTATACTGACATGTGGGGTCCTCTATACTGACACACTGATATGTGGGGTCCTCTATACTGACACACTGATATGTGGGGTCCTCTATACTGACACACTGATATGTGAGGTCCTCTATACTGACACACTGATATGTGGGGTACTCTATACTGACACACTGATATGTGGGGTCCCTCTATACTGACACACTGATATGTGGGGTACTCTATACTGATACACTGATATGTGGGGTCCCTCTGTACTGACACACTGATATGTGGGGTACTCTATACTGATATGTGGGGTCCCTCTGTACTGACACACTGATATGTGGGGTACTCTATACTGACACACTGATATGTGGGGTCCTCTATACTGACACACTGATATGTGGGGTCCTCTATACTGACACACTGATATGTGGGGTCCTCTATACTGACACACTGATATGTGGGGTATTCTATACTGATACACCGATATGTGGGGTCCTCTATACTGATACACCGATATGTGGGGTCCTCTATACTGATACACTGATATGTGGGGTCCCTCTGTACTGACACACTGATATGTGGGGTACTCTATACTGATATGTGGGGTCCCTCTGTACTGACACACTGATATGTGGGGTACTCTATACTGACACACTGATATGTGGGGTCCTCTATACTGATACATTGATATGTGGGGTCCTCTATACTGACACACTGATATGTGGGGTCCCTCTGTACTGACACACTGATATGTGGGGTACTCTATACTGATATGTGGGGTCCCTCTGTACTGACACACTGATATGTGGGGTACTCTATACTGATACATTGATATGTGGGGTCCCTCTATACTGACACACTGATATGTGGGGTACTCTATACTGATACACTGATCTGTGGGGTCCCTCTGTACTGACACACTGATATGTGGGGTACTCTATACTGATACACTGATATGTGGGGTCCCTCTATACTGACACACTGATATGTGGGGTACTCTATACTGATACACTGATCTGTGGGGTCCCTCTGTACTGACACACTGATATGTGGGGTACTCTATACTGATACACTGATATGTGGGGTCCCTCTATACTGACACACTGATATGTGGGGTCTTCTATACTGACACACTGATATGTGGGGACCTCTATACTGACACACTGATATGTGGGGTATTCTATACTGATACACCGATATGCGGGGTCCTCTATACTGATACACCGATATGTGGGGTCCTCTATACTGACACACTGATATGTGGGGTCCTCTATACTGATACATTGATATGTGGGGTCCTCTATACTGACACACTGATATGTGGGGTCCCTCTGTACTGACACACTGATATGTGGGGTACTCTATACTGATATGTGGGGTCCCTCTGTACTGACACACTGATATGTGGGGTACTCTATACTGATACATTGATATGTGGGGTCCTCTATACTGACACACTGATATGTGGGGTCCTCTATACTGATACATTGATATGTGGGGTCCTCTATACTGACACACTGATATGTGGGGTCCTCTATACTGATACACCGATATGTGGGGTCCTCTATACTGATACACCGATATGTGGGGTCCTCTATACTGACACACTGATATGTGGGGTCCTCTATACTGATACATTGATATGTGGGGTCCTCTATACTGACACACTGATATGTGGGGTCCCTCTATACTGACACACTGATATGTGGGGTCCTCTATACTGATACACTGATATGTGGGGTCCTCTATACTGACACACTGATATGTGGGGTCCTCTATACTGATACATTGATCTGTGGGGTCCTCTATACTGACACACTGATATGTGGGGTCCTCTATACTGACACACTGATATGTGGGGTCCTCTATACTGATACATTGATATGTGGGGTCCTCTATACTGACACACTGATATGTGGGGTCCTCTATACTGATACATTGATATGTGGGGTCCTCTATACTGACACACTGATATGTGGGGTCCTCTATACTGATACATTGATATGTGGGGTCCTCTATACTGATACATTGATCTGTGGGGTCCTCTATACTGACACACTGATATGTGGGGTCCTCTATACTGATACATTGATATGTGGGGTCCTCTATACTGACACACTGATATGTGGGGTCCTCTATACTGACACACTGATATGTAAACAATGAGAAATGGAGGTGATGGACATACATAGCAGCGGCTGTTGACCCCAATATATATTTACACAGCCCCTCCACCACACACCAGAGCTCAGCCCCTCTCCTTCCCCCAGGATCCCCAACACTGATCGCGCTCCTCTCCATCCTCTGGCAGTGTGATGAAGAAGGGGGGTGGGAAGAGATGGGAGGAGTCTGTCACCATAATATCACCTCGGGGGGAGACCAAGACCAACACCGGAAGAGAGCACCAGACAGTGTGGGGGACACCTTTACTGGGAACCCCCACCACCAAGTCCCCCATAGTACGGGAGTCCTCAGTCCAGTTTGAATAATGTGTCTGGATTTCAGGCAGACTGAAATGCAGACACATGATTCAAAACCCGGACTGTACAGGTGAATCCCGGACAGGTGGCAACCCTAACCTAAACTGTTCATAGTTCGTCAAATGGGTAAACTGCCTCCAAAACCCATACTAGACCCTTATCCAAGCCTGCAACCTGGCTGGCCACAAAAGGGTAGGACATGAGTGTGTTCCCCCCTCCACCTTCTCAACCATACCAGGCCACATACCCTCAACATAGGGAGAGTATCTTACTAAGTCCATTCATTACTGATTGGAAAGTTGTACAAAGTATGAACTCGTATCGGGAAACATGAGGAATCTGTACAACATACGGCACCGGCAAATGTATGTCTATCTGCAGAAATCAGGGGAGATACTGAAATTCGAATTAGTGCCAACTAGTGACGAGCTGAACCGCCCTGGGTTCTGTGTTATGTAGAACCTGATATCAATGGGAGCCAAATCTGTCAAATTACAAATGACCATTTTCTGAGCTAATAGGTGGGGAAGGGGGGTGCAGTGTGTGGCCCCTCTCCTGAACCATACCAGGCCACATGCCATACACTATTGCCCACTGGTTTTGTTAAAAATAAGGGAGTCCCCAGATAACGCCCCCTACTGACCACTACACTCTGCACCCCGAGCTGTATATAATATACTCCTGACCACTGCACTCTGTACCCTGGGCTGTATATAATATACTCCTGACCACTGCACTCTGTACCCTGGGCTGTATATGATATACTCCTGACCCCTGCACTCTGTACCCTGGGCTGTATATGATATACTCCTGACCACTGCACTCTGTACCCTGGGCTGTATATGATATACTCTTGACCACTGCACTCTGTACCCTGGGCTGTATTTGACATACTCCTGACCACTGCACTCTGTACCCTGGGCTGTATATGATTTACTCCTGACCACTACACTCTGTACCCTGGATTGTATAGGATATACTCCTGACCACTGCACTCTGTATCCTGGGCTGTATATGATATACTTCTGACCACTTCACTCTGTACCCTGGGCTGTATATGATATACTCCTGACCATTGCACTCTGTACCCTGGGCTATATATGATATACTCTTGACCACTGTACCCTGGGCTGTATATGATATACTTCTGACCACTGCACTCTTTACCCTGGGCTGTATATGATAGACTCCTGACCACTTCACTCTGTACCCTGGGCTGTATATGATATACTCCTGACCACTACACTCTGTACCCTGGGCTGTATATGATATACTCCTGACCACTGCACTCTTTACCCTGGGCTGTATATGATAGACTCCTGACCACTACACTCTGTACCCTGGGCTGTATTTGACATACTCCTGACCACTGCACTCTGTACCCTGGGCTGTATATCATATACTCCTGACCACTACACTCTGTACCCTGGGCTATATATGATATACTCCTGACCACTACACTCTGTACCCTGGGCTGTATATGATATACTCCTGACCACTACACTCTGTATCCTGGGCTGTATATGATATACTCCTGACCACTACACTCTGTACCCTGGGCTGTATATGATATACTCCTGACCACTACACTCTGTACCCTGGGCTGTATATGATATACTCCTGACCACTACACTCTGTACCCTGGGCTGTATTTGACATACTCCTGACCACTGCACTCTGTACCCTGGGCTGTATATGATTTACTCCTGACCACTACACTCTGTACCCTGGATTGTATAGGATATACTCCTGACCACTACACTCTGTATCCTGGGCTGTATATGATATACTCCTGACCACTACACTCTGTACCCTGGGCTGTATATGATATACTCCTGACCATTGCACTCTGTACCCTGGGCTATATATGATATACTCTTGACCACTGTACCCTGGGCTGTATATGATATACTTCTGACCACTGCACTCTTTACCCTGGGCTGTATATGATAGACTCCTGACCACTACACTCTGTACCCTGGGCTGTATATGATATACTCCTGACCACTGCACTCTTTACCCTGGGCTGTATATGATAGACTCCTGACCACTACACTCTGTACCCTGGGCTGTATTTGACATACTCCTGACCACTGCACTCTGTACCCTGGGCTGTATATCATATACTCCTGACCACTACACTCTGTACCCTGGGCTGTATATGATATACTCCTGACCACTACACTCTGTACCCTGGGCTGTATATGATATACTCCTGACCACTACACTCTGTACCCTGGGCTGTATATGATATACTCCTGACCACTACACTCTGTACCCTGGGCTGTATATGATATACTCCTGACCACTACACTCTGTACCCTGGGCTGTATATGATATACTCCTGACCACTACACTCTGTACCCTGGGCTGTATATGATATACTCCTGACCACTACACTCTGTATCCTGGGCTGTATATGATATACTCCTGACCACTACACTCTGTACCCTGGGCTGTATATGATATACTCCTGACCACTGCACTCTGAAACATTATTTTCGGGTAGCTCTAAACTGATGATCTGTAAAGTCTTTTAAAGAGTCACCCATGAACAATGTTTGGATATGGAAGATTGTCATCATTGCACCGACACACACAATATTTTTTCAATACTTTTTTTATTATAATTTGAACAAAATTGCAGACATAAAATCAGGAAATAATAAAGGTAGAAATCCGATTGGTCAAGAAAAACACTTGTTAGAACAATGGGAAGAAACTGCGCTTCCTGCCAAACCTATAAAGTAATAAATCCCGATATGCGACGGCGGCACTCACTGCTACCAACTAAAATACCACCAAATCCAATACAACAAAAAGTGTTACACTGTACCTTTATATATCATCTAATACAGTGCCTTGGAAAAGTATTCATACCCCTTGAAATTTTCACATTTTGTCATGTAACAACCAAAAACATAAATGTATTTTATTGGGATTTTATGTGATAGACCAACACAAAGTGGAACATAATTGTGAAGTGGAAGGAAAATGATAAATGGTTTTCAAACTTTTCTACAAATAAATATGTGGGGTACATTTGTATGGCGCCCCCCTGAGTCAATACTTTGTAGAAGAATTGGGGGATGTCTCTACCAGCTTTGCACATCTAGAGAGGGACATTTTTGCCCATTCTTCTATTCAGAATATCTCAAGCTCTGTCAGATTGGACGGAGAGCGTCTGTGAACAGCAATTTTCAAGTCTTGCCACAGATTCTCAATGTGATTTAGGTCTGGACTGTGACTGGGCCATTCTAACACATGAATATGCTTTGATCTAAACCATTCCATTGTAGCTCTGGCTGTATGTTTAGGGTCGTTGTCCAGCTGGAAGGTGAACCTCTGCCCCAGTCTCAGGTCTTTTTCAGACTCTAACAGGTTTTCTTCTAATGCCGAGTACACACGACTGGACTTTACGGCATACTTGGTCCGGCAAACCTGAGTCTGTCGGACAATTCGATCGTGTGTGGACTCCAGCGGACTTTTTTTTCTCAAAAGTTTGACGGACCTAGAAATGAAACATGTTTCAAATCTGTCCGACGGACTCGAGCCCGGTCGAATAGTCCGCTCGCCTGTATGCTAGTCCGACGGACAAAAACGACGCAAGGGCAGCTATTGGCTATGAACTTCCTTGTTTTAGTCCAGTCATATGTCATCACGTACGAATCCATTGGACTTTGGTTGATCATGTGTAGGTAAGTCTGTTCATTCGGAAAGTCCGTCGAAAAGTCCGCAGGACAAAGTCTGCCGTAAAGTCTGCTCGTGTGTACACGGCATTAGATTGCCCTGTATTTGTCTCCATCCATCTTCCCATCAACTCTGACCAGCTTCCCTGTCCCTGCGGAAGAAAAGCATCCCCACAACATGATGCTGCCACCACCATGTTTCACAGTGGGGATGGTGTGTTCAGGGTGATGTGCAGTGTTAGTTTTCTGCCACACATAGCTTTTGCTTTTAGACCAAAAAGTTCAATTTTGGTCTCATCTGACCAGAGCACCTTCTTCCACATGTTTGCTGTGTCCCCCACATGGCTTCTCACAAACTGCATTTGGGACTTCTAATGTTTTTCTTCCACCAATGTCTTTCTTCTTGTCACTCTTCCATAAAGGTCAGATTTGTGGAGAACACGACTAATAGTTGTCCTGTGGACAGATTCTCCCACCTGAGCTGTGGATCTCTGCAGCTCCTCCAGAGTTACCATGGACCTCTTGGCTCTTCTCTGATGAATGCTCTCCTTGCCCGGCCGGTCAGTTTAGGTGGACGGCCATGTCTTGGTAGGTTTGCAGTTGTGCCATACTCTTTCCATTTTCGGATGATGGATTGAACAGAGCTCCGTGAAATGTTCAAAGCTTGGATTTTTTTTTTTATAACCTAACCCTGCTTTATACTTCTCCACAACTTTATCCCTGACCTGTCTGGTGTGTTCCTTGGCCTTCATGATGCTGTTTGTTCACTAAGGTTCTCTAAAAAAAACTCTGAGGGCTTCACAGAACAGCTGTATTTATACTGAGATTAAATTACACACAGGTGGACTCTATTTAATAATTAGGTGACTTCTGATGGCAATTGGTTCCACTAGATTTTAGTTAGGGGTATCAGAGTAAAGGGAGCTGAATACAAATGCCCCCCACACTTTTCAGATATTTAATTTTAAAAAATGTTGAAAACCATTTATCATTTTCCTTCCACTTCACAATTATGTGCCACTTTGTGTAGGTCCATCACATAAAATCCCAATAAAATACATTTACGTTTTTGGTTGTAACATGACAAAATGTGGAAAACTTCAAAGGGGTATGAATACTTTTTCAAGGCACTAAATAATTGTTTTGTTTATTCAACAAATTTTTGAAAAATAAACCTCACCTAATTGTATGCGAAAGTTTACACCCCAAAATGTACTCAGCCAATGAGAGGTAAGGACTTCATTTTTATTTTTCTCCTGCTATCAATGGCCAACACGGTACAACACTTCATCCATGTCTTTGGTGATCTCTGATCTCCTTATCAACTGTTTCTTACATGATGAAGATCAGCCATGGAGTATATCTGAGGTGTATATCAGGGTGTGCTTCTTCCCCACATGTCCAGCAACATTCATATACAAGACATTTCCCGCACTCAAGGCACTAATACACCTCGAGGGTTGTGTGGGACCCCTGATGTACAGGAAGACAGGACTTCAGTGAGGAACAATTCCCTCACTCAGGACAGGAACGTGGCTTCTCTAACGTGTGCCTTCTCTGATGTCTGTCAAGATGGCACTTCTGTAAAAAACATTTCCCGCACTCAGGACAGGAATATGGCTTCTCACCCGTGTGCCTTCTCTGATGTTTGTCAAGATGGCACTTCTGTGAAAAACATTTTCCGCACTCGGGGCAGGAATGCGGCTTCTCACCTGTGTGCAATCTCTGATGACTATAAAGAGAGGACTTTGCTGAAAAACATTTGCTGCACTCAGGACAGGGATACGGCTTCTCCCCTGTGTGAGATCGCTGATGTGCGACAAGTTCTAATTTTTTCACAAAACATTTCCCGCACTCAGAACAGGAATATAGGTTCTCACCTGTGTGCAGTCTCTGATGATAATTAAGAGTGGACTTATCTAAAAAACATTTCCCGCACTCTGAACAGCAAAAAGGTTTCTCCCCCGTGTGAGAATGTTGATGTGTGACAAGACGTGATCTATATAAAAAAGATTTCCCGCACTCAGGACAGGAATGCGGCTTCTCTCCCGTGTGAGACCTTTGATGTGTGACAAGACGTGATTTATATATAAAACATTTCCCACACTCAGGGCAGGAATATGGCTTCTCCTGCGTGTGAGACCTTTGATGTGTGACAAGATTTGATTTTTGTTCAAAGCATTTCCCGCACTCAGGACAGGAATACGGCTTTTCCCCTGTGTGAGACGTTTGATGTATGGAAAGATATGACTTCCTGGTAAAACATTTCCCGCACTCAGGGCAGGAATACGGCTTCTCCTGCGTGTGAGACCTTTGATGTGTGACAAGATTTGATTTTTGTTCAAAGCATTTCCCGCACTCGGGACAGGAATACGGCTTTTCCCCTGTGTGAGACCTTTGATGTATGGAAAGATATGACTTTCTGGTAAAACATTTCCCGCACTCAGGGCAGGAATACGGCTTCTCCTGCGTGTGAGACCTCTGATGTGTAACAAGATTAGATTTTTGTCCAAAACATTTCCCGCACTCAGGACAGGAATATGGCTTCTCACCTTTGTGAAATCTCTGATGTATGGAAAGTGTATACTTGTTTGAAAAACATTTCCCGCACTCAGGACAGGAATGTAGTTTCTCTCCTCTGTGAGTTCTTTTATGCACATTAAAATGGGATTTCAAATGGAAACACTTCCCGCACTCAGAACAGGAAAACCTCTTATCTGTTGGAAGGACGGCACCGTCCCGCACAGTCTGAGGTTCCTCAGGATAAGAGGAATACGATGGTCCGGCACCGTCCCGCACAGTCTGAGGTTCCTCAGGATAAGAGGAATACGATGGTCCATCTACACTGTGTGGTGCCGGATGGACATTTGAGGTAGTCGGGTTTTCTCCTGGACTATACTGTGTGATGTCCTCATCTTCTACTTTACAGTCTGGAGACAAAGTGAGACAATCCTCTGAGGTTTTCCTCATCTCCCGTCCATCTACTAAAATAGAAATACAAAGATTATTACTAGACATGAGCAGATTGGTTCCCCTAAACCAGGACTCCGCCCACATCAGGCAGCTTTGTCTCTGAGGATCTTAGAATTCCACCCTCAAGGTAACTAATAAATGGGTCCTCTGATCTCCTACCAGTTCATTTCTTTCCTATATTTTTGGGTAGCGCTACACTGACTTATCCCGCTTGTATCATTAGGTAGGTGGGGTGGAATCACCTTTATGGGGTTAGCTTGCAACCCAGTTTGGGTATTTGGGTGACTGCACAGATTGATTTTTTGATTATTAACCAATGAGAACTGTCCTTTATAGGAGTGACAGTGAGGAGGGCATTATGGGAAGAGTGTCCCCACCCCCTCTATCACTCATTGCCATCTTGCCAACACAAGAAGTCCTGCACTTCCTTATTTAGTCCATGATTTAGTCATGAATAACAGCGGGGCTGAGCCCCACCAGAGGTCAGAGAGTGAGGATGGGGGGAGAACAACCAAGATGAAGGCTGGACTGATCCTGAAGACCACCATCATTGGATCACTGACTCCTCCCTCATTACCACTTCCTGTTTGAGGTTCTAAAGTGTGAGAATGTTATCACATTATTATTATTATGTAAAAGTCTGTGCTCCAATCAAATTATCAGATATAAAATGTCCAGCTGGTATAAAATGGGTGTAACAAAAGAGAATATAGTAGTGTGTAGAGGGGAGAGAGCAGAAGTCAGGACTATGTAATGTACAACATATTGTACAAGATACAACAGTTAGGACTATATAGTATCAGAATTATGTAATGTACAACATAGAGTATATAGTGCAGGGGTCAGGAGTATGTAATGTACAACATAGAGTATAAGATACAACAGTTAGGACTAGGGTTTCACCGATACCGATACTAGTATCAGTGTCGGTGCCAATACCGAGCATTTGCACGAATACTTTTGCTTGACCCGATACCCAACATCTGACAGACGCTTCTCCTCCTCTCCTCCCCTCCCCCCGCAGCTTTCAACTTCTTTATTAAAAGCCACACAGGGAGATCGGTGATTGTAACTCCCCCACCGCTGCACCAATCGTCCCTGACTATCCCCTGTATACTCCTCCGGTCCCCCTCCATGTCTTCCTCTGCGTTCTCCGATCCCCCTCCGGTTCCCCGTGCGCTCCTACCTGTGCTCTCCCGGTCCCCCCGCTTCCTCCTCCACGTACCATGCACTTCTCCAGTTCCCCGTGTCCTCCTCCACACGCTCCTCCCTGTGCTCCTTCGGTCAACCCCCCACCCCGTCTACCTCACTGCACTCCTCCCGTTCCCTGTGTCCTCCTCCGGTCCCCCTCTGTGCTCCTCCACCCTCCCCTGTCCCAGATCTGTCAGGATGGAGATAGGAGGAAGGAGCCGGTATATATGTCATTTACTGGCTCCTTCTTTTTCTGAATGGACAGACTCACTGACTGAGCATCATAAACTGTGTTTACGAAGCTTCAGTTTATGAATGAAGAGGAGCCTCTGTCTCCCGTCCATTCATCTTCAGTGCAGATGGCGCTGCAAAGAAAGGGACTGGGGAATCTGTGTCCTCACTTCCTTTCTCTGTCTCAAAAGGGAGGTGTCAGGGGTCTGTTTAGACCCCTGACATCTCACCAAAGCCCCCCCCCCAACAGGGTTGATTAAACAAAAAGGAAACATTGTGATAAATACATATTTAAAAGTAAAATTGTAAAAATAATAAAAAATGTAATTAAAAAAACACTGACATTGCCCCCCCCAATTACACACACAAAAGAAATCATTGTAAAAAATAACAAAAAAAATATAAATTTTAAAAAATAAAACTAAAAATAAAAATAAAATAAGAAAAAAAAAAAAACTACTGATACAGTCCACACCTCATCAGTCCCCATCAGTGTTGCATATTAGTGTCACTGTCACATGACATTAAAAAAAGTATCAGTAATCGGTATAGTACTTGAAAAAAAAGTACTGGTCTTAAAAAAGTTGTAATGTACAACATAGAGTATATAGTGCAGGGGTGAGGAGTATGTAATGTACAACGTAGAGTATATAGTGCAGGGGTGAGGAGTATGTAATGTACAACGTAGAGTATATAGTGCAGGGGTGAGGAGTATGTAATGTACAACATAGAGTATATTGTGAATGGGTCAGGAGTATTTAATGTACAACATAGAGTATATAGTGAAGGCTTTAGGACTACGTAAAGTGCAATATACAGTAAATGATATAGTGAATGTATTTACTAATAATGACCAACCTGTGCTGATCTCAGTAGAAGTGTCCTTCTTTATAAATGTCGCCGTTATTCCATCCTCCTCTATAGACTGCTGATCATCCCTCACATACATCTCTTCTTCTTCTGATTTAACCTCAACTTTTATATCTATCAGATCTTCACCCTAAACCAAGAGAAGCATAGAAACTTAAAATCTAATATGTGACATCACATACAGAAAATGTGACGGAGTCACATTGGGTGGGGGGGGGGCGTGGAATGCAGCTTACCGTAGAGAGGTTGGGAAACTCCTTATTCAGCTCCTCAGGCCCCTCTTATGTGTAAGTTACCCTGTGTCTATTAGAGGCACAGGGTGACCAAGAAGCCCAGTCTGGTCTGCTGTAACCAGACTCACCATACAACCACACCGGACTCAGCATTTTGTTTTACCCCTGCTATCCTGGGTCTTTTATGTGTGGTTTGTGTTGAAAGTTGGAGAGGCTCCTTCACTTGGGACAGAAATATTTATCAACAATATCCCTCAATAAATACCGTATTTATCGGCGTATAACACGCACTTTTTTCCCCTTAAAATCAGGGGAAAATCGCGGGTGCGTGTTATACGCTGATCCCCTGCGATCCTGACCCGTCAGATCTAAAAAATCGCCGGCCGCGATTTGAAAATGGCGCCGCCGGCGCCGAAATACACAGTGCCGGTCCTCGGCTCTTCTCGGCCACTTTCGGCTTCACTCGAGTGCCGCCCGAACCTAGCCGAGTGTACTCGGCTAGGTTCGGATAGCTCAAGTCACCATCACGCCCATCCCGAGTGGAGCCGAAAGTGAACGAGAGCCGCCGAGAAGAGCCGAGGACCGGCTCTGTGTATTTTGGCACCGGCGGCGCCATTTTCAAATCGCAGTCGGAGATTTTGAAGCTCAGCGAGCTGCAAGGCTGCACTGGGGCAAGGCTGGACTGGGGCAAGGCTGGACTGGGGCAAGGCTGCACTGGGGCAAGGCTGCACTGGGGCAAGGCTGCAATGGACACTGGGGAAGGCTGCACTGACAAGGCTGCACTGGGGCAAGGCTGCACTGACAAGGCTGCACTGACAAGGCTGCACTGGGGCAAGGCTGCACTGACAAGGCTGCACTGGGGCAAGGCTGCACTGACAAGGCTGCACTGACAAGGCTGCACTGGGGCAAGGCTGCACTGGGGCAAGGCTGCAATGGACACTGGGGAAGGCTGCACTGACAAGGCTGCACTGGGGCAAGGCTGCACTGACAAGGCTGCACTGACAAGGCTGCACTGGGGCAAGGCTGCACTGGGGCAAGGCTGCACTGACAAGGCTGCACTGACAAGGCTGCACTGGGGCAAGGCTGCACTGGGGCAAGGCTGCACTGACAAGGCTGCACTGACAAGGCTGCACTGACAAGGCTGCACTGACAAGGCTGCAATGATGGGCATTTAAATGTAAGTTTTTTTCCCTTCAACTTCCCTCCTAAAAGTTTTTTTTTCCTTAAAATTCCCTCCTAAATTGGGGTGCGTGTTATACGCCGATAAATACGGTATATGAAGATAAATTAATTCCACTATATCAGACTACTCGGATATTCTTTGAGCTTTGCCTCATAGCCTGCTGTAGACCGTTGCCAGGCAGTGTGCGATGCCTGAATAATCAAAGTATTGCTTAGATGTGGATTCCATGGTTAATTGGATCTCCTATTGTTTCTGTCTGTCTGATAGTATTGTCTTCTCCATCTAGGCTGTCAGCTATTAGTTGCTAGAGGTGGATTAGCATATAGTATATGTTGGTTGTTCCTTGGTTATGTTTATTATATTCCTGTATACAGTTGCCTTTGCATATGATAATGTGATCAGCCTCACCTGGTGTGTAGTATATAAATTCTGTGTGAGTATTCAATAAACAGTTACAGTTCTCATACACGCTATTGTCAGCTAATCTTGTATGGTTCGCTATAATATCTGGTTCCTATGTCCAGACTGGAGGAAGCTGTATACTGACAGAAACACCTAAGTGGGGTGCTGGAGAGCTATTGGCAGGATCAACCAGGCCAGCCGGGGTGGGGGGTGCTGCTGGGCGGACAGCTACCGTGGAGCGAGGTGCCGGAGTGGTCCCCAGGGCCCAGGCACACCCTCCTCTCCCTGCCGGCCCACCGAGCAGCTTCCAGAAAGCCAAAGTCTTTGGGTTCCAGGGGAAATATGGATGCAAAGCTAAAGCTTCCACCTGACTGCCCCATGTCTTAAGCCTCCCACCTTTCATCACAGAATAGACCCACACATTTTCTCACAAGTCCATGTCCCAGATGTTCTCTTCAACCAACCTTGTAATGGTGAGGGATGGTGTGACCTTGCTGTGTGGAATCCTTGGAAAACAGAGGATCTCCTCCTCCCATAGGCTGCTGAGCTCCACTCGTCAACATCTCTTCTTCCTCTTTAATCTCAGCTTTGATGTCTTCCAGTTCCACACCCTAAACCCCAAAGATGAGAGAATATATGCATAAAATGAAACAAGAGATTACATAGAAAAATAGCTTCTCATAGCTTAGAATTATGTTCTAGTTGCTCAGTCCCACCTACCTGATGATGATGAGGGATGGTGTGACCTTCCTGTGTGGAATCCCGGGAATACAGAGGATGAGAATATCTCTCTGGTGGGCTCCAATTACTGGATCCATTCTCTGTGATGATGTCACCATCCAGACCTTGTCTGTTACTGGATAATGTCCCAGAATTCCCGGCACCGCTCACCTCTCCTGTCAGCAGTTCCATCATCTTCTTGGTGACTTCTAGAATCTTCTGCATGTTGTGTCTCTCGGGTTTTAGGGAGTCACATGGAGGCACTGTGATGGTCATATGATCACCTGACTTCAGAAGAGGAAATCTCTGTATTGAGGAACCAATAGAAATATCATGTTAGTTCCCCAGGATCCTCCTCACCTCTCTGGTCAGGTCTGTGTTTTATTAATAGAGATAAGAGTGATGTCATGTGACCTCCCAGAATCCTCCTCACCTCTCCAGTCAGCAGGTAGATGATCTCCAGGGTGAGGTTTAGGATCTTCTCAGTCATGTGACTCAGGTCCTCCTCCATCTGCATTTGTGCCACCATTTAATCTATACAGGTCTCCTTGTAGATGGAGGACTTTCGTAACTGAAAGTAACAATTATTTGGATGGTATTGGTCGCACAATAATAGGATGTGAGGGGGGGTAATAGGAGGGTTGCTGTACATTTAAGAACTACTGACCCCCTGTGAACACATTTAGTTTGAACTATTTAGTGTTTGTTATATTTTCGAGGTCTCGGGACCCTCTTGGCCTGCTGGATTAGGAATTTGCTTTGCTCTGTTGGGTTTGTTTTTTTGTTTCTGAACTGATTAGTTTTAGATCTGCAGACAAGGAATGATAAATACAATCCTTCTTCTGTCTTCTTAATTTGGTCTGAAGCAATTCTGTGAGGTCAATGTAGGGTCATCATGATGTCCAGGAAGGGGAACTTGCTGACTTTTGGCCGGAGTTCTGGGCTAATCTAGATAATTGTACAGAAATCCGACTGCAAGGCTTCAATCTCTGGCAGACTGCTTACTGATAGTGGTGATGTCACTGTCATTCTCTACAGTAAGAGAAGGGATTGGATTGGAGAAGAGGGGGGATGCTGTTGATGAGGTAGAGGGCTGAGGGGCAGCGGCGGAACGTGCACTTGCAACCGGGCCCTTGTGTTCAGCCACTGTCAGGGGGGCCCTAGCAGGGTTGCTGAGGCAGGGCTCTGAGTTGAGAGTGTCTCTGTCATACAGCCCAGAGCCTGCACTGACAGTTCCCCCTTCTCCCTCGCATCGATGGAAGAGGAGAGAGATGATCTGTTCTTTCTCCTCCTGCTCCTCTCATCCCGTGTGCACCATGGGAAGTGTGAAGCTAAGAAGCTGAATTTGGTCATTCAGCTGTTGGGCTTCACAATTCCTGCGATGCACACAGGAGGAGGGGGCAGGGAGAGAAGGAACAGATTGGCTCTCTCTTCTCTCATCCATGTGAGGGAGGAGGGAGGGGGAACTGTCAGTGAAGGCTCTGGGCTGTATGAGAGAGGCGCTCTTAGTTTAGAGTTCTGCTGAGGAGGCACTGATAGGCAGCATTTATGAGCACTGATAGGCAGCATTGTTAAGCACTGATAAGCGGCATTGATGAGCACTGATAGTTGGCACTGATATGCGACATTAATGAGCACTGAGAGATGGCACTGATAGGCGGCATTGATGGGCACTGATGGGGCTGCACTGATAATCTGGGCAGTGATGATCAGTGCCCAGATTATCAGTGTAAACAATGTACTGACAGTCTTTCAGGACAATGGCTCTCTTTTCTCCACACAGACACAGCGTGGGAGGAAAGGACTGACGATAACGTGCAAGTCTGTTTACATTTGATCAGCTGATCACTTCATAAAAAGGGCCGCTGTGATTGGCCCTTTACCGTGATCTGTGGTCAGCCAAAGGACACAGCAGTCACAGAGTGCACTGGATGCGCACCCAAGGAGTTACATGGGAGGCAGGGTTATGGGAGGATGTCCATAGACGCCCTGCCAGAACTGGAAGCCGTGGGCTCGGATGGAAAAAGGGGGGGAGGTCTGGGCGGCCCTTCATGGTTTTTTGCACCGGGGCTCTGAAGGTTCTAGTTACACCTCTGGCTGGGGGGGGGGGGGGGGATTTTGTTCTTCTCCCTCCAGTGGAGGCCAGTGTGGGTAGGAGGACAGCAGGGGGTGAGGGGTTTGTTCTCTTAGTTGTCAAGTATACTGTAGTATCCAGGACCTTGTACAGAGTGGCGGTGGGTTCCTGGTGTTCTGAATTCCAGTACCAGGCTCTGTCTATGTCAGGGGTCTCAAACTGGTGGCCCTCCAGCTGTTGTGAAACTACAAGTCCCATCATGCCTCTGTCTGTGGGAGTCAAGTTTGTAACTGTCAGCCTTGCAATGCCTCATGGGACTTGTAGTTTGGCAACAGCTGGAGGGCCGCCAGTTTGAGACCCCTGGTCTATGTCATGAGAAGGTATTAGACAGCTCCCTCAGACCCACAACACGGGCCTGCTAAATGAGTCTGTGCAAACAGATCCTCTAAAGAGGGCGTACCCAGGGTGAAGGGCCTCCATTCTTCATGTTGTCCTGAAACATATTACTTGACCAGTAACATGGGAAGAAGATGAAGGCTGCCTTCATTTCGTGGCAGGGGTTCTGTAAGGGGGTCTGAAAACCAAAAGCCCCCCCACCACCACCACCTTAGAGGCCCTCTGAGCTCTACAGCCTCCTTTTCCCTCACATTCCTGACTAACCCCTCTGAGTCCTTCAGAATCACCATCATCTCATAGGTACCCAGAGTCTCTAGCCCTATTACCCCCTCACAGCCTCTCAGCTCTTCTACTTTCCTCAGAAACCTCAGTGTTTTCCTCCCTCTGATACCAACAATGGAACATAGTCTTCATAGCAGGCTGGGGAATGTTTTCTTCCTCCTGACCATCAATGTAAGGGGCTCTATGCTCCATACTCCTGACCCCTACACTCCATCATTGTGTTGGCTGCATATTGTAATGATTGCCCATTGGCTGCCTGTGTAGTGTAATAACTACTCTTTGTAGGTCATGTATGGTCATTGTCTTGTCTATTTATTATCAGTGCTGTTTGTTTCAAGGGAACATATTAGAATTTAAGTTCAAAATCAAGACAATTTCTGGCCCTGTAAGTGGTGAAATATTCTGGCCCTGAAGGGGTTCATCTACGTTTCCACACTATATACCTGTGTTTCATCATCTGCTGGAGATAAAAGATGTCACAGTGATTATGGAGGAAGAGGATGGACATGACGGGAAGGGGGGGGGGGGTACTGGGTGTAAATAGAAAATAAGATCGTATTACCTCCTCTGCTGCCTTCCTGCTTCGTGCCACACGTAACTTCCTGTCTGTACCTAACATCACTTCCTGTCTTCCATAGAGATTTCCTGTCTGGGTAGAAGTGAGATCACCACCTTGTGGAGCTCAGAGGAACTACAGCCCCGAGAAACGTCTGGTAGTGTGAACACGGCCTTGTGCTGTGTGTGTATGTACCGTATATCCTTATAGATGGGGTCATCTCCACTCCCACCAAGGGGGATAGAAATATATTACTGCCTAGTCCAGACTTTCTCAGCCAGGGTTCCTCCACTAGGAGTTCCTTGAGAAATTAACAGGTTCTATATAGCGGTGCGTGGCAAGTTTTTTCTTTTTTGTAGTATACACTATGCATATAATTTGTGATTAAATACCATTTCCAATAATACATAATTCTAATCATAATATAGAGGTCAGTGTCATCCCCCCTCATAATACAGAAGTCAGTGTCAACCCCCCTTCATAATATAGGGGTCAATGTCACCCACCACAACACAGGAGTCAGTGTCACCCCCCTTCATAATACAGGGGTCAGTGTCACCCCCTTCATGATATAGGGGTCAGTGTCACCCCCTTCATGATATAGGGGTCAGTGTCACCTTCTCCATGATATAGAGGTCAGTGTCACCCCCCCCCCACTTCATAATACAGGGGTCAGTGTCACCCCTCCTTCATAATACAGGGGTCAGTGTCACCCCTCCTTCATAATATAGGGCTCAGTGTCATCCCCTTCATAATACAGGGGTCAGTGTCATGATATAGGGGTTAGTGTCACCCCCCCCACACTTCATAGTACAGAGGTCAGTGTCACCCCCTTCATAATACAGGGGTCAGTGTCACCCCTTCATAATACAGGGGTCAGTGTCACTCCCTTCATGATATAGGGGTCAGTGTCACCCCCACTTCATAATACAGGGGTCATTGTCACCCCCCCTTCATAATATAGGGGTCAGTGTCACCCCTCCTTCATAATATAGGGCTCAGTGTCATCCCCTTCATAATACAGGGGTCAGTGTCACTCCCTTCATGATATAGGGGTCAGTGTCACCCGTCACCCCCCACTTCATAGTACAGAGGTCAGTGTCACCCCCCTTCATAATACAGGGGTCAGTGTCACCCCCTTCATAATACAGGGGTCAGTGTCACCCCCTTCATGATATAGGGGTCAGTGTCACCCCCACTTCATAATACAGGGGTCAGTGTCACCCCCCTTCATAATATAGGGGTCAGTGTCACCCCCTTCATAATACAGGGGTCAGTATCACCCCTCCCTTCATAGTACAGTGGTCAGAGTCACCCCTTCATAATTCAGGGGTTAGTGTTACCCCCTTTCATAATACAGGGGTCAGTGTCACCCCCTTCATAATACAGGGGTCAGTGTCATCCCCCCTTCATAGTACAGTGGTCCGTGTCACCCCCTTCATAATATAGCGGTTAGTTTCACCCCTCTTCATAATACAGGGGTCAGTGTCACCCCCTTCATAATACAGGGGTTTGTTTCACCCCCCCCTTCATAATACAGGGGTCAGTGTCACCCCCCTTCATAATACAGGGGTCAGTGTCACCCCCCTACATAATACAGGGGTCAGTGTCACTCCTTCATAATACAAGGATTAGTGTCACCCCTCCTTCATAATACAGGCCAGGCCATTTGCTTGGGGCACTATTTCATCCACTGATACCAACAATGGGGCATAATTTCCCCCACTGACACCAATGATGGGGTCAATTCCTCCCAATGACGGGATGCAATTCCTCCCAATGACGGGACACAATTCCTCCCAATGACGGGACACAATTCCTCCCAATGACACCAATGGCCACAGTTCGGCCCCCCTAAAGTCAGAAGGACAGTAAACTTGCCCTTGTTTAGAGTTTGGAGATCCCTGCTCTATACTGACACACTGGTATGTTGGGGTTCTCTATATTGACACACTGATATGTGGGGTCCTTCTATACTTAGACATTGATATGTGGGGTCCTCCATACTGACACATTGATATGTGGGGTCCTCTATACTGACACATTGATATGTGGGGTCCTCTATACTGACACATTGATATGTGGGGTCCTCTATACTGACACACTAATATGTGGGGTCCCTCTATACTGACACACCGATATGTGGGGTCCCTCTATACTGACACACCGATATGTGGGGTCCCTCTATACCAGTGGTTCTCAACTAGGGATGAGCCGAACACCCCCCGGTTCGGTTCGCACCAGAACCCGCGAACGGACCGCAAGTTCGCACGAACGTTAGAACCCCATTGACGTCTATGGGACTCGAACGTTCGAAATCAAAAGTGCTCATTTTAAAGGCTAATTTGCATGGTATTGTCCTAAAAAGGGTTTGGGGACCCGGGTCCTACCCCAGGGGACATGTATCAATGCAAAAAAAACTTTTAAAAACGGCCGTTTTTTCGGGAGCAGTGATTTTAATGATGCTTAAAGTAAAAAAAAAAAAGTGAAATATTCCTTTAAATATCGTACCTGGGGGGTGTCTATAGTATGCCTGTAAAGTGACGCGTGTTTCCCATGTTTAGAACAGTCCCTGCACCAAATGTCATTTTTAAAGGAAAAAATCTCATTTAAAACTGCTTGCGGGTTTAATGTCATGTCGGGTCCTGGCAATATGGATGAAAATCAGTGAGACAAACGGCATGGGTACCCCCCAGTCCATTACCAGGCCCTTTGGGTCTTGTATGGATATTAAGGGGAACCCCGCACCCAAATTAAAATAAGGAAAGGTCCCTATATACTCTGAACAGCAGTATACAGGCGGTGCAAACAAGACAGGGACTGTAGGTTTGTTGTTAAGTAGAATCTCTTTGTAATTTTGAACATTTTTAATGTGTTTAGCTCCAGCCAAAAAATCTTTTCTAAGCTTTTTGGAAAATAGGGAAGGGTTATCACCCCTGTGACATTTGTTTTGCGTCTTTCCTCCTCTTCAGAAGATTTCACCTCACTTTTTTGTCCCAATGAAAAATGTTTTTTGAAAATTTGGGTTTTTTTGTGGAACAAGGATTGGAAAGCATCAGTGGAAAGGAGAAATTGTTTTCCCATATTAACTCTTACATGAGAGAATTTCCCTTCCTATGGGTAGATTTCATCTCACTTCCTGTTGTCTCCTTCCGTTTGCAAGTAGGAGTCGTTTGTAAGTTAGATGTTTGAAAGTAGGGTCCTGCCCTATATACTCAGCAGAAATTTGGGCCTTAGGTGTTGCTGTGGCCAAAACACTGTAAGCCCTCACAGGGCCCTGCTGTGAAATATTAGATCAAGAATTGTAATTACATGCCCCTGTTGAACAGGAGCTGAAAAATTAGGCCTTAGGCACTGGTGCTGGTGCCACAACACTGCAACCCCTCACAGACACTCTAGTTGGAACGCAGGAACGAGCACTGCTGCAAAGTATTGCATCAAAAATTGTAATTACACGCCCCTGTTAGACAGGGGCAGAAAAATTGGGCCTTAGGCACTGGTGCTGGTGCCACAACACTGCAACCCCTCACAGACACTCTAGTTGGAACGCAGGAACGAGCACTGCTGCAAAGTATTGCATCAAAAATTGTAATTACACGCCCCTGTTAGACAGGGGCAGAAAAATTGGGCCTTAGGCACTGGTGCTGGTGCCACAACACTGCAACCCCTCACAGACACTCTAGTTGGAACGCAGGAACGAGCACTGCTGCAAAGTATTGCATCAAAAATTGTAATTACACGCCCCTGTTAGACAGGGGCAGAAAAATTGGGCCTTAGGCACTGGTGCTGGTGCCACAACACTGCAACCCCTCACAGACACTCTAGTTGGAACGCAGGAACGAGCACTGCTGCAAAGTATTGCATCAAAAATTGTAATTACACGCCCCTGTTAGACAGGGGCAGAAAAATTGGGCCTTAGGCACTGGTGCTGGTGCCACAACACTGCAACCCCTCACAGACACTCTAGTTGGAATGCAGGAACGAGCCGTGCTGCAAAGTATTACATCAAAAATTGTAATTACACGCCCCTGTTATACAGGGGCTGAAAAATTGTGCCTTAGGCACTGGTGGTGGCGCCCAGAACCAAAAATGTTCTTACAAGCTATCAGCGTGATGATTGAGGAGGAAGAGGATAATTACTCAGGGATAATCACTCAGCATCAACATAGGCAGTCTTTGAAGGGATCTGAAAAAAATTATTCAGTTACATCAGCATCAGGTGCTTGGTAGCTGGTGGTGATCCAAGACTGATTCATTTTTATGAAGGTCAGCCGATCGACCGAGTCAGTGGACAGACGCACCCTGTGATCGGTTACCACGCCTCCAGCAGCACTGAATGTACGTTCCGAAAGAACGCTGGATGCAGGACAGGCCAGTAGCTCAATTGCATACTGTGCAAGCTCTGGCCAGTGATCCATCCTCAAGACCCAGTAACCCAGAGGATTTTCGGTGGGAAAGGTGTCCAAGTCTGATCTTGCCCCTAGGTATTCCTGCACCATGTAAAACAGACGCTGGCGATGGTTGCTGGAACCGATCATACCTTGGGGCTGCGGACCAAAAAATTGTCTGAACGCATCGGTCAGACGGCCACCTTCTCCACCGCTCCTTCTTTGACTGACCGAAGCCTCAGCAACACGTTGTCCAGAAACAGGAGTTTGTAACCTCCCAGTCTCTGGGAACGCGTTGCACAGACCTTTCTGCAAGGCCTCCCGAAGATGTTTCATCCTCTGCTCCCTCTGCGATGGCAAGATAAGGTCCGCAACCTTACCCTTGTAACGTGGATCAAGGAGGGTTGCCAGCCAGTATTGGTCCTTCTCCTTGATACCACGAATACGAGGATCCTTACGCAGGCTTTGCAGGATCAGGGAGGCCATGCAGCGTAGGTTTGCTGAGGCATTCGGTCCGGAGTCCTCTGGGTCACTAAGGACAACAACGTCCGCAGCCACCTCCTCCCAGCCACGTACAAGTCCATGTGTTCCTTGGGACTGATCCCTTAAAGACTGCTGATGCTGAGTGCCAGGCTCCACCTCCATACTGACACAATCTTCCTCCTCCTCCTCCTCCTCCTCCTCGTCCTCTTCCTGTGTGATCGGCGGGCACGCAGGAACACTGTCTGGATAAAGGGGGCCTTGAGAGCTAAGGAAGTCCTCCTCTTCCTGCCTCTGTTCTGCCTCAAGTGCCCTGTCCATTATTCCACGCAGCGTGTGCTCCAACAGGTGGACAAGGGGGACAGTGTCACTGATGCATGCACTGTCAGTGCTCACCATCCTCGTGGCCTCCTCGAATGGTGACAGGACAGTGCATGCATCCCTGATCATGGCCCACTGGCGTGGGGAAAAAAAACCAAGGTCCCCTGACCCTGTCCTGGTGCCATAGTCGCACAGGTACTCATTGATGGCCCTCTGCTGCGTGTGCAGCCGCTGCAGCATGGCCAACGTCGAGTTCCACCTGGTGGGCATGTCACAGATTAGGCGGTTCTTGGGCAGGTTAAACTCCTTTTGGAGGTCCGTCAGCCGAGCACTGGCATTATATGACCGGCGGAAATGCACACAGACTTTCCTGGCCTGCCTCAGGACATCCTGTAAGCCCGGGTACCTGCCCAAGAACCGCTGCACCACCAAGTTAAGGACGTGAGCCAAACAGGGCACATGGGTCAGTTGTCCCTGTCGGAGGGCAGAGAGGAGGTTGGTGCCATTGTCGCAAACCACCATTCCTGCCTTAAGTTGGCGTGGCGTCAACCACCTCTGAACCTGCCCCTGCAGAGCTGACAGAACCTCTGCCCCAGTGTGGCTCCTGTCCCCCAAGCACACCAGCTCAAGCACCGCATGGCATCTTTTGGCCTGCGTACTTGCGTAGCCCCTTGAACGCCTACGGAGCACCGCTGGTTCCGAGGAAGAGGCCATGGAGGAAGAAGAAGAGGAGGGGGTGGAGGAGAGAGGTGTGTCACAATCAGCATTTTGGAGGCGTGGTGGCGGAACAACCTCCAACACTACTGCACCTTGTCCTGCATCCTTCCCAGCTGCCAGCAGAGTCACCCAATGCGCCGTGAAACTTAAGTAACGTCCCTGTCCATGCCTGCTGGACCATGAGTCAGCGGTAATATGCACCTTACCGCTGACCGCCCTGTCCAGCGAGGCATGGACATTGCCTTCCACATGCCGGTAGAGAGCCGGAATCGCCTTCCGTGAGAAAAAGTGGCGTTTGGGTACCTGCCACTGAGGAACCGCACATTCCACAAACTCACGGAAGGGGGCAGAGTCTACCAACTGAAAAGGCAGCAGTTGAAGTGCTAGCAATTTTGCCAAGCTAGCATTCAACCGCTGGGCATGTGGATGGCTGGGAGCAAACTTCTTTCGGCGGTGCAGCAGCTGGGGCAGGGAAATTTGCCTGGTACAATCTGACGTCGGTGTACCAAAAGCAGATTGCCCACAAGTACTTGGCTGTGACACACCTAATTCTACACCTTCATTCCTCTCACTGCAGGTCTCAGAGAGGACTGAAGGTCTAGTGGGGTTGGAAATCTCAGCTGATGAGGAGCAAGGAGAGATCCTCTTTGTTCTTTGGTGTGGGTCTTTCAGATACGCTTGCCAACGAACTGCATGGCAGGTCAACATATGTCTGGTCAAGCATGTGGTACCCAAGCGGGAGATGTTTTGGCCACGCGAGATACGCTTGAGACATATGTTGCAAATAGCAGCGGTGCGATCTGATGCACTCGTCTCAAAAAAGGCCCACACCAAAGAACTTTTTGAATAACGCGCAGAGACTGCAGCGCCCTGCACATGTGGAGCTTTGGGGTGTGATGCAGTCAATGTGCTGCCCTTAGGCTGGCCCCTGGAGGGCATCCTGCCTCGTTGGTGATGTGCCGCCTCCTCCTCCTCCTCCTCCTCCTCTCTCCTATCAGGCACCCACGTTGAGTCAGTGACCTCATCATCCCCTCCCTCCTCATTACTGGAGCAAACCTGGCAGTATGCTGCAGCAGGGGGAGCATGACTGCCAGATTGCTGTCCTTCTTGGGCACCCCCTCTGTCCGTGCTCATGTTACTGCCTTCATCGAGCTCAGTATCATCATCAGAGCCTTCCAAACGCTGGGCATCCTCCTGGAGCATGTACCCAACACTGTGGTCAAACAGTTCGAGGGAATCCTCATGAGGACATGGTGGAGCTAGGGAAGGAGTCACTGATGACATTGAGCTGAGGGAAGAGGCCGCTGCTTTGCCAGACAAAGCACCCTGGGCATGGGTGAGAGAGGATGAGGAGGATGAGGACGGCTTGGTCATCCACTCGACCAAGTCTTCCGCATGTTGCGGCTCAACACGGCCAGCTGCCGAAAAAAAGGCCAAGCGTGTCCCATGGCCACGTGCTGATGAGGATGCACCGTCTCCACGACCAGCACTAGACACAGAGCCTGCTTGCCCTCTCTTATTGGCTTGTGACTGTCTGCCTCTCCTTCTTGGCCTTCCAGACATACTAATGGCCTGTAGCTGCACTAAGCTGGGATAGAACACCTGTAATTTTCTTCAGGTAGCTTTATATACTGTAACCAGACAAGCCTGCCTGTCAGTAGGAAGATAACAGGAACGGATCTAGCTGAACACTGTGAGCAGGACGCACTGCACTGAATGTAAATAGCAGGAACGGATCTAGCTGAACACTGTGAGCAGGACGCACTGCACTGAATGTAAATAGCAGGAACGGATCTAGCTGAACACTGTGAGCAGGACGCACTGCACTGAATGTAAATAGCAGGAACGGATCTAGCTGAACACTGTGAGCAGGACGCACTGCACTGAATGTAAATAGCAGGAACGGATCTAGCTGAACACTGTGAGCAGGACGCACTGCACTGAATGTAAATAGCAGGAACGGATCTAGCTGAACACTGTGAGCAGGACGCACTGCACTGAATGTAAATAGCAGGAACGGATCTAGCTGAACACTGTGAGCAGGACGCACTGCACTGAATGTAAATAGCAGGAACGGATCTAGCTGAACACTGTGAGCAGGACGCACTGCACTGAATGTAAATAGCAGGAACGGATCTAGCTGAACACTGTGAGCAGGACGCACTGCACTGAATGTAAATAGCAGGAACGGATCTAGCTGAACACTGTGAGCAGGACGCACTGCACTGAATGTAAATAGCAGGAACGGATCTAGCTGAACACTGTGAGCAGGACGCACTGCACTGAATGTAAATAGCAGGAACGGATCTAGCTGAACACTGTGAGCAGGACGCACTGCACTGAATGTAAATAGCAGGAACGGATCTAGCTGAACACTGTGAGCAGGACGCACTGCACTGAATGTAAATAGCAGGAACGGATCTAGCTGAACACTGTGAGCAGGACGCACTGCACTGAATGTAAATAGCAGGAACGGATCTAGCTGAACACTGTGAGCAGGACGCACTGCACTGAATGTAAATAGCAGGAACGGATCTAGCTGAACACTGTGAGCAGGACGCACTGCACTGAATGTAAATAGCAGGAACGGATCTAGCTGAACACTGTGAGCAGGACGCACTGCACTGAATGTAAATAGCAGGAACGGATCTAGCTGAACACTGTGAGCAGGACGCACTGCACTGAATGTAAATAGCAGGAACGGATCTAGCTGAACACTGTGAGCAGGACGCACTGCACTGAATGTAAATAGCAGGAACGGATCTAGCTGAACACTGTGAGCAGGACGCACTGCACTGAATGTAAATAGCAGGAACGGATCTAGCTGAACACTGTGAGCAGGACGCACTGCACTGAATGTAAATAGCAGGAACGGATCTAGCTGAACACTGTGAGCAGGACGCACTGCACTGAATGTAAATAGCAGGAACGGATCTAGCTGAACACTGTGAGCAGGACGCACTGCACTGAATGTAAATAGCAGGAACGGATCTAGCTGAACACTGTGAGCAGGACGCACTGCACTGAATGTAAATAGCAGGAACGGATCTAGCTGAACACTGTGAGCAGGACGCACTGCACTGAATGTAAATAGCAGGAACGGATCTAGCTGAACACTGTGAGCAGGACGCACTGCACTGAATGTAAATAGCAGGAACGGATCTAGCTGAACACTGTGAGCAGGACGCACTGCACTGAATGTAAATAGCAGGAACGGATCTAGCTGAACACTGTGAGCAGGACGCACTGCACTGAATGTAAATAGCAGGAACGGATCTAGCTGAACACTGTGAGCAGGACACACTGCACTGAATGTAAATAGCAGGAACGGATCTAGCTGAACACTGTGAGCAGGACACACTGCACTGAATGTAAATAGCAGGAACGGATCTAGCTGAACACTGTGAGCAGGACACACTGCACTAAATAGTCTAGATAGAAGATAACAGGAACGGATCTAGCTAAACTGAATACAGTGTATATATATATATGCAACACCTGGGATGCATATATATACACAATACACTGTAAGTGCAGCTAACTGACTGACTGTTCTGCCTAATCTATCTAACTCAAATCAAATGACACTGTCTCTCTCTCTCTCTATCTCTCAGCACACCGGAACACACACTACACAGGGCCGCCGTGCAGGCGGCCTTATATAGTGTGGGGTGTGTACTAAATCCCCTGAGCCATAATTGGCCAAAGCCACCCTGGCTTTGGCCAATTACAGCTCTCTCTACTGACGGCGCTGTGATTGGCCAAGCATGCGGGTCATAGTGCATGCTTGGCCAATCATCAGCCAGCAATGCACTGCGATGCCGCAGTGAATTATGGGCCGTGACGCGCCACACGAATTTGGCGCGAACGGCCCATATCGTTCGCAATTCGACGGACGGTCGAACAGCCGATGTTCGAGTCGAACATGGGTTCGACTCGAACACGAAGCTCATCCCTATTCTCAACCTTCTAGTGCCGTGACCCCTTGATAAAATTTCCCAAGTTGTGGGGACCCCTAACAGTAAAATTATTTTCGTAGAGTGGGTTGTCAGCACCCAAGGCAAGACAAGTAATTTGCGCCCCTAACCCACGGACATTTAGCGGTCCCCAAGTCCCTTCCACTTGTACAGTATTAAAACCCCTTATGGTACATTTTAGGATGTACCACTCTTTCTCTTTGTTCTCCTTTCTTTCCCTTTTATCTCTCTCTATCCTAATTTCTTGTTTTTTTTTTCCCCAGCCATCTTTCTTGTTCTTTCTCTTATTCTTGCTCTCCCTTTTTTTGTTCCTCCCCCTCTTTTCCTCTCCTTTCCATGTATTCTATATTTTTATTCCTTCTCTTACTCCTTGGTGGGGGGAATGGGATGAGTGGCAGTGCTGGGGGGAGTTCTGATCAGCCAACTTAAGTGCTCTTGATCAAGGTCATCTGCTGATCTGAGAACTGTAGTGGGAACTTTTAATGGCAACTATAATCACAGGTAGTGTTAATCACTGTGTCTCCGGCTTCACTGTGTCTCTGACTTTGTGGTGTCTCGTAGCAGTGACACCTATGCCGAAATCAGGAGATAGGGTCTCATCCAGCCCCTCCCACTTCACATTCCTCACCAGACCTCTAGTCTCTGCCCCCCAGCCATGCTGTGAACTGAATGGGCGGCTGCGAAGAGGCTGAGTGGGCGGCTGCGGGCTCCAGGAAAACAACCCATCTGGGCATCCACAGGCTCCAGGGACAGCCCTGCTGGGCAGCCATAAAAAAGGCTGAAAGAGCAGTGCAGGCTTCAGGAACAACCCAGGATTCGGTGACCCCTGGCAAATCATCAATCGACCCCCAGATTGAAAACCACTGCTCTATACTGACACACTCTGATATGTGGGGTCCTCTATACTGACACACTGATATGTGGGGTCCCTCTATACTGACACACTGATATGTGGGGTCCCTCTATACTGACACACTGATATGTGGGGTCCTCTATACTGACGCACTGATATGTGGGGTCCTCTATACTGACACACTGATATGTGGGGTCCTCTATACTGACACACTGATATGTGGGGTCCCTCTATACTGACACACTGATATGTGGGGTCCCTCTATACTGACACACTGATATGTGGGGTCCCTCTATACTGACACACACTGATATGTGGGGTCCCTCTATACTGACACACACTGATATGTAAACAATGAGAAGATGGAGTTGATGGTCTGTGATGGACTTACATAGCGGCAGATGTTCACCCCAATATATATTTACACAACCCCTCCACCACACACCAGAGCTCAGCCCCCCTCATTGCCCCAGGCCAAAGATCGCCAGGCCAGTAATGAACATAATTTAAATAGGAATGAACATTAATAATAATAAGCCAAAAACAAAAACATGACGGGGCGCCCCTGACGACATCAATTCTATGACGAAACACGTTGGGCGGAATCAGACGTGACGCTACCACGCTCCTATGGCTGCTCGATACACTGTTTTTGGCTATTTCTGCAGCATTTATATGATCACATGCTTTTAATAGATGACCGCGTGAGTGTACTCTGTTTTCTGTTTTTTACATTTAATAAATCATCTAGACAGTATCACGCTATGGTCTTCTTTCATTTATATACATATGTGTATATATACCTGTGTGAGACTGAGATGTGGGCGTTACCAGGACCTACAGTACCTTTGTGGACATACCTGGGAAACATAGTTACATAGTAGGTGAGGTTGAAAAAAGACACAAGTCCATCAAGTCCAACCTATGTGTGTGATTATGTGTCAGTATTACATTACATATCCCTGTATATTGCGGTCATTCAGGTGATTATCTAATAGTTTCTTGAAGCTATCAATGCACCCCGCTGAGACCACCGCCTGTGGAAGGGAATTCCACATCCTTGCCGCTCTTACAGTAAAGAACCCTCTACGTAGTTTAGGGTTAAACCTCTTTTCCTCTAATTGCAATGAGTGGCCACGAGTCTTATTAAACTCTCTTCTGCGAAAAAGTTTTATCCCTATTGTGGGGTCACCAGTACAGTATTTGTAAATTGAAATCATATCCCCTCTCAAGCGTCTCTTCTCCAGAGAGAATAAGTTCAGTGCTCGCAACCTTTCCTCATAACTAAGATCCTCCAGACCCTTTATTAGCTTTGTTGCCCTTCTTTGTACTCGTTCCATTTCCAGTACGTCCCTCCTGAGGACTGGTGCCCAGAACTGGACAGCATACTCCAGGTGCGGGCGGACCAGAGTCTTGTAGAGCGGGAGAATTATCGTTTTATCTCTGCAGTTGATCCCCCTTTTAATGCATGCCAATATTCTGTTTGCTTTATTAGCAGCAGCTTGGCATTGCATGCCGTTGCTGAGCCTATCATCCACTAGGACCCCCAAGTCCTTTTCCATCCTAGATTCCCCCAGGAGGTTCTCCCCCCAGTGTATAGATTGCATTCATATTTTTGACACCCAAATGCATTATTTTACATTTTTCTACATTGAACCTCATTTGCCATGTAGTCGCCCACCCCATTAATTTGTTCAGGTCTTTTTGCAAGATTTCCACATCCTGCGGAGAAGTTATTGCCCTGCTTAGCTTAGTATCGTCTGCAAATACAGAGATGGAACTGTTTATCCCATCCTCCAAACGATCTTCCCCACTGCTTTGTTTGGCTTTTCCATTCGTTTGGAGGCCAACATTTTCTGGTAAGTTGCCATCTTTCTCATTGGAGGTGTTTTCACACGGAGGACCTGCGGAAGCTGGCTTTATCCTTTATGCCCCTCTATTTTCCATTTTCATGCCTCACTTGCTGTATTCTATTGGGACATCAGACTTAATTTCTAATCTCTTTTTTTCCATATTGCCCTTTTTTTTCCATTGATTATTTATGGACTTCATGTTTTTGTTTTTTGATTATTATTATTAGTAATGTTCATTCCTATTTGAATCATTTTCATATATGAATGCTGCAACTTTTATATTGTTTATTGCTTGGTTTTATCTATTGACCTGTACTAGCAGCAATTGTTTTCAATTTTCTGGTATTTTTATTGATTATTACCAACCACTGCACTCTGTACCCAGGACTGCAAATGATATACTCCTGACCACTGCACTCTGTACCCTGGGCTGTATATGATTTACTTCTGACCACTGCACTCTGTACCCTGGGCTGTATATGATATACTCCTGACCACTGCCCTCTGTACCCTGGGCTGTATATGATATACTCCTCACCACTACACTCTGTACCCTGGGCTGTATATGATATACTCCTCACCACTACACTCTGTACCCTGGGCTGTATTTGATTTATTCCTGACCACTACACTCTGTACCCTGGGCTGTATATGATATACTCTTGACCACTGCACTCTGTACCCTGGCCTATATATGATATACTCCTGACCACCACACACTATACCCAGGGCTGTATATGATATACTCCTGACCACTGCCCTCTGTACCCTGGGCTGTATATGATATACTCCTGACCACTGCACTCCGTACCATGGGCTGTATATGATATACTCCTGACCACTGCACTCCAGACCATTATTCCCAGTTAACTCCAATCTGATGACCTGTTAAGTCTTTTAACCGCTTCAATACCGGGCACTTTCCCACCTTGCTGCCCAGGCCAATTTTCAGCTTTCAGCGCTGTCACTTTTTAACCAGTTGCCGACCGCCGCACGACGATATACGTCAGCAGAATGGCACGGGCAGGCAAAAGGACATACAGGTACGTCCTTGCCTTCCTGTGGGTGGGGACCCCCCCCCCCCCGGTGCCTGCGGCGGTCGAATTCAGGTCAGGGGCGATCAAAGGTGAGGGGGAGGCCACTCATTCGTGGCTCCCCCCTCGCGATCGCTCCTGGCGAATGCGATGCTTCCTCGGCTTCTGTAATGTAAACAGAAGCGGAGGAAGTGATGTCACTCTCCTCGAGCCGGTCTTTTCGTTCCGGCGCCGAGGAGAGAAGACATCCAAGTAAGTTTGCACCAACACTACACTAACAGTAGAACATGCAGGCACACTTGTCACCCCCCCCCCCCATCACCCCCCAGTCACCCTCTGATCACCCCCCTGTCACACTGACACCAAAAGCAGTTTTTTCTTTTTTCTGATTATTGCATTGGTGTCAGTTTGTGACAGTTATAAGTGTTAGGCCCCTTTCACACTGGGGCGGTTTGCAGGCGTTATTGCGCTAAAAATACCGCCTGCAAACCGCCCCTAAACAGCCTCCGCTGTTTGTTCAGTGTGAAAGCCCGAGGGCTTTCACACTGAAGCGGTGCACTGGCAGGACGGTAAAAAAAGTCCTTCGAGCCGCATCTTTGGTGTTCACCGCTCCTAAACTGCTCCTGCCCATTGAAATCAATGGGACAGCGTGGCTATACCGCGGCAATACCGCGGCTATAGCCGCGCTATACGAGCGGTTTTAACCCTTTTTCGGCCACCAGCGGGGGTTAAAACTGCACCGCTAGCGGCTGAATACAGCCGCAAAAACAACGGTAAAACAGCGGGTTTTTAGCGCTGTTTTACCGCCAACGCCCCCACCGCCCCAGTGTGAAAGGGGCCTTAGGGCAGTTAGGGTTAGCCCCCTTTAGGTCTGGGGTACCCACCTTTAGGTCTAGGGTACCCCCCTAACCCCCCCTAATAAAGTTTTAACCCCGTGATCACCCCCCGTCGCCAGTGTCACTAAGCATTCGTTTTTCTGATCGCTGTATTAGTGACACAGGTGACGCTAGTTAGGGAGGTAAGTATATAGGTTCGCTGTCAGTGTTTTATAGCGACAGGGACCCCTATATACTACCTAATAAATGTTTTAACCCCCTGATTGCCCCCTAGTTAACCCTTTCACCAGTGATCACCATATAATTGTTACGGGTGACGCTGGTTAGTTAGTTTGTTTATTATAGTTTTAGGGCACCCGCCGTTTATTTCATATATAGTGACAAGCGCGCATCCTGACACAGTGTGTATTATACAGTGTGTGTAATCCTTAGTGTTTTGAACCCTATAGGTGTGATATTGAATAATAAATATCCAAAATATTTTTATGTGAAAAAAAAACTTATTGAAGAGTTTGTTATAGTTCCGCTAAATATTGAATTCCCATGCTCCAAACAATATTGTGAAAACAATATAGTAAAAAATGTTGGTATAGTGACACCAGCCACAATGTTGCTAAAAAAACTTTTGGTCAGCAACAATGTAGCATTCACTCATTACTCAAAATAATATTGTGAACATCATATGGTGAAATATAGTGGTATAGTGACACCAGCCACAATGTTGCAAAAAGACTCTTTGGTCAGCAACAATGTAGTATTCACTCCACACCTCAAAAATAGTGCTAGAAAAAAATAGTCTGTCAGTGAGAACTTCTTCACCCTGAATATCCTGTGTAAGGATTTAAACAATAAAAAATATGTATTCAAACTCAGTCCTCATAGAAATATATATTATGCTGATGATGAAATAAATCTTCTACTGGAATACAGCGATGATCTTCCTATTCAGAAAGTATAGTAGAAGAGGTCGCTTACCGGATCAGATGGATCTCTGGTTAGGGAGATCAAACAAGCTTGTTGCATTAGCCTGCCGGCTTCCCTGATTATCACCTGGATGTCAGTTGTAGGATCTTCATCCACTTTACCCAATTCACAGAACAGGTATCCTCTGTTTTTGGTATACAGGATTTTACAACTCCAGAATGATTTTAAATCTTTGAATTATCCATAGTATAGCCAAACACCTCAGTGGGAACAAAGCGGGAGAAACTCCATAGTGCAGATGTGTATTTCAAAAAATTTATTTTAAAAAACTTTTTTACAGTCACTTCAACAAATTCCACTGCAGTTAATCACAGCAATGACCCACAGCACTCTAGGAACCGCAAATCAACAACTTCAAAAGTGCACAGCAAACGGGAACCAGATAAAAAACAGCTAAAAAACAGCTAAAAAGTTCAACTGCAAATTTTAGCAGACATGCAGCGAGGGAGCAAACCGACTGACTGCATGGGGGGGAAAAAAAAAAAAAAACTAAAAAAACGTGATGGCATCACAGCCTCTAGCTCCACTCGACATGTTTCCCCTAAACAGGCTTCCACTGGGAAAGGAGACATGGCTGGATATTGACACATCACGTTTATATACTCACAAGGCAGGAGAGACACAGGAAGTAACATTTCCACACTTCCTTCTTGTTGTCACTTAATATGTGGTCATTTTATTTCCGGATTTACTTTAAAAACTAAAAAATTATTATACTTCATCATCCCATATGAGGAAAAAGGGGAAGATGAGACTGGAAGTTACTATTAGAAAAAAAGAAAAAATATTTTTCCTCAAAAAACACTTTTTCTGTAAAAAATCTAATTTTTTAAAAACTCTTTTTTTATATACTCTTTTTTAAAAGGGATTACCACAAATAGACTTTTACATATATATATATATATATATATATATATATATATATATATACACGCATATCTAGGTATATTGGCGTTCTTGATTTGCGTTTCAACTTATATATATACATATAAATTTATTACATTTTTCATAGGGGTTATTTTGTCCTAAGAGCCCTTGCACACTGGGGCGGTTTGCAGGCGCTATTGCGCTAATAATAGCGCCTGCAAACCGCCCCGAAAGTGCCGCTGCTTTCATTCCAGTGTGCAAGCCCCGAGGGCTTGCACACTGGAGCGATGCGCTGGCAGGACGGTAAAAAAAGTCCTGCCAGCAGCATCTTCGGAGTGGTGAAGGAGCGGTGTGTATACCGCTCCTTTACCGCTCCTGCCCATTGAAATCAATGGGATGGCGCGGCTATACCGCCGGCAATGCGCCTCTGCAGAGGCGCTTTGCGGTGGTATTTAACCCCTTCTCGGCCGCTAGCGGGGGGTAAAACCGCCCCGCTAGCGGCCGCATACCGGTGGTAAAACGCCGCTAATAATAGCGGCGTTTTACCGCCGACGCCGCCCCCCGCCCCAGTGTGCAAGGGCTCTAAGGTTATGCAGCAGTCTAACCAAAAAGAGGACTCTACTCCCTTAATACATTGTTATATAAAATTATCAACAACTGCAACACTTTAAAGGGGAAAACATCTAAATTCTTAAAAACTGTTCGGAAGACTTCTATCTGTTATCAATGTAGCAGTTAATATCTCATTCTACATTGAGTCCCAGGGGCTTGTAACTTTGGAGGTCGTATATCCATCTGGTTTCACGACGAGAGATGGACCTTCTCATATTACTTCCTCTCCAATGTGGGGTATATTTTTCTATCGCTATCACCTTCAATAAAGCAGTATTCCTATTATGGTGGGTTCTAAAGTGTCTTGAGACACTATGTCCTATGAAACCTCTCCTAATATTCCCCAAATGTTCCCCTATTCTAATATTTAGAGCACGGGTGGTCCTCCCCACGTATTGTAACCCGCAAGGACAAATAAGCAGGTAGACCACCCCCACGGTGAAAGTCGTGGTTCTTACCGTCTGAGAGGTCTTACATACCTTACACCTCCTGCATGGGTAGAACCCTTTAAGATTCCCAAACATACTAATCTTAGGGGGACATTCAATGGCACTTGGTGCCAATTTCTCCTTCAATGTCTGATTTTTTCTAAAAATGATGCTAGGTCTAAAAGGGAGAACCGGTCCCAAGATCTCATCCCCCCTCAGAATATTCCAATACTTCTTCATAATTCTGTTTACCCACCAATGCTGTGATGAGAAGGTGGTGATAAAGGCCCACTCAAAATTCTTCTTTTTACTTTCATCCAAATTTTTAATTATGGGTTTCAGGAGTTGTTCCCTTTCTATATTGGCTATTTTTTCAAGTTCTACTTCCAATATTTCAGGTCTATATCCTTTATCCTCAAAACATTTTTTTAGGACTTCAGCCTGAGCCCTGTAGTCCTCCATATGAGAACAGTTCCTCCTTACTCGCTGGAATTGGCCTTTAGGTATAGCTTTAAGCCAATCCGGATGATGGCAACTTCCAATAGGAATGTAGCCATTCCTATCAGTTGTTTTAAAAAACGTTTTAGTGAACAATTGTCCCTCACTCTTGGTGATTGTGAGGTCCAGAAAGTTGACTGACGTTTCACTATATTCATATGTGAAACTTATGCCCCATTTATTGGAATTAACCTTATCCATAAACGACTTCAATGATTCTACATCCCCTTTCCACAGAAAGAAGGCGTCATCAATGAACCTTCGCCAAAAAAGTAGGCGGGGACAGTCCCATGCAAAGATATGGTCATTTTCCCACAGTGCCATAAATAAATTGGCGAGGCTGGGGGCAAACGTTGCCCCCATTGCCACGCCAGTACACTGTAAGAAATACTGATCATTATAGAAGAAAAAAGTATGTTTCATTGCAAATTTTAATAATTCCAGAACAAACTCTCGCCGTTTATTACCTTATAAAGGTTTAACCCCCTGATCGCCCGGTGGTGATATTAGTTAAGTTTTTAGGGTCAGATAAGGTCTTCGTCGCCCCAGGCAGCGTCAGGTTAGTGCCAGTACCGCTAAAACCCACGCACGCAGCATACACCTCCCTTAGTGCCATAGTATCTGAATGGATCAATATCTGATCCAATCAGATCTATACTAGCATCCCCAGCAGTTTAGGGTTCCCAAAAACGCAGTATTAGGGGGATCAGCCCACCTGCTAGCACCTGCGTTTTGCCCCTCCGCCCAGCCCAGCCCAGCCCACCCAAATGCAGTATCGATCGATCACTGACACTTGCAAAACACTAAGCACACATAACTGCAGCGTTCGCATAGTCAGGCCTGATCCCTGCGATCGCTAACAGTTTTTTGGTAGCTTTTTGATACAGTCAGGAGCTTTTTTGCCTGTGAGACTCACTAGTGTACCCCTAAATTTAGAGGCCAAAATGGCAAATCGAAGGTACAGTAGTGAAGAGGCCTACACGTTTCTGAGCATGACAGATAGTGAAGAGGAAGTCACTCATCTGTCAGATTCAGGCTCAGAATACGATCCTGTAGACGACAGCGGCTCCATGACAGATAGCTCTGACGACGGAGTTGTGGTCCCTGCCAAGGTCAGGCGTACCAGACCCTGAACTTCTTCTTCTGTCCTTGAAGTGCAAGAACCGCAGGTCCCTCGTATGGAGCAGAGAAGTACTAGCGCAAGCACCAGCGGCCTAGTACACCCTGGTCGTACATCCAGCACTGCAGCATCACGTGGTGACGTGGCGAGTGCCATAAGTGCAGTTCAAGCTGGCGAGGTGGCAAGCACTAGTAGTGTCCCGCTGCCACCAAGAAGACGAACATAGGCCCGTCGTGCCCATAGTGCCCTTCCTGCTGCATTCGCCAATCCGAATTGGGTACCCACCACTTCTGCAGCACCCGTACTGCCCCTATTCACTGGCCACCCCGGAATTCAGGTGGAAACAGTTGATTTTACGCCACTGGATTTTTATTCACTGTATTTCACCGAAGATCTCTATAGATCTATTGTGGACCAAAGCAATTTGTACGCTGGTAAACACATCGCCACTATTCCCCAGTCCTCCCTTGCCAGAGATTGGAGACCAATTACGGTCTCCGAATTTAAGATCTTTCTGGGCCTTTCCCTCAACATGGGCATAAATAAAAAGAGTGAGTTGCGGTCATATTGGTCAACTGACCCAATTTACCAAATGCCCGTGTTCTCTGCTTCCATGGCCAGGGCACGATACGAGCAGATTTTGCGGTTCATGCACTTCAACGACAATGAACTCTGTTGTCCTCGTGGAGACCCTGGATACGATCGGCTCTACAAAATTCGGCCCCTAGTAAACCACTTCAACCAACGTTTTGCAGACTTGTTTACTCCCCATCAAGTGTCTGCGTTGATGAGTCCCTGATTAAATTTTCTGGCCGCTTGTCATTCAAACAGTACATTTCCAGCAAGCGTGCCAGATACGGGGTCAAGATGTATAAGCTCTGTGACAGGGCCACAGGTTATACATGTAGTTTTATGGTTTACGAGGGCAAAGATAGTCGCGTAGAGCCGACAAACTGCCCTGACTACATAGGAAGCGCTGGCAAGATAGTGTGGGACTTGGTGTCACCCTTATTCGGAAAGGGGTACCATTTATATGTGGACAATTATTACACAAGCGTGCCACTTTTTAGTCACCTTTTTGATCATCAAATTGGAGCATGTGGCACCGTGTGATCTAATCGCCGGGGCTTTCCCCAGCGGCTTGTAGATTCTCGTCTTAGGCTGGGGGAGAGAGCCTGCTTGCGGTGTAATAATTTGCTCGCTATGAAGTGGAGGCACAATAAGAATGTTTGCTTTCTTACCTCCCTTCATGCAGACACGACAGTCCAAATTAATACGGCGACTGGTGTTGTGGAGAAACCCCTCTGTGTCCACGAATATAACCAAAATATGGGAGGGGTGGACCTCAACGACCAGTTGTTGGCGCCGTACCTAGTTGCCCGTAAGGCCAGACGCTAGTACAAAAAAGTGTCTGTATACTTATTTCAATTGGCTTTGCTGAATGCTCATGTGCTATACAGAGCTTCAGGACAGACTAGATCCTTCCTTAAATTCCAGGAAGAGATCGTCAGAGCCCTTCTGTTTCCAGACGGTGCTCCACCTCACCTTCTCCAACCAAATGCAGTAAGCCGGCTGCATGAGAGGCATTTTCCTTATGTCCTCTTGAGTACCCCTACCCAACGAGCCCCCCCCAAAAAAATGTAGTGTCTGCAGAAAGCACGGATATAGACGTGACATCCGGTATTCTTGTCCCTCCTGTCCTGCCAATCCTGGTCTTTGCATTGGTGAATGTTTTGAGCGCTACCATTCACTAGTTGAGTTTTAGCGTAGGGTACAGCATTGCACAGACTAGGACACACTCACAGGGTCTCCCAAGATGCCATCGCATTTTGAGAGACCCAAACCTGGAACCGTTACAGTTTTAAAAGTTACAGTTATAAAAAAAAATGTAAAAAAAAAAAAAAAAAAGTAAAAAAAAAAAATACACAAAAAAAAAAATAGTTTTATTGTTCTCTCTCTCTCTATTTTCTCTCTATTGTTCTGCTCTTTTTTACTGTATTCTATTCTGCAATGTTTTATTGTTGTTATGTTTTATCATGTTTGCTTTTCAGGTATGTAATTTTTTTTATAGTTTACTGTGTTTTAACCATTTTTTTTTGTTTTCAGGTACGCCATTCAGCTGCAGCACGGATTTATTTATCTTAACAGGAACAGCGTTTGCTCCCACGATACATAAAGCCGTGACTCCAGCGCTGTTGGAGGTGATTTCACTACCACAGTTACATACTTCAGCATATATGCCGAAGCGTGGGGGCAGCAGTGGGTGGAGGAGCGATTTGCTCCTGCCTTTTGCGGGAGGATGCCCCCATGCTTCGGCATATATATATTTTAGGCACAGGTTGCGTTAAATGTTTTATTTTTTACTATGGTTTTTTTTGTATTTGCTTTGCAGGTATGGTAAGTATTACTGTTATACTGTAATGTTAACTTGTTTTTTGTTAACCATCATTTGCTTAGCAGGTACGCCATTCAGTTGCAGCGCGGATTTATTTATCTTGACAGCAACAGCGTTTACTCCCACGATACATAAAGCCGTGACTCCAGCGCTGTCGGAGGTGATTTCACCACCACAGATACATACTTCAGCATATATGCCGAAGCGTGGTAGCAGCAGTGGGTGGAGGAGCGATTTGCTCCTGCCTTTTGCGGGAGGATGCCCCCATGCTTCGGCATATATAAACGGGGCATGTATGACCATCATTAGAAGTGGGTGGATGAAGGGAGGTATTCTAATGGTGGGCATACCCACCGATCAATATCTTTTTTTTGTTCAGCCCACAGGCTGCATGAAAAAAAAGTTTACAATATATGCCCAACAAGGACCAGCAACGTACTGGTATGTTGCTGGACTTTGAGTGGTTATACCAGAATGATGCCTGCAGGTTTAGGTATCATCTTGGTATCATTCTTTTCAGCCAGCAGTCGGCTTTCATGTAAAAGCAATCCTAGCGGCTAATTAGCCTCTAGACTGCTTTTACAAGCAGTGGGAGGGAATGACCCCCCCCCCACCGTCTTCCATGTTTTTCTCTGGCTCTCCTGTCTCAACAGGGAACCTGAAAATGCAGCAGGTGATTCAGCCAGTTGACCATAGAGCTGATCAGAGACCAGAGTGGCTCCAAACATCTCTATGGCCTAAGAAACCAGAAGCTACGAGCATTTCATGACTTAGATTTTGCCGGATGTAAACAGCGCCATTGGGAAATTGGGAAAGCATTTTATCACACCGATCTTGGTGTGGTCAGACCTCAATTTTTTCAAAAAAGAGTACCTGTCACTACCTATTGCTATCATAGGGGATATTTACATTCCCTGAGATAACAATAAAAATGATTAAAAAAAAATTAAAAATGAAAGGAACAGTTTAAAAATAAGATAAAAAAGCAAAAAAATAATAAAGAAAAAAAAAGCACCCCTGTCCCCCCCTGCTCTTGCGCAAAGTCGAACGCAAGCGTCGGTCTGGCGTCAAATGTAAACAGCAATTGCACCATGCATGTGAGGTATCACCGCGAAGGTCAGATCGAGGGCAGTAATTTTAGCAGTAGACCTCCTCTGTAAATCTAAAGTGGTAACCTGTAAAGGCTTTTAAAAATGTATTTAGTTTGTCGCCACTGCACCTTTGTGCGCAATTTTAAAGCATGTCATGTTTGGTATCCATGTACTCGGCCTAAGATCCTCTTTTTTATTTCATCAAACATTTAGGCAATATAGTGTGTTTTAGTGCATTAAAATTTAAAAAAGTGTGTTTTTTCCCAAAAAAAATGCGTTTGAAAAATCGCTGCGCAAATACTGTGTGAAAAAAAAAAATTAAACACCCACCATTTTAATCTGTAGGGCATTTGCTTTAAAAAAATATATAATGTTTGGGGGTTCAAAGTAATTTTCTTGCAAAAAAAATAATTTTTTCATGTAAACAAAAAGTGTCAGAAAGGGCTTTGTCTTCAAGTGGTTAGAAGAGTGGGTGATGTGTGACATAAGCTTCAAAATGTTGTGCATAAAATGCCAGGACAGTTCAAAACCCCCCCAAATGACCCCATTTTGGAAAGTAGACACCCCAAGCTATTTGCTAAGAGGCATGTCGAGTCCATGGAATATTTTATATTGTGACACGAGTTGCGGGAAAAAGACAAATTTTTTTTGCACAAAGTTGTCACTAAATGATATTGCTCAAACATGCCATGGGAATATGTGAAATTACACTCCAAAATAAATTCTGTTGCGGGGATACCACATGTGTGAGACTTTTTGGGAGCCTAGCCGCGTACGGGACCCCGAAAACCAAGCACCGCCTTCAGGCTTTCTAAGGGCGTAAATTTTTGATTTCACTCTTCACTGCCTATCACAGTTTCGGAGGCCATGGAATGCCCAGATGGCACAAACCCCCCCCCCAAATGACCCCATTTTGGAAAATAGACACCCCAAGCTATTTGCTGAGAGGTATAGTGAGTATTTTGCAGACCTCACTTTTTGTCACAAACTTTTGAAAATTGAAAAAAGAAAATAAAAAAAATTTTCTTGTCTTTCTTCATTTTCAAAAACAAATGAGAGCTGCAAAATACTCACCATGCCTCTCAGCAAATAGCTTGGGGTGTCTACTTTCCAAAATGGGGTCATTTTGGGGGCTTTTGTGCTATCTTGGAATTTTATGGCCTTCAAAACTGTGATAGGTAGTGAGGAGTGAAATCAAAAATTTACGCCCTTAGAAATCCTGAAGGTGGTGCTTGGTTTTCGGGGCCCTGTACGCGGCTAGGCTCCCAAAAAGTCCTAAACATGTGGTATCCCCATACTCAGGAGAAGCAGCAGAATGTATTTTGGGGTGAAATTCCACATATGCCCATGGCATGTTTGAGCAATATATCATTTAGTGACAACTTTGTGCAAAAAAAAAAAAAAAATTTGGCACTTTCCCGCAACTTGTGTCAAAATATAAAATATTCCATGGACTCAACATGCCTCTCAGCAAATAGCTTGGGGTGTCTACTTTCCAAAATGGGGTCATTTTGGGGGTTTTTGTGCTATCATGGCATTTTATGGCCTTCGAAACTGTGATAGGTAGTGAGGAGTGAAATCAAAAATTTACGCCCTTAGAAATCCTGAAGGCGGTGATTGAATTTCGGGGCCCCGTATGAAGCTAGGCTCCCAAAACGTCCCACACATGTGGTATCCCCATACTCAGGAGAAGCAGCAGAATGTATTTTGGGGTGTAATTCCACATATGTCCATGGCATGTTTGAGCAATACATCATTTAGTGACAACTTTGTGCAAAAAAAAAAAAAAATTGTCACTTTCCCGCAACTTGTGTCAAAATATAAAATATTCCATGGACTCAACATACCTCTCAGCAAATAGCTTAGGGTGTCTACTTTCCAAAATGGGGTCATTTGGGGGGGTTTTGTGCCATCTGGGCATTTTATGGTCTTCAAAACTGATAGGTTGTGAGGAGTGAAATCACAACTTTACGCCCTTAGAAATCCTGAAGGCGGTGCTTGGTTTTCGGGGCCCCGTACGCGGCTAGGCTCCCAAAAAGTCCCACACATGTGGTATCCCCATACTCAGGAGAAGCAGCTAAATGTATTTTGGGGTGCAATTCCACATATGCCCATGGCCTGTGTGAGCAATATATCATTTTGTGACAACTTTGTGCAAAAAAAAATAAAATTTTGTCACTTTCCCGCAACTTGTGTCAAAAAATAAAATATTCCATGGACTCAACATGCCTCTCAGCAAATAACTTGGGGTGTCTACTTTCCAAAATGGGGTCATTTTGGGGGGTTTTGTGCCATCTTGGCATTTTATGGCCTTCAAAACTGTGATAGGTAGTGAGGAGTGAAATAAAAAATTTACGCCTTAGAAATCCTGAAGGCGGTGCTTGGTTTTTGGGGCCCTGTACGCAGCTAGGCTCCCAAAAAGTCCTAAACATGTGGTATCCTCGTACTCAGGAGAAGCAGCAGAATGTATTTTGGGGTGTAATTCCACATATGCCCATGGCATGTTTGAGCAATATATCATTTAGTGACAACTTTGTGCAAAAAAAAAAAAAAAATTGTCACTTTCCCGCAACTTTTGTCAAAATATAAAATATTCCATGGACTCAACATGCCTCTTAGCAAATAGCTTGGGGTGTCTACTTTCCAAAATGGGTTCATTTGGGGGGGGGGGGCTTTGTGCCATCTTGGCATTTTATGGCCTTCAAAACTGTAATAGGTAGTGAGGAGTGAAATCAAAAATTTACGCCCTTAGAAATCCTGAAGGCGGTGCTTGGTTTTCGGGGCACCGTACACGGCTAGGCTCCCAAAAAGTCCCACACATGTGGTATCCCCATACTCAGGAGAAGCAGCTAAATGTATTTTGGGGTGCAATTCCACATATGCCCATGGCCTGTGTGAGCAATATATCATTTAGTGACAACTTTTTGTAAATGTATTTATTTATTTATTTTTGTCATTATTCAATCACTTGGGACAAAAAAATAAATATTCAATGGGTTCAACATGCCTCTCAGCAATTTCCTTGGGGTGTCTACTTTTCAAAATGGGGTCATTTGGGGGGGGGGGGGGGTTTGTACTGCCCTGCCATTTTAGCACCTCAAGAAATGACATAGGCAGTCATAAACTAAAACCTGTGTAAATTCCAGAAAATGTACCCTAGTTTGTAGACGCTATAACTTTTGCGCAAACCAATAAATATAAGCTTATTGACATTTTTTTTTACCAAAGACATGTGGCCGAATACATTTTGGCCTAAATGTATGACTAAAATTGAGTTTATTGGATTTTTTTTAGAACAAAAAGTAGAAAATATAATTTTTTTTCAAAATTTTCGGTCTTTTTCCGTTTAAAGCGCAAAAAATAAAAAACGGCAGAGGTGATCAAATACCATCAAAAGAAAGCTCTATTTGTGGGAAGAAAAGGACGCAAATTTCGTTTGGGTACAGCATTGCATGACCGCGCAATTAGCAGTTAAAGTGACGCAGTGCCAAATTGTAAAAAGTGCTCTGGTCAGGAAGGGGGTAAATCCTTCCGGGGCTGAAGTGGTTAAATGACAATTGCACGGTCATGCTACACTGTACCCATACAAAATTTTTTACAATATTGTTCTCACAAACAGAGCTTTCTTTTGGCGGTAGCTGATCACCACTGGGGTTTTTATTTTTTGCAAAACAAATAAAACAAGACCGACAATTTTGAAAAAAAAAAACTTTTTCTTCGTTTACGTTATAAAATTTTGTAAATACCGTATATACTTGAGTATAAGCAGAGGCACCTAATTTACCACAAAAAACTGGGAAAACTTATTGACTCGAGTATTAGCCTAGGGTGAGAAATGCAGCAGCTACTGTAAGTGGAAAAGAAGGTCAACAATGCCCATCTGCAGCTGTAAACCTCACTGTGTCTATTGCAGCCTCCCTGTGCAGATCTGCCTACCCCATCGTGTCCATTGCAGCCTCCCTGTCCATTGCAGCCTTCCTGTGCCGATCTGCAAGCTCTCTGTGGGGGATTGCCGTTTAAATGTAGCGGTGAGATCGTTGATCGTTCTGCATATCTGATCAGCGTGTCATGCAGGGCAGACGGCGGCCATTGCAGTGTACAAAAGCCGCGCCTCCTCCTCATTCTCTTCTGTGATAGGCAGACCACTCAGTTTCCCAGTAGTCAGTGTCCAGCCTATCACAGATATCCTCTCATCCTCGTCCGTGGGATGAGGATGAGAGGACATCCGTGATAGGCTGAACATTGACTGCTGGGAAACTGAGTGGTCTGCCTATCACAGATGAGGACGAGGAGGAGGCGTGGCTTTTGTACACTGGAATGGCTGCCATATGTCTGCATGACACGGGCTGATCAGGTAGGCAAACGGCAGTGACTCGAGTATAAGCCGAGGGGGGCACTTTCAGCACAAAAAAAAATGTGCTGAAAAACTCGGCTTATACTCGAGTATATACGGTAAGTATGTTTTCTCCTTCACTGACGGGCACTGATAAGGTGGCACAGATGGACAATGAAAGGTGGCACCAATGAGGTAGCACTGATGAGGTTGCGCTGATGGGCACAGATAGGCTGCACTGATGGGTACTTATGGGTGGCACAGATGGGCACCGATAGGTGGCACTAATGGGCATCACTGATATGGAGGCATATATTTCCTGTTTACATCGTGATCAGCTGTGATTGGACATAGCTGATCACGTGGAAAAGAGCCTCCGTCAGAGGCTCTTTCCCGAGATCAGTGTTGCGGTGCATCAGACTGACACACAGCACCACCGATCGCCGCGCTGTGCACCCTTGTTATCCTGATCACGTCATATGACGTCTGGTCAGAAAAACACAACTACTTCGTCATATTGCTATATGGCGGGCGGCAAGTGGATAACCACTTCTCGACAGCCTCACATACATATATGGTGGCAGAGTGACACTGCTGTGCAAACCATTGTATAGGTACCTTGGCCTCTTTAAGAGCCATAGCAGGCACCCGCTGCGCGGTGGGGGACCCAATGCACGTGGCCGGTGGGCGTGATCGCCGCCGGCCACCCGCGATTGTGGGCACCAGAGCAAGAGCTGGGATTTGTGTGTGTTAACACACAAATCTCTGTTCTGTCAGGGGACAGATCGTATCGTATGTACCTACTAAGTAGGAACAACGATATGTCTCCTCCCCCAGTCAGTCACATCCCCATACAGTTAGAATCACTCACAAGGGAACATAGTTAGCCCCTTCCCTGCCAGTGACATTTACACAGTAATCAGTGTATATTTAGAGCACTGTATAAATGTCGCCATATAAATGTCAATGGTCCCAAAAATGTGTCAAAAGTCTCCGATCTGTCCGCCGCAATGTCGCAGTACTGCTAAAAATCGCAGATCGCCACCATTACTAGTAAAAAAAAAAAATAATAATAAAAATGCCATAAATCTTTCCCATAGTTTGTAGATGCTATAACTTTTGTGCAAACCAATCAATATACGCTTATTGCAATTTTTTTTACCAAAAATATGTAGAAGAGTATATATTGGCCTAAACTGATGAAGAAATTTGTTTTTTTTTTTAAAAATTGGGGCATATGGATTATAGCAAAACGTAAAAAATATTGTGTTTTTTTAAAAATTGTCGTTTTTTTTGTTTATAGCGCAAAAAATAAAAACCGCAGAGGTGATCAAATACCACCAAAAGAAAGCTCTATTTGTGGGAAAAAAAAAAAAAGGAAGTCAATTTTGTTTGGGTACAACGTCGCATGACCACGCAATTGTCAGTTAAAGCGACGCAGTGCCGAATCGCAAAAAATGGCCTGGTAAGGAAGAGGGGCAAATCCTTCCAGGGCTGAAGTGGTTAAAGCGTCACCCATGAACAATGTTTGGATATGGAAGATTGACTCCTGACCACTACACTCTGTACCCTGGACTGTATATGATATACTCCTGACCACTATACTCTGTACCCTGGGCTGTATATGATATACTTCTGACCACTATACTCTGTACCCTGGGCTGTATATGATATACTTCTGACCACTACACTCTGTACCCTGGGCTGTATATGATATACTCCTGACCACTACACTCTGTACCCTGGGCTGTATATGATATACTTCTGACCACTACACTCTGTACCCTGGGCTGTATATGATATACTTCTGACCACTACACTCTGTACCCTGGGCTGTATATGATAGACTCCTGATCACTACACTCTGGGCCATTATCCCCAGGTAACTCTAATCTGACGACCTGTAAAGTGTATTAAAGCATCACCAATGAACAATGTTTGGATATGGAAGATTGTCATCATTGCACCGACACACACAATATTTTTTCAGTACATTTTTATTATAATTTGAACAAGATTGCAGACATAAAATAAGGAAATAATAAAAAGGTAGAAATCCGATTGGTCAGGAAAAACACTTGTTAGAACAATGGGAAGAAACTGCGCTTCCTGACAAACCTATAAAGTAATAAATCCCGATATGTGACGGCGGCACTCACTGCTACCCAACTAAAATACAACCAAATCGAATACCAACACAAAGTGTTACACTGTACCTTTATATATCATCTCATATCATTGTTTTATTTATTCAACTAATCTTCCAAAAATAAACCTCGAATTGTCTGCAAAGGTTTCTACCCCAAAATGTACTCAGCCAATGAGAGGTAAGGACTCCATTTTTATTTTTCTCCTGCTATCAATGGCCGACGCAGTACAACACTTCATCCATGTCTTTGGTGATCTCTGATCTCCTTATCAACTGTTTCTTCCATGATGAAGATCAGCCATGGAGTATATCTGAGGTGTATATCAGGGTGTGCTTCTTCCCCACATGTCCAGCAACATTCATAAAAAGACATTTCCCGCACTCAAGGCACTAATACACCTCAAGGGTTGTGTGGGACCCCTGATGTACAGGAAGACAGGACTTCTGTGAGGAACAATTCCCTCACTCTGGACAGGAATACGGCTTCTCCCCCGTGTGAGATCTCTGATGTGTGTGAAGAGAGGACTTCTGTGAAAAACATTTCCCGCACTCTGAACAGCAAAAAGGCCTCTCTCCCGTGTGAGACCTTTGATGTACGACAAGATATGATTTATATAAAAAACATTTCCCGCACTCAGGACAGGGATTCGGCTTTTCCCCCATGTGAGACATTTGATGTGTGACAAGATCTGATTTATATAAAAAACTTTTCCCGCACTCAGGACAGGAACGTGGCTTCTTCTGCATGTGCAATCGCTGATGTCTGCAAAGACTGGACTGCTGTGAAAAACATTTCCCGCACTCAGGACAGGAAAATGGCTTTTCCCCCGTGTGCCGTCTCTGATGTTTGTCAAGTTGACTCTGCACTGGAAAACGTTTCCCGCAGTCAAGACAGGAATAAGGCTTCTCCCCGGTGTGCGATGTCTGATGTCTGCAAAGATTGCTCTTCAATGAAAAACATTTCCCACACTCAGGACAGGAATACGGCTTCTCCCCCGTGTGCGATCTCTGATGTCTGTAAAGATTGTGCTTCCCTGAAAAACATTTCCCGCACTCAGCACAGGAATACGGCTTCTCCTCTGTGTGAGACCTCTGATGTCTGACAAGATCTGATTTTTGTGCAAAACATTTCCCGCACTCAGAACAGAAATGCGGCTTCAAACCCGTGTGCGATCTTAGATGTATGGAAAGAGCGGATTTCACTGAAAAACATTTACTACACTCAGGACAGGAATACGGCTTCACCTCAGTGTGAGACCTCTGATGTCTGACAAGGTCTGATTTTTTTGCAAAACATTTCCCGCACTCGGAACAGACACACGGCTTTACACCCATGTGTATTTGCAGATGCATGGAAAGAGTGGATGTTTCGGAAAAAGATTTCCCGCACTCGGGACAGGAAAATGGCTTCTCCCCGGTGTGAGATTTTTGATGCCTGACAAGTTTTGATTTGTCTACAAAACGTTTCCCGCACTCAGGACAGGAATACGGCTTCTCTCCCGTGTGAACACTCTGATGTCGGTCAAGATTACGCTTCCTCGAAAAACATTTCCCGCACTTAAGACAGGAATACGGCTTCAAACCTGTGTGCAATCTCAGATGATTATAAAGATTGGACTTGTTTGAAAAACACTTTCCGCATTTAGTACAAGAAATCCTCTTATTTGCGGGAAGGTCGGCACCGCCCCTCACGGTCTGAGGTCCCTCAGGATAAGAGGAATACGATGGTCCGGCACCGTCCCGCACAGTCTGAGGTTCCTCAGGATAAGAGGAATACGATGGTCCGGCACCGTCCCTCACAGTCTGAGGTTCCTCAGGATAAGAGGAATACGATGGTCCGGCACCGTCCCGCACAGTCTGAGGTTCCTCAGGATAAGAGGAATACAATGGTCCGGCACCATCCCGCACAGTCTGAGGTTCCTCAGGATAAGAGGAATATGATGGTTCGGCACTGTCCCTCACAGTCTGAGGTTCCTCAGGATAAGAGGAATACGATGGTCCGGCACCGTCCCTCACAGTCTGAGGTTCCTCAGGATAAGAGGAATACGATGGTCCGGCACCGTCCCGCACAGTCTGAGGTTCCTCAGGATAAGAGGAATACAATGGTCCGGCACCATCCCGCACAGTCTGAGGTTCCTCAGGATAAGAGGAATATGATGGTTCGGCACTGTCCCTCACAGTCTGAGGTTCCTCAGGATAAGAGGAATACGATGGTTCGGCACCGTCCTGCACAGTCTGAGGTTCCTCAGGATAAGAGGAATACGATGGTCCGGTACCGTCCCGCACAGTCTGAGGTTCCTCAGGATAAGAGGAATACGATGGTCCATCCACACTGTGTGGTGCTGGATGTACTGAAATAGAAATAAAAAGATTATTACTAGACATGAGCAGATTGGTTTCACTAAACCAGGACTCCACCACATCAGGCAGCTTTGTCTCTGAGGATTTATAGAATTCCCCCCTTAAGGTAACTAGTAAATGGGTCCTCTGAATCTCCTACCAGTTCATTTCTTTATTCATGGACCTTGGTCAGAGAGTGAGGAAACAACGAGATGCTGCTAAACCCAGGTATGAGGCAGAAGGCCCAAGGCCCATGCCCTAGGTGACTAAGTCGAGCAACGCCTATGATGACAATCAACATTTTACTACCAGCTCATACCTACCAACATTTTGAGATGGGAATAAGGGACACCTACTAGCAAATGTATGTAGACATAGGACACGCCTCCTGCCACACCCCCTTCAAGGAGAATTAACCCAAAAAAAAGGTTAATTAAATCCACAAGGGCTTTTTTTTACCACTACTATTCTATTATAATGGCTTTTAAAATTTACAAATGCAGCAATTTAGAATTTGGATGAAAGGTTTAGCACCGGGAAACACTTTTTGAAAGTTAAAAAGTGCATTTTATATACAACTATATAGATCAGACCAAAACGAGGGACAAATGAGAAGGAAAGAGGGACAGAGGGACATTGCTCGAAATCAGGGACAGTTGGGAGCTATGCCAGCTGAACCCCAGAATCTCCAAAAATCCAGTCTAGATACATAAAATGTGTTGAAGATTGTCCAAGAGAAATACAGGAATAAAGGACAGGGGACACATCTCTGGAAAGTGACCAGAGTATTACAGGCTGATATCACCCAGTTCTTGCCCTACTCTGGACCAATCAGTGAGCAGTATGGGTGGAGGAATGTATTTAGCGTCAATGACCCACCTGTGCTGATCTCTGTAGGAATGTCCTCCTCTATAAACGTCCCCGTTATTCCACCCTGAATCACAACGTCCTTGTAGAGATCCTTGTGTCCTTCTAAATACTCCCACTCCTCCATGGAGAAATAGACAGTGACATCCTGACACCTTATAGGAACCTGACACACACAATGATACAGTCACCATCCAGACACATCCCTTGTCTGTTACTGGATAATGTCCCAGAATTCCCGGCACCGCTCACCTCTCCTGTCAGCAGATCAGTGATCTTCTTGGTGACTTCTAGAACCTTCTGCATGTTCTGCCTTGTAGGGATCAGGGACAGAGGTGGGGGGATGGTGATGTGATTCTGGATTCTCGAGGATCTTGTGGTCATATTATGACTTCTCCTTCTTGTGTCATCTGCAGTAGATTTCTTCGTAACCGTTGTACAGTTCTGTGTGATACAAAGATAAATACTACTCTCCCATAATCCTTCACCTCTATGGTCAGCTCTATATTTATTCACAAGGGATTGGCCACAATGTGCCCGATTTAGAAAAGGACAGACATCTCCATCCAATGATATGATTACAATGTGGTCAGATTTATAGTGCCTTCTAGAAGTCATATAATACAGTCACTAATGTTTTACTAGTAAGGCTCACTGACCGACCAGGAAATGTTACCTATGGATCGGATTCAACTCCTTCATTACACTCACCTCTCCAATCAGTAAGCTGAGGATCTCCAGGATGAGGTTCATTATTGTGTCATTCCAGGGAAATTCCTCCCTTACAGTCTTCACAAAACTCAAAGTCCGCCGATTGTCCATCATGAGGTCCTTGTAAAGACCCTTGTGTTCTTCTAAATACTCCCACTCCTCCATGGAGAAATAGACAGTGACATCCTGACACCTTATAGGAACCTGACACACACAATGATACAGTCACCATCCAGACACATCCCTTGTCTGTTACTGGATAATGTCCCAGAATTCCCGGCACCGCTCACCTCTCCTGTCAGCAGCTCCATCATCTTCTTGGTGACTTCTAGAATCTTCTGCATTTTGTGTCTCTCAGGTTTTAGGGAGTCACATGGAGGCACTGTGATGGTCATAGGATCACCTGACTTCAGAACAGGAAATCTCTGTATTGAAGAACCAATAGGAATATCATGTTAGAATCCCAGAATACTCCTCACCTCTCCGGTCAGGTCTGTGTTTTATTAATAGAGATAAGAGTGATGTCATGTGACCTCCCAGAATCCTCCTCACCTCTCCGGTCAGGTCTGTGTTTTATTAATAGAGATAAGAGTGATGTCATGTGACCTCCCAGAATCCTCCTCACCTCTCCGGTCAGGTCTGTGTTTTATTAATAGAGATAAGAGTGATGCCATGTGACCTCCTAGAATCCTCCTCACCTCTCCGGTCAGGTCTGTGTTTTATTAATAGAGATAAGAGTGATGAGACAGACCTGACCAGGACAAGGGCTTTTGGAGAGGGCTTATCCACTAACTATGGGCCCTGGCTTTTGGGGGAACACTGCTCTTTGGGAGGTGTGTGCCTGGGGGATCCTTGGAGTGGTCTTGTTTCTGATTCAGGTTTGTGTCTCCCCAGAACACACAGACTCTAGGCCTGGGATCCATTTTAAGGGCCTAGATGCCACATTTTCAGCAACGACTGCTCTACACTGTGGGACTCCTAGCAGATGTTATCATTAGCTCAAGCGACCTCTCTTTCACCCATTGTTAATTGTGCTAATTATCTCACCTATTGTCTGCTAGCAAACTACTGTGAAAATGTTGAACTTATGATAATGTGTAGTGTACTTTGTGAGCATTGTCCAGGTGGCTAGTTGTTTAATTAACTTAATGATTACACTAGGGTTGCACAGATACCACTTTTTTAAGACCGAGTACAAGTAACGATACTTTTTTTTCAAGTACTCTCCGATACCGATTACTTTTTTTTTTAACATCATTTGACAGTAGCACTAATATGCAGCACTGATGGGCACTGCTAGGTGTCACTGATGGGTACTGATGAGGCGTGGACTGTGTCAGTCGTTTTTTGTTTTTTTTTTACAATTTTTTTTTTTTTATTACTTTTTACAAGTTATATTTTTTTACAATGCTTTCTTTTTTTGGGAGGGGGGGGGGGGGGGCGGATGGTGTCGATGTGTTTAATTTTTTTTACAATTTAACTTTTAAATATTTAGCACAATTCTTTCTTTTTTTCATTATTTTATTTATCAGCCCTGTTGGGGGGGTTTGGTTAGATATCCGGGGTCTAAACAGACCCCTGACATCTCCCCTTTGAGACAGGGAAAATGACTGAGGACACAGATTCCCCACTCCCTTTCTCTGCAGCCTCAGCTGCACTGAAGATGAATGGACAGGAGACAGCGGCTCCTGTCCATTCATAAACAGAAGCATCATAAACAAAGTTTATGATGGTCAGTTATGAATGGTCAGAGTCAGTGATCACTGACTCTGTTCATTCTGAAAAGGAAGGAGCCGGTAAATTACATATTTACTGGCTCCTTCTTCTGCTCTCCATTCTGACAGGTCTGGGATGGGGTGACCGGAGGAGGACAAGAAGGGGGACCGGAGGAGGACATGGAGGACCCAAGAGCCAGAGGAGGACACAGGGGACGGTCAGGGATGATCGGTGCGGCAGCGGGGGCAGTCACAAGCACTGATCTCCCTGTGTAGCTTTCAATAAAGCAGCTGACAGCCCCGGGAGGGAGAAGAGGAGAAGCGGCTGCCAGCTGATTTATTAAAAGCAATACAGGGAGATCGGTGTTTGTAATTGCCCCCCCCTGCCACACCGATCACCCCTGACTGTCCCCTGTGTCCTCCTCTGGCTCTTGGGTCTTCCCTGTCCTCCTCCGGTCCCCCTTCTTGTCCTCTTCCGGTCCGCCCCGTCCCAGATCTGTCAGGATGGAGAGCAGATGTATTCTTCTACATATTATTGGTAATAAAAATCGCAAAAAGCATATATTCATTGGTTTGCGCAAAAGTTATAGCGTATACAAAATAGGGGATAGATTTATGGCATTTTTATTATTTTTTTTTTTTTTTTTTAATAGTAATGGCGGCGATCTGCAATTTTATTGGGACTGCGACATTATGGGAGAAACATCGGACACTTTTGACACATTTCTGGGACCATTGACAATTATACAGCGATCAGTGCTATAAAAATGCACCGATTACTGTATAAATGTCACTGGCAGGGAAGGGATTAACACTAGGGGGCGATCAAGGGGTTAACTGTGTTCCCTAGGTGTGTGTTCTAACTGTGGGGGATGGGACTGACTATAGGAGGTCACGAGCATTGGCACCCCCGCTATGCAGGTTCGCAGGATCGTGCCGAATTACCGCAGTATAATGACAGCGGCTGGTCGGCAAGTGGTTAATAGTGATAAGAGTGATGCCATGTGACCTCCCAGAATATTCCTCACCTCTCCGGTCAGGTCTGTGTTTTATTAATAGAGATAAGAGTGATGTCATATGACCTCCCAGAATCCTCCTCACCTCTCCGGTCAGGTCTGTGTTTTATTATTAGAGAGAAGAGTGATGTCATGTGACCTCCCAGAATCCCCCTCACCTCTCCGGTCCGTGTTTTTTCTTAGAGATAAGAGTGATGTCATTTGACCTCCCAGAATCCTCCTCACCTCTCCGGTCAGGTCCGTGTTTTTTCTTAGAGATAAGAGTGATGTCATGTGACCTCCCAGAATCCTCCTCACCTTTCTAGTCAGCAGGTAGATGATCTCCAGAGTGAGGTTTAGCATCTTCTCTGTCACATGACTCCGGTCCTCCTCCATCTTCGTTCGTGCCGTCATTTGATCTATACAGGTCTCCTTGTAGACGAATAACTTTTGGAAATGAAAGTAAGAATTATTTGGATGGTATCGGTCACACAATAATGAGATGTGGATGTGAGGGGGGTAATAGGAGGGTTGCTGTATGTGCTGTCCTACTAGCCCTTCAAACGCGTTTGAAAAATTGTTGCGCAAATACGTGCAACATAAAAAGTTGTAACAACCGCCATTTTCTTCCCTAGGGTGTCTCCTAAAATAACATATATAATGTTTGGGGGGTTCTGAGTGATTTTCCAGGAAAAAAATGATGATTTTTACTTGCATACTTGCCAACTGTCCTGGATTTCCCGGGACATTCCCGGGACTTGGGCCCAATTCCCGAATTTCTGGTGTCCCGGGAAATGTCCCGAGAAATCCGGTTCCGCCGTTTTGATGAAGCTCAGGAAGACGGCTGGGGGGGGCTAGATGGAGCTCCTGCGTCGCCGCCCCACTCCGCCTCACCACGCCTACCCTCCGCCCCTTTCCATATCAGACTGGCGGCGGGGTAGGCGGGGTGAGGCAGAGCGGGGCGGAGGGTGGGCGGCGACGCAGGAGCTCTGTCTAGCCCCCCCCCAGCCGTCTTCCTGTCTGATGCTAGCCATGCTGCAGACACCTCTGAGGTGGGGGGGGGGGGGCGCACCGCTGTGGGACTCCTGATGTGAGGGGGCTCCTTTAGGGACACACACTTGATGAAAGGGGGGCTCCACTGGGGACACCTGATGTGAGGGGGGGCTCAGCCGGGGACATCTGATGTGAGGGGGGGCTCTACCGGGAACACCTGATGTGAGGGGGGGCTCTACCGGGAACACCTGATGTGAGGGGGGGCTCTACCGGGGACACCTGTTGTGAGGGGGGCTCTGCCGGGGACACCTGATGTGAGGGGGAGCACCGCTGTGGGACTCCTGATGTGAGGGGGGCTCCTTTGGGGACACACACCTGATGAAAGGGGGGCTCCACTGGGGACACCTGATGTGAGGGGGGGCTCTGCCGGGGACACCTGATGTGAGGGGGGGCTCTACCGGGAACACCTGATGTGAGGGGGGGCTCTACCGGGAACACCTGATGTGAGGGGGGGCTCTACCGGGGACACCTGATGTGAGGGGGGGCTCTACCGGGGACACCTGATGTGAGGGGGGGCTCTACCGGGGACACCTGATGTGAGGGGGGGCTCCGCCGGGGACACCTGATGTGAGGGGGGGCTCCGCCGGGGACACCTGATGTGGAGGGGGGGCTCCGCCGGGGACACCTGATGTGGAGGGGGGGCTCCGCCGGGGACACCTGATGTGGAGGGGGGGCTCCGCCGGGGACACCTGATGTGGAGGGGGGGCTCCGCCGGGGACACCTGATGTGGAGGGGGGGCTCCGCCGGGGACACCTGATGTGGAGGGGGGGCTCCGCCGGGGACACCTGATGTGGAGGGGGGGCTCCGCCGGGGACACCTGATGTGGAGGGGGGGCTCCGCTGGGGACACCTGATGTGGAGGGGGGGCTCCGCTGGGGACACCTGATGTGAGGGGGGCTCTGCCGGGGACACCTGATGTGAGGGGGGCTCTGCCGGGGACACCTGATGTGAGGGGGAGCTCCGCCGGGGACACCTGATGTGAGGGGGGGCTCTGCTGGGGACACCTGATGTGAGGGGGGGCTCCGCTGGGGACACCTGATGTGAGGGGGGCTCCGCTGGGGACACCTGATGTGAGGGGGGCTCCGCTGGGGACACCTGATGTGAGGGGGGCTCCGCTGGGGACACCTGATGCAAGGACGGACTCTGCTGGGACATCTGACCTAAGGACGGACGGCTGGTGGCAGGCGACGTGGCTAGTGACACACTCAGGGATCCCACTGTATCTGCATTATGGTGAGTTGAATGATTTCATTTTATATTACAATGTAATTATAGAAATAATGCACTTCAATCATCCTGACACCATAACAACCATGGTGCCGGGATGATTGAAGTGCTAACACCAGGTGTTTGGAGTATCTTTATCTGCTGATTGTTAAACTTTCTAGAATACACATATTTTTATTGTGTAGGATCTGGGGCTGCTGTCCCGTCATTTTCCTCTCCCCCTCCCCCCCTCTAATCCCTCTCCCCCTCTCCATCCCTCATTCATCTCAGACTCTAACCACACCCTCTTGAGCCACACCTATTTAAGCCACACCCACCATGCCGCGTAAACCACGCCCATTTTTCGCTACGCCGCACATAGCGCGCCACACTTATATTTTTACCCTAAGCCACGCCTACAAATGAATGGCCCGCCCCCTAATTATTGTACGGCTCCGCCTACAGCCACAAAAGTGTCCCACTTTTTTTTTTTTTACAATGTTGGCAACTATGTACTTGTAGATGAGGAGTGCCAGAATAGGCCTGGCCGCTATGGAAGTGGTTAAATCATATATCAAACACATAACAGTGCAGTCAAAGTGTAAAATGAACTTTGGGAATTAATAGACTTACAGGCATTTGTGCATCTCGAGTCAAAGTTTGAAGACCTTTCAGTTATCTGCATCAGAACTAAAATGGCTTCTGTAACTGAGGTAAAAACTTTATGTTGTTCAATAAGAAACTTTATTAACAAAAGGCAAGTCTTCCTGTTTATTTCCTGTGAGGAACTGAACTGCAAGTGCAACAGGCAACCACCAGGTGTCCTCAAAATGACAATCCCATAGACCAGGGATAGGCAACCTTTGAGAGGTGGAGATCTCCCTGAACAAATGTGGAGGAGCTCAAAAATCACAGAGGCGCGCCTTTTTATTTTTTTTCGGAGTCCCAGTTCACACTTGTGCGATGAGGGAACCCCTGCGAATCCACTGCGGGTTCCCACATCGCTAGGGTTGCCACCTTTTCTTCAAGCCAAACCCGAACACTTTAGCGACGTACAGCAATTTTATTTTTTAGGGGGAACACTGTGGACTTTGGTGTAAAGGGGAACTCTGATGTAAAGGAGTTACTGCTCACCAAACCTCCAACTTACATCAGAGTTCCCAGCGTTCCCCCTTAAATTAAGTTCCTTAAAGCCCCCCTTACATCAGAGTCCACAGGGCACCCCTTACCTTAGTGGACTCCCTTGCTTGGAGGCAGGAGAGAGAAGGGAGGGAGGAGGGAGACTTCAGTTACAGACATTGGATGGTGAGCTCACTCACCTGAGGCTCAGGCATCGACACCTTCCATCCACCACGTATCTGAGCTGAGTTGCTGAGCTTCAAACTTCCAGCCCACACATCCCTTTCCTGAGGCACAGAAACTCCGGGGATTGGAGTGTAGGTGGGCAGACAGAGGGGTAGGGGTGGGAAAGGGAGGGGAGAAACAGATCAAGCCCTCTCTCCTGTCCGTGTATGGGGGTGGGGCACTGTGTGCACACCTGTGCACTTGATTACTTGGGGAGCCACAGTCCATTCTGAATATTGTGTCCGGGTTTCAGATGGTCTGAAACTCGGACACATGATTCAAAACCCGAACTGTCTGGGTGAATCCCGGGCAGGTGGCAACCCTACGTATTGCACCTCACTCGCAAGGCAGTTCACGCCGCCCTATGTGAACTACTGGGGGTGTCAATACAATATATAAACAGAAAAGTCAGTGCTACTACCCATACACCACATAGATAGCAGAGATCCCAGGTGCTCGATCCACAGTCGCTGGCCGAGTAGAGCAATGTGGAAAAAATAATCCGTACTTCGATTGTTGCTCGTAAAATTTCTTACATTTTTTAAATAGCCACAGTGAACAAACGCAGATTAAGTCAGTTGACGGGTTTCGGCCTTTAGGGCCTAAGTCATAACCACATTACAGACATAAAACTTTGAAATAAATAGTAGCTCTAAAGATCACTGGCTCCACCAATTAATTGTCTAGATTGACCGCAGGCAATCCCCCCCCCCCCCCCCCCCAAAAAGCTACAAATACTGCAGCTGCTGACTTTTAATCGGACACTTACCTGTCCCGGGGTCCAGCAATGCGGGGGAATCGAAGCCCTGCTCCTCTCCCCCTCCGCTTGGTGGCGCCGGCATTTTAACTGTGGGTGCCCAGCTGTGACTTCACAGCCGGGCACCCACTGCGCATGCGCGAGCCGCACCGCGTGGCGTCACTGGCCCCGCAATCATCTGGGACCGGTCACGTGTCCCAGATGATTGACAAGAGGGAGGGTGGAGAGGCAATCTCCCTTCCTGCGCCGAGGGAAGTGACGTCAGGAGCCCAGGCGTCGAAGGAGGCAGACTAAGAGGGACCCCCTAGCAACAGGCATTTGGAGGTGAGTAAATAAAAAAATGTTTCTCCAAATGTTTTTTTTTATTTTTTTTTAAGCACATTACAAATTTTTTTTTTTTTGGATGGAACTCCACTTTAAGGACCGAGCCTCTTTCTGAGATTAAAAAATTCTATAGGTTGCATGTTTGGAATTACAGAGAAGATCTAGAATTATTGCTCTCGCTCTAAGGATCACAGCGATACCTCACATGTGCGGTTTGAACACCGTTTTCATATGCGGGCGCTACTCACGTATGCGTTCGCTTCTGCACGCGAGCTCGGTGGGACAGGGTGCTAAATTTTTTTTTTCTTATTTATTTTACAATTTATTATTTATTTTGACACCGTCTTTTTAAAAAAAAAACTAAAATTTGGGTCACTTTTATTCCTATTACATCCCCTGAAAAAAAGCATGACAGGACCTCTTAAATATGAGATCTGGGGTCAAAAAGATCTCACATCTCATATTTACACTAAAATGAATAAATAAATAGTAATTAGGAAAAAAAAAAAAAGTCTCCTTTAAGAGCATTGGTCCAATGCTGTGGAGCCGAGCGGGGGGGCCATCATTCCCTCACTCGGCATCCAGGCAGTGAGGTGAGGTGACAGGACACGCTCGTCTCCGCCGCTACTGACGTCTCCGGTAACCGGCGGAGACGACCGGGGTGTGGCGGGAGGGGGGTGGGCACCTGGCCCCCCCCACCAATAAATGTAATCTTGCAGTGAATCCGCCGCAGAGGCCACTTTTTATCTGAAAGAGAAATGCACGCCGTTCCCAAAAATACCAGAATTATTGCAGCGCTAGCGCTAGAGCTTTCTTTTGGTGGCATTTGATCACCTCTGCAGTTTTGTTTTTTTTTTTTTGCGCTATAAACAAAAAAAAGAGCGTCAATTTTTAAAAAAAATCTTTATCCAAAAAAATATATAAAAAAACAAATCAGTTTGGCCTGATATATATTCTTCTACATATTTCTGGTTAAAAAAAAAAAAATCACAAGAGGCGTATATTGATTGGTTTGCGCAAAAGTCTACAAAATAAGGGATAGATTTATGAACTTTTATTTATTTTTTTATTGTTTTTACTGGTAATGGCGGCGATCTGCGATTTTTAGCGGGACTGCGACCTTGTGGCAGACAAAGTCTGACCCCAAATGACACTTGTTGGGGACCAGTGACATTATTATATTGATCAAAAAAAAATAAATGCACTGATCAATGTAAAAACACTAGGGGGCGATCAAGGGGTTACCTGTGTTCCCTCAGCGTGTTTTTCACCTATCAGTGCCACCCAACACACATCTTCTGCTTCAGTGGAACTGGGAGCTCCGTGCAAGAGCAAGTTTCCTCCCCTGCTCCGCCCAGCCTTCTCCACCCCTGATCTGGACTTCTAGCCCTGCTCTGCCGTGCTGTCTACTTCCCTGCTTCAGGCTTCTCATATTGCTCCGCCGCGCTGTATCCTCTCCTGTTCCAGACTTCTCACCCTGCTCTTCCCGTGCGGTCTCCATCCCTGCTCCGGACTTTCAGCCCAGCTCACTGTGCCCACACCACTGGGGAGAAATAGTTAGCTCCGCGGTCGGCACTGCAGAGATGCGATCTGTCCGTCACCAAGCTGCGATCGACGGTTAGATCGCGATCAACGGGTTGCCAGACAATACTATAATAGACAGCACACTGTACATTTAGGAACTACTGCCCCCCCATGTGAACACGTTTAGTTTGAACTATTTCGTGTGTTACATTTTCGAGGTCCCGGGACCCTCTTGGCCGGATCAGACATTCCCTTTTCTCTGTTGGGCTCGTTGTTTTTCTGAACTGGTTTTGATTAGTTTTAGATCTGCAGACAAGGAATGATAAATACGATTCTTCTTCTGCCTTCTTGATTTGCTCTGAGGCAGTGCTGTGAGGTCAATGTAGGGTCATCATGATGTCCAGGAAGGGGAACTTGCTGACTTTTGGCCGAAGGTGCCTGCTAATCAGAATAATTGCCAGAACTCGGTCTGGAAGCCTCCAATTTCCGTCAGGCTGCTGACTGATAGGAGTGATGTCACTGTCACTCTCTGCAGTAAGAGAGGGAATTGGATTGGATAGCAGAAGGATGCTACTGGTGGAGTAGAAAGCTATAGGGAAGGATTCTGTTCTCATCCCTCCAATGGCAGCCCAGTGTGGGTAGGAGGAGGACAGCAGGGGGGGGTGAGGGGTTTGTTCTCTTGATTGCCAAGTATACTGTAGTATCCAGGACCTTGTACAGAGTGGCGGTGGGTTCCTGGAGTTTGGAATTCCAGGACCGGGCACTGCCAGACCCTGCTTCATGAGAAGGTATTGGACTGCCTCTCCCAGATGCATAGCTCCATCGAGCAAACAGACATCATCTGACTATGAGTGCCCACCAAGGGGTGAAGGAATTCCCTTCTATATTCCTCTTGGTATCCTGGAACACTTTATTTGACCACTGAGATGGTAAGAAGGTGAAGGCTGCCTTCCATTGCACGGCAGGAGTTCCGTAAGGTTGTTAAAAATGTAAGTGCAGGTGGGAGGACCACCATAAACCATGGCCCTCCCTCCCTACTATGGCATCTCCCTGAGCCCTGCAGCCTCCCTGCTGTGCACCAACCCTATCAAGGGCCCAGAGTCCAAGCCCTAGCTACAACACCCCCCTTAGCATCTTTAAGCACCATATAACCCCACACTACTTCCTTGTGGGCCCCAAAGTCCTTAGCAAAGTCCTCCCAGATGCATAGCTCCATCGAGCAAACAGACATCACCTGACTATGAGTGCCCACCAAGGGGTGAAGGAATTCCCTTCTATATTCCACTTGGTATCCTAGAACACTTTATTTGACCACTGAGATGGTAAGAAGGTGAAGGCTGTCATCATTGCATGGCAGGATTTCTGAAAGGAGATCTGAAATGTAAGTGCAGGTGGGAGGACCATCATAAACCATGGCCCCCCCTCCCTACTTTGGAGTCTCCCTGAGCCCTGCAGCCTCCTCTTCACTTAGATCCCTGCTGTGCACCAACCCTATCAAGGGCCCAGAGTCCAAGTCCAGGCTACAACACCACCCTTAGCATCTTTTAACACCATAAAACCCCACACTACTCCCTCACGGGCCCCAAAGTCCTTCAGCCTCAGTACCCCCCTCGGAGGCACTTCTGCTCCTTCACTTCCCTCAAAACCCTAAGTATTTTCCTCCCTTGACACCAATGATGGAACATATTCTTCATGGCAGGCTGGGGAATGTTTTCTTCCTCCTGACCAGCAATGTTTGGGGGTCTATGCTCCATACTCCTGACCCACGGCACTCCATCATTGTGTTGGCTGCATATCGTAATGGTTGCCCATTGGCTGCCTGTGTAGTGTAATCATTGCCCTTTGTAGGCCATGTATGGTCAGGATGGTCATTGCCTTGTTTATTTATTGTCAGTGCTGTTTATTTAGAGGACCATATTACTGGAATTTATCTCCAAAATGAAAAGAATGTTCCGGCCCGGTAAGTGGGGAAATTTTCGGGCCCTGAAGGGGTTAATCTACGTTTCCACACTATATATATGTGTATCATCATCTGCTGAGGATAAAAGATGTCACAGCGACTATGGAGGAAGAGGACGGACATGACGGGGGGATTACTGGGTTTAAATAGAAAATAAGATCTTCTTACCTCCTCTTCTGCCAATTCCACCAACGTCTCCTCTCTACTTCTTCCCGACTCACCTCTAACCTGGAACTTCCTTTCTGTACTCCTACATCACTTCCTGTCTGTACCTGACATCACTTCCTTTTGGAGACTTCCTGTCTTGGTAGAAGTGAGATCACCACCTTGTGGAGCTCAGAGGAACTGCAGCCCCGAGAAACAATTCTTATGCCCCGTACACACTGTCGGACTTTGTTCGGACATTCCAACAACAAAATCCTAGGATTTTTTCCGACAGATGTTGGCCACACAAAGTTGTCAGAAAATCCAATCATTCTGAACGCGGTGACGTAAAACACGTACGTCGGGACTATAAACGGGACAGTGGCCAATAGCTTTCATCTCTTTATTTATTCTGAGCATGCGTGGCACTTTGTCCATCAGATTTGTGTACACACAATCGGAATTTCCAACAACGGATTTTGTTGTCTGAAAATTTTATATCCTGCTCTCAAACTTTGTGTGTCGGAAAATCCGATGGAAAATGTGTGATGGAGCCCACACACGGTCGGAATTTCCGACAACACGCTCCAATCGGACATTTTCCATCGGAAAATCCGACCGTGTGTATGGGGCATTAGTGTGAACAGGGGTTTGTGCTGTCATCTCCACTCCCACCAAGGGAGATAGAACTATACAGGTGCTTCTCATAAAATTAGAATATCATCAAAAAGGTAATTAATTTCAGTAATTCAATTCAAAAAGTGAAACTCATATGTGTTATATACATAGTTACATAGTAGGTGAGGTTGAAAAAAGACACAAGTCCATCAAGTCCAACCTATGTGTGTGATTATATGTCAGTATTACATTGTATATCCCTGTATCCATAGGTGCCAACATTGCAAAAAAAAATTTGGGGACACTTTTTTGGCTGTAGGCTGAGTCTTATTGTAATTAGGGGGCAGGGCATGCGTTTGTAGGTGTGGAACGGAGGGTAAGTAAAAATGCGGTGCACTCCGCGTGCCGCGGCGAAAAATGGGTGTGGTGTACGCAAAATAGTGGGTGTGTCTTAAATGGGCGTGGCTCAAAGGGGGTGTGGTTATGAGTCTGAGATGAATAAGGATGGAGAGGGAAAGGGGGGGAGGGATGGAGGGACAGCAGCCCCAGATCCTGCATAACAATAGAAATATGTGTATTCCAGAAAGCTTAACAATCAGCAGATAAAGATACTCCCAACACCTAGTGTTAGCACTTCAATCATCCCGGCACCATGGTTGTTATGGTGTCAGGATGATTGAAGTGCATTATTTCTATTATTACATTGTAATATAAAATGAAATCATTCAACTCACCATAATGCCGAATCAGTGGGATCCCTGAGCGTGTCACCTGCCACGTCGCCTGCCACCAGCCATCCATTCTTGCATCAGGTGCCCCCAGCAGAGTCCGCCCTTGCATCAGGTGTCTCAGCAGAGTCCGTCCTTGCATCAGGTGCCCCCAGTGGAGCCCCCCTTACATTAGATATCCCCAGCAGAGCTCCCCCTTACATCAGATGTCCCCAGCAGGGCCCCCCTTACATCAGATGTCCCCAGCGGAGCCCCCTTGCATCAGGTGTCCCCAGCGGAGCCCCCTTTACATCAGATGTCCCCACCGGAGCCCCCCTTACATCAGGTGTCCCCAGCAGAGCCCCCCTTACATCAGGTGTCCCCAGCGGAGCCCACCTTACATCAGGTGTCCCCAGCAGAGTCCGCCCGTGCATCAGGTGTCTCAGCAGAGTCCGTCCTTGCATCAGGTGCCCCCAGTGGAGCCCCCTTACATTAGATATCCCCAGCGGAGCCCCCCCTTACATCAGATGTCCACAGCAGGGCCCCCCTTACATCAAATGTCCCCAGCGGAGCCCCCCTTCACATCAGATGTCCCCAGCGGAGCCCCCCTTACATCAGGTGTCCCCAGCGGAGCCCCCATTACATCAGGTGTCCCCAGTGGAGCCCCCCTTACATTAGGTGTCCCCAGCGGAGCCCCCGTTACATCAGATGTCCCCAGCGGAGCCCCCTTACATCAGGTGTCCCCAGCGGAGCCCCCCCTTACATCAGGTGTCACCAGCGGAGCCCCCCTTACATCAGATGTCCCCAGCGGAGCCCCCCTTACATCAGGTGTCCCCAGCGGAGCCCCCCTTACATCAGGTGTCCCCAGCGGAGCCTCCCTTACATCAGGTGTCACCAGCGGAGCCCCCTTAAATCAGGTGTTACCAGTGGAGCCCCACTTACATCAGATGTCCCCAGCAGAGCCCCCATTACATCAGGTGTCCCCAGCGGTGCCCCCCTTACATCAGGTGTCCCCAGCGGTGCCCACCTTACATCAGCTGCCCCCAGCAGAGCCCCCCCTTACTTCAGGTGTCCCCAGCAGTGTCCCCCTTACATCAGGTGTCCCCGGCGGAGCCCCCCTTACATCAGATGTCCCCAGCGGTGCCCCCCTTACATCAGGTGTCCTCAGCGGAGCCCCCCTTACATCAGGTGTCACCAGTGGAGCCCCCCTTACATCAGATATCCCCAGCGGAGCCCCCCTTACATCAGGTGTCCCCAGCGGAGCCCCCCTTACATCAGGTGTCCCCAGCGGAGCCCCCCTTACATCAGGTGTCCCCAGCGGAACCCCCCCTTACATCAGGTGTCACCAGAGGAGCCCCCTTAAATCAGGTGTTACCAGCGGAGCCCCCCTTACATCAGATGTCCCCCAGCGGAGCCCCCATTACATCAGGTGTCCCCAGTGATGCCCCCCTTACATCAGATGTCCCCAGCGGTGCCCCCTTACATCAGGTGTCACCAGCAGAGCCCCCCTTTACATCAGGTGTCCCCAGCAGTGCCCCCCTTACATCAGGTGTCCCCGGTGGAGCCCCCCTTACATCAGATGTCCCCAGCGGTGCCTCCCTTACATCAGGTGTCCCCAGCGGAGCCCCCCCTTACATCAGGTGTCCCCAGCGGAGCCCCCCTTTACATCAGATGTCCCCAGCGGAACCCCCTTACATCAGGTGTCCCCAGCGGAGCCCCCCTTACATCAGGTGTCCCCAGCAGAGCCCACCTTACATCAGGTGTCCCCAGCGGAGCCCCCCTTACATCAGGTGTCCCCAGCGGAGCCCGCCTTACATCAAATGTCCCCAGCAGAGCCCCCCTTACTTCAGGTGTCCCCAGCAGAGCCCCCCTTACATCAGATGTCCCCAGCGGTGCCCCCTTACATCAGGTGTCACCAGCAGAGCCCCCCTTTACATCAGGTGTCCCCAGCAGTGCCCCCCTTACATCAGGTGTCCCCAGCGGAGCCCCCCTTACATCAGATGTCCCCAGCGGAGCCCCCTTACATCAGGTGTCCCCAGCGGAGCCCCCCCTTACATCAGGTGTCCCCAGCGGAGCCCCCTTACATCAGGTGTCCCCAGCAGTGCTCCCCTTACATCAGGTGTCCCCAACGGAGCCCCCCCTTACATCAGGTGTCACCAGTGGAGACCCCTTACATCAGATGTCCCCAGCGGAGCCCCCCTTACATCAGGTGTCCCCAGCAGAGCCCCCTTACATCAGGTGTCCCCAGCGGAGCCCCCCTTACATCAGGTGTCCCCAGCGGAGCCCCCCTTACATCAGGTGTCACCAGCGGAGCCCCCTTAAATCAGGTGTTACCAGCGGAGCCCCCCTTACATCAGATGTCCCCAGCGGAGCCCCCCCATTACATCAGGTGTCCCCAGCGGTGCCCCCCTTACATCAGGTGTCCCCAGCGGTGCCCACTTTACATCAGATGTCCCCAGCAGAGCCCCCCTTACTTCAAGTGTCCCCAGCGGAGCCCCCCTTACATCAGATGTCCCCAGTGGTGCCCCCTTACATCAGGTGTCACCAGCAGAGCCCCCCCCCTTACATCAGATGTCCCCAGTGGTGCCCCCCTACATCAGGTGTCACCAGCAGAGCCCCCCTTTACATCAGGTGTCCCCAGCAGTGCCCCCCTTACATCAGGTGTCCCCAGCGGAGCCCCCCTTACATCAGATGTCCCCAGCGGTGCCCCCTTTACATCAGGTGTTCCCAGCGGAGCCCCCCTTTACATCAGGTGTCCCCAGCGGAGCCCCCCTTACATCAGATGTCACCAGCAGAGCCCCCCTTACATCAGGTGTCCCCAGCGAGCCCCCCTTACATCAGGTGTCCCCAGCGGAGCCCCCTTACATCAGGTGTCACCAGCAGAGCCCCCCCTTACATCAGATGTCCCCAGCGGTACCCCCCTTACATCAGGTGTCCCCAGCGGAGCCCCCCTTACATCAGGTGTCACCAGCGGAGCCCCCTTAAATCAGGTGTTACCAGCGGAGCCCCCCTTACATCAGATGTCCCCAGCGGAGCCCCCCCATTACATCAGGTGTCCCCAGCGGTGCCCCCCTTACATCAGGTGTCCCCAGCGGTGCCCACTTTACATCAGATGTCCCCAGCAGAGCCCCCCTTACTTCAAGTGTCCCCAGCGGAGCCCCCCTTACATCAGATGTCCCCAGTGGTGCCCCCTTACATCAGGTGTCACCAGCAGAGCCCCCCCCCTTACATCAGATGTCCCCAGTGGTGCCCCCCTACATCAGGTGTCACCAGCAGAGCCCCCCTTTACATCAGGTGTCCCCAGCAGTGCCCCCCTTACATCAGGTGTCCCCAGCGGAGCCCCCCTTACATCAGATGTCCCCAGCGGTGCCCCCTTTACATCAGGTGTTCCCAGCGGAGCCCCCCTTTACATCAGGTGTCCCCAGCGGAGCCCCCCTTACATCAGATGTCACCAGCAGAGCCCCCCTTACATCAGGTGTCCCCAGCGAGCCCCCCTTACATCAGGTGTCCCCAGCGGAGCCCCCTTACATCAGGTGTCACCAGCAGAGCCCCCCCTTACATCAGATGTCCCCAGCGGTACCCCCCTTACATCAGGTGTCCCTAGCGGAGCCCCCCTTACATAAGGTTTCCTAGTAGGTCTCCGCCGGCCGCATGGTTATAGAACCCCCGCCCCTTTCCATAACAGGTCAGAGCGGGGCTATGGGTAGGCGGGGCAGAGGGTGGGCGGCGACACAGGAGCTCCGTCTAGCCGCCCAGCCGTGTTCCTGGTCTTCTTAAAAATGGCGGCCGGCGGAGACAATGTCTCCGCCGGCCGCGGACCTCTAGCGGCGGAAAACCGTAAAAAAACAGATTTCTCTGGACATTTCCCGGGAAACAATAAAATCGGGAAAATAGTCTAAATCCCAGAAATGTCCCGGGAAATTCGGGACCATTGGTAAGTATGCTGTATGTTGTGGTCATTCAGGTGCTTATCTAATAGTTTCTTGAAACTATCGATGATCCCCGCTGAGACCACCGCCTGTGGAAGGCAATTCCACATCCTTGCCGCTCTTACAGTAAAGAACCCTCTACGTAGTTTAAGGTTTAACCTCTTTTCTTCTAATTTTAATGAGTGACCACGTGTCTTGTTAAACTCTCTTCTGCGAAAAAGTTTTATTCCTATTGTGGGGTCACCAGTACGGTATTTGTATATTGAAATCATATCCCCTCTCAAGCGTCTCTTCTCCAGAGAGAATAAGTTCAGTGCTTGCAACCTTTCCTCATAACTAATATCCTCCAGACCCTTTATTAGCTTTGCTGCCCTTCTTTGTACTCGCTCCATTTCCAGTACATTCTTCCTGAGGACTGGTGCCCAGAATTGGACAGCATACTCCAGGTGCAGCCGGACCAGAGTCTTGTAGAGCAGGAGAATTATCATTTTATCTCTGGAGTTGATCCCCTTTTTAATGCCAATATTCTGTTTGCTTTGTTAGCAGCAGCTTGCCATTGCATGCCATTGCTGAGCCTATCATCTACTAGGACCCCCAGGTCCTTTTCCATCCTAGATTTCCCCAGAGGTTCTCCCCCCAGTGTATAGATTGCATTCATATTTTTGCCACCCAAATGCATTATTTTAAATTTTTCTATATTGCACATCATTTGCCATGTAGTTGCCCACCCCATTAATTTGTTCTGATCTTTTTGCAAGTTTTCCACATCCTGCGGAGAAGTTATTGCCCTGCTTAGCTTAGTATCATCTGCAAATACAGAGATTGAACTGTTTACCCCATTCTCCAGGTCGTTTATAAACAAATTAAATAGGATTGGTCCCAGCACAGAACCCTGGAGGACCCCACTACCCACCCCTGACCATTCCGAGTACTCCCCATTTATCACCACCCTCTGAACGCACCCTTGTAGCCAGTTTTCAATCCATGTACTCACCCTATGGTCCATACCAACGGACCTTATTTTGTACATTAAACGTTTATGGGGAACTGTGTCAAATGCTTTTGCAAAATCCAGATACACCACGTCTACGGGCCTTCCTTTATCTAGATGGCAACTCACCTCCTCATAGAAGGTTAGTAGATTGGTTTGGCAAGAACGATTCTTCATGAATCCATGCTGATTACTGCTAATGAGACCGTTCTCATTACTAAAATCTTGCATAAAATCCCCTATCATCCCCTCCAATAGTTTACATAGATGTTAGGCTAACTGGTCTGTAATTCCCAGGGATGTATTTTGGGCCCTTTTTAAATATTGGTGCTACATTGGCTTTTCTCCAATCAGCTGGTACCATTCCAGTCAGTAGACTGTAAAAATTAGGAACAACGGTCTGGCAATCACTTGACTGAGTTCCCTAAATCCCCTCTAGTGCAAGCCATCTGGTCCCGGTGATTTTTTTTTTTTTTTTAACATAAAGTTTATTTATTTATCACAAACAAACTAAACACAGATCAAGTTACATTAAGGTCCCGGTGATTTTTAAATGTTAAGTTTCCCAAGTCTAATTTTAATTCTGTCCTCTGTTAACCATGGAGGTGCTTCCTGTGATGTGTCCTGAGGATAAGCACTGCAGTTTTGGTTACTGAAGCCCCCCGATTCCCTCGTGAAGACTGAGGAGAAGAATAAATTCAATACCTTTGCCATCTCCCCATCCTTTGTAACCAGATGTCCTTCCCCATTCTTTATGGGGCCAATATGGTCTGTACTCCCTTTTTTACATACTTTAAGAATTTCTTGGGATTTTGTTTGCTCTCCCCCGCTATGTGTCTTTCATGTTCTATCTTAGCCGTCCTTACTGCACCCTTACATTTCTTGTTGCATTCCTTATAAAGTCTGAATGCTGATGATGATCCCTCAACCTTGTATTTTTTGAAGGCCTTCTCCTTTGCTTTTATATGCATTTTTACATTGGAGTTAAGCCAGCCATTGGCTAATGCCCTTATTTAATATGCTCTTAAAGCAACCCCATCTCTCCTCTGTGTTCTTTGTTCCTAAGATTTTATCCCAATTTATGCCTTCTAGCAAGGTTCGTAGTTTAGGGAAGTTGGCTCTTTTGAAATTCAGTGTCTTTGTATTCCCTTTATGTTTCCTATTTGTGTGATTTATACTGAAACTAATTGACCTGTGATTGCTGTTACCTTAATTGCCCCGTATTTCCACATTCGTGATCTGGTCTGTATTGTTGGTAATCGATAGATCCAGTAATGCTTTATTTCTAGTTGGTGCGTACCATCTGACCCATAAAATTGTCCTGCAAGACATTAAGGAACTGGCGAGCCTTAGATGAATGCCAGTCTATGTCTGGATAATTAAAATCCCCCATTATGATAACACTTCCCATCCTTGCTGCTAATCCAAATTGTGATAGGAGATCTGTCTCCACTTCCTCCCTCAGGTTAGGGGGCCTATAGCATACTCCCAGTATTATTTTACCCTTAACTTCATGCCTTTGGAGCTCTACCCATAAGGATTCCACCTCCTCCCTAGCTCCCTCAGTGATGTCATCTCTCACATTCACTTGTACATTATTCTTGATATATAGGCATACCCCTCCCCCTTTTTTACCCTCTCTATGCTTGCGATAAAGGTTATACCCTTGAATGTTTGCCAGCCAATCATGAGAGCTGTTGAACCAGGTCTCTGAAATTCCCACAAAATACAAATCCTCCTCGTATAACAGTATCTCTAGTTCACCATCTTGTCCGCCAGGCTCCTGGCATTGGTGAACATGCCAAGTAGTTTAGACCGGTCGCATATTATCCTCGTATTGGGTGTTCCGAGATTGCAACTAGGACTTGCTACTATACTTACCTTGGGTTTTTGTGCTTTGGTCAACCTACCACTAATGCCCCCAATACTCTGGAATATGTAATGCTCTGGAATATGTTTCGCGCTGACTATCTCTACCTCTGGACCCTCCCCCCATAAACCTAGTTTAAAAACCCCTCTAACTTTTTGGCCATCTTCATTCCCAGCAGATCTGCACCCTCCTCATTTAGGTGCAGCCCGTCTCTTCTATAGTAGCGGTTATCGGCTGAGAAGTCGGCCCAGTCCTCCAGGAACCCAAACCCCTACTTACTACACCAGCTCTTCAGCCACTTGTTTACTTCCCTAATCTTCCTCTGCCTTTCTGGTGTGGCTCGATGTACCGGTAGTATTCCTGAGAATACTACCTTGGAGGTCCTTTTCCTCAATTCTGTCCACCAGATCCGTGATGTGCCGAACCCGAGCGCCCGGTAGACAACATACTGTTCGGCGCTTCAGGTCTTACAGATTGCCCTCTCTGTCCTTCTAAAAATTGAGTCCCCTACCACCAGAATCTCTTTCCTTTCCCTTTGCTTCCCCCCCACTCTCACTGGAGGAGTTCTTCCCCTGGCAGCTAGGAGAGTCCCTCAGCACCAACAGTGCTGGTCCCTGACTGGTTTCACCAATGTCACTCAATGGAGCGTACTTATTGGGATGCTCCAGCCCTGGATCGGCCTCCCCGGCACTTCCACCTCTACCCTTCCTGACTGTCACCCATCTACTCTTTGCCAGTGCCTGCACCTCTTTGTCTCCACCCGCGTTTGTGCTGGCCCCTGCTGGCACCTGCCATGTACGTTCCTGGCTCTCCTTTAGTATGGAGGGACTTCTCAGTGCTGACAGTTGCTTCCCCAGATTCAGAACCTGGGCTTCCAGGGAAACAATGCGCTTACATTTTGTACAGCAGTATTCACCCTCGATTGGATGATCAAGGAACGCATACATGCCGCAAGATGTACAAAGAGTCACCTCTCCACACCCGCCGGGCATTGCACCTATTAAATTTAATGAGGATTGGGGATTATAACTTGTCCAAATTACCTAACAACTAGCTTCCTGACACTAATACTCAAGACAATACACAGGTACTCAACATGATAATACATAGGTACTCGCAGACCTACGTGCACTCGCAGACCTACGTGCACTCTCAGACCAATCGCAGAACTACGTGCACTCGCAGAGCTACGTGCACTCGCAGACCTACGTGCAGTCGCAGACCACTCACAGACCTATGTGCACTTGCAGACCACTCACAGACCTACGTGCACTTGCAGACCTATGTGCACTCGCAGACCACTCGCAGACCTACGTGCACCCGCAGACCTACATGCACTCACAGACCTACATGCACTCACAGACCTACGTGCACTCTCAGACCTATGTGCACCCGTAGACCTACGTGCACTCACAGACCTACGTGCACTCACAGACATACGTGCACTCGCAGACCTACGTGCGCTCGCAGACCTACGTGCGCTCGCAGACCTACGTGCACTTGCAGACCACTCGCAGACCTATGTGTACTCACAGACCACTCGCAGACCTACGTGCACTCGCAGACCTACGTGCACTTGCAGACCACTCGCAGACCTACGTGTGCTCGCAGACCTACGTGCACTCGCAGACCTACGTGCACTCGCAGACCACTCGCAGACCTACGTGCACTCACAGACCTACGTGCACTCGCAGACCTATGTGCTCTCGCAGACCTACGTGCACTCGCAGGCCATCATCACTGACTGTGGAAACTTCATGCTGGACCTCATGCAACTTGGATCCTCTCCACTCTTCCTCCAGACTCTGGGAAATTGATTTCCAAGTAAAACGCAAAATTTTCCACAGTCCGTGATGATTTGGGGAGCCATGTCATCTGCTGGTGTTGGTCTACTGTGTTTTATCAAGTCCAAAGTCAGCGCAGCCCTCTACAAGGAAAATCTAGAGCACTTCATGCTTCCATCTGCTGACCAGCTTTATGGAGATGCTGATTTCATTTTCCAGCAGGATTTGGCACTTGCCCACAATGCCGAAAGTACCAATACCTTGTTTAATGATCATGGTATTACTGTGCTTGATTGGCCAGCAAAGTTGCCTGACCTAAACCCAATAGAGAATCTTTGGGGTATTATCAAGAGGAAGATGAGAGACACCAAACCCAACAATGCAGACGAGCTGAAGGCCGCTATCAATGCAACCTGGGCTTCCATAACACCTCAGCAGTGCCACAGGCTGATCACCTCCATGCCATGCTGCAGTGGTGCAGTAATTTATGCAAAAGTAGCCCCAACCAAGTATTGAGTGCATACTATACTGTACATGGACATACTTTTCAGCAAGCCAATATTTCTGTATTGAAAATCCTTTTTTTTATTTCCCTTATGTAATATTCTAATTTTTTGAGATACTGAATTATGGATTTTCACTAGCTGTAAGCCCAAATCATCAAAATTAAAAGAAAGAAATGCTTGAAATAGATCACCCTGTGTGTAACGCATCTATATAAAATATATTAGTTTCACTTTTTGAATTGAATTACTGCCTAGTCCAGCCTTTCTCAACCAGGCTTCCTCCAAAGGTTTCTAGAAATTCTTTGCGAAATTAAGAGTTTCTGTTTGTCAGTGGGGATGAGCTCCGGGTTTGGGTTGACCATAAGTTAGACTCAAATCCAAACTGTTCACAGTTCTTCAAATGGGCAAACTAAATGGTCAAATTTGGCCAGTGCAGCCACTCACCACACTACAGGGTCATCAAGAGAGGTTCACCACCACTACTAAATGGCAGCTTCCTGTCCACCCGCTGGTTTGTTTCACATGGTAAAAAAGCCGGTGGGATTCTCAGGTGACATTATGTACCACAAATGGTCATGACTGTGTTTGGTCAATGACATCTGCCATAATTACCTGCTGGTTTGTACACATTCAGCAGCCAACCTGGGAGCTTTCATTTGAGATGAGAGTGCAATGGGAAAGGATCATCATGGCATGGACCGTCATGTTTCTGGCGTCAAGAGGACATTCATCATGCCTAGTCCAGCATTTCTCAGCCAGAGTTCCTCCAAAGGTTTCTAAGGGTTCCATGAGAAATGAGAAAAACAATTTCAGTCTCCCAGTAACAACTGGCATCAATGATCTGTAAAGGGGGCAGCCTTCCCACCGATGATGATGTAAGAATATCCTTCCCCTGCTGACCACTGATATAAGGAGGTCCTTCTCCAGTTGGTCATCAATGTAAGGGAACATTACACTGACCACTGATATAAGGAGGTCCTTCTCCCATTGGTCACCAATGTAAGGAACCACTAAGGCTGGGTTCACACTATCTGCAGAGTGGCAGGGGGTCCGGAGTGTCCCCATTCACTGTTTCAGGCCCCAATTAGGTCCAAATTTTTGCCCGAATTTGGACCTGAAACAAATTCAAATATGCATAGGACCCTTCTGCAGTGCGATCCGTGGCCGCCCGGAGATGTGTGAATGAGCTCCATTGAGAGACGGTCGCACTCTCCTGTCATGTGAATTGGATGTGGGGAAACCCACATCTAATTCGCATAAGTGTGAACCCAGCCTAAACTGACCACTGATATAAAGACGTCCTTCTCCTGTTGGTCACCAATGTAAAAGACGACTACCCTAACCATTGATATAAGGGGGGTCCTTCACCTGTTGGTCACCAATATAAGGGACCACTACACTGACCACTGATATAAGGAGGTCCTTCAATGTAAAAGACCACTACACTGGCCACTGATTTAAGGAGGTCCTTCTCCCATTGGTCACCAATGTAAAAGACCACTACACTGGCCACTGATTTAAGGAGGTCCTTCTCCCATTGGTCAGCAATGTAAGGGGCCAGTACACTGACCACTGATATAAGGAGGTCCTTCTTCTGTTTGTCACCAATCTAAGGGGCCATTAGACATGAGTTTAGTTGTTATGCCGCGTACACACGGTCGTACTTTTCGTCTACAAAAGTCGGACAGCCTGTCCGACAGACTTCCGGCAGACTTTCGGTGGACTTGCGGCGGACTTGCGGCCTACTTTCTAACGAACGGACTTGCCTACACACGACCACACAAAAGTCTAACGGATTCGTACGTGATGACGTACACCGGACTAAAATAAGGAAGTTCATAGCCAGTAGCCAATAGGTGCCCTAGCGTGGCTTTTTGTCCGTCGGACTAGCACACAGACGAGCGGATTTCGGGGTCCGTCGTAGTTACGAAGTAAAGTTTTAAAACATGTTTCAAATCTAAAGTACGTCGGATTTGAGGCTAAAAAAGTCAGTTGAAAGTCCGGAGAAGCCCACACACGATCGGATTACCAGCCAGCTTTAGTCCATCAGCGTCCGTTGGACTTTTGTAGACGAAAAGTAGGACCGTGTGTACGCGGCATTAGAGAGTAGGAATGAGCTGAAGGTTCAAACCAAACTTTGACGGTTCCAAAAATCCAAACATCACATATAGAATTAGTATTTCTAGCACTTCTATATGTCATAACTTATCGTTCTCACTGGTTTCTAAGGAAGCAGCAGGTAGCAGTGGGTACTTGTACAAGGCATGTCCCTAACTGAACCACTGATGTCACCAGGAACCCATGCCACGTAAGCAATGATGTGGTGTTCTGCCCCACTTTCATGTATTTTTTTTATATCCTAACTGAATTGCATGCGATTACCATATTTTATAGTATGCAGATATCTACAGGCAGTTTTGGGCCAGTGCAATTTGTTTGCTAATGTGATTTTGGTATATTCCACTGTCCTCGATTCTGAGTGGAGAAAGGTGGTTTTTTATCTTTCGCCCGGTTTTGTAATTCCCGAATCAGGGGCTGGAGCTCAGGAGAATCCAAAGTGTTTTGGGAGGAAAAGAGTCTGCAATCCTATCCCTGGCTTTTGCCAGAAACCAGCGGGCTGAGTGCACAGGTGTTCACAGTCCTTATAATCTAGGAAAGGGGTCTCCAAACTTTCTAAGCAAAGGGCCAGTTTACTGTCCTTCAGACTTTAGGAGGGCTGGATTGTGGGCAGTGGGAGTAGAAATGCCTCAGGCTTGGTTGTCTGCAGTGATACAATAATTACATACCGTTTGTGGGCAGTAGGAGGTATTGGTATTAGTGGGGAGATTAATCTCCATCGTTGGTGTCAGTGTGAGGAATGGTGTCCAATCATTGGTATTAGTGGGAGGAATATTGCCCCATCATTGGTATCAGTGGGGTGAATAGTGTTCCATCTATAGTGACAGTGGAAGAAATAGAGTCACATCTATGGTGTCAGTGAAAGGATTAGTGCCCTATCCATGGTGCTAGTGGGGTGACTAGTGCTCCATCTTTGGCGTCAGTGGAAGGAATAGTGTCCCATTGTTTGTGTCAGTGGAAGGAATAGTGTCGTGTATCAGTGGGAGGAATAGTGACCTATGGGCCAGGTAAAGGCAAGCAAAGGGCCACATCCGGCCCACGGGCCGCAGTATGGAGACCACTGATCTAGGACCTGTCAAGATTTCAGGGCTTCACCCGAGAGACAGGAGGTCTCTGTGTAGGGGACAGGAGGAAACCAATCCTTCCCCAGGAGTCAGAGAGGCTGCACGAGGCAGCCAGAGGATGTACAGTTTACATACTCTGGCAGAATTAATGATTTCTTAGCCATTTTTCAAAGAATACGAATAACACAAAAACGTTTCTTTCACTCATGGTTAGTGTTTGGCTGAAGCCATTTATTATCAATCAACTGTGTTTACTCTTTTTAAAGCATAATCACAACAAAAATGACCCAAATGATCAAAAGTTTACATACCCCAGTTCCTAATACCGTGTATTGCCCCCTTTAACATCAATGATATCTTGAAGTCTTTTGTGGTATTTGTGGATGAGGCTCTTTATCTTCTCAGATGGTAAAGCTGCCCATTCCTCTGGGCAAAAAAGCCTCCAGTTCCTGTAAATTCTTGGACTGTCTTGCATGCACTGCACGTTTAAGATCTCCCCAGAGTGGCTCAATGATATTGAGGTCAGGAGACTGAGATGGCCACTCCAGAACCTACACGTTATTCTGCTGTAGCCAATGACAGACCTCACGTTCTTGATGACGCCCTGTGGGAGGGCGAAACATTGACGCTATTCCCGGTATCAATGACGTCACTTCCGGTCCCGTGGAACGCACGCCAGGAACGCGTTTTTACACCCACAGCTCCATGTTTGAGGCTTGTTTTATCCAACTTTTTGTAAGTACCCACTCCCTTTTACAATAAAACCTTTTTTAATGGTACTTCACTATCAGTTCCCTTTTTTACTTCTGGGTACCTGTTTTTTCTGGCTGAGAAACTTCATAAAGGAATTCTGGACCTGATGACCTATCACCATATCCGCCATTCCAGGATATCTTTACTAAGCTTTAAATGACCCACCAGACTGAAAAGCTGGGGGTCGTTCTGATCTGGTGAGTGGGGATACATGAGGGGGTGTTGCACACCTGAATATTTCTGAAGCACCTTATATTTCCTTGTGGATTGGAGCACCTTTAGTCACTTTATTTGGACTTTGTTTCTATTTCATTCATTGTATTTTTACCCATTGTGTTTGCGAGTGCTATATTTATAGTCATATGAAATTTTAGTTGGTCTACCCGACCATGGTTTGCGTTCAACAGAGCCCCTCATTTTCCACTTCTTTCTTTTTTTTTTAATCAGATCATTTTTATTGAACATTAAGGTAACATTTTCATTTTACAACAAACGTAACACATAACTGAGAGGACACAGATTTATCCATTCTTGTAGCCAGCCGGCTACATAGTGTAAGCGTTCACACTGTATAAAAGGCAACAGTTCATGTAAAATAAAGAGACATTGAGGGTTATTTACAAAAGGAAAATCCTTTGTAAATCCGAGGGTGACATGCAGGTAAAATAAAAGACAGCATTTTAGCTTGCACATGATTGGACGATAAAATCAGCAGACCTTCCCCTCATTTCAGATCTACCCCTCAGATTTACAGAGACTGCACTTCCAAGTCCAAGAGAATTTTATTTTGAACCAAGCGTAACGGGGCTAAGCCAGGAACCTCTAGCCAAGCATCCCAGATATTTTTAAACTTCTTTGGGCTACCTCGATGTTTGTATGTGAATTGCTCCCTTACAAGTGGGTCATTTATGGCAGTAACCCATTCCGTATGTGTAGGAGGTGATACCGAAAGCCATTTTCTAGCTACAAACAGAGCCCTGAGAATGGCTATATGGGTGTGGGGTGTATACTGTTCCTCATCTAACCAGCTGAGTAGGCAGAGTTTAGGGTCTACTTCAAGTTTAAGGTTCCAGATTCTATTAATAGTACTTATCACTGTGGACCAATATCTTTGCAATTTTGGGTATTTCCATAGCATGTGTATAAGTGTACCATTGTCCACCAAACGAGGACAGAACAGGTCATCCCTTCTATGCCATTTATCGGGTGTACGGTAAGTGCGGTGGATAATAAACAATTGAGTACGTTTTTGAGATGAGGGAAGTGACACTCTAAGTACATTATCAAGTATAGTGGCCTATTCCTCATCCAAAAGATGTCCTATATCTTCCCCCAGATACTTGACATAGGAGAGAACCATATAGGGAGGATATCTGTCCCTTCCGGGTCGATGATGTAACTAGTTGTGTAAGTATTGTGGGCCTAGTTAGCTCCCAATTAGAAATTGTAGATTGTGCGGATATAGCGTGCCTAAGGCCGCGTACACACGGGCGGACTTTTCGACCGGACTTGTCCGACAGACTTTCCAGCAAACTTTAGATGGACTTTTTAACGAACGGACTTGCGTACACACCATTACACCAAAGTCCGACGGATTCGTACGTGATGACGTACACCGGACTAAAATAAAGAAGTTGATAGCCAGTAGCCAATAGCTGCCCTAGCGTCGTTTTTTGTCCGTCGGACTAGCATACAGACGAACGGATTTCTGGGTTCGGCAGAGTTACGACGTAAAGATTTGAAGCATGTTCCAAATCTAAAGTCCGTCAGATTTGCAACTGGAAAAGTCCACTGAAGGTCCGGTGAAGCCCACACACGATCGGATTGTCCGCCGGATTTGGTCCGTCGGCGTCCGTTGGACAAGTCCGGTCGAAAAGTCCGACCGTGTGTACGCTGCATAAGTTGCAGGTATTGGAAAAATAGGGTATTTGGCGGATTGAATTCCACGAGCAGTGATTGGAAGTTTAGCAAGAGGCCTCCATGGTACAACTGTGGAAAAATATACAACACCACTCCTAGACCACGTGGAGAAACCCTGTAATTTACCTAATTCTGGGTAGTTCCTATTGTTCCAAATACGGGACCAGTTAGTGTATCCCGCATATTGGAAATGCTGTTTGGCTTAACTCCATATTCTGTCTAGGAGAACAAGGGTGGGGTAAGATGGTAGTGCCCATAGCTCTCCCGCTTCTATGCATTCCACAAGGCCATCACCGGACAGCTGTGTGCGTACAATATTCCTTATAGGATCAGAGGACTCGGAGTACAGCCAGCCCATTAAATTCTGCAATTGCCAGACCATCCGAGTACTTTGTTTCCTGCAGAGTTTCCAACTTAATACGTGGAACCTGCTTCCTCCATATCAATGTGCGGAAAATGGTATTGCATTTTTTAAACACATGGATAGGGATCCAGATGGGTGCATTGCGAAGTGCATACAAGAGTTGTGGACTCCAAATAATTTCTATCAAGTTACAGTGGCCTACTACCGAGAGGGGTAATTTAATCCAGCTAGCTGTTTTTTCCTGAAATTTTTGAATCAATGGGTTTATATTGAGTTTGATATAGAGATCTAAGTTAGGGTGGATAACTATGCCCAGGTATCCATAATGTCATACCATTCAGGGAGGCATGTGATTGGCCCCAAATTTATTATGCAGCAGGACGACTCCAAACATACAGTCAATGTTATTAAGAACTATCCTCAGTGTAAAGAACAAGGAGTCCTGGAAGTGATGGTTTGGCCTCCACTGAGCCATGATCTCACCATCATGGAGTCCATCTGAGATTACATGAAGAGACAGAAGGATTTGAGACAGCCGATATCCATAGAAGATCTGTTCTTAGTTCTCTGGGATGTTTGGAACAACCTATCTGCCGAGTTCCTTCAAAAACTGTGTGCAAGTCTACCTAGAAGAATAGATGATGGTTTGAAGGAAAAGGGCGGTCACATCAAATATGGATTTGATTTGGATTTCTCTTCTGTTCATTTACTGTCCATTTTAATTGATAAAAAATAACCTAATAACCCTTCTACTTCTGAAAGCACTTTTCATTTACAGCATTTTTTCACACCTGCTTAAAACTTTTGCTCAGTACTGTATATACAACACATGCACATGCTACCTAGACTTCCTAAACATGAACAATGATCTGTGTAAAAATAACATAAAAAATGCGCTAAAAAGTTACTTAGCTCAGGTTATCGCGGCTTCACGATCTCTGTAGGCAACCAAGGTTCCAGGCTCTACTCTACAAGGGATTGCAAGAAATCAGGTGCTAGCAACATCCTCCAGTGAAGTTTCTTCTGCCACAGACTTTCTTTGTTGTTATGCCATTATGGAACCTCCCATTTAGCTTATGCTGCTGGCCTTTTATTTGGAAAGTTTAGGTAGACATTCCCATATAGGCATATTCTTTTCTGCATCAGTTAGTATGAGCGAACATTTCCAAACCCAAACTCTAGCTGGCAGTGTTGTACCACACATGCCATAGGCCAAATATGTCAAACCATTGTTGACCTTGGTTACTTTGATGCCTCATTTGACCAGAATTCCTCTAAAATAGTGGGAGCAGGTAACTTCCAACTGACATTTGCCCACCATACAATGACATCTACAATATTTTACCATTGTATTTGACGAAATCTTGTGCAAATGATTCCAACAGCATTTGTTTGTGAAATTTTCACTCAACGACACCTGATGCTTACTTCTAAATCAAATAAACAGATGTGTATATATATATATATATATATATATATATATATATATATATATATATATATATATATATATATATACTATATTGCCAAAAGTATTAGGACGCCTACCTTTACACGCACATGAACTTTAATGGTATCCCATTTAGTCTGTAGGTTTTAGGAGTGTGTCAATGGGAATGTTTGACCATTCTTCCAGAAGAGCATTTGTGAGGTCAGGCACTGATGTTGGGCGAGAAGCCCTGGCTCGCAGTCTGCGCTCTAATTCATCCCAAAGGTACAACACTTCATCCATGTCTTTGGTGATCTCTGATCTCCTTATGAACTGTTTCTTACATGATGAAGATCAGCCATGGAGTAGATCTGAAGTGTATATCAGGGTGTGCTTCTTCCCCACATGTCCAGCAACATTCATATACAAGACATTTCCCGCACTCAAGGCACTAATACACCTCGAGGGTTGTGTGGGACACCTGATGTACCGGAAGAAAGGACTTCAGTGAGGAACAATTCCCTCACTTAGGACAGGAAGGTGGCTTCTCCCTCGTGTGAGATCTCTGATGTCTGTAAAGATGGGATGTAACTGAAAAACATTTCCCGCACTCAGGACAGGAAAACGGCTTCTCCCCCGTGTGAGTTCTTTGATGTCTGACAAGATCTGATTTTTTTAAAAAGCATTTTCCGCACTCAGGACAGGAATGCGACTTCTCTACCATGTGCAATCTCTGATGTCTGTAAAGATGTGACTTAAGTAAGAAACATTTCCCGCACTCAGGACAGGAATACGGCTTTTGCTCTGCGTGAGACCTTTGATGTGTGACAAGTTCTGATATTTGTGTAAAACATTTCCTGCATTCAGAACAGGAATACGACTTCCCCACTGTGTGCAACCTCTGATGTCTGTAAAGATGGGACTTGACTGAAAAACATTTCCCGCACTCAGGACAGGAATACGGCTTCTCACCTGTGTGAGTCCTTTGATGTATGACAAGGTCTGATTTTCGCACAAAACATTTCCCGCATTCAGAACAGGACACAGGCTTCTCCCCCGTGTGCAATATTTTATGTTTGTAAAGATTGGACTTCCCTGAAAAACATTTCCCGCACTCAGGACAGCAATAAGGCTTTTCACCCGTGTGAGATCTCTGATGTGTAACAAGTTCTGATTTTCTGAAAAAACATTTCTTGCACTCAGCACAAGAAAACGCCTTCTCCCCCGTGTGCAATCTCTGATGTCTGCAAAGATTGGACTTGTCTGAAAAACGTTTCGCACACTCAGGACAGGAATACGGTTTATCCCCCGTGTGAGACCTCTGATGTACGACAAGTTGCGATTTAATTAAAAAACATTTTCCACACTCAGAACAGGAAAATGGCTTCTCCCCCGTGTGAGATCTCTGATGTATGTGAAGCCTGGACTTCTGTGAAAAACATTTCCCGCACTCAGAACAGAAATTCAGTTTGTGCATTATCTGATGGCTGTAGAGATGGGATTCCTCTGAAAAACATTTCCCGCACTCGGGACAGCAAAGTGCCTTCTCCTCCGTGTGAGATCTCTGATGTATGGAAAGACTGTACTTGCTTGAGAAAAATATCCCGCACTCAGGGCAGGAATGTGGCTTCTCACCTGTGTGAGATCTCTGATGTCTATAAATACCGGATTTCAGTGAAAAAATCTTCTCACATGCATGACAGGAATAAGGGTTCTGACCTGTATGAGATTTTATATGCACATTAAAGCTGGTTTTAAAACGAAAACACTTTCCACACTCAGTACAGGAAAACCTCTTATCTGTTGGAAGGACGGCACCGTCCCTCACAGTCTGAGGTTCCTCAGGATAAGAGGAATACGATGGTCCGGCACCGTCCCTCACAGTCTGAGGTTCCTCAGGATAAGAGGAATATGATTGTCCGCCACTGTCCCGAACAGTCTGAGGTTCCTCAGGATAAGAGGAATACGATGGTCCGGCACCGTCCCTCACAGTCTGAGGTTCCTCAGGATAAGAGGAATATGATGGTCCGGCACCGTCCCGCACAGTCTGAGGTTCCTCAGGATAAGAGGAATACGATGGTCCGGCACCGTCCCTCACAGTCTGAGGTTCCTCAGGATAAGAGGAATACGATGGTCCATCTACACTGTGTGGTGCCGGATGGACATTTGAGGTAGTCGGGTTTTCTCCTGGACTATACTGTGTGATGTCCTCATCTTCTACTTTACAGTCTGGAGACAAAGTGAGACAATCCTCTGAGGTTTTCCTCATCTCCCGTCCATGTACTAAAATAGAAATACAAAGATTATTACTAGACATGAGCAGATTGGTTCCCCTAAACCAGGACTCCGCCCACATCAGGCAGCTTTGTTTCTGAGGATCTTACAATTCCACCCTCAAGGTAACTAGTAAATGGGTCCTCTGATCTCCTACCAGTTCATTTCTTTATTCATGGACCTTAGTCAGAGAGTGAGGAAACAATGAGAACTGACTTTTATAGGAGTGACAGTGATGAGGGGATTATAGGACGAGTGTCCCCACCCCCTCTATCACTCATTACCATCTTCTCAACACAAGAAGTCCTGCACTTCCTTATTTAGTCCATGATTTAGTCATGAATAACAGTGGGGCTGAGCCCCACCAGAGGTCAGAGAGTGAGGATGGGGGGAGAACAACAAGATGAAGACTGGACTGATCCTGAAGACCACCATCATTGGTTTATTGACTCCTCCCCCATTATCAATTTCTGTTTAAGGCTCCAAAAAGTGAGAATGTTATCACATTATTATCATCATGTAAAAGTCTGTGCTCCAATCAAATCATCAGATATAAAATGCCCAGCTGGTAGAAAATGGGTGTAACCAAAGAGAATACATTTTATGTTTATATATATAGTAGTGTGTAGAGGGGAGAGAGCAGAAGTCAGGACTATGTAAAATATAACATATTGTATAAGATACAACAGTTAGGACTATATAGTATCTGAATTATGTAAAGTACAACATAGAGTATATAGTTCAGGGGTCAGGAGTATGTAATGTACAACATAGAGTATAGAGTATATAGTGCAGGGGTGAGGAGTATGTAATGTACAACATAGAGTATATTGTGCTGGGGTGAGGAGTATGTAATGTTGAACATATAGTATGTACAGTAGTTGATGGGTCAGGACTGTGTAGTGTACACCAGAGAGTGCAGGGCTTAGGACTATGTATTTTGCAATAATAAATATATAGTGCAGGGGTCAGGACTCTAATAATAATAATTAAGATAATAATATTATTGGTATTCAGTGGAAGCTTAAAGTATCACTAAAGGCAAAACTGTTTTTAGTTTATAATGGAGATGGATTATGCAGCGTACACATGGTTGGACTTTTCGACCGGACTGGTCTGACGGACCGAGTCCGGCGGACAATCCGATCATATGTGGGCTTCATCGGACCTTCAGCTGACTTTTCCAGTCGAAAATCTAAAGGACTTTAGATTTGGAACATGCTTAAAATCTTTATGTCGTAACTCCGCCGGACCCAGAAATCCGTTCCTCTGTATTCTAGTCCGACAGACAAAAACCGACGCTAGGGCAGCTATTGACTATCAACTTCCTTATTTTAGTCCGGTGTACGTCATCACTTACAAATCCGTCAGACTTTGGTGTGATCGTGTGTAGGCAAGTCCGTTCGTTAAAAAGTCCGTCGGACCAGTCCGGTCGAAAAGTCCGCCCGTGTGTACGCGGCATGGAACCTCTGCCAGGATTTATTTCAGTCTGTACCCCCGTTACAGAGATTCACCCTCTTTATTTGTCCTGTTTATAATTATCATTCAAAAGTAAAAGAAAACCCCATATTTTGGGCTGTCCTCAGAAAAGTAATAAAGAGGAAATCTTCCAATGGGCACAGTAGTTCTGGTGACTGGGGGTCCCCAAGAAATTCCCTTAATTTGCAGGGAGTGCCTCTCACTTCCTGTTTGGCTATGGGACAGGAAGTGAAGGGAAATCTCGGCAATGAGACACAGATGGCAAAAAAAAAAATATTCTGACAGGGGTTATAACCCTCCCTTGCTCTATCCAAATTGACAAAAAAAAATTGCCTATAGTCTACTTTAAATGTTTACAGTTGCAAAGGTCCCACACCGATGCCTCCCGTCACCTGAGACTGCACTCAGTGACTTGGGTCTAGGACAATAGACATATCCCTCCACCCGGCACAGCCAGCAGACAACAGAACAAGTAACCCTGGGAGAATTGCTCTGTCAGAGATCTTGTTAAACCCAGACATGGAGCAGGTGCCAAAGTCAAGAAATGCCTATGGTGAATATCAACATTTTGCTGCCAGCTGAACACCAGAATCTATATAAATCTCATTTAGTAACATAAATTGTAACTATCTGTGTTATCTGAGAGAAAGACAGGAATACAGGATGAGAAACACAGCTCATTAAAGTGACCAGGGTATTACAGGCTGATATCACCCAGTCCTTGCCCTACTCTAAAACAATCAATGATCAGTATAATGACCCACCTGTGCTGATCTCTGTAGGTGTCCCCGTTATTCTATCCTCCTCCATAGACTGCTGTTTATCCCTCACATACGTCTCTTTCTCTTCTGCTTTAACCTCAACTTTTATGTCGATTGGATATTTACCCTAAACCAAAAGAATGAGAGAAAATATCATCTGTAAAATATAAACTCGCGTGAAAAATCCACATCTCATCTCCACATGTTCTAGTTGCTCCATCCAAACAACCTTGTAATGGTGATGGATGGTGTGATCTTCCTGTGTGGAATCCCGGGAATACAGAGGACCTCCCCCTCCCATAGACTGCTGAGCTCCACTTATCGACATCTCTTCTTCTTCATCTTTAATCTTAACTTTGATGTCTTTCAGTTCTTCATCCTAAACCCCAAAGATGATAGAATATATGTGTAAAACAAGACAAGAGATTACATAAAAGAATGTCCTCTCAGAACTTAGAATTCTGTTCTGGTTGCTCAGTCCCACCTACCTGATGATGGTGAGGGATGGTGTGACCTTCCTGTGTGGAATCCCGGGAATACAGAGGACGGGGACATCTCTCTGGTGGGTTCCCATTACTGGATCCATCTGTAGGAAATACACACACTGACTGAATACATTGTTTCTATGTGTTTATCAGATGATGGGGGATCTAGGTGGACCCTCCGTACTGCTCTCTCCTTTACAATAAAGTCTCCTCTTACCCGGTGATGTGAGGGGCGGCTGATTCTCCATCATGACGTCCTTGTAGAGATCCTTGTGTCCTTCTAAATACTCCCACTCCTCCATGGAGAAATAGACAGTGACATCCTGACACCTTATAGGAACCTGACACACACAATGATACAGTCACCATCCAGACACATCCCTTGTCTGTTACTGGATAATGTCCCAGAATTCCCAGAATCCTCCTCACCTCTCCTGTCAAAAGCTCCATCATCTTCTTGGTGACTTCTAGAATCTTCTGCATGTTGTGTCTCTCAGGTTTTAGTGAGTCACATGGAGGCACTGTGATGGTCATAGGATCACCTGACTTCACAAGAGGAAATTTCTGTATTGGAGAACCAATAGGAATATCAAGTTAGAATCCCAGAATCCTCCTCACCTCTCTGTTCAGGTCTGTGTTTTATTAATAGAGATAAGAGTGATGTCATGTGACCTCCCAGAATCCTCCTCACCTCTCCGGTCAGGTCTGTGTTTTATTAAAGAGATAAGAGTGATGTCATGTGACCTCCCAGAATCCTCCTCACCTTTCCGGTCAGCAGGTAGATGATCTCCAGGGTGAGGTTTAGGATCTTCTCAGTCATGTGACTCCGGTCCTCCTCCATCCTCATCGGTGCCGCCATTTGATCTATACAGGTCTCCTTGTAGACGGATAACTTTGGCAAATGAAAGCAAGAATTATTTGGATGGTATTGGTCACACAATAATAGGATGAGAATGTGAGGGGGGGTTTGCTGTACTTTTAAGAACTACTGCCCCCATGTGAACACATTTAGTTTTAACTATTTAATTTTTTCTGCATTTTCGAAGTCCTAGAACCCTCCTGGCCTGCCGGGTCAGAAATTCTCTTTTCTCTGTTGGGTTTGTTTTGTTTGTGAACTGGTTTTGATTAGTTTTAGATCTACAGACAAGGAATGATAAATACGATCCTTCTTCTGTCTTCTTGTAGGGAGTTCTGTGAGATCAATGTAAGGTCATTATGATGTCCAGGAAAGGGGATTTGCTGAATTTTGGCCGGAGTTCTGGGCTAATCCGCATATTTGGCAGAACTTCCGACTGCAAGGTTCTAATCTCCAGCAGCCTGTTGACTAATAGGAGTGATGTCATTGTCACTCTGCGCAGTAAGAGAAGGGATTGGATTGGATAGTGGGGGATGCTGCTGGTGGAGTAGTGAGCTGTGGAGGAGGAATCTGTTCTCTTCCCTCCAATGGCAGCCCAGTGTGGGTAGGAAGAGGACAACGGGGGGTGAGGGTTTTGTTCTTTTGGTTGGCCAGCATACTGTAATATCCAAGACAGAATGGCAATGGGTTACTGGGGCTATGAATTCCAGCTTTTGGCACTGCCAGACCCTCAGTCAAGGCAAGGTATTGGACTGCCTCCGCCAGGTGCAACTGACCTCTGGCCAACTGACAGGTGATGCTGCTCAAACAGACATCTTCTAAGTACGAGTGAAGGGGTGAAGGAAATCCCTTCTTCATTCCACTTGGTATCTCAGAAAATTTTATTTGACCAGTGAAATGGTAAGAAGGTGAAGGCTGCCTTTCTTTCCTGGCAGGAGTACTGTAAGGATGTCTGAAAAGTAAGTGCAGGTAGGTGGACCATCATAGACCAAGAGCCCTCATCCCTGATTAGACTCCCTGAGCCCTGCAGTTTTCTTTATCCTCGGAGCCCTGCTGACCACCAACCCAATCAAGGGCCCCAGAGTCCTTCAGCTGCAATACCCACTCATAATCCTTTAGATACACTACCCACCTTTAAAGCCCTACACTCTCTCAAAAGACCTCCAGCCTCCGTACCCCCCCCCCCCCCTCAGCTCCTGTACTTTCCTCAGACCCATGCTCCATACTCCTGACCCCAGCACTCCATCATTGTGTTGGCTGCATATTGTAGTGATTGCCCATTTGCTGCCTGTGTAGTGTAATAATTACCTGTAGTAGGCCATGTATGGTCAGGATGGTCATTGCCTTGTCTATTTATTGTCAGTGCTGTTTATTTCGAGGAACATAGTATTCAAATTTAAGTCTAAACATTAAGAAGATGTTTCGGCCCCATAATTGGGGAAATAGTCTGACCCTGAAGGGGTAAATCACTATATATGTGTGTAACATCATCTGCTGGAGAAAAAAGATGTCACAGTGACTATGGAGGAAGAGGACGGACATGACGGGGGGGGTTGTTACTGGGAGTAAATAAAAAATAATAATGTATTACCTCCTCCTCTCTTGCCAGTTCCAGCAATGTCTCCTCTCTACTTCATCCTGACTCACCTCCTACCCGGAACTTCCTGTTTATACTCCAATATCACTTCCTGTCTGTACCTGACATCACTTCCTGTCTGTACCTGACATCACTTACTATCTTTCATAGGGCCCTCATGTCTGCCTATAAGTGATATCACCACCTTGTGGAGCTCAGAAGAACTGCAGCCCCGAGAACATCTCATCGTGTGAACACGTCCTTGTGCTGTGTGTGTGTGTATGTACTGTATTTCCTAATAAATAAATACTCGCCAACTCTGTCAGATTTGCCAGAACAGTCACATTTTTTTTAGCTATTTGTCCCGCAATGTTTGACTCCCAGGCTGTGTCCCAAGAATGACAGCAAAAAGTGTAAATGTGTTTTCGTCCAGGCAATGGGAGACCCTGCCAGATATGTGAAAGTCTTTTCTTCTCACTTTTTACCCCGGTCCTGAAAGGTAATTTTGCCCAGAAGAGGGGAGTGGAGGGCACTGCATGTGGGCGATTTGTATGAGAGTCATCCGGGGCCCCGTGTGGGGTGAAAAAAGGGGGATTTGAGGGTGCTGTGTGGTGTCCTGGTGGAAAGGGATCGGTGTGGCCCTTTCTTTGTCCCACCCCCTAGCCAGGGAACGGCTCTCAACATCTCCATGGAACATGTAATATCGCTGCCCACAGTCCACTTCTAGGACCAAATACCTCCATGTACCCTATTCAACCCCATGCCCCTAATTACACCCCATGTCCCCCTCCTCACTCCACTCTTTGCCACTTTCTGCTCCTCTCCACCATACTTCACTGCCCTGTCCCCCTCAACCACCTATTCAATGACTCATTCCCCTCTTTATCCTCCCACCTCTCTCTCCACCACCCTTTCTCTTTGCTGCCCTTTCCCCATCTTTCTTTTCCCTGCCCTACCCCTATTCACCCCCTTCCCTCTTTTCTTCTCCCCTTCCCCCTCTTCACTGCATGGTGTCCTTCTTCACCTCCCCATCCCCCTCTTCACTGCACGGTGTTCTTCACCTGCCTATCCCCCTTTTCACCTCTCAATGCATGGTGTCCTTCATCACCTCCCTATCCCCCTTTTCACTGCCCTACCCCCCCTTTCCCTCTTCACTGCACAGTGTCCTTCTTCACCTCCCTATTCCCCTCTTCACTGCCTTGCCCCCCTCTTCCCTTCATGGTGTCCTTCTTCACCGCACGGTGTCCTTCAGCTCCCTATCCCCCTCTTCACTGCCCTGCCACTCTCTTGGCCTCTTTCCCCTCTTCACTGCACTGTGTCCTTCTTCACCTCCCCCTCTTCACTGCCCTGCCCCCTCCCCTCTCTTTACTCCCCCGTCTCCTTCATCACACCTCTCTATCCCCCACTTTACCTCATCATCTCCCTCTTCACCCCTTGTTCCCCATTTCATCCACCTTTCTCCTCCCTTCCCTCTCTTCACCTTCCTTTCCTCAGGCCCCCTTTTCATCTGCCTCTCTTAACCACCCCTCTTCCTCCACCTGTTTGCCCTCCTGTGCCCGTCTTCACCCATTTCCCCCTCATCACCCACCTTCCCCTTCCTGTCCCCTTCTTAACCTCTCCTTCCCCTCTTCACCACCTATTCCCCCTCATCACATTTCTCAACCCTTCTTCACCTCCCTGTCCCCTTCATCTCCATTTCACCCTCTTGTCCTCCTCTTCACATTCCTGTCCCCCTCACCATCCTCATGTCCCCCTGTTCACCCTCCTGTCCCCTTCTACCCTGTTCACCCCCATTTCCCCCTCTTCCCCACCTATTCCCCCTTCTCAACCCCTCTTCACCTCCCTGTCTCCTTCATCTCCCCTATTTTACCCTCTTGTCCTCTTCACCTTCCTGTCCCCTTCACGGTCCTCATGTCCCCCTGTTTACACTCCTGTCCCCTTCTTCATCTCCCGCTACCCAGTTCACCCTCTTTCCCCTTCTTCACCTCTCCTTCCCCTCTTTGCCATCTATTCCCCCTTCTCAACCCCTCTTCACCTCCCTGTCTCCTTCATCTCCCCTATTTCACCCTCTTGTCCTCCTCTTCACATTCCTGTCCCCCTCACCGGCCTCCTGTCCACCTGTTCATCTCCCCACCACCCTGTTCACCCCCCTTCCCCCTCATGTCTCCCTCTTCACCTCCGTGCCTTCCTATTCACCCGCTTCTCACTTTTCAGAGGGGCGGCAAGGTCTGTGGAGATCAAGGGGGACAATCTTCCCACCGATCAAAACATATGTATTATTTTCTCCCACTAACCACTGATATAGGGGGATCCTTCTCCCATTGCTCACCAATGTAAGGGACCACTACACTGACCCCTGATATAAGGGATCCTCCTCCCATTGGTCACCAATGTAAGGGACCGCTGATACAAGGGGGTCCTTCTCCCATTGGTCACCAATATAAAGGGATTACTACACTGACATAAGGGGGTCCTTCTCCCATTGGTCACCGATATAAAAAAACACTACACTGACCACTGATATAAGTGGGTCCTTCCCTATTGGTCACTTATGTATGGAACCACTACACTGACCAGTGATATAAGGGGGTCCTTCTCCCATTGGTCACCAATATAAGGGATTACTCCAATGACCACTGATAGAAGGGGGTCCTTCTCCCATTGGTCACCAATATAAGAGACCACTACATTAACCACTCATATAGGGAGGTCCTTCTCCCATTGGTCAGTAATGTAAGGGACCACTACAATGACCACTGATATAAGGGTAATTTTCTCCCATTGGTCACCAATGTAAGGGACCACTACACATAAGCGGGTCCTTCTCCCATTGGTCACCAATGTAAGGAACCACTACACTGACATAAGGGGGTCCTTCTCCCATTGGTCACCAATATAAGAGACCACTGCACTGACCACTGATATAAGGGGGGTCTTTCTCCCATTGATCTCCAATGTAAGGGACCACTACACTGACCACTGATATAAGGGGGTCCTTCGTTCATTGGTCACCAATATTAGAGATCACTATTACTGACCCCTGATATAGGGGCCCTTCTTCCATTGGTCACCAATGTAAGGGACCACTACACTGACCACTGATATAAGGGGGTCCTTCGTTCATTGGTCACCAATATTAGAGATCACTATACTGACCCCTGATATAGGGGCCCTTCTTCCATTGGTCACCAATGTAAGGGACCACTACACTGACCACTGATATAAGGGGGTCCTTCTTCCATTGGTCACCAATGTAAGGGACCACTACAATGACCGCTTATATAAAGGTGTCCTTTTTCCGTTGCTCACCAATATCTGGGATTACTACACTGCCCACTGATATAATGGGGTCCTTCTCCCGCTGGTCACTAATGTATGGGATGACTTCACTGACCAGTAATATAAGATGGTCCTTCTACCATTGGTCACCAATATAAGGAATTAATACACTGACCAGTGATATAAGGGGGTCCTTCTCCCGCTGGTCACTAATGTATGGGATGACTTCACTGACCAGTAATATAAGATGGTCCTTCTACCATTGGTCACCAATATAAGGAATTAATACACTGACCAGTGATATAAGGGGGTCCTTCTCCCGCTGGTCACTAATGTATGGGATGACTTCACTGACCAGTAATATAAGATGGTCCTTCTACCATTGGTCACCAATATAAGGAATTAATACACTGACCAGTGATATAAGGGGGTCCTTCTCCCATTGGTCACTAATGTATGGGATGACTACACTGACCAGTGATATAAGGGGGTCCTTCTCCCATTGGTCACTAATGTATGGGATGACTACACTGATCAGTGATATAAGGGAGTCCTTCTCCCATTGGTCTCCAATGTACTACACTGACCACTGATATAAGGGTTCCTTCTTCCGTTGATCACCAATATAAGGGACCACTGAGAAGAAAATTGCGACGCCCAGACAGATTTCCCACAGAGGTGGACTGATGGGTGCTCCTGCTCAGAGTGTCTTCCCAACACTATTGAAATATGAAGGTAAACTTATGCCGCGTACACACGGTCCTACTTTTCGTCTACAAAAGTCCAACAGACGCTGATGGACTAAAGCTGGCTGGTAATCCGATCGTGTGTGGGCTTCTCCGGACTTTCAACCGACTTTTTTAGCCTCAAATACGACGTACTTTAGATTTGAAACATGCTTCAAAACTTTTACTTCGTACCTACGACGGACCCCGAAATCCGCTCGTCTGTGTGCTAGTCCGACGGACAAAAAGCCACGCTAGGGCACCTATTGGCTACTGGCTATGAACTTCCTTATTTTAGTCCGGTGTACGTCATCACGTACGAATCCGACCGACTTTTGTGTGGTCGTGTGTAGGCAAGTCCGGTCGTTAGAAAGTAGGCCGCAAGTCCGCGGCAAGTCCACCGAAAGTCTGCCGGAAGTCTGTCCGACAGGCTGTCCGACTTTTGTAGACGAAAAGTACGACCGTGTGTACGCGGCATAAGAGTAATGCTGTGTACACACGAGTGGACTTTCCGACCGGACTGGTCCGACGGACCGAATCCGGCGGACAATCCGACCGTGTGTGGCCTTCATCGGACCTTCAGCGGACTGTTTTTGTCGAAAATCTGACGGACTTTCGATTTGGAACATGCTTCAAATCTTTACGTCGGAACTCCACTGGACCCAGTTCCTATCGAGAAATCCGCTCGTCTGTATGGTAGTCCGACGGACGAAAACCGACGCTAGGGCAGCTATTGGCTACTGGCTATGGACTTCCTTATTTTAGTCCGGTCGTACGTCATCACGTACGAATCCTTCGGACTTTGGTGTGATCGTGTGTAGGCAAGTCCATTCGTCCATCAAAAGTCATTCGGAAAGACTGTCGGACCTTTGTTGCCGAAAAAGTCCACCCGTGTGTACAGGGCATTATATTCATAAAAGTTTGTTGGATGGATGTGACCAGCATTCGTTCAGCTGTGACAAATTCTGCCCATAATTTCATTAACACAATGATTTCCTCTGATGGTCAGCTCCAACTAGTGGCCATAATTAGGTATTTTTTCTGGAAAATTAGCGAGATATCACATTATGGACACTAGAGGGAGCCAATGATTATAAGAAATAACTGTATGTAATGAAATATGGCTATTATTCATCATGGCTGGATGAATGTTTTTCACATTTGTGCAATATTAAAAAAAAAAGACTTCTAAATATTTGTGAAGACTTACACCCCAAAATGTACTCCAATGAGAGGTAAGGACTTCATTTTTATTTTTCTCCTGCTATCAATGGCCAACACAGTACAACACTTCATCCATGTCTTTGGTGATCTCTGATCTCCTTATCAACTGTTTCTTACATGATGAAGATCAGCCATGGAGTATATCTGAGGTGTATATCAGGGTGTGCTTCTTCCCCTCATGTCCAGCAACATTCATATACAAGACATTTCCCGCACTCAAGGCACTAATATTAATAGTTGTATGGGACCCCTGATGTACAGGAAGACAGGACTTCAGTGAGGAACAATTCTCTCACTCAGGACAGGAAATTGCCTTCTTCCCCGTGTGCGATCTCTGATGTCTATAAAGATGTGACTTAACTGAAAAACATTTCCCGCACTCAGAACAGGAATACGGCTTTTCGCCTGTGTGAATCCTTTGATGTTTGACAAGATCTGATTTTTGTGCAAAACATTTCCCGCACTCAGGACAGGAATGTGACTTCTCCCCCGTGTGCAATCTCTGATGTCTGTGAAGATGGGACTTGAATGAAAAACATTTCCCGCACTCAGGACAGGAATATGGCTTCTCCCCCATGTGAGACCTCTGATGTTTGACAAGATCAGATTTTTGTACAAAACATTTCCCACACTCAAAACAGGACAGAGGCTTCTCTACCATGTGCAATCTCTGATGTTTGTAAAGATTGGTTCTCCCTGAAAAACATTTCTCGCACTCTGGACAGGAATAAGGTGTTTCCGCCATGTGAGACCTTCGATGTGTGACAAGTTCTGATATCTGTGTAAAACATTTCCCGCACTCAGAACAGGAATAGGAATTCTCCCTCATGTGCAATCTCTGATGTCTGTAAAGATGGGACTTGACTAAAAAACATTTCCTGCACTCAGGACAAGAATACGGCTTGTCCCCTGTGTGAGACCTTTGATGGGTGACAAGTTCAGATTTTTTGAAAAAACATTTCTCGCACTCAGAACAGGAATACGGCTTCTCCCCCGTGTGCAATCTCTGATGCTTGGAAAGATTGGACTTGTCTGAAAAACATTTCCCGCACTCAGGGCAGGAATACGGCTTCTCACCCGTATGTGACCTCCGATGTGTGACAAGCTCTGAATTTTGTCTAAAACATTTCCCACACTCAGGACAGGAATAGGGCTTTTCCCCCGTGTGCAATCGCTGATGTATGGAAAGATGTGACTTAGTTGAAAAACATTTCCCGCGCTCAGGACAGGAATACGGTTTATCCCCCGTGTGAGACCTCTGATGTGCGACAAGTTGTGATTTATTTACAAAAGATTTTCCACACTCAGAGCAGGAAAATGGCTTCTCCCCCGTGTGAGATCTCTGATGTATGTGAAGACTGGACTTTCGTGAAAAACATTTCCCGCAATCAGGACAGAAATACGGCTTCTCACCCATGTGAGACTTTTGATGTTTGACAAGACTCGATTTTTGTACAAAACATTTCCCGCACTCAGGACAGGAAAATGGTTTCTCCCCCATGTGAGATCTCTGATGTCTGTAAAGACTGGGGTTGGTTGAAAAACATTTCCCGCACTCAGGGCAGGAATGTGGCTTTTCACCTCTATGAGATTTTTTATGTACATTAAAGCTGGATTTAAAACAGAAACATTTACCGCACTCAGTACAGGAAAACTTCCTATCTGTTGGAAGGACGGCACCTTCCCTCACAGTCTGAGGTTCCTCAGGATAAGAGGAATACGATGATCCAGCACCGTCCCTCACAGTCTGAGGTTCCTCAGGATAAGAGGAATACGACGGTCTGGCACCGTCCCGCACAGTCTGAGGTTCCTCAGGATAAGAGGAATAAGATGGTTCGGCACCGTCCCGCACAGTCTGAGGTTCCTCAGGATAAGAGGAATACGATGGTCCATCTACACTGTGTGGTGCCGGATGGACATTTGAGGTAGTCGGGTTTTCTCCTGGACTATACTGTGTGATGTCCTCATCTTCTACTTTACAGTCTGGAGACAAAGTGAGACAATCCTCTGAGGTTTTCCTCATCTCCCGTCCATCTACTAAAATAGAAATACAAAGATTATTACTAGACATGAGCAGATTGGTTCCCCTAAACCAGGACTCCGCCCACATCAGGCAGCTTTGTCTCTGAGGATCTTACAATTCCACCCTCAAGGTAACTAGTAAATGGATCCTCTGATCTCCTACCAGTTCATTTCTTTATTCATGGACCTTTCAGAGTGAGGAAAGTGCAACAGGTTGCAGAGGTCCCACATCGCTGCCTCCCGTGTCCTGAGACTGCACTCAGTGACTTGAGTCTGAGACTATACAGACACATCCCTCCACCGGGCACAGCCAGCAAACAATATAACAAGTATCCCCAGGAGAATTGTTTTATCAGAGGTCTTCCTAGAGCCACGCATGGGGCAGAAGACCCAAGACACTTACGCCAGGTGCCTAGGTCAAGCAACACCTATGGTGACAATTAACATTTTCCAACCAGCTGAACCCCAAAATCTACATAAATCCAGCCTTGATACATAAATTGTGTAGGCGGCACAGAGAAGGAAGATTAACCCGAGAGAAATACAGGAATACAGGACGGGGAACGCAGCTCAGGAAAGTGACCAGGGGATTACAGGCTGATATCAACCAGTACTGAGAACTAAAAATAAGGATCCCTCAAGGTGCATATCCCTGTTAATGCCAGCTATGAATACATCTATAGTTATATAAATAAACCCCTTGAAACTGCAAAAAAGGGAGAGGGGGGGGAGGATTGGAGTGGGATATCAACCAGTCCTTGACTTACTTTGGACCAATCAGTGAGCAGTATGGGTGGAGGAATGTATTTAGTGTTCATAACCCACCTGTGCTGATCTCTGTAGGAGTGTCCTCCTCTATAAATGTCCCCGTTATTCCATCCTCCTCCATAGACTGCTGATCATCCCTCACATACCTCTCTTCTTCTTCTGCTTTAACCTCAACTTTGATATCTATCAGATCTTCACTCTAAACCAAGAGAATGAGAGAAAATAACATCTGTAAAGTATAAACTTGAATATTGTGACATCAAATTAAAGAAATCCATACATTGTCTCCAAGAGGCCATGTTCCAGATTCTCCGCCTCACCAACCTTGTAAAGATGAGGGATGGTGTGATCTTCCTGTGTGGAATCCCGGGAATACAGAGGAAGGGAACATCTCTCTGGTGAGTTCTTGGTATTAGGTGGCTCCATGATATCCTTGTGTCCTTCTGAAAACTCCTCCATCACACCATACTCCTCATCCTCCTCTTTATACTCTTCTTTAACAACAATATTGTAATCACTGAGGTTTCCACTCTAAAAGATATAATAAAACATTCATTGTAATAAACATGCCTGTGAATAAATCAGAACTATCAGCAATTGGCAATCATCTACCTGATGGTGAGGGATGGTGTGACCTTCCTGTGTGGAATCCCAGGAATACAGAGGACGGGGACATCTGTCTGGTGGGTTCCCATTACTGGATCCATCTGTAGGAAACACACACACTGACTGAATACATTGTTTCTATGTGTTTATCAGATGATGGGGGATCTAGGTGGACCCTCCGTACTGCTCTCTCCTTTACAATAAAGTCTCCTCTTACCCGGTGATGTGAGGGGTGGCTGATTCTCCATCATGACGTCCTTGTAGAGATCCTTGCGTCCTTCTAAATACTCCCACTCCTCCATGGAGAAATAGACAGTGACATCCTGACACCTTATAGGAACCTGACACACACAATGATACAGTCACCATCCAGACACATCCCTTGTCTGTTACTGGATAATGTCCCAGAATTCCCGGCACCGCTCACCTCTCCTGTGATCTTGCTGGTGACTTCTGAAATCTTATTTTACTTTCTCTATTTTATCAGGGAGGGACGTGAAGGCAATGCGTTGGTCACATGATCTCCAGACTTTACAGGAGGGAAAATATATTTGAATATAAATAGTAAAATCAAGTGATCTTCCCAGAATCCTCCTCACCTCCCTATATTACTGCCTCACTTTTATGAAAGCCCCACTTAAGACTCAGGTATAATTTACCCACAGCCCGCCCTCCCCCCCTACTCCATAGGTTGAAATCTTGTTGCAGGCATTCTGATGTAATTACACACAATGCAGAAACAACAGTCCTGCTTTGCTTGTGCTGTTGCCAAGGGTCAGTCAACCTCCCACTGATTCTTTGAGCATTGGAAAAAAGAGAAAAGAGCCAGACGGGAGGAGTTGTGAGGTTATACGATGAGCTGACTCTGGATGGAGGGACATTGGGAGGAGGAACTGTGAGGTCAGTGCAGGGTCAGTGTGATGTAATAGGATGTGCTGATTATGGATTGAGGGACTGTAAGTTCAATGTGATGTCAAAATTTTTAGACTCTTGATGCAGGAACATTGGGAGGAGGAGCTGTGAGGTGGGTGTGATGTTATAGAATTCTCTGATTTTGGATGGAGGGACATTGGGAGGAGGAGTTGTGAGGTCATTGTGATGTAATAGGGTGGGTTGACTCGAGATGAAGAAACAGTTGGATGAGGAGCTGTGAGATCAGTGTGATGTCAGAGGATTCTCTAACTCCAGATGGAAGGTCATTGGGAGGAGGAGTTGTAAGGTCAGTGTGATGTCATAGGACTCTCTGACTCTGGATGGAGGGACACTGGGAGAAGAAGTTGTAAGGTCATTGTGATGTCATAGGATGGGTTGACTCCAGATGAAGAAACAGTTGGATGAGGAGCTGTGAGATCAGTGTGATGTCAGAGGATTCTCTAACTCCAGATGGAAGGTCATTGGGAGGAGGGGCTGTGAGGTCAGAGGATTCTCTAACTCCAGATGGAAGGTTATTGGGAGGAGGAGCTGTGAGGTCATTGTGATGTCATAGGACTCTCTGACCCTGGATGGAGGGACATTGGAAGGAGCAGCTGTAAGGTCAGTGTGATGTCATAGGATTCTCTGACTCTGGATGGAGAGACACTGAGAGGAGGAGCTGTGAGGTGCGTGCCACGTCATAGAATTCTCTGACCTTGGATGGAGGGACAAGAAAGGAAGAGCTGTGAGGTCAGTGTGATTGTGATAGGATTCTCTGACTCTGGTTGGAGGGACATTGAGAGGAGGAGTTGTGAGGAGCGCTCTGTGAGGCTTCTGTATACACAAAATCATTTCTCCCGGGTGTGTCCGACCTCTCTTAAACTGAAAGATGAACTTTGTCTTTGGGCTTTGCCAGGATACATCCCATTCCTGTGATCTCCGTGTACTCCAGGAACTTCACTGATCACATTTTTGGATGAATATCTGAGACTGGGATCATTATGTTTAATTAGATTTACATTTCCCCCCCCTATTTCAATAATAAAAAGTAAACACATACATATTTCAACCCCCCCCCCTAAATAAACCCCCCACCCCCCATAAAAGTCATATAATCCGTTAATATGCGCTGATGAGAAGGTCATTGGTGAAAAGGTGACATCTCCAAAATTAAGGGGATGTTCTGGCCCCGTAAGTGGGGAAATGTTCTTACCCTGAAGGGGTTAATCTAGGTTTCCACACTATATATGTGTGTGTCATCATCTGCTGGAGATAAAAGACGTCACTATGGAGGAAGAGGACGGACATGACGGGGGTTTACTGGGTGTAAATAATATCTTTTTACCTCCTCTACTGCCAAGTTCCAGCAATGTCTCTTCTCTAATTCCTCCCGGCTCACCCCTCGCCCGGAACTTCCTATTTATACCTGACATCACTTCCTGTCTTCCATAGAGACTTCCTGTCTGAGTATCAGTGAGATCACCACCTTAAGGAGCTCAGAGGAACTGCAGCCCAGAGAAACGTCTCGTAGTGTGAACACGGCCTTGTGCTGTGTGTGTATGTACTGTATATCCTTATAGATGGGGTCATCTCCACTCCCATCAAGAGGGATAGAAATATAATACTGCCTAGTCCAGCCTTTCTCAGCCAGGGTTCTTCCAAAAGTTTTTAGGGGTTCCTTGAGCAATTAAAAATGTCTGTCTCTCAGTAACAACTGGCATCAATGATCTGTGAGGGGGCATTCCTCCCACTGATGATGATGTAAGAATGTCTTTCTCCCACAGACCACTGATATAATGGGTCCATCTCCCATTGGCCACCAATTGTAAGGGACCACCACACTAACCACTGACATAAGGGGGTCCTTCTCCCTTTGGTCACCAATATAAGGGACCACCACACTAATCACTGACATAAGGGGGTTCTTCTCCCATTTATCACCATGTAAGGGACCACTACGCTTACCGTTGATATAAGAGGGGTTCTTCTCCCATTGGGCGCTAATTTAAGGGACCACCACACTAACCACTGACATAAGGGGGGGTCCTTCTACTATTGGTCACCAATATAAGGGGCCACCATAATGAACACTGATATAAGGGGATCCTTCTCCCATTGGTCACTAATGTAAAGAACCATTACACAGACCACTGATACAAGGAAGTATTTCTCCCCTTGGTAACCAATGTAATGGACCACTACACTGACCACTGATATAAGGGGGTCTTTCTCCCATTGGTCACCAATGTAAGCTACCAGTACACAGACCACTGATATAAGGGGGGTCTTTCTCCCATTGGTCACCAACGTAAGTGACCAGTACACAGACCACTGATATAAGGGGGTCCTTCTCCCATTGGTCACCAATGTAAGGGACCACGACACTGACCATAAGGGGTCCTTCTCACATTGATCACCAATGTAAGGGACCACTACACTGACCACTAATATAGTGGAATCCTTCTCCCGTTGATCACCAATGTAAGTGACCACCTCAATGAGCACTGATATAAAGGGGTTCATCTTCCATTGATCACTGTGTGTGGGATCACTACACTAACCACTAACATAAGGGGTCCTTCTCCCATTGGTTATCAATCTAAGGGACCACTACACTGACCACTGATATAAAGGAATCCTTCTCACGTTGATCACCAATGTAAGGGACCACCTCACTGACCACTGATATAAGGTGGTCATTCTCCTATTGGTCACAATTGTAAGGGACAACTAAACTGACATAAGGTGATCCTTCTCCTATTGGTCACTGATGTAAAGGACCACTACACTGATCACTGGCATTTTTGGTTCTATTCCTATTGATTTCAATGTGGTATGGGTTTAGCATCTGAATTCTCTTTGAAGTTGACCAAAACCTGCTTGGTCCGAACCCAGGGCGGTCGTGTAGTTGAAACAGAGCAAAGAGCAAGCCAGTATTGTTCTAATGTTCCCAATTTGGGGTTGTTGTTGTTGGTAAAAACATCCACTCACCCCCTTATCAAATACTCTGCAAACGTTTTGGTTATGGCCAAGACCAGTGCCAACAGTTCCAAATTGAAAGAATGATAGTTATGTGGGTTGTATTCGGTCTGTCTCAAAATACAACTGGCATAAGCAGTACAATGCTCAACACCACCCTGCTCTTGGGAAAGTGCAGCCCATAGTGCCCCGGAATCTACCATCAGTATAAACACGGAAAGGGTTTGGTGTAGTCAGCATATGCCAGAAAGGGAGCAGTAGTTAACCATTCCTTAAGGGTGTCAAAAGCCTCCGTTTGGTTAGATTGCCAGTTGGCCTGGATGGGAGGAGATGATTTGTGTTTCTGTTAGGTGGAATGCCCGCACAACAATTGTGTGAGAGGAGCGACAATCTGGAAAAAGTTGTGAATGAAATGCTGGTAGTATCCTACCAGTCACAGAAATAAGTGCACTTCTGTCACGGTTTTTGGAACTGGCCAATCCTGTGCTGCCTGGATTTTAGCCGAAGCAGGGGACACCCTCCAGCCTCTACAACATGACTAAAGTACTGTAGCAAATTCTGCATAAGATGGCACTGGGATAAGTCCATATTGCGTCAGTCTGGTGAAGACCTAATCAATGTATTTGATAAGGTCTTTGAAGGTCTTGGAAAAGATGGTGATGTCATCCAAATAAATGGGAACTGTGTTGAAGTTAAAGCCCCTCAAACATAATTTCATAAGTCGCTGAAACATGCTAGGGGCATTGGTTAGTTTGAAGGGTATGCAGTTGAACTTGCACAATCCTGAAGGGGTGATAAAGGCTTGATCCTCCTTACAGTCACCTGCCAATAGCAAATAGTCAATTCCAGTGTCGAAAAGTAACATGCTAGTCCTATGGCAATCAAATACTCCTCTACCCACAGCAAAGGGTTAGCATCCCGATGGGTACACATGCTCAACTTACGATAATTAACACAGAAGCATAAGGGCAGCCCACAGAATCCTGCTTTCTGCAACATTTTAACATTTTAACCTCCTGACCTCCTGGCTTGATTGAATGTTGCGGTGTCTTTCTTGAATTAGGATAGCATCCCCAGTGTATAAAGGATGATCAGGAACAGTAGTGCAACCATGGTTCTCTGGGTCCCCAGCAAATACCAGCACATGTTTTTTTTCCAATAACTGATGTAGGAGCTGTTGCTGATTGAGGAAAAACTCATGCATTGGCAGAAACAATTGTTCCAACAACTGCTGGTTATGGGAGTCCTCTAAAGCGGTCATGGCAGCTGATTAAGAGGAGACTACAGCTTCTACCCTGGGGCAAGACATTTCAATACACTTTTTTTGGAATGGTGTACAAATCATCAATAACCAGCTAGTTTGGCAACTGCATAAGGGTTGTACGCAGATTGGTTATTTGGACAAGCACTTTGCCACAGTCCTGGCTGCCAACCACTTGTCTCCAACTTCTATATCACATCTGGTTTCAACCATGACAGTAGATTCCTGCAATTTTTTTTCTATTCCTCACAGAGAATGGGCATACCATCTCCTGTCACGGTAACAGCAGTAGTCGGCGACAAGGTGGTTACTATTCCCACCTTCTCTGGTTGAAGGTTATCCTGTGCTGTATATATTATACTTTGAAGAAAAAAAACAAAATTGTATGTATCCTAGGAGTGTTGTGAAAAAGGTTCCTATACCCTATTAAACGAGGGGAGATGCTTCCAAAATATACATGCCAAAAAGGACCACCAAAGGAAAAACGCATCTACAAAGGATATCGATTTCAATACAAAATTGTATTGGACATACATGTAAAAAGCAACCATGCCAAAGATGGGAAAACCCTGCCCCACATATACCCCTCCCCCCTGGCTCCCCACCCAACACAACCCACCCTACTCTGATAGCTTCTGTATATGTTATACTCCTGACCACCGCACTCTGTACCCTGGGCTGTATATGATATACTCCTGACCACCGCACTCTGTACCCTGGGTTGTATATGATATACTCCTGACCACCGCACTCTGTACCCTGGGCTGTATATGATATACTCCTGACCACTGCCCTCTGTACCCTGGGCTGTATATGATATACTCCTGACCCCTGCACTCTGTACCCTGGGCTGTATATGATATACTCCTGACCACCGCACTCTGTACCCTGGGCTGTATATGATATACTCCTTACCACTGCACGCTGTGCCCTGGGCTGTATATGATATACTCCTGACCACTGCACTCAATACTCTGGGCTGTATATGACTATACTCATTCCCCTTAAAAAAAAAAAAAAAACCTGAAGAAGCTGACAAGGCGAAACGGAGCTGCTTGATTATTGTTGGTTCCTTACTCTGCCGCCTCAACCCCAAGAACAGACTCAACCCCACTGGCACACCTTGCAACAATGTAGTGTAAATACCACAGTAAATTGACACAGGTTATAGTGAACACAGAAATTATCTTTACTGTGAACTTGCTTAGAGAAAATTAAACAAACAATAACAGTATTATTGAGTAGTAAACAAATATATATTGGTGGAACAAAGAGCAAAAAGGTACTGAAGAAATCTCCAAGATCAAATCCAATATGATTCAAAAAGTCGCGCTAGAGGAATGAGAGTGGCAACAACCTGGTGCCTACAGCATCAAAAAGAATTGAGAAGGTAAAAAGTGGTCACTAAACAAATGATTAAAATACTAGTGTATATAAACACCACAGTGAAATTTGAATAAATATTAAATAAGCAGAACACAGATATTGCTTTCTATGCCTATAAAAAAAAAAAAAAGGGAAAAAAAGGGGGGAAAAGGAAAAATAAAATGAAATTATTGAATATAAAAATACAGTGGCTTGCGAAAGTATTCGGCCCCCTTGAACTTTTCAACCTTTTGCCACATTTCAGGCTTCAAACATAAAGATATAAAATTTTAATTTTTTGTGAAGAATCACCAACAAGTGGGACACAATTGTGAAGTGGAACGAAATCTATTGGATATTTTAAACTTTTTTAGCAATTAAAAAACTGAAAAGTGGTGCGTGCAAAATTATTCGGCCCCTTTACTTTCAGTGCAGCAAACTCACTCCAGAAGTTCAGCGAGGATCTCTGAATGATCCAATGTTGTCCTAAATGACTGATGGCGATAAATAGAATCCACCTGTGTGTAATCAAGTCTCTGTATAAATGCACCTGCTCTGTGATAGTCTCAGGGTTCTGCTGAAAGCGCAGAGAGCATCATGAAGACCAAGGAACACACCAGGCAGGTCCGTAATACTGTTGTGGAGAAGTTTAAAGCCGGATTTGGATACAAAAAGATTTCCCAAGCTTTAAACATCCCAAGGAGCACTGTGCAAGCGATCATTTTGAAATGGAAGGAGTATCAGACCACTGCAAATCTACCAAGACCTGGCTGTCCCTCTAAACTTTCAGCTCAGACAAGGAGAAGACTGATCAGAGATGCAGCCAAGAGGCCCATGATCACTCTGGATGAACTGCAGAGAACTACAGCTGAGGTGGGAGAGTCTGTCCATAGGACAACAATCAGTCGTACACTGCACAAATCTGGCCTTTATGGAAGAGTGGCAAGAAGAAAGCCATTTCTCAAAGATATCCATAAAAAGTCTCGTCTAAAGTTTGCCACAAGCCACCTGGGAGACACACCAAACATGTGGAAGAAGGTGCTCTGGTCCGATGAAACCAAAATCGAACTTTTTGGCCACAATGCAAAACGATATGTTTGGCGTAAAAGCAACACAGCTCATCACCCTCAACACACCATACCCACTGTGAAACATGGTGGTGGCAGCATCATGGTTTGGGCCTGCTTTTCTTCAGCAGGGACAGGGAAGATGGTTAAAATTGAGGGGAAGATGGAAGCAGCCAAATACAGGACCATTCTGGATGAAAACCTGTTGGAGTCTGCAAAAGACCTGAAACTGGGACGGAGATTTACCTTCCAACAAGACAATGATCCCAAACATACAGCAAAATCTACAAAGGAATGGTTCACAAATAAACGTATCCAGGTGTTAGAATGGCCAAGTCAAAGTCCAGACCTGAATCCAATCGAGAATCTGTGGAAAGAGCTGAAAACTGCTGTTCACAAACGCTCTCCATCCAACCTCACTGAGCTCGAGCTGTTTTGCAAGGAAGAATGGGCAAGAATTTCAGTCTCTCAATGTGCAAAACTGATAGAGACATACCCCAAGCGACTTGCAGCTGTAATCGCAGCAAAAGGTGGCTCTACAAAGTATTAACGCAAGGGGGCCGAATAATTTTGCACGCCCCACTTTTCATTTTTTTATTAGTTAAAAAAGTTTCAAAAATCCAAAAGATTTCTTTCAACTTCACAATTGTGTCCCACTTGTTGGTGATTCTTCACAAAAAATAAAAATTTTATATCTTTATGTTTGAAGCCTGAAATGTGACAAGAGGTTGAAAAGTTCAAGGGGGCCGAATACTTTCGCAAGCCACTGTAAGTAATTAAATGTGAACAACAAAAAATTCTTCAGAACACTAATGCCAAGTGCAACAGTGTATGAGAACTGTGCAAAGACAATAAACATATACCATGTGAAAAACGTAAATAATATAAAATATACAGTGTAAATATTAGAACAAACTTATGTATTCCACCAAAAGTCCATATCCATAAGGAACAGTGATTAATAAAGTTCGTGCATGTTTTATAGCACAAAAAACGTATGGATGGATATCCCCCAGTGCTGAGTGATTGTAGAACCAAAACTTGCTGCAGTGACTAAAGTGCATAGGCAGACCTCCACCATTCAAAACTGCTGCCTCTTACCAGAAAAAGTTGGTCTCTAGATTATAGGAGACCTAAAGGGCGGATGGCTGCAACCCCAGCCAGGGATCTGTACAGCAGACACTGGTTATCATCCGAATCCCGGAACTCTCTCCGTCAATCACACCATAATGAGTAAGATGGATCCCCATAAAAGAGATAAAAGGCTCCACATAGCATAAAATCTAAGATTTTAATGAATAAAAAAGTATAGATTGCACTTACAAGATAGTTGTGTAAACAAGCAAATAGGAACGCCGGCCGGCTAAAAAAACTCCCCGTGTCTTCCGGGTGTACAGATCGCGGTGTCGTCGGGACGTAGCTCCTCCTCCCTATGTCGTTTCGTCACAACGACTCATTATGGTGTGATTGACGGAGAGAGTTCCGGGATTCGGATGATAACCAGTGTCTGCTGTACAGATCCCTGGCTGGGGTTGCAGCCATCCGCCCTTTAGGTCTCCTATAATCTAGAGACCAACTTTTTCTGGTAAGAGGTAGCAGTTTTGAATGGTGGAGGTCTGCCTATGCACTTTAGTCACTGCAGCAAGTTTTGGTTCTACAATCACTCAGCACTGGGGGATATCCATCCATACGTTTTTTGTGCTATAAAACATGCACGAACTTTATTAATCACTGTTCCTTATGGATATGGACTTTTGGTGGAATACATAAGTTTGTTCTAATATTTACACTGTATATTTTATATTATTTACGTTTTTCACATGGTATATGTTTATTGTCTTTGCACAGTTCTCATACACTGTTGCACTTGGCATTAGTGTTCTGAAGAATTTTTTGTTGTTCACATTTAATTACTTATTTTTATATTCAATAATTTCATTTTATTTTTCCTTTTCCCCCCTTTTTTTCCCTTTTTTTTTTTTTATAGGCATAGAAAGCAATATCTGTGTTCTGCTTATTTAATATTTATTCAAATTTCACTGTGGTGTTTATATACACTAGTATTTTAATCATTTGTTTAGTGACCACTTTTTACCTTCTCAATTCTTTTTGATGCTGTAGGCACCAGGTTGTTGCCACTCTCATTCCCCTAGCGCGACTTTTTGAATTATATTGGATTTATGGTTTACCACCTTTAGTCGCAGCTTATCTTATTTTTTCTGTGTTAGCGCAGTATTTATTTTATACCCTTCCAAGATCAAATTTGTCTGCTTTCAGGGGACTCCTTTAAGTGAAATAACCCAGAGAGCAGAGGTAAACACACGAGAATAACAGATTATAGATGGGATATTACTTCAATGAATTACCTGCCAACCCTACTTAAATTGGGCTATATGAGTCCAGACAGGAAGGTAGAGGAATGACCTTGTTCTCTATGTCAGTTCTCTCCCTCCTTCACCCCAGCACCACAGTCCCATCAGCAGGGATGGACTGGCCATCGGGACTACCGATTCCCGGTGGGCCGATGGCTCAGTGGGCCAGTTTCAGAGACAGGGCAGGAGAGAGAGATACACAGCGCCAAATGTAGCATTAAAACAACTTTTATTCCACTTAAAGAACGTTACTGACAAAGTTAGTAGGGTGAAAGGCATTGAAACACTGTGCAAGAGTCCAGGCTTGTCCGATCGGGCCAGTAGATGCAGAGCGCATCGGTGTGTACTACAACTTCCTGGTGGCGGAGGAATGATGGCCTGAAGGATGCGTCACCTCCCACATCTTGCATCATTTCTGGATGATGACATCATGTCCGCCCCATCATGCGTTCCACCACTACCAGGAAGTAGTAGTACACACCGATGCTCTGCATCTACTGGCCTGATCGGTTCCCGGTGGCGGCTCCTAATTCAGATCAATGACAAGCCTGGACTCTTGCACAGTGTCTCAATGCCTTTCACCCTACTAACTTTGTCAGTAACATTAAGTGGAATACAAGTTGTTTTAATGCTACATTTGGCGCTGTGTATCTCTCTCTCCTCCCCTGTCACGTTGTGTGTTGGGGGGGGTACAGAGCTGGGTTGGAAGTGCCCATCAAGTCCTGTAGTAGCACTGCATCTGGTGACAAGTGACTTGGCAGGTGACAGGCGACGGGGCGAGTGATATGCGGCATCTGGTGGCAGGCGACGTGGCAAGTGACAAGCTGCCTCTGCTGACAAGTGACCTGGCAAGTGACGTTTTTCATCTGGTGGCAGGTAACGTGGCAAGTGACATGCGGCATCTGGTGGCAGGCGACGTGGCAAGTGACACGCTGCATCTGGTGACAGGCGATGGTGGCAAGTGACATGCGGCACCTGGTGGCAGGCAACGTGGCATGTGACATGCAGCATCTGGTGGCAGCGACGTGGCAAGTGACAAGCTGCCTCTGCTGACAAGTGACGTGTCAAGTGACGTTTTGCATCTGGTGGCAGGTAACGTGGCAAGTGACATGCGGCATCTGGTGGCAGGCGACGTGGCAAGTGACAAGCTGCCTCTGCTGACAAGTGTCGTGGCAAGTGACACACTGCATCTGGTGGCAGGCGACGTGGCAAGTGACAAGCTGCCTCTGCTGACAAGTGCCGTGGCAAGTGACACACTGCATCTGGTGGCAGGCGATGTGGCAAGTGACGTGGCAGGTGACACACTCAGGGCTCCCACTAATTCTGCATTATGGTGAGTTGAATTATTTAATGTTATATTACAATGTAATAATAGAAATAATGCGCTTCAATCAATCTGACACCATATCAACCATGGTGCCGAGAAGATTGAAGCGCCAACACCAGGTGTTAGGAGTAAAGTGGGCTGGTCTGGATGAAGTCCAGGGCCAAATTTTTGTCCCAGTCCAGCCCTGCCCATCAGACCTGTTTAAATACAATACCTGACCCAGTGCACAGAATTAACCCACCACCTGAATCCACTAGTATAGTGACTAGAGTCCTGAGTATAGATGGAGCTCTTAAGACCTTGATTGACTTTAAGGTGGTGCACTTGTTGACTTTCTTTAGTGGATACCGATGCTTACGGTTGCCCAACTGGCAACCTCCGCACGGAAAACATCACACGCCGACAGGACACCTGGAGATGCATCCGGAGTCTTCTCTAACTCTGGATGTCCGCCGCCAACCTCAGGGCTGTAGCAGGAGCGATCACACAGACTCAGGGCCGCAGCGTCCTTCTCCAGCGTTGTCTTCCTCCTCCCTCTCGGTAACTCTAACTTCTCCCAGGAAGCCTCTGGGGGTAAGATTCCTCCTCTATAGCAATGGCTACTGGGATGTGTAGTTCTCCCTATATTGGTTTCAATGAGGCAGCCTGTATTGAGGACTCCATGTACCAGAGTTCCTTGCTGCCCCTGCAGTTCTCCTTTGATTGGCAAGCTTCCCTCTGCCAATAAGGAAACAGAAGAAAGAGCAGAGTGGGCGGCCCTGCCTGTGAATACGCCTCTGACTCACTCCACAGTGAGAGGAAAAGGGAGGGGGTAAATTCCCCCCACAGAAGATGACAGGCTGTGTCTCTCCCTTCTGGAAGAGACCTGGCCAGCTTGACAAGGTAGCAGGGATGCGGGCAGCCGCTACACACCTCCCACAAAAGGACTTTTGGTCCAACAAAGGAAATAACTGTCCTTTACTTAGTACATGCTTTAGAGTTACATGCGGAGGAAAAACTGGTTAATTTACACAAGAAAACAAACCATTTTCATTTGCATAAGAAGAGCCCAAACTCAAACAGCTCATATTATGACACAGAATTGACAGAGGCACCTCCCACTAATTGTCATGAGAGGGGAGGTTGTTCTGTCCACACGCCACCGAAACTGGGGTGACCCACATAAATGTGCCGGGGGTGAGTTGGAGTTGTCCTCCACCCAATCTGCAATGGAAGAAGCAGGCGCCTCAAGAGTCCTTTTGGAAGTGAGAACGCCCTCCTCAGAGCTTTTACCCAAAGCATCTGCAAGGCAGCTGAGCCTCCTGTCCGAACATCAGCCGATAAGGAGAATAGCCTGTGGCATCATTTGCTGTACAGTTGTAGGCATGCACAATGGCCACCTTGTAGAGCTCTGAGGAACTGCAGCCCAGAGAAACGTCTCGTAGTGTGAACACGGCCTTGTGCTGTGTGTGTATGTACTGTATATCCTTATAGATGGGTCATCTCCACTCCCACCAAGAGGGATAGGAAAATATTCCTGCCTAGTCCAGACTTTCTCAGCCAGGGTTCCTACAAAGGTTTCTAGGGGTTCCTTGAAAAATGGACAATTTCTATCTCTCAGTAACAACTGCCATCAGTGACCAGTAAGGGGGCAGTCTTCCCACTGATGACAATGTAAGAATGTCCATAAAGTCATGGATGAGCAAGTTTGGAGTGGAGGAACTTGACTGACCTGCACAGAGTCCTGACCTCAATCCGATAGAACACCTTTGGGATGAATTAGAGCGGAGAATGCAAGCCGGACCTTCTCATCCAACATTAGTGCCTGACCTCACAAATGAGCTTCTGGAAGAATAGTCAAACATTCCCATAGACATACCTAAAGCTTGTGGACAGCCTTCCCAGAAGTTGAAGCTGTTATAGCTGCAAAGGGTGGGCCAACTCAATATTCCACCGTTCTTCCACCGTTAAATGAAATTGGGATCTGCCTGCTGTCTCTGTGTGCGTGTCTTTGGTATGTGGCCTTCTCTATCTGTTGCCCTGTGTGTATAACCATGACGTTTTTTGTTGCTCTGGACTGTCTTACCTAAGTTTTATGTGTTGATCTTATCTTGGCCTCTGGCCTCTTGCTATTCTGACTTTAGAAGCAAAAAGTCCACTTTGATTGTTAGGCATTCTTATAGTCACTCATGATTAATTAATGAACTTCAACCCCACCCTTATAACAGTATAAATTTGAGCATCCTTAAGGGGGAGCACATTGCAATGGCTTCTATCCTTAAGGCTTCTATCTCTAATGCCGCGTACACACGGTCGTACTTTTCGTCTACAAAAGTCGGACAGCCTGTCCGACAGACTTCCGGCAGACTTTCGGTGGACTTGCGGCGGACTTGCGGCCTACTTTCTAACGAACGGACTTGCCTACACACGACCACACAAAAGTCTAACGGATTCGTACGTGATGACGTACACCGGACTAAAATAAGGAAGTTCATAGCCAGTAGCCAATAGGTGCCCTAGCGTGGCTTTTTGTCCGTCGGACTAGCACACAGACGAGCGGATTTCGGGGTCCGTCGTAGTTACGAAGTAAAGTTTTAAAACATGTTTCAAATCTAAAGTACGTCGGATTTGAGGCTAAAAAAGTCAGTTGAAAGTCCGGAGAAGCCCACACACGATCGGATTACCAGCCAGCTTTAGTCCATCAGCGTCCGTTGGACTTTTGTAGACGAAAAGTAGGACCGTGTGTACGCGGCATAGGTGATTCTTTCTACAAGTGATATGCACTTCATTCTCTGCACTTCAGCGATTGCACGAAGCAAACAAATATAGCAAACTGCACTGGAAAGCAGCTAACAGACTGCAGGTGACCCGTCTCTCTAATAAGCTCTCCTTCCACTCTGTAACATGCACTCTCTACCACTGCTTCTGACACTCCTGTCCTCTCTCCTCAAACTCTCTTACCTTCAACCCCCCCCCCCCTCTCCACCCCCCTGCTTATACATATCACCCTGCCTTCTGTCCTCTCCCTATTACTGCTCCTAACAACTCTTGCTCATTCTACACCCATATACTGATAAAACCTCCAGTACTCTGAGGCATGCCCCTTCACATAAATCACATTCCCACATTACCTCCCTCACCCTCCTGCTTCTCCTAATCTCTGGTGACATATCCCCAAACCCTGGGCCACCATCATCTGTCTTTGCCCAATGCTCCCATCCCCCTACACCCTCTGGCAGGAGCCGGAACCCACAGAACTTGGTCTCTATTCCAAAACCAGCCCCCCCTTTTCCTGTGCCCTTTGGAATGCACGTTCTGTCTGCAACAAACTCACCGCCCTTCACGACCTCTTTATCACAAATTCCTTTAACCTACTTGCCATTACTGAAACCTGGCTTCATGAATCAGATACTATTTCTCCTGCTTCCCTCTCCCATGGGGGCCTTCCCTGGACCCACTCCCCCAGGCCAAGTGGACGGAAGGGAGGTGGAGTGGGACTCCTTCTAGCCCCATGCAGCACCTATCAGGTACTTCACCCACCTCCCTCTCCGACACTCTCCTCTTTTGAGGCACACTGCATTCGTCTTTTCTCTCCCATTTCTATAAGAATTGCTGTCATCTACCGGCCCCCTGGACCAGTATCAGCCTTTCTTTTTTTTTTTTTTTTAAAGTTATTTTTATTGTAATTTCAAGGTAAATATAACAACAAAACAGAGCCTATTGGGCATACCCAGGCTCAGTCTTAAGAACTACACACTAATACAAAAAAACAACAAAAAAAAAAACCCACATATACATATATAAAAATATATATATATATTCTAAATAAACTACTGTACGCTCGACCACCTGCACAGAATATTCAAAGTAGTACCTCTAAATCCATGTATATCCTGTAATGCCCACTTTAGTCAAGTATCAGCCTTTCTTGATGACTTCTCTACCTGGCTACCCTACTTTCTCTCTTCTGAAATCCCCACAATTATTCTTGGGGACTTCAACATCCCTGTTAACACTAACACTACTATTACTTCTAAACTTCTCAGTCTAACCTCATCGCTTGACCTGAAGCAATGGATACAGGCTCCTACCCACTCCAACAGCAACACCCTTGACCTTGTCTTTTCCTATCTGTGCACTCCGTGTAACCTTTCCAACAATCCACTCCCACTCTCTGATCCCCACCTTATTAGTTTTGCTCTCTCCCTGTCTTCCACCTCTTCTCCCTCCAACCGCCTAACAGTTACACGTAGAAACCTTCGCCACCTCAACCCTTCTCTTCTCTGCTACTGATCACCTCTATGACAAAATCTCACCTCTGTCCTGCCCCAACCTAGCTACTTTCATCTACAACAGCTCACTGTCTTCCTCCCTAGACAAGCTTGCCCCCCTCACTACACGCAGAATTAGGCCCCGACTGCTACAACCCTGGCAAACAGATGACACCAGAAGTCTCAGAAAACGTAGCCGCGCTCTTGAGCGCCTGTGGCATAAGACTAAGACCCAGGAAGACTTCACACAATATAAATCTGCCCTCCTAAAATACTACTCCTGCCTTCACACTGCCAAACAGACCTACTTTATCACACTCATTAACACCTTCTCATCCAGTCCACATCAACTCTTCTCTACCTTCAACACTCTACTCTGTCCTCCACTGCCTCCACCCACCAACTCAATCACTGCCCAGGAGATTGCCAATCACTTCAAAACTAAGATTGATACAATTCATGAGGAGATCACCAATGCGCAAAAACCTCCCCCATGCAACACCCCATGTCCACAGACACAATCATTACTTCCCTCATTCAACCCTGCTACTACTACTGAGGTTGCTAAACTTTTATCTAACACTCATCTAACCACCTGCCCCCTGGATCCTGTTCCCTCGCAAATGCTATGCTCACCCTCTGACTCGATTCTACACTCTCTAACTCACATTTCCAACCTCTCCCTCTCTTGTGGCATCTCCCCAAACTCTCTAAAACATGCGCTAGTCACCCCCATACTTAAAAAGCCCTCACTGGACCCCACCAATCTCAACAACTTACGTCCCATCTCCTTACTCTCCTTCTCCTCCAAACTTCTTGAAAGACTGGTCTACAACCGACTAAGCGACCATCTGACCATGAATAAACTTCTTGATCCCCTTCAGTCCGGTTTTCGCCCTCAACACTCCACGGAAACTGCTCTCCTTAAACTTTCAAATGACCTACTAATGGCTAAAACCAGTGGACACTATTCTGTACTACTTCTCCTGGATCTCTCTGCTGCCTTTGACACAGTGGACCACACCCTCCTCCTCAAAAAACTCCACTCCTTTGGTCTCCGTGACTGTACTCTTCGCTGGTTCTCATCCTACCTATCCCACCGCTCCTTCAGTGTCACTTACAACTCTACTTCCTCCTCTCCTCTTCCTTTCTCCGTTGGGGTCCCCCAAGGTTCTGTTCTTGGACCTCTCCTTTTCTCAATCTACACCACCTCCCTGGGTCAGTTGATTGCCTCCCATGGCTTTCAATATCATCTCTACGCTGATGACACCCAAATCTATCTCTCCACCCCCCAGCTCTCTCCATCTGTCTCCTCATGCATCACCAACTTACTAGCAGACATATCAGCCTGGATGTCACATCACTTCCTCAAACTCAACCTCTCCAAAACCGAGCTCATGATATTTCCTCCCTCAGGTGCCACTTCCCCTGATTTCCCTGTCAATATCAACGGCTCAACTATCAACCCATCTCCCCACGCCAAGGTCCTAGGTGTAATCCTGGACTCTGAACTAACCTTTCGACCCCACATTCACAAAACTTGCCGCCGCAATCTCCGCAACATCTCTAAGATATGCCCCTTCCTAACCAATGTCACCACAAAGCTTCCCCATCTAACAACTGTACATTTAACTTCTCAATCAGCACATCACCCACAGTTATTACCTCTTGTATCTCTTGACCTTCCCTCTTAGATTGTAATCTCTAAAGGAGCAGGGCCCTCTGATTCCTACTGTATCAAATTGTATTGTATTGTCTACCCTCAAGTTGTAAAGCACTACATAAACTGTTGGCGCTATATAAATCCTGTATAATAATAATATTGAACCCTACGGACTAAGACTGGGATGCCATTAAAGTTCATGTGCGTGTAAAGGAAGGCATCCCAATACTTTTGGTAATATAGTGTACAGTATCTGTAAGGGGGTAAGTCTTCCCAAGGACCACCACACTATTGTATAATGAACACAGTGGCCTCCATCACCCATAAATAGAGGACGTTTGGAACCACCAGGACTCTTCCTAGAGCGTGCCGTCCAGCCAAACTGAGCGATTGGGGGAGAAGGACCTTAGACAGGGAGGTGACTAAGAACTCGATGGTCACTCTGACAGAGCTCCAGTGTTTCTCTGTGGAGAGAGGAGAACCTTCCAGAAAAACAACCATCTCTGCAGAACTCCACCAATCAGCCCTGTATGGTAAAGTGGCCAGACGGAAGCCACACCTCAGTAAAAGGAAACAGCCACCTGGAGTTTGCCAAAAGGCACCTGAAGGACTCACAGACCATGAGAGACAAAATTTTCTGGTCAGATAAAACAAAGATTGAACTCTTTGGCCTGAATAGCAAGTGTCATGTCTGGAGGAAACCAGGCACCCCTCATCACCTGGCCAATACCATCTCTACAGTGAAGCATGGTGGTGGCAGCATCAAGCTGTGGGGATGTTTTTCAGTGGCAGGAACTGGAAGACTAGTAAGGATTGAGGGAAAGATGAATGTAGCAATGTACAGAGACATCCTTGATGAAAACCAGCTCCAGAGTGCTCTGGACCTCAGACTGGGGCAAAGGATCATCTATCAACAGGACAACCACCCTAAGCACACAGCCAAGATAACAAAAGAAGTGGCTACGGGACAACTCTGTGAATGTCCTTGAGTGGCCCAGCCAGAGCCCAGACATGAACCCAATTGAACATCTCTGGAGAGATCAGAAAATGGCTGTGCACCGACGCTCCCCATCCAACCTGATGAAGCTTGAGAGGTCCTGCAAAGAAGAATGGGAGAAACTGCCCAAAAATAGGTGTGCCAAGCTTGTAGAATCATACTCAAAAAGACTTGAGGCTGCAATTGGGGCCAAAGGAGCTTCACCAAAGTATTGAGTAAAGCTTGTGATACTTATGTACATGAGGTTTATTGTTTTTAATAAATTTGCAAAGATTTCACACAAACATATTCACGTTGTCATTATGGAGTATTGTTTGTAGAACTTTGAGGAACATAAATGAAATACACTTTGGAATAAGGCTGTAATATAACAAAATTTTAATAAAGTGAAGTGCCGTGAATACTTTCCACTGCACTCTGTACCTTGCACTGTATATTATATACTTCTGACCACCGCATTCTGGCCCATTATTTATGGTCCACCCTAAACTGATGACCTATAAAGATTTTTTAACGTGTCGTTTATCTGAAACTGACGATTTTTCATCATAGCACCGGTATACACGTTTTTTTTTAAATTTTTTTATTCAATAGATATACAATTATCATTTTACCTTCAAAAAGATTGTAGGAAAAACATAAGGTAATAGTAAACGTAGAAATACAATTGGTAATGGAGACTAATTTCCTTTCCTTGAATTAACGTAATCTGAATTTTAGATCACACATGGAGGTTGGAAGCAGTAAAACGGCGGTCTGACCACCCGCCTGAACATTAACATATAGCAGATCATGACTGTACACAACATTGTGGCCACAGCAAAACTAGTGGCTATAAGGAGGTATTTTCCCCTGAAATACCTCCATCAGGAAACAGAAGGGATTTTGCAATACCACATTATGGCCACTAGATGGAGACAATGACCATAGGAAATCACTGTATGAAATAAAATACGACCAACATTGGTCACGGCTGGTCACATTCAATCAAACATTAAAAAAAAAAAAAAACAGACCTCTAATTATTTGCAAAGGTTTACACCACAAGATGCACTCAGCTAACAAAAGTTAGTGACACCATTTTTATTTTCTATTGCTATCGATGGTCAACACTTCATCCATGTCTTTGGTGATCTCTGATCTCCTTATAAACTGTTTCTTCCATGATGAAGATCAGCCATGGAGTATATCTGAGGTGTATATCAGGGTGTGCTTCTTCCCCACATGTCCAGCAACATTCATATAGAAGACATTTCCCGCACTCAGGGCACTAATACACCTCGAGGGTAGTGTGGGACCCCTCATGTACAGGAAGACAGGACTTCAGTGAGGAACAATTCCCTCACTCAGGACAGGAATATGGCTTCTCCTTTGTGTGCAATTTCTGATGTGTGTAAAGATGGGACTTCTGTGAAAAACATTTCCCGCACTCAGGACAGGAGAACGGCTTCTCCCCCGTGTGCAATCTCTGATGTCTGTAAAGATGTGACCTATCTGAAAAACATTTCCCGCACTTAGCACACGAATACGGTTTTTCTCCCGTGTGAGACCTCTGATGTGTGATAAGGTCTGCTCTTTGTACATAACATTTCCCGCACTCAGGACAGGAAAAAGGCCTCTCACCCGTGTGAGACCTTTGATGTGTGGTAAGAGTGGACTTCTGTGCAAAACATTTTCCGCACTCAGAGCAGAAATACGGTTTTTCCCCTGTGTGAGACCTCTGATGTGTGACAAGTTCTGCTTTCTCAACAAAACATTTCCCGCACTCAGAACAGGAATAAAGCCTCTCCCCCGTGTGAGACCTTTGATGTACTAAAAGATTGGACTTCTGTGAAAAACATTTCCCGCACTCAGCACAGAAATGCGTTTTTTCCCCCGTGTGAGACCTCTGATGTCTGACAAAATTGGATCTGTTTGCAAAAGATCTCCCGCACACAGGACAGGAATACGGCCTCTCACCTGTGTGCAATCTCCGATGTTTCGTAAGGTAGGATTTCTCTGAAAAGCATTTCCCGCACTCGGGGCAGGTATGTGGCCTCTCACCTGTGTGTATTCTTTTATGTACTTTAAAACTGCACTTAAAACGGAAACACTTCCCGCACTCAGTACAGGAAAACCTCTTATCTGTTGGAAGGACGGCACCGTCCCGCACAGTCTGAGGTTCCTCAGGATAAGAGGAATACGATGGTCCAGCACTGTCCCGCACAGTCTGAGGTTCCTCAGGATAAGAGGAATACGATGGTGCGGCACCGTCCCGCACAGTCTGAGGTTCCTCAGGATAAGAGGAATACGATGGACCGGCACCGTCCCGCACAGTCTGAGGTTCCTCAGGATAAGAGGAATACGATGGACCGGCACCGTCCCTCACAGTCTGAGGTTCCTCAGGATAAGAGGAATACGATGGTCCGGCACCGTCCCGCACAGTCTGAGGTTCCTCAGGATAAGAGGAATACGATGGTCCGGCACCGTCCCGCACAGTCTGAGGTTCCTCAGGATAAGAGGAATACGATGGTCCATCTACACTGTGTGGTGCCGGATGGACATTTGAGGTAGTCGGGTTTTCTCCTGGACTATACTGTGTGATGTCCTCATCTTCTACTTTACAGTCTGGAGACAAAGTGAGACAATCCTCTGAGGTTTTCCTCATCTCCCGTCCATCTACTAAAATAGAAATACAAAGATTATTACTAGACATGAGCAGATTGGTTCCCCTAAACCAGGACTCCGCCCACATCAGGCAGCTTTGTCTCTGAGGATCTTACAATTCCACCCTCAAGGTAACTAGTAAATGGGTCCTCTGATCTCCTACCAGTTCATTTCTTTATTAATGGACCTTAGTGAGAGAGTGAGGAAACAACGAGAACTGTCTTTTATAGGAGTGACAGTGATGAGGGGATTATAGGACGAGTGTCCCCACCCCCTCTATCACTCATCTTGTGAACCCAAGAAGTCCTGTAATTCCTTATTTAGTCCATGATTTAGTAATGAATAACAGCGGGGCTGAGCCTCACCAGAGGTCAGAGAGTGAGGATGGGGGGAGAACAACCAAGATGAAGACTGGACTGATCCTGAAGACCACCATCATTGGGTTATTGACTCCTCCCTCATTATAACTTTCTGTTTAAGGTTCCAAAGTTGTTGGCACAATATTATCAACATGTAAATGTCTGTGCTCCAATCAAATCATTATTGTCAGTACTGTATTATTATAATTTAAGTCCAAAATTAAGAAAATGTTTAAGTCCTGTAATTAGGTGGACCCTCCTTAGGAACAAAATCTCCCCTTGTCCTGCTAAACCCAGGCATGAGGCAGAAGACCAGAAGGCCCTTGCCCCAGGTACTTAGGTTGAGTAATGCCTATGGCAAAAATCAACATTTTACTACCAGCTGAACCCCAGAATCTACATAAATCCAGTCTTGATACATAAATTGTGTCTGCAGCACAGAGAAGGAAGATTATCCAAAAGAAATACAGGAATACAGGACGGGGAACACAGCTCAGGAAAGTGACCAGAGTATTTCAGGCTGATATCACCCAGTCCTTGCCCTACTCTGGACCAATCAGTGAGCAGTATGGGTGGAGGAATGTATTTAGTATTTTTGACCCACCTGTGCTGATCTCTGTAGGAGTGTCCTCCTCTATAAATGTCACCGTTATTCCATCCTCCTCCATAGACTGCTGATCATCCCTCACATACCTCTCTTCTTCTTCTTCTTCTTCTGCTTTAACCTCAACTTTAGGACCTCTATAGTTTCCACACTGAATATAAAATAATAATGACACCAATTGTAACAATGCAGATAATGTACAGATCTTAACGATACTGTCAGTGATTGTTCCTCCCCTACTTGATCATGCTGGAGGATGGTGTGATCTTCCTGTGTGGAATCCCGGGAATACAGAGGACGGGGACATCTCTCTGGTGGGTTCCCATTACTGGATCCATCTGTAGGAAACACACACACTGACTGAATACATTGTTTCTATGTGTTTATCAGATGATGGGGGATCTAGGTGGACCCTCCGTACTGCTCTCTCCTTTACAATAAAGTCTCCTCTTACCCGGTGATGTGAGGGGCGGCTGATTGTCCATCATGACGTCCTTGTAGAGATCCTTGTGTCCTTCTAAATACTCCCACTCCTCCATGGAGAAATAGACAGTGACATCCTGACACCTTATAGGAACCTGACACACACAATGATACAGTCACCATCCAGACACATCCTTTGTCTGTTAGTGGATAATGTCCCAGAATTCCCGGCACCGCTCACCTCTCCTGTCAGCAGCTCCATCATCTTCTTGGTGACTTCTAGAATCTTTGGCATATTATGTCTCTCAGGTATTAGGGAGTCACATGGAGGCACTGTGATGGTCATATGATCACCTGACTTCAGAGGAAAATTCTGTATTGAAAAAACAATAAGAATATAATGTTAGAATCCCAGAATCCTCCTCACCTCTCCGGTCAGTTTTTATTAATAGAGATAAGAGTGATGTCATGTGACCTCCCAGAATCCTCCTCACCTCTCCGGTCAGGTCTGTGTTTTATTAATAGAGATAAGAGTGATGTCATGTGACCTCCCAGAATCCTCCTCACCTCTCTGGTCAGGTCTGTGTTTTATTAATAGAGATAAGAGTGATGTCATGTGACCTCCCAGAATCCTCCTCACCTCTCCGGTCAGGTCTGTGTTTTATTAATAGAGACAAGAATTGTCACGGACTTTGGGCTGGAGGAGAACCATGGCCTGGAGAACTCTGTGTTATAATGTGTTCTTAAGTTATACAGAGCTGGTCACTAATTGCTTGTGGCTTCCTATGCAAGTTAGTCCGGTGAGCTGGATTGTCTAAGGAGGTCATTGTTATGATAATAGGACTAGCTCTACTGTGTAAGGTGACCTTTGTCTGAGATAATGGGAGTAGCCCTTATCTGATGGTTTGCTGTATAAATTCAGTGTGTTTCTAAAAATAAAGCAGTTCATCTTCTGGTGTACTCCAAGACTGGTGTTGTCTGGTCCTTGGGGTTCCTATAACCAGATCCATTGGTCTCGTGTTCTAATGCCCCGTACACACAGTCGGACTTTGTTCGGACATTCCGACAAAAAAAGCCTAGGATTTTTTCCGACGGATGTTGGCTCAAACTTGTCTTGCATACACACGGTCACACAAAGTTGTCGGAAAATCCGATCATTCTGAACGCGGTGACGTAAAACACGTACGCCGGGACTATAAACGGGGCAGTGGCCAGTAGCTTTCATCTCTTTATTTATTCTGAGCATGCGTGGCACTTTGTCCGTCAGATTTGTGTACACCTGATCCGAATTTCCGACAACGGATTTTGTTGTCGGAAAATTTTATCTCCTGCTCTCCAACTTTGTGTGTCGGAAAATCCGATGGAAAATGTCCGATGGAGCCTACACACGGTCGGAATTTCCGACAACACGCTCCGATCGGACATTTTCCATCGGAAAATCCGACCGTGTGTACGGGGCATAAGACTTGGGAAGCAGCTTCTTGGTGGAAATACCCAACAGGGTGTCCGGAGTCCGTCACAGGAGTGATGTCATGTGACCTCCCAGAATCCTCCTCACCTCTCCGGTCAGCAGGAAGATGATCTGCAGGGTGAGGTCTAGGATCTTCTCAGTCATGTGACTCCGGTCCCCCTCCATCCTCATTGGTGCCGTCATTTGATCTATACAGGTCTCCTTGTAGACGGAAAACTTTGAGAAATGAAAGAAAGAATAATTTGGATGGTATTGGTCACACAATAATAGGATGTGGGGGGGGGGGGGGGGGGTAATAGGAGGGCTCCTATACATTTAAGAACTACTGACCCCCTGTGAACTTATTCAGTTTGGACTGTTTAGTGTTACATTTTCAGGGTCCCGGGACCCTCATGGCCCACCGGACCAAAAATTCCCTTTTCTCTGTTTGGTTTCTGAACTGGTTTTGATTTGTTTCAGATCTGCAGACAAGGAATGATAACTACAATCCTTCTTTTGACTTGTCTTGCTCTGAGGCAGTGCTGTGAGGTCAATGTAGGGTCATCATGATGTCCAGGAAGGGGAACTTGCTGACAACTCGCCGGAGTTCTGCACTAATCTAGATTATTGCCAGAACTCGGTCTAGAAGGCTCCAATCTCTGATAGGAGTGATGTCACTGTCACTCTCTGCAGTAAGAGAAGAGATTGGATAGCAGGAGGAGGCTGCTGGTGGAAAAGAGAGCTATAGGGAAGGATTCTGTTCTCATTCCTAGAATGGCAGCCCAGTGTGGGTAGGAGGAGGACAGCAGGGGGGTGAGGAGTTTGTTCTCTTGGTTGACAAGTATACTGTAATATCCAGGACTTTGTACAGAGTGGTTGTGGGTTCCTGGGGCTCTGAAATTAAGCACTGGGTACTGCCAGAGCCTGTGTAATTAAAGGGCATTGGACTGCCTGCCCTGAAGCAAGGCACTGATCTCTAAACACACGTTAGGTGAGGCTGTGCAAACAGACCTCCTCAAAGAAGGAGTGCCCAGCGAGGGGTGAAGGACTGCCCTTCTTTATTATTATTATTCTGTTACTTTCCTTGCAGGAGTTCTGTAACAAGGTCTGTAAAGTAAGTGTAAAGTAAGTGCAGATGGTAGGACCATCATAGACTAAGAGCCACCCTACTTCCTCCTGAAGCCTTACAGTCTCATTTTCCCTCAGAGCTCTGCTGTCCCTATCAAGGGCCCAGAGTCCTTCAGCCTCACTACTCCTTCAAAAACCTTCAGCCTCACTACCCCCTCAGAGCCCTTCAACGCCACAATTTTCTCAGGGGTCCCAAAGTCCTTCAGCCTCCGTTTCCCCCCCCCCCCTCCACAACTCCCCTAATTTCCTCAGAACCCTCAGTATTTTCCTCCCTCTGACACCAGTGATGAAACATGTTCTTCATGGCAGGCCGGGGAATGTTTTGATGGCTGCATATTGTAATGGTTGCCCATTTGATGCCTGTGTAATGTAATAATTGCCCTTTGTAGGCCATGTATGGTCATTGTCATGTCTATTTATTTTCAGTGCTGTGTGTTTGGAGGACCGTATTACTAGAATTTTCTCTCCAAAATTAAGACAATATTCCGGCCCCGTAAGTGGGAAAATGATCTGGCTCTGGAGGTGTTAATCTACGTTTCTACACTATATATGTGTATCATCATCTGCTGGAGATAAAAAGACATCACAGTGACTATGGAGGAAGAGGACGGACATGACGGGGGGGGGTTACTGGGTGTAAATATCAAATAATATCTTATTACCTCCTCTGCTGCCAAGTTCCAGCAATGTCTCCTCTCTACTTCCTTCAGACTCACCTCTCACCTTGAACTTCCTATTTGTACTCTTACATCACTTCCTGTCTTCCATAGAGACTTCCTGTCTGGGTAGAAATTAGATCACCACCTTGTGGAGCTCAGAGGAACTGCAGCTCCAAGAAATGTCTCGTAGTGTGCACACAGCCTTGTGCTGTGTGTGTATGTATGTATTATTATTATTTTTTTTTTTTTTTTATAAATTCTTTATTTTTCAACAACCATGAATCACATGCCACTTGTAACATTTCTTCTCAGACATCTTATCGATATATACAAATTCATTTTTCCATAATATAGCTTTTTCACTCGTTTCATTACCAATTGATTCTAAAACTCTTCTGTCCCAGGGGCAAGGCATATAGTTCCCCCTTTTCCATTTCCCCCACCCCCATTGCCCCCCCCCCACCCCCCAAAAAAAAAAAAAAAAAAAATATTAATTTGCCCCCCCCCCCCACGGGGAGGGAGGGGGGGACCCCTCTCCTCAGGTCCCTTCGGTCTTATATGTCCCCCTTCTCCTATTCTCTATTTCTATATTCTACCAGGGGAGACCAAGTCCTCCGGTATTTCTCGTCTTGGTCTTTCAGCATCATCGTCAATTTTTCCATTTGTTGAATTTCTGTAATTCTAGCCCACCACTGAAATTTAGTCGGGGGGGCTGTACTCTTCCAGAGAGCCGGGATACACGCCCTTGCGGCGGTGAGAAGGTGTTTGAGCAGAGATCTCTTGTATTTTTCCGCCGACAGAGGGACATCATTTAATAAAAATGCAGCCGGGTTGCTCCCAAGGGACACACCTGTAACATCCTTAATCGTTTCCTCAACTGTTTCCCAGAAGCCTTTAATATCCTCACATTCCCAGAATATATGTATCATCGTTCCCTCCCCCCTCCTACAACGCCAACATCTATCTGATACTTGCGGGTAAATTTTATGAAGGACTGCTGGTGTTCTATACCATCTGGTAAGAATTTTATATCCTCCCTCTTGGTATCTACTGGCAATTGATGTTTTATGTACTGATTTTAATATTTTCGTCTTCTGCTTTTGAGTAAACGTTACTCCAAGCTCTCTCTCCCAGGCTAGCATGAAATTGAGCTCCTGTGTCACTTCCGGGCATATTAATGTTTCGTAAAAATATGATAAAGAATGTCTGATACTTTCACCATTTAGACAGGTCTGTTCAAACCTAGTCAGCTCCCTTATTACTGAAAATTTTTTATTTTTTGAGCGAATATACGCTCCTAGCTGCATAGCCCTGAAATAGTCCAAGTCCTCTGTTACCTCACCCTCTATCTCGCCTCTTGTCATCAAGCGGCGGTCCCTAGAGAAGTCAATCAGCCTGCTCTTCCCTTTATGTTTTATTGCTTCATACCTCCGATCGGTTAAACCTGGTAGGAAGTCCGGGGCACCCAGTACCGGTGTCATTGGGCTCGGAGTTGGTGAAAGATTTGTTTTTTTGAAAATCATGTAGATAAAGCGGATAGTTGCCCCTGTTAGCGGGTGTTTTTTCACTATGGTGGGTAATTCTGATTTTTTAATCCATGCTATTCCTTCCAATGGAATTTTAGACGTCGCCTGTTCTAGCTGTATATGCGGTTTCCTTACCGAGGCACACCATTCCACCACTCTCGCTAGTTGTAGGGCTTCCCAGTAATGTACTGGGTCTGGGAAACCAATACCTCCTTTCCCTTTTGGGAGTACTAGGATGTTTCTCCTTATTCTTGCTGGTTTCCCTGCCCATATGAACCTTAGAAATCCTGATCTGAGGTCCTTAAGAAAGTTTGATGGGATCTTTATTGGTAACGTTTGAAACAAATAGAGAATTCTGGGCATCACGTTCATCTTTATAATATTTGTCCTTCCAAACCAGGTAAAGATATCTCTGTCCCATCTCCTGAAATCTTGTTTAATTTGTCTTAACAATGGGGCATAGTTTAGTTCAAACATTCTGCTAAGCTTCTTTGAGATTTTAGTCCCCAGATAATTTATATGGGAATCTGTCCACCTAAAATTAAATTGTGCTTTTATCCGATGTATTTCAATTGTATCCATCTCCAATCCCATCGCTTCGGACTTCGTGTAGTTTACCTTATAATTTGCTAACTCCCCATACTCATTGATCTCACTTAGAAGGGAAGGGAGGGATATAATTGGAGAGGTTATGAAGAAGATCAAGTCATCAGCATATGCTGCTAGTTTGTGTTCCTCTCCCTTCGTCTTAATACCCCTAATATTGCAATCCGCTCGTATTTTCCTTAGGAATGGTTCCAGTGTGAGTATGAAAATAATTGGTGAGAGAGGACACCCCTGTCGCGTTCCATTCTGGATCTCAAAGGGATCCGATAGCCTGTCATTGACCTTAACCCTTGCACTTGGGACTGAGTAGAGGTTTGAGAACCAGCTCAACATTCCCTCCCCCAGTCCAATATGTTGTAGGGTTGTTTTAAGAAAAATCCAATCAACCCTATCAAAAGCTTTTTCTGCATCTGCCGAGAACAGTACAAGGGGTTCCTGTCTGCTCTGTACTGTATATATTGCATTTATTACTCTTTGTGTGTTTTCCCTACCCTCCCTTCCTGCCGTGAATCCCACCTGGTCTGGATGAATCAATGCCGGGATATGTTCTTCTAGTCTTAGCGCCAGGATTTTAGAAAAAATTTTCAAATCCACGTTGAGTAGCGCAATTGGCCGATAGCTAGAGCATTGGGATGGGTCCTTTCCTTCCTTAGGAATTACTGCTATATGTGCCATCAAAGTTTCTTTAGGTATCCTCCGCCCTTCCCGTAGGGAGTTAAAGGCCGCTACAAACCTTGGGGCCAGTTTCTCAGCGAAAAATCTATAATACGTCAGAGTGTACCCGTCTGGGCCCGGGGCTTTCCCTACTTTTAGCAGGTTTATTGCTTTTTTAAATTCTTCTATTGAGATTGGTGCGTCTAAGTCTCTTATTACCTCGTCTTTTAACCTTGGCATTTCTGAGTTGTTTAGATATTCTTTTGCCCTTTCTTGTTTATTTCTGCACCTGTGTGGGGGCTGATGGCCCTCCAACTGGTACAACCCCTCATAATACCCCTTAAAGATCTGTGCCATCTCCTGTGATGATTTCGCCATACTCCCCTGCTGTGTTTTAATACCCGACAAATGGGATGGTTTTGTAGCATCCTTAAGGGCCTTTGCCAGCATCCTACTTGGTTTATTCCCAAATTCATATAGTGTCCGCCTTCCCAATTTCAGTTTTGCTTTAGCCTGTTCGATGAGGAGCAAGTTCAGGTCCCCTCTGAGGCCCCCTAGTTTCTCCTCTGACACCTGTGTATGAGATTCTTTATGTTTCAGCTCTACTGCCCTAATTTTTCCGAGCAGATCCTCAACCCTTGCGTTAAGCTCCTTCTTCCTATGCGCCCCGAGTGATATCAGAACACCCCTCATCACGCACTTATGTGTCTCCCATACGCAAAATGGGGTGACCTCACTCGACTCATTTGTCAGGAAAAAGGAGTCCAACTCCTGGTTAAGTTTTTGCTCATACTCCTTGTCTTTTAATAGAGTTTCATTAATCTTCCAGTGCCATTCCCGGCGTTCGTCCTCCCCCAAAATCAGCGTACAATCTGTCGGGGCGTGGTCTGAAAGGGTAAATGAACCTATTTCTGCGCTCACCAGTGATGTTATGGCTGACTGCGATATCATAACATAATCAATGCGCGTGTATGTTTTATGCTTTGCCGAGTAAAACGTATAGTCCCTGTCCTGGACATGGATTGACCTCCATGTGTCTATTACTTGCAGATTACTAAATAATTTCTTAATTCTTCGTATTTTTGTCGCGGAGAGATGTGAGGCTCCCCTTGACGTGTCCAGGAGCGGGTCTAATGCAAAATTTAGGTCGCCTCCTATCACTAAAATACCCTCCTTGTGTTGGTGTACCATTTGTAGACAAGTCTCCAGGTAATTCACCTGGTCTTCATTTGGAAGGTAAAGGTTCACCAATGTGATCCTCTGTGGTCCCAATTGTCCCTTTACAATTAAAAGGCGACCCTCCTCATCTGTGACTACCTTCAACTCTTCCCATGGAATTTGTTTTGAGATTATAATTGATACTCCATTGGTTTTGGAACTCGGAGATGTACTATGATAGGCTGTAGAGAATTTATAATTTCCAAGTTTTGGTATTCTGTCCCTTCTAAAGTGTGTCTCTTGGAGGAAGCCAATCTGCGTCCCCAACCTTCCCATCTCCGCAAGCAGCCTAATCCGCTTCTCCGGGATGTTCAATCCCTTGACATTGTATGAGGTGAATTTTATTCTGGTCATGTTTCCTTCCTTTCTTAACCTTTCTTTTTGCGGTCTATTAGAATTTACGAGGAGAGAAGTCCCCCCTCAGAAACCCCAGGAGGAAGAGAAAAAAAAAAAAAAAAAAAAAAAAAAAAGGGAAGACCCCCCTTATACCAATTGGAGGTCACCCTCCGAACGGCGCGAAACCTCGGTGCCGTTTGGCGGAGGAAAAAAAAAAAAAAAAAAAAACCCCTTTTGAAGACGCCTCCAACTTTCCCTCCACTCGGAGGGGAGACGTCTATTGTGGGCGAGTGCCCCTGAGCACAAAAAGTTTGAGTATCTGTATATCAAAAAGAACCACAGCGGCACGCTCATTAGTAATATCTACGAGTGAAACAGCCAAGGAGAAAGACCCTGTAATGTTGTCAATCAGTTACCCTACTATATTTCCATTTCCATACTTGTGTTCCGCTTATTAACATATAGAACCATTCGCTCCCTCCCTCTCCCTCCTCCCCCCCTCATCCATCTCCTTCCCCGCTCCTTACTCCCAAATGTCCCATATCTCACCCCCCTCCATCCCTGTTCTCCCCCCCCCCTAGCACCCCCCCCTCCGCCCTCCCCGGTAAACCGAGGTGTTTAAAGGGCAAAAGGGGAGGGGACCCAGGGGAGGGGGGAGAGGGGGGGGGAGGAGAGGAGAAAAAAAAAAAAAAAAAAAAGCTCTCAACTTCCTCTATTTCTTAGGGGACCCTGAGGATCCTTATCCCTTAATGTGAAAATTTATATACAGCCAAAAAACATATTATTTAGTGTCATATATCCCTTCCCCTTCTCCCTCCCCCCTCCCCCCTTTTATACCCTCCCCCTTACTTCCATATATACAACCATTGTAACATGTGTAACCACCAAAACCTCCATGTTAGGTGTCATAATGCAACCTATCCTTATTGCTCTAAAAAAAAAAAAAAAAAAAAAAAAAAAAAAAAAAAACACACACACCTTCCAACCAAACACTTCTTATACATCCTGTGCTTCTAAATTCTCGTGGCATATTCTCACCAGAACACAGCAATAAATCCACCCAAATCCACCCACTTAACTGTACCCACCCCTGTGATATGTACACAAAAAAAAAAAAAGCTCTCAACTTCCTCTATTTCTTAGGGGACCCTGAGGATCCTTATCCCTTAATGTGAAAATTTATATACAGCCAAAAAACATATTATTTAGTGTCATATATCCCTTCCCCTTCTCCCTCCCCCCTCCCTGTATTATTATTATTTAAGGTACTTACATAGCACTGTCAATTTAAGCAGCACTTTACATATACATTGTACAGTCACATCAGTCCCTACCCTCAAGGAGCTTACAATCTAAGGTCCCTAACTCACATTCATACATACATATACTAGGGGCCAATTTAGACAGAAGCCAATTAACCTACCAGCATGGGAGGAAACCGGAGTACCTGGAAAAAACCCACGCAGGCACAGGGGGAACATGCAAACTTCATGCATGTAGTGCCATGGTTGAGATTTGAACCAGAGACCCTTTTTACTGCCAGGCAAGAGTGCTATCCACTACATCACTGTGCCACCCATATGTACTGTATATCCTTATAGATGGGGTCAACTCCACTCCCACCAAGGGGGGTAGGAATATATTAATGCCTAGTCCAGACTTTCTCAGCCAGGGTTCCTACAAAGGTTTCTAGGGGTGCCTTGAAAAATAAACAATTTCTATCTCTCAGTAACAACTCACTGCCATCAATGATCTGTATGGCGGGCAGTCTTCCCACTGATGACAATGTAAGAATGTCCATAAAGTCATGGATGAGCGAGTTTGGAGTGGAGGAACTTGACTGGCCTGTACTGAGTCCTGACCTCAACCCGATAGAACACCTTTGGGATGAATTAGAGTGCAGACTGCGAGCCAGGCTTTCTCATCCAACATCAGTGCCTGACCTCCCAAATGCGCTTCTGGAAGAATAGTCAAACATTCCCATAGACACACTCCTAAACCTTGTGGACGGCCTTCCCAGAAGAGGTGAAGCTGTTATAGCTGCAAAGGGTGGACCAACTCAATATTAGACCCTATGGACTAAGACTGGGATGCCATTAAAGTTTATGTGTGTGTAAAGGCAGGTGTCCCAATACTTTTGGTAATATAGTGTACAGTATCTGTAAGGGGGTAAGTCTTCCCAATGACCACCACACTAATGTATCATGTGTTTTAGATATAGTAACTTTTAGCAGGGGTTCCCTGAGACCGGGAAGTTATTTCAGGGGTTCCCCTGCGTTGAAAAGGTTGAGAAAGGCTGCATTAGAGTGTGTTGTAGCTGCTGTTTTACTGATTTTAACATATTGTTCTTTTACAGTTTCTGTTTCTCTAGCTATAGGTAAACATATTTTTTATTTTAATACACTCTTATTATTTTCATTATAATTTAAAAAAAAATCAGTTCCAAACCAGATTTTAAAACTGCAAAAAAAAAAAAGAAGATGAACCAAAAAAAGTTGCAGTTTTAAAATTCTCCACAAGGTGGTAATCTCGTGTATAGTCAATGGAACACAAAGACAAGAGGTAAAAGCAGGTACAGAGAGGAAGTGATGTCATACAGACAGGAAGTTCCGGGTCAGAGGTGAGTTGGGAGGAAGTAGAGAGGAGACATTGCTGGAACTGGCATGAGAGGTAATAAGATATTATTTTATATTTACACCCAGTAACCCCCCGTCATGTCCGTCCTCTTCCTCCATAGTCACTGTGATATGTGTGTTATGGTTTATAGACCGGATACATCCTAAATATAGAACCATTTATTAGAGGTCGACCGATATATCGGCCGATATTTGGCATTTTTTACTTAATCGGCATCGGCCGATTGTGCTGATAAAAAAGGCCGATTGTAACTTCAGCCGTGACTTGCAAATGACTTCTGTAATAGAAGTTAATGCAAGTTGCCTGACATTATCTGTGGAAAGATTCTCTCCTCCTCTGGGCAGCCTGCCAAATCTGATAAGAAGATACATTGTATCTTTCAGGTTCTTTTTATCAATAGACTGTTGGAGAAGTTTTCAGTTTAACCATTTAAAGACTAAATCTTTTCTGACACTTGTTGCTTACAAGTAAAAATCCTGTATTTTCTGCTAGAAAATCACTTAGAACCCCCAAACATTATATATATTTTTTTAGCAGAGACCCTAGGGAATAAAATAGTGATTGTTGCAATATTTTATGTCACACGGTATTTGCGCAGCGGTCTTTAAACGCAATTTTAAAAAAAAATACACTAATGAATTAAAAAAAAACCTAAGCAGTAAAGTTAGCCCATTTTTTTTCGTCCAAAAGTTTTGATTACCTGTTTTTGTGTATTTAATATTTAAGATAGTTTTTTTTTTTTGTTTTCTAAATTATACATACAAGTGAACTGATTGGAGGTTTGTTTTGTTTAATGTTTAAATGAAAAAAAAATTCTGTATTACTTAAGGCTGCTTTCACACTGGAGCGGGCATGCGTTGATGGTAAAACGCTGCTAGTTTTAGCGGCGCTTTACCGTCATTTTAGAGGCGCTATTCGGCTGCTAGCGGGGCGCTTATAACCCAGCTAGCGGCCGAGGAAGGGGTTAAATGCGCCCCTGAAGCGCCGCTGCCAAAACGCTTTGCAGGCGCTTCGGCAGCGGTGCGCATTCATTTCAATGGGCAGGAGTGGTGGAGCAGCGGTATACACCGCTCCAAAGATGCCGTTTGCAGGACTTTTTTTTACATCCTGCCAGCGCATCGCCTCAGTGTGAAAGCACTCGGGATATCACACTGAGACTGCAGGGGAGCCGTTTTACAGGCACTTTACAGGTGCTATTTTTAGCCCAAAAGCGCCTGAAAAACGCCCCAGTGTGAAAGGGGTCTAACTGTTAAATTATATGAGATGAAGGGAAAAAAGAAAAAAAAAAAAATCGGCCAAATATATCGGCCCAAAAAAATCGGCATCACATATCGGCCATCGGCCACCGCGATTTCTAAATATCGGCATCGGCCAGAGAAAAACCCATATCGGTCGACCTCTACCATTTATCCAACTGTCCATCCAGAGCCTCTGATTTATAGACCGGATACATCCTAAATATAGAACCATTTATCCAACTGTCCATCCAGAGCCTCTGGTTTATAGACCAGATACATCCTAAATATAGAACCATTTATCCAACTGTCCATTCAGAGCCTCTGGTTTATAGACCATATACATCCTAAATATAGAACCATTTATCCAACTGTCCATCCAGAGCCTCTGGTTTATAGACCAGATACATCCTAAATATAGAGCCATTTATCCAACTGTCCATCCAGAGCCTCTGGTTTATAGACCGGATACATCCTAAATATAGAACCATTTATCCAACTGTCCATCCAGAGCCTCTGGTTTATAGACCGGATACATCCTAAATATAGAACCATTTATCCAACTGCACATCCAGAGCCTCTGGTTTATAGACCGGATACATCCTAAATATAGAGCCATTTATCCAACTGTCCATCCAGAGCCTCTTGTTTATAGACTGGATACATCCTAAATATAGAACCATTTATCCAACTGTCCATCCAGAGCCTCTGGTTTATAGAACAGATTCATCCTAAATATAGAACCATTTATCCAACTGTCCATCCAGAGCCTCTGGTTTATAGACCGGATACATCCTAAATATAGAACCATGTATCCAACTGTCCATCCAGAGCCTCTGGTTTATAGACCAGATACATCCTAAATATAGAACCATTTATCCAACTGTCCATCCTGAGCCTCTGGTTTATAGACCGGATACATCCTAAATATAGAGCCATTTATCCAGCTTGTCTCTGGTTTTCTTGGAGTTGGATATACAGAGGAAGAAGATCGAACAACAGTTCAAACTCAGTTTACAATTTTCCCTTATCTGGAATCAAACCTTTCCTTCTCAGTTGTTCCTTTCTTTGGTCTGATGACCACCATATAAACTGTACTATTTAACTACCCAACAGAGTCTGGGAGAAGGTTCTGCTATAAGTTCATGGCTTGGCTGTTAGCTTATAACAGGAAGGTAAATGCAGCCAAAATAAAGCATACTGACCATAGGGAGCTGGAAGCAATTCTGTGATGCTATATACCTTACATCAGTGACAGTGAAAAGGTTAAACCACCAAGGTCTGCAGAGCAGGACTAAGAGGTCTACATTTTGGATTTGAGTTGTACTTAAAGGGTAATCTCTGGTTTTATTTCAGATCATTGAAAATGAGGCCTGTAATATAGTATAACAAGAGGTTCAGGAGAGACCTATGAGATCAATATATTATTCATTGATAGAGAGGAGTGTCCTGTTTAAATCACATGACCAAATCAATAGGCATGGACCAAGACCAAAGCCAAGTGACTGAGAGGATATTAGACCTCACCCTGGAGATCATCTACCTGCTGACCGGAGAGGTGAGGAGGATTCTGGGAGGTCACATGACATCACTCTTATCTCTATTAATAAAACACAGACCTGACCGGAGAGGTGAGGAGGATTCTGGGAGGTCACATGACATCACTCTTATCTCTATTAATAAAACACAGACCTGACTGGTAAAATATGGAGGATTCTAGGAAGTCTTTAGTGATAATTTTCTCCATTTACTCAGGATTACACAGTAGTGAAGAAAATGTCTGGCGATCCATTAACACCCAGCAGCCATCTTCACAGGACATCACCCATCACAGTGCTTTCACCTCACTGCCTGAAAAAGATTCTAGAAGTCACCAAGAAGATGATGGAGCTGCTGACAGAAGAGGTGAGCGGTGCCGGGAATTCTGGGACATTATCCAGTAACAGACAAGGGATGTGTCTGGATGGTGACTGTATCATTGTGTGTGTCAGGTTCCTATAAGGAGTCAGGATGTCACTGTCTATTTCTCCATGGAGGAGTGGGAGTATTTAGAAGGACACAAGGATCTCTACAAGGACGTCATGATGGAGAATCAGCCGCCCCTCACATCACCGGGTAAGAGGAGACTTTATTGTAAAGGAGAGAGCAGTACGGAGGCTCCACCTAGATCCCTCATCATCTGATAAACACATAGAAACAATGTATTCAGTCAGTGTGTGTGTTTCCTACAGATGGATCCAGTAATGGGAACCCACCAGAGAGATTTCCCCGTCCTCTGTATTCCCGGGATTCCACACAGGAAGATCACACCATCCCTCATCATCATCAGGTAGGTGGGAACTGGGCAACTAGAACAGAATTCTAACCTATGGGAAGACATTCTTTTATGTAATCTCTTGTTCCGTTTTACACATATATTCTATCATCTTTGGGGTTTAGGATGAGGAACCGAAAGACATCAAAGCTGAGATTAAAGAGGAAGAAGAAAAGATGTTGATGAGTGGAGCTCAGCAGTCTATGGGAGGGGGAGGTCCTCTGTATTCCTGGAATTCCACACAGGAAGATCACACAATCCATCACCATTACAAGGTTGGTTGAATGTGTGAATCTTTCTATATGTGATGTCACAATATATAATCTTATGTTTTAAGTTTCTATCATTTTCTTGGTTTAGGGTGAAGATCTGATAGATATAAAAGCTGAGGTTAAAACAGAAGAAGAAGAGACGTATGTGAGGGATGATCTGCAGTCTATGGAGGAGGATGGAATAACTGGGACATTTATAGAGGAGGACACTCCTACAGAGATCAGCACAGGTGGGTCATTAATAGTAAATACATTCACTATATAATATATATATTGCACTTTACATAGTCCTAACACCTTCTCTATATACTCTATGTTGTACATTACATACTCCTGACTTCAGGTCTCTCCCCTCTACACACTACTATATATATATACACATAATATGTATTTTTTTTTGCTACACCCATTTACCAGCTGGACATTTTATATCTGATGATTTGATTGGAGAACAGACTTTTACATGATGATAATAATGTGATAACATCCTCACACTTTGGAACCTTAAACAGAAAGTGATAATGAGGGAGGAGTCAATAACCCAATGATGGTGGTCTTCAGGATCAGTCCAGTCTTCATATTTGTTGTTCTCCCCCCATCCTCACTCTCTGACCTCTGGTGGGGCTCAGCCCCGCTGTTATTCGTGACCAAATCATGGACTAAATAAGAAAGTTCAGGACTTCTTCTTGGGTTGGGAAGATGGTAACCTTAAGGGTGGAATTGTAAGATCCTCAGAAACAAAGCTGCCTGATGTGGGCGGAGTCCTGGTTTAGGGGAACCAATCTGCTCATGTCTAGTAATAATCTTTGTGTTTCTATTTTAGTAGATGGAGGGGAGATGAGGAAAACCTCAGAGGATCGTCTCACTTTGTCTCCAGACTGTAAAGTAGAAGATGAGGACATCACACAGTATAGTCCAGGAGAAAACCCGACTACCTCAAATGTCCATCCGGCACCACACAGTGTAGATGGACCATCGTATTCCTCTTATCCTGAGGAACCTCAGACTGTGCGGGACGGTGCCGGACCATCGTATTCCTCTTATCCTGAGGAACCTCAGACTGTGAGGGACGGTGCCGGACCATCGTATTCCTTTTATCCTGAGGAACCTCAGACTGTGCGGGACGGTGCCGGACCATCGTATTCCTCTTATCCTGAGGAACCTCAGACTGTGAGGGACGGTGCCGGACCATCGTATTCCTCTTATCCTGAGGAACCTCAGACTGTGAGGGACGGTGCTGTCCTTCCAACAGATAAGAGGTTTTCCTGTACTGAGTGTGGGAAGTGTTTCCATTATAAATCTCATCTTGACATACATAAAAGATCTCACACAGGTGAGAAGCCGTATTCCTGCCCTGAGTGCGGGAAATGTTTTTCAGTTAAGTGCAGTCTTTACAGACATCAGAAATTTCACATGGGGGAGAAGCCATTTTCATGTCCTGAGTGCGGGAAATGCTTTGGACAAAAATCAACTCTTGTCCAACATCAAAGGACTCACATGGTGGAAAAACCCTATTCCTGTCCTGAGTGCGGGAAGTGTTTTACACATAAATCAGCTCTTGTCACTCATCAAAAGTCTCACACGGGGGAAGAGCCGTATTCCTGCCCCGAGTGCGGGAAATGTTTTTTATATAAATCACGTCTTGTCACACATCACAGGTCTCACACGGGGGAGAAGCCTTTTTGCTGTTTAGAGTGTGGGAAATGTTTTGTAGAGAAGTCTGCTCTTAGTTATCATCAGAGATTGCACACGGGTGAGAAGCCTTATTCCTGTCCTGAGTGTGGGAAATGTTTTGTAAAAAAATCAGAAATTGTCGTGCATCAGAGAAAACACACGGGGGAGAAGCCATATTCCTGTCCTGAGTGCGGGAAATGTTTTTCAGACAAATCCTCACTTTGCAGACACCAGAGATGGCACACAGGAGAGAAGCCGTATTCCTGTTCTGAGTGTGGGAAATGTTTTGTTGTAAAATCACATCTTGTCACACATCAAAGGTATCACACGGGGGAGAAGCCGTATTCCTGCCCTGAGTGCAGAAAAGGTTTTTCAGACAAATCCTCTTTTTGCAGACATCGGAGATCTCACACGAGGGAGAAGCGAGAAGCCACGTTCCTGTCCTGAGTGAGGGAATTGTTCCTCACTGAAGTCCTGTCTTCCTGTACATAAGGGGTCCCACACTACCCTCGAGGTGTATTAGTGCCCTGAGTGCGGGAAATGTCTTCTATATGAATGTTGCTGGACATGTGGGGAAGAAGCACACCCTGATATACACCTCAGATATACTCCATGGCTGATCTTCATCATGGAAGAAACAGTTGATAAGGAGATCAGAGATCACCAAAGACATGGATGAAGTGTTGTACCGTGTCGGCCATTGATAGCAGGAGAAAAATAAAAATGGAGTCCTTACCTCTCATTGGCTGAGTATATTATGTAGTGTGGGCCATCACAAACACTTAGAGGTCTGCTTTTAAACATTTTAGTTGAGTGAGTGTGACACGCATTCTTTCAGCCATGACAAATTTTGGTCGTATTTTATTTCGTACAGTGATTTCCTCTGATTATCAGCTCCATCTAGTGGCAATAATGCGGTATTGCGCTACTAATTCCGCATTATGACCAGAAGATGGAGCTGATGATCATCGGAAATTAGTGCCAAATTTCTGCTCAATATGTTATATGTGCAAAAAAAACGAAGTAAATATAAAAATCAAATTCGATCGTATTGCACATAAATTCATAAACTGTGTAGTCAATGAAAATATACACTATATTGCCAAAAGTATTGGGACACCTGCCTTTACACGCTCATGACCTTTAATGGCATCCCAGTCTTAGTTTGTTGGGTTCAATATATATATATATATATATATATACTTTTTTTAAGTAGTCTTTACTTTGATTTTCTCTTGGGTTGCACCGATACCACTTTTTTAAGACAGAGTACAAATACCGATAGTACTTGCCCATAATAATTACAGATACATTTTTTTTTTAATGTGACAGTGGAACTAATATGCAGCACTGATGACGCGTGGACTGTGTCAGTAGTTTTGTTTTTTTTTACAAATACATTTTTTACAATTGATTTTTTAAAATTATTTTATTATTTTTCACAATTATATATATATATATATATATATATATATATATATATATATATAATTTTTTTTTTCATATAATTTTACAGTGATTTCTTTTTTTGGGGGGGGGGGGGGGGGGTATTGGCGTTGTCAGTGTTTTTTATTTTTAATGTTATTTACAATTTTAACTTTGAAATATTTATAAAAATAATCTTCTTGATTATTAATATTATTTTTTTTAGCAGCCCTGCGGGGGGGGGGGGGGGGGTTGGGGGGCTTTGGTGAGACATCCAGTGTCTAAACAGACCCCTGACATCTCCCCTTTGAGACAGGGAAAGGGACTGAGCACACAGATTTCTCTCAGTCCCTTTCTCTGCAGCCCCAGCTGCACAGAAGATGAATGGAGAGGAGACAGAGGCTCCTCTCCATTCATAAACTGAAGCTTCGTAAACCCAGTTTACGATGCTCAGTCATGAATGAACAGAGTCTGTGCATTTAGAAAAGAAAGGAGCTGGTAAATGACATATTTACCAGCTCCTTTCTCCGCTCTCTGTGTCCTCCTCAGGGGGGCCTGAGGGGGACCCAGAGGAGTGCACAGATGGGAAGTGGAGGAGCATGAAGGGGGACTGAAAGAGGAGCACACGGAGGGGGACTGGAGGAGGAGCACATGGAGGAGGAGCACACGGAGGAGGAGCACACGGAGGGGGACTGGAGAAGGACATGGAGAGGGACCGGAGGAGCGAGGAGGAGGACACGGGGCAGTCAGGGGTGATCGGTGCAGCAGTGGGGGGAGTTACAAGCACTGATCCCCCTGCATAGATTTCAATAAAGCAGCTGAAAGCCGCGGGGGAGGAGAAGTGGCTGTCAGGCTTTATTGAAGTCTATACAGGGAGATCGGTGCTTCAATCTCCCCCCCCCCCCCCCGCTGCACCAATCACCCCTGACTGCCCAGGTATCGGCTGAAGCATCGGAGCATTTGTAGGAGTACAGGTACTCCAGCAAATGCTCGGTATCGGCACTAGTATCGGTATCGGTGCAACCCTAATTTTCACAAACGTTTAGCATACAGAAAAATGGAGAAAAATAGCTCAGAAGGGCAAAGGTTATAAATCACACAAGCTTGACATTGACAACTGGAACTTATTGGTATTTCCAAATATGCGAATCATACATTTATTCTACTTTATTCCCAAAGAACACTGGGGATTATACTATAAATTGTTGAGCCAGCACTTTAACTGAGAGCATAAATATTGTTAAATGAAATAGTCCATGGATCAGAGCAAGTCTATTCTGGTCCTCAACAAGATGACCTAAATCAATTACTATGGAGGTGTAGAAGGCCCGAAGGTAATGGGCTGGTGACCCCCACAAAGCAGGTATAATGTATCCAGGTGGTCCCAATACCATAAAACTTTTCATGTCGACCCCTACATGTTGCCATCCATTCCTCCACCGCCATGTTATTATTGACCAGGCGGATCCAGTCAGCTCGAAGGGGGTAAAGAAGTGAAGCGCCACCTGAGTGCAGTATTAGTATGTATTTTTAATGACACATCATATAGTAACACTTACAGGAATAACATAGATAAAAAGCTCATCTGTGAGTAGGCGGTCCTTGATGGATTCCTTGAGCCCCAATCCAGATGGTGTTACAGCGGTGTGGAGCTGTGGGTAGAAGCTATTCAGCCAGCGGTTCTTCCTGTGGCCATCAGGGAGAAGCTGGGGCCGGTGTCTTGCCGAGAAAGTTTCCCCGGTGGATAAGGACCCCCCTGTACTGCGCAGGTGCAGCGCTTGCGCAGTACGAACGACTAGGAGCCGCCGAAAATAGCCGAAGCTGAGAAACTTCAATCAGCTGTACACGGCGCCTGCGCCCTAGGTCCAGGTTCAAGCCCCACCATCCAAGTGGACCTAGAGGGAAGTAAAAAAAGTGCCGAGCGAAGCGAGGCCGTGCCCGAAGCGTGGCGAGCGAAGTGAGCCCGCGAGGGGCCCTCTCAGGCGCCGTGTACAGCTGATTTGTATTCTTTTCGGCTTCGGCTATTTCCGCCGGCCCCTACTGCGCAAACGCTGCGCCTGCGCAGTAGAGGGGGGGTCCTTATCCGCCGAGGGGAACTTTCTTGGCAGAACACCGGCGTGGAGCGCACGGAGGATGTGCGTGACGTCACGGGTCATCCAGCGGCTTCTGGGTACACTCCAGGGAGAGGGCTTCCACCGAGGGAGGGTTCTGGCAGTGAGTGAGCAGTGAATAGGCTACGCGCTCGGAGCAGCTGCTCCTTCAATAGGCCTGAGGGGGGAGTGTGTCAGTGGTGTGCTATTTATATGCCGGCGCCGTGGGACAACAAGACCCAGCGCCGACTACACAGCACAGCACTGATAGTGGCCAGAGACTGCTATAGGCGGGGAAGCTCAAATGGGAGAGAGTCTAAAACAAGAAACTATGGAGTACAGGTGGTAGAAAACTATAGTTCCATAAGTAATAATATTATAGCCGCACTGAAGTAATACAATGAACACTAAAAAAACATATAATAGACTGACATATGGGGAAGAGGCACATAAGGACTGAATAAAAAGTTAAAAAATATATAAAACAATATATATATAAAATATGAGAAATATATCGAATAAAAAATACAAGAAATATATATATATATATATATAATCTATATAAAAAAATATACAGATAAATAAGACTAATAGTAAAACTAATAATTAAAAATTAAAAGGTGTGATAATTATGGAAGAGGTAGGGCTGTATATAAGGAGAATGTATGTATATGCCTGCGCACAATGGGGCGCCGTACATATGTAATAATGTTGGATAATCTAAAGAAAAAAGGGGGGGGGGACTGTGTAAATGGTGTATGTGAGATAAAGGGATTGGGGGGGGGGGGGGGAGAGGGATATGGGAGGAGGGGGGGGGGAATGTGGGGGGGGGAGACAGAGGGAGCAAGAATGTTGGGATGGCCTCATGAGAAGACGAGGTAACTCATAGCAATGTGTGTACCTCAATTTCCTCATTTAGCCCACTGGGTGTGAGGGTACCCAAGGAATAGATCCAGTAGGTCTCTTGTTGGCACAAACATTTGTAATGTTCAGCTGCAGGGAATGTGGCGGGAATGGATTCAATAAGCCACACACCAAGGCCAGCCGTGGACTGGCCGTGGTGTGTAAGAAAATGTTTGGGGACGCTGTGGTGGTCTCAGACCTTTTCGATGAAGCGCCGATGTTCCCCAGAACGTGCCCTGAGTGCCCTTATGGTTCAGCCAACATAAAATAACCCGCAGGGACAGGTCAGGCAGTACACAACAAAGTCCATGGAGCAGTTGTAGAATTCTTTAAGGGTGTAACTTTTGCCTTTGGCATTGAAAGTTTTCTGAACGTGGCGTACGAACTTGCAAGTGAGACAGAGGGGTTTTTACATTGATACATCCCTCTGAGGGGTATGAGAACAGGTTGCGAAGAGATCGGTTGAAAGGATGAGTGGAGCAGGGTATCCTTTGTCTTGGAATTTTTTAGACAAAAGTTGGCCATGGACTTCATAATCAGAGTCTCTAGTACAGTTCCTCCGAAGATGGCAAAACTGGCTCCAGGGGATATTACTCACCCATCTGGGATGGAGGCAGCTGGTGTAGTGTATAAAAGAATTGCCTGCAGTAGGTTTAATAAAATTCTTGGCGTATATGGTTTCATCGCCATGGCAAAGTTCAAGGTCTAGAGCAGTGTTTCTCAACCTTTTTCCAGTCGGGGCACCCTTAAAAAGTATTTTCAGTCTTGAGGCACCCCAGTCCAAGGCTTAGTTCACGTTACTGTGTGTCGCGGAACATGCGCAAAATCGCACTCCTTCCTGACACACAGACAAATGCTCTGCTCTTTAGAGGTGCCATTAAATCTTAATGGTACCTTACACATTGGAAAATGTGGGGTGCTTTTGGTGCAGTGCAATTTAAAAAAAAAAAAGGTCGGGGATTTCCTTCCCTGAATTTTTGTGGTTAGGGAAGCCCATTGAAATGAATGGGCTGCGCAGCACGCAGCAACACAGATGTGAACCAAGGGCTTGTTCACATGTCGGGTTGGAGGGGTGGTAAAAGCACATGGTTAAGCTGTTTTTACCACCCCCAAATTCTTCCCCTTTAGCTGCAGAGACAACAGCTGGGGGTGTACACATGTTGTGGCTGCAGCTGGAGGTATACCCAGGGTGAATGGGGCTGAACTGCAACTACCCTGCAACTGTGTACATTGCACGGTTGCGGTGTAGTGATGCTGCATTAAAACAGGTGGAGAGGAGGCAACATAATACCTCTTTACCGCCTGTCAAATGCCTCTGAAAAGGGATCTGCGCATAGGTTGCTTTTCAGAGGAGAAGCAGTCCTTGCTGCTATCACAAACAAGACTTACAAAAGCAGTTCTGATGGTACAGGAATGGGGGGAGGGGCTGTCAGGATTAAAAGTAACATACGCACACACGCGCATACAGACACATACATAAAGACATTTGTACATACGCACATGCAGACACGTGCACACACACATGCACACACATACAGACACATGCACGTACACACACATACAGACACACATACAGACACATGCACACACACACATGTACAAACAGACATACAGACAGACACTCACATGCACACACACACACATACAGACACATGCACACACACATACAGACACATGCACACACACACATACAGACAGACACATGTACACACACACACACATGTACAAACACACATACAGACACACATACAGACACTCACATGCACACACACACATACAGACACATGCGCACACACACATGAACAAACACACATACAGACGTACACACACACATACAGACAGACACTCACATGCTCACGCACATACAGACACATGCACACACATACCAGACACATGCACACACACATACAGACACATGCACACATACACACACACACACATACAGACACATTCACACACACACATGTACAAACACACATACAGACACATGCACACACAAGGGGTGGGATAGTGGTGACATCATTGTCCAATATGGCCAGTGCCCATGTTTGGGCAATTATTTCAGTGCTATGCCCACCTGTTCTGCAGTTATGCTGTTCGAGTATTGACATACCTACTTAGACCCAGTCGGTCCAGATCCAGACAGTATATGTCACCTGCTGCCTTGGCACTATCCACAGGAAGCTTAACTCTTTAATAAGACACTGAAGTTGAATCCAACCCAATATTACTTCAGACAATTGCAGTACAGAGGATGTTTTTTCCATTCTTTTGAAGGGTAAGAAGACAATGACTTTCCCAAGCCCTGTCTCTATGAAAAACTATCACTGACTGAGGGAACATGGAAGAAGAGGAGGGGGCTAGCTAGGACTAAAATAACTAGCTCTAAACAGGAGGGCAGGATAGAGAAAAATACCAAATCACATTAGTAAACAAGTTGCAATGGCCCAACACTGCCACTAGAGTAAGACGACAATGACTTTCCTAAGCAAGTCTCTGTGAAAAGCTAACATTGAGTAGACATGGAAGAAAAGAGGAGGGTCTAGCTAAGACTAAACTAAGTAGCTCTAAATAGGAGGTGAGCGGGTGCACTGATCAAATATGACCATTTTATTTGCCCATTTGAAGAACTGTGAACAGTTGGGGTTTGGATCGACATTATGCCAACCCAAACCTGAAGTTCATCCCCACTGAGAAACAGAAACTGTTCATTTTTCAAAGAACTCCCAGCGACCTTTGGAGGAACCCTGGCCGAGAAAGGCTGGGCTAGGCAAGAATATATATCTATCCCCCTTGGTGGCAGAGGAGATGAAAGGACAAAGCCATGTTCACACTATGAGGTGTTTCTCGGGGCTGCAGTTCTTCTGAGCTCCACAAGGTGGTGATCGTACGTCTTCAAAGGCAGGAAGTCTCTATGGAAGACAGGAAGTGATGTCAGGTGCCAAACAAGAAGTTCCAGGTTAGAGGTGAGTTGGGAGGAAGTAGAGAGGAGACATTTCTGGAACTTTACAGTAGAGGAGGTAATAAGATATTATTTTCTATTTACACCCAGTAACCCCCCCCCCCGTCATGTCCGTCCTCTTCCTCCATAGTCACTGTGATGTCTTTTATCTCCAGCAGATGATGATACACACATATATAGTGTGGAAACGTAGATTAACCCCTTAAGAGTCAGAACATTTCCCCACACATTGTCTTCATTTTGGGCTTAAATTCTAGTAATATGGTCCCAAGAGGCTGCAAGGGGGTAATAGGGATAAAGACTCCGGGGGGCCTCTGAGATGATGGTGATTCTGAAGGACTCCGAGGGGTTAGTCAGGCTTCAGGGCTCTGAAGGAAGAGGAGGCTGTAGGGCTCAGGGGGCCTCTAAGGTAGGGAGGGGGATTCTTGGTTTATGATGGTCCTCCTACCTGCACTTTTCAGACCTCCTTACAGGGAATGAAGGCAGCCTTCTCCTTCTTCCCATGTTACTGGTCAAGTAATATGTTCCAGGACACCAAGTGGAATGAAGAAGGGAAGTCCTTCACCCTGGGCACACGCTCGTTAGAGGATCTGTGTGCGCAGACTCGCTTAGCAGGACCATGTTGTGGGTCTGAGGGAGCCGTCCAATACCTTCCCATGACATAGACTGTGTCAGAGCCTGGTACTGAAATTCAGAACACCAGGAACCCACCACCACTCTGTACAAGGTCCTGGATACTTCAGTATACTTGGCAACTAAGAGAACAAACCCCTCACTCCCTACTGTTCTCCTTCTACCCACATTAAGCTACAATTGGAGGGATGAGAACGAAATCTTTCCCACAGTCCTCTACTTCACCAACATCATCCTCCTGCTATCCAATCCCTTCTCTTACTGCAGAGAGTGACAGTGACATCACTCCTATCAGTCAGCAGGCTGCCGGAGATTGGAGCCTTGCAGTTGGAGTTCAGTCAATTATCTGGATTAGCCCAGAACCCCAGCCAAAAGTCAGCAAGTTCCCCTTCCTGGACATCATGATGATCCTACATTGACCTCACAGCACTGCCTCAGAGCAAATCAAGAAGACAGAAGGAGGATCGTATTTATCATTTGAGATTCCAGATCTAAAACTAATGGAAACCAGTTCAGAAAAAAAAAAAAACCCAACAGAGCAAAGCAAATTTCTAACCCAGCAGGCCAAGATGGTCCCGGAACCTTGTAACATGTAACAAACACTAAATAGTTCAAACTGAATGTGTTCACATGAATTCAGAAGTTCTTAAATGTAAAGCAACCCTCCTATTACCCCCCCCCCCCACACACACACACACACCACGTCCTAATATTCTAATATTGTGCGACCAATAACATCCAAATAATTCTCACTTTCATTTCCCACAGTTATCCATATACAGGGGGACCTGTATAGATCAAATGACGGCACCAATGAGGATGGAGGAGGACCGGAGTCACATGACTGAGAAGATCCTAAACCTCACCCTGGAGATCATCTACCTGCTGACCGGAGAGGTGAGGAGGATTCTGGGAGGTCACATGACATCACTCTTATCTCTATTAATAAAACACAGACCTGACTGGAGAGGTGAGGAGGATTCTGGGAGGTCACATGACATCACTCTTATCTCTATTAATAAAACACAGACCTGACCTGAGAGGTGAAGAGGATTCTGCGATTTTAACTTGATATTCTTATTGGTTCTCCAATACAGAGATTTCCTGTTCTGAAGTCAGGTGATCCTATGACCATCACAGTGCCTCCATGTGACCACCTAAAACCTGAGAGACACAACATGCAGAAGATTCTAGAAGTCACCAAGAAGATGATGGAGCTGCTGACAGGAGAGGTGAGCGGTGCCGGGAATTCGGGGACATTATCCAGTAACAGACAAGGGATGTGTCTGGATGGTGACTGTATCATTGTGTGTGTCAGGTTCCTATAAGGTGTCAGGATGTCACTGTCTATTTCTCCATGGAGGAGTGGGAGTATTTAGAAGGACACAAGGATCTCTACAAGGACGTCATGATGGACAATCAGCCGCCCCTCACATCACCAGGTAAGAGGAGACTTTATTGTAAAGGAGAGAGCAGTACGGAGGGTCCACCTAGATCCCCCATCATCTGATAAACACATAGAAACAATGTATTCAGTCAGTGTGTGTGTTTCCTACAGATGGATCCAGTAATGAGAACCCAACCGAGAGATGTCCCCGTCCTCTGTATTCCCGGGATTCCACACAGGAAGGTCACACCATCCCTCACCATCATCAGGTAGATGGAACAAAACATGAAGACCTAAATAATGATTCCAGGCTCTGACAGGACATTTAATCTCTTGTTCCGATTTACATATACTGTATATTCTATCATCTTTGGGGTTTAGGATGAGGAACTGAAAGACATCAAGGCTGAGATTAAAGAGGAAGAAGAAGAGATGTCGATGAGTGGAGCTCAGCAGTCTATGGGAGGGGGAGGTCCTCTGTATTCCCGGGATTCCACACAGGAAGATCACACCATCCCTCACCATTACAAGGTTGGTTGAACAGAACATCTGGGACATGGACTTGTGAATGATGCGTGGTTTTTATATGTGGTGTCACTATATTAAATCTTTTGTTATCTCTTGCTTTAGAGTGAAGATCCATTTGCTATAGAATTTGAGGTTAAAGCAGAAGAAGAAGAGAGGTATGTGAGGGATGATCAGCAGTCTATGGAGGAGGATGGAATAATGGGAACATTTATAGAGGAGGACACTCCTACAGAGATCAGCACAGGTGGGTCATTAATAGTAAATACATTCACTATATAATTTATATTGCACTTTATGTAGTCCTAACGCCTTCACTATATACTCTATGTTGTGAAGTACATAATCCTGCCTCATCAACTATATGCTCTATGTTGTACATTACATACTCCTCACTTCTGCTCTCTCCCCTCTACACACTAATATAATAATATATATATATATATATATATATATATACACATAATATGTATTCTCTTTTCTTACACCCATTTTCTACCAGCTGGACATTTTATATCTGATGATTTGACTGGAGCACAGACTTTTACATGATAATAATGTGATAACATCCTCACACTTTAGAACTTTAAACAGAAAGTGATGATGAGGGAGGAGTCAATAACCCAGTGATGGTGGTCTTCAGAATCAGTCCAGTCTTCATCTTGGTTGTTCTCCCCCCCATCCTCACTCTCTGACCTCTGGTGGGGCTCAGCCCCGCTGTTATTCATGACTAAATCATAGAATAAATAAAGAAGTGCAGGACTTCTTGTGTTGGGAAGATGGCAATGAGTGATAGAGGGGGAGGGGACACTTGTCCTATAATCCCCTCATCATTGTCACTCCTATAAAGGACAGTTCTCATTGGTTAATAACCCAAAATCAATCTGTGCAGTCACCCAAATAACCAAACTTGGTTGTAAGCCAAAACCATATAGGTGATTCCACCCCACCTACCTAATGATACAAATGGGATAAGTTAGTGTAGCGCTAAATATAGGAAAGGATTAAACTGGTAGGAGATCAGAGGACCCATTTATTAGTTACCTTAAAGGGGGGAATTGTAAGATCCTCAGAGACAAAGCTGCCTGATGTGGGCGGAGTCCTGGTTTAGGGGAACCAATCTGCTCATGTCTAGTAATAATCTTTGTATTTCTATTTTAGTAGATGGACGGGAGATGAGGAAAACCTCAGAGGATTGTCTCACTTTGTCTCCAGACTGTAAAGTAGAAGATGAGGACATCACACAGTATAGTCCAGGAGAAAACCCGACTACCTCAAATGTCCATCCGGCACCACACAGTGTAGATGGACCATCGTATTCCTCTTATCCTGAGGAACCTCAGACTGTGAGGGACGGTGCCGGACCATCGTATTCCTCTTATCCTGAGGAACCTCAGACTGTGCGGGACGGTGCCGGACCATCGTATTCCTCTTATCCTGAGGAACCTCAGACTGTGCGGGACGGTGCTGGATCATCGTATTCCTCTTATCCTGAGGAACCTCAGACTGTGAGGGATGGTGCTGGACCATCGTATTCCTCTTATCCTGAGGAACCTCAGACTGTGCGGGACGGTGCCGGACCATCGTATTCCTCTTATCCTGAGGAACCTCAGACTGTGCGGGACGGTGCCGGATCATCGTATTCCTCTTATCCTGAGGAACCTCAGACTGTGAGGGACGGTGCCGGACCATCGTATTCCTCTTATCCTAAGGAACCTCAGACTGTGAGGGATGGTGCCGTTCTTCTAACAGATAAGAGGTTTTCCTGTACTGAGTGCGGGAAGCGTTTCAATTTGAAATCTCATCTTAATGTGCATAAAAGATCCCACACAGGTGAGAAGCCGTTTTCCTGTCTTGAGTGCGGGAAATGTTTTGGACTAAAATCAAATCTTGTTACACATCAAATGTCTCACACGGTTGAGAAGCCGTATTCCTGTCCTGAGTGCGGGATATGTTTTTCGGAGAAGTCCTCTCTTCACAAACATCAGAGATCTCACAGAGGGGAGAAGCTGCATTCCTGTCCTGAGTGCGGGAAATGTTTTGTAAATAAATCACGTCTTGTCACACATCAATATTCTCACACGGGGGAGAAGCCTTTTAGCTGTTCAGAGTGCGGGAAATGTTTTTTAGAGAAGTCCTCTCTTAATTATCATCAGAGACTGCACACGGGTGAGAAGCTATATTCCTGTTCTGTGTGCGGGAAATGTTTTGTAAAAAAATCACGTCTTGTCACACATCAGAGGTCTCACACGGGGGAGAAGCCTTTTTACTGTTTTGAATGTGGGAAATGTTTTTCAGACAAGTCCAATCTTCACAAACATCAGAAATCACACACAGGGGAGAAGCCATATTCATGCCCTGAGTGCTGGAAATGTTTTTCACAGAAGTCCTCTCTTCACAGACATCAGAGATCTCACACGGGGGGGGGGGGAAGAAGCCGTATTCCTGTCCTGAGTGAGGGAATTGTTCCTCACTGAAGTCCTGTCTTCCTGTACATCAGGGATCCCACACAACCCTCGAGGTGTATTAGTGCCTTGAGTGCGGGAAATGTCTTGTATATGAATGTTGCTGGACATGTGGGGAAGAAGCACACCCTGATCTACACCTCAGATATACTCCATGGCTGATCTTCATCATGTAAGAAACAGTTGATAAGGAGATCAGAGATCACCAAAGACATGGATGAAGTGTTGTACCATGTCGGCCATTGATAGCAGGAGAAAAATAAAAATGGAGTCCTTACCTCTCATTGGCTGAGTACATTTTGGGGTGGAAACCTTCGCAGACAATGCGAGGTTTATTTTTGGAAGATTAGTTGAATAAATAAAACAATGATATGAGATGATATATAAAGGTACAGTGTAACACTTTGTGTTGTATTGGATTTGGTGGTATTTTAGTTGGGTAGCAGTGAGTGCCGCCGTCACATATCGGGATTTATTACTTTATTGGTTGGCAGGAAGCGCAGTTTCTTCCCATTGTTCTAACAAGTGAGTTTCCTGACCAATCGGATTTCTACCTTTTATTATTTCCTTATTTTATGTCTGCAATCTTGTTCAAATTATAATAAAAATGTATTGAAAAAATATTGTGTGTGTCGGTGCAATGATGACAATCTTCCATATCCAAACATTGTTCATGGATGACGCTTTAATACACTTTACAGGTCATCAGATTGGAGTTACCTGGAAATAATGGTCTCGAGTGCAGTGGTCAGGAGTATATCATATACAACCCAGGGCACAGAGTGTAGTGGTCAGGAGTATATCATATACAGCCCAGGGTACAGAGTGCAGTGGTCAGGAGTATATCATATACAGCCCAGGGTACAGAGTGCAGTGGTCAGGAGTAGGGATGAGCCGAACACCCCCCCGGTTCGGTTCGCACCAGAACCTGCGAACGGACCGAAAATTCGCACGAACGTTAGAACCCCATTGACGTCTATGGGGCTCGAACGCTCAAAATCAAAAGTGCTCATTTTAAAGGCTAATTTGCATGGTATTTTCCTAAAAAGGGTTTGGGGACCCGGGTCCTGCCCCAGGGGACATGTATCAATGCAAAAAAAAACTTTTAAAAACTGCCGTTTTTTCGGGAGCAGTGATTTTAATGATGCTTAAAGTAAAAAAAAAAAAAAGTGAAATATTCCTTTAAATATCGTACCTGGGGGGTGTCTATAGTATGCCTGTAAAGTTGCTTAGAACAGTCCCTGCACAAAATGTCATTTTTAAAGGAAAAAAAGTCATTTAAAACTGCTTGCGGCTTTAATGTAATGTCGGGTCCTGGCAATATGGATGAAAATCAGTGAGACAAACGGCATGGGTACCCCCCAGTCTATTACCAGGCCCTTTGGGTCTTGTATGGATATTAAGGGGAACCCCGCACCCAAATTAAAATAAGGAAAGGTGTGGGGCCACCAGGCCCTATACACTCTGAACAGCAGTATACAGACGGTGCAAACAAGACAGGGACTGTAGGTTTGTTGTTAAAGCAGAGTTCCACACAAAAATGGAACTTCCGCTTTTCTGAACCCTCCCCCCCTCCGGTGTCACATTTGGCACCTTTCAGGGGGGAGGGGGTGCAGATACCTGTCTAAGACAGGTATTTGCACCCACTTCCGGCATAGACTCCCATGGGAGTCTATGCCTCTTCCTGTCCCTCCGCGCTGTCTCCTGGGAAACACACAGCTCCCAGGAGATAGCGGGGACCAGTTACGATGCGCAGCGCGACTCGCGCATGCGCAGTAGGGAACCGGGAAGTGAAGCCGCAACGCTTCACTTCCTGATTCCCTCACCTAGGATGGCGGCGGCAGCTGCCGAGAACCGAGCAGGTTCTCGGCGTCGCCTGCCGACATCGCTGGACCCTGGGACAGGTAAGTGGCCATGTATTAAAAGTCAGCAGCTGCAGTATTTGTAGCATCTGGCTTTTAATATTTTTTTTTTGGCGGTTTAGGTGGACCCCCGCTTTAAGAAGAATCTGTTTGTAATTTTGAACGGATACATTTTTAACGTGTTTAGCTCCAGCCAAAAAATCTTTTTTAAGCTTTTTGGAAAACATAGGGAAGGGTTATCACCCCTGTGACATTTGTTTTGCTGTCTGTGCTCCTCTTCAGAAGATTTCACCTCACTTTTTGTCCCAATGACAAATGTTTTTTGAAAATTTGGGTTTTTTTGTGGAACAAGGATTGGAAAGCATCAGTGGAAAGGAGAAATGTTTTTCCCATATTAACTCTTACAGGAGAGAATTTCCCTTCCTAGGGGTAGATTTCCTCTCACTTCCTGTTGTCTCCTTCCGTTTGCAAGTAGGAGTCGTTTGTAAGTTAAATGTTTGAAAGTAGGGGCCTGCCCTATATAATCAGCAGAAATTTGGGCCTTAGGTGTTGTTGTGGCCACAACACTGTAAGCCCTCACAGGGCCTTGCTGTGAAATATTAGATCAAGAATTGTAATTACATGCACCTGTTGAACAAGGGCAGAAAAATTGGGCCTTTGGTGGTGGTGGTGGTGCTGGTGCCACAACACTGTAAGTCCTCACTCGCTCTTGGTGGGTGCAGAAATGGACCCTGCTGCGAAATATTAGATCAAGAATTGTAATTACATGCCCCTGTTGAACAGGGGCTGAAAAATTAGGCCTTAGGCGCTGGTGCTACAACACTGCAACCCCTCACAGATACTCTAGTTGAAACGTAGGAACGAGCCCTGCTGCAAAGTATTGCATCAAAAATTGTAATTACATGCCTCTGTTAAACAGGGGCTGAAAAATTGGGCCTTAGGCACTGGTGGTGGCGCCCAGAACCAAAAATGTTCTTACAAGCTATCAGCATGATCATTGAGGAGGAAGAGGATAATTACTCAGGATCAGCATAGGCAGTCTTTGAAGGGATCTGAGATTTCAAAAAAAATTATTCGGTTACATCAGCATCAGGTGCTTGGTAGCTGGTGGTGATCCAAGACTGATTCATTATTATGAAGGTCAGTCGATCGACCGAGTCGGTGGACAGACGCACCCTGTGATCGGTTACAAAGCCTCCAGCAGCACTGAATGTGCGTTCCGAAAGAACGCTGGATGCAGGACAGGCCAGTAGCTCAATTGCATACTGTGCAAGCTCTGGCCAGTAATCTATCCTCAAGACCCAGTAACCCAGAGGATTTTCGGTGGGAAAGGTGTCCAAGTCTGATCTTGCCCCTAGGTATTCCTGCACCATGTAAAACAGACGCTGATGATGGTTGCTGGAACCGATCATACCTTGGGGCTGCGAACCTTGTCTGAACGCATCGGTCAGACGGCCACCTTCTCCACCGCTCCTTCTTTGACTGACCGAAGCCTCAGCAACACGTTGTCCAGAAACAGGAGTTTGTAACCTCCCAGTCTCTGGGAACGCGTTGCACAGACCTTTCTGCAAGGCCTCCCGAAGATGTTTCATTCTCTGCTCCCTCTGCGATGGCAAGATAAGGTCCGCAACCTTACCCTTGTAACGTGGATAAAGGAGGGTTGCCAGCCAGTATTGGTCCTTCTCCTTGATACCACGAATACGAGGATCCTTACGCAGGCTTTGCAGGATCAGGGAGGCCATGCAGCGTAGGTTTGCTGAGGCATTCGGTCCGGAGTCCTCTGGGTCACTAAGGACGACATGGTCCGCAGCCACCTCCTCCCAGCCACGTACAAGTCCATGTGTTTCTTGGGACTGATCCCTTAAAGACTGCTGCTGATGTTGAGTGCCAGGCTCCACCTCCATACTGACACAATCTTCCTCCTCCTCTTCTTCTTGTGTAATCGGCGGGCACGCAGGAACACTGTCTGGATAAAGGGGGCCTTGAGAGCTAAGGAAGTCCTCCTCTTCCTGCCTCTGTTCTGCCTTAAGTGCCCTGTCCATTATTCCACGCACCGTGTGCTCCAACAGGTGGACAACGGGGACAGTGTCACTGATGCATGCACTGTCACTGCTCACCATCGTCGTGGCCTCCTCAAATGGTGACAGGACAGTGCATGCATCCCTGATCATGGCCCACTGGCGTGGGGAAAAAAAACCAAGCTCCCCTGACCCTGTCCTGGTGCCATAGTCGCACAGGTACTCATTGATGGCCCTCTGCTGCGTGTGCAGCCGCTGCAGCATGGCCAACGTTGAGTTCCACCTGGTGGGCATGTCACAGTTTAGGCGGTTCTTGGGCAGGTTAAACTCCTTTTGGAGGTCCACCAGCCGAGCACTGGCATTATATGACCGGCGGAAATGCACACAGACTTTCCTGGCCTGCCTCAGGACATCCTGTAAGCACGGGGTACCTGGCCAAGAACCGCTGCACCACCAAGTTAAGGAAGTGAGCCAAACAGGGCACATGGGTCATTTGTCCCTGTCGGAGGGCAGAGAGGAGGTTGGTGCCATTGTCGCAAACCACCATTCCTGCCTTAAGTTGGCGTGGCGTCAACCTCCTCTGAACCTGCCCCTGCAGAGCTGACAGAACCTCTGCCCCAGTGTGGCTCCTGTCCCCCAAGCACACCAGCTCAAGCACCGCATGGCATCTTTTGGCCTGCGTACTTGCGTAGCCCCTTGAACGGCTACGGAGCACTGCTGGTTCCGAGGACAAAGTACAGGAAGAGGCCATGGAGGAAGAAGAAGAGGAGGGGGTGGAGGAGAGAGGTGTGTCACAATCATTAGTAGTGGCATTTTGGAGGCGTGGTGGCGGAACAACCTCCAACACTACTGCACCTTGTCCTGCATCCTTCCCAGCTGCCAGCAGAGTCACCCAATGCGCGGTGAAACTTAGGTAACGTCCCTGTCTATGCCTGCTGGACCATGAGTCAGCGGTAATATGCACCTTACCGCTGACCGCCCTGTCCAGCGAGGCATGGACATTGCCTTCCACATGCCGGTAGAGAGCCAGAATCGCCTTCCGTGAGAAAAAGTGGCGTTTGGGTACCTGCCACTGAGGAACCGCACATTCCACAAACTCACGGAAGGGGGCAGAGTCTACCAACTGAAAAGGCAGCAGTTGCAGTGCTAGCAATTTTGCCAAGCTAGCATTCAACCGCTGGGCATGTGGATGGCTGGGAGCAAATTTCTTTCGGCGATGCAGCAGCTGGGGCAGGGAAATTTTCCTGGTACAATCTGACGTCGGTATACCAAAAGCAGATTGCCCACAAGTACTTGGCTGTGAGACACCTAATTCTACACCTTCATTCCTCTCAGTGCAGGTCTCAGAGAGGACTGAAGGTATAGTGGGGTTGGAGATCTCAGCTGATGAGCAAGGAGAGGTCCTCTTTGTTCTTTGGTGTGGGTCTTTTAGATACGCTTGCCAACGAACTGCATGGCAGGTCAACATATGTCTGGTCAAGCATGTGGTACCCAAGCGGGAGATGTTTTGGACACGCGAGATACGCTTGAGACATATGTTGTAAATAGCAGCGGTGCAATCTGATGCACTCGTCTCAAAAAAGGCCCACACCAAAGAACTTTTTGAATAACGCGCAGAGACTGCAGCGCCCTGCACATGTGGAGCTTTGGGGTGTGATGCAGTCAGTGTGCTGCCCCTAGGCTGGCCCCTGGAGGGCATCCTGCCTCGTTGGTGATGTGCCGCCTCCTCCTCCTCTCTCCTATCAGGCACCCACGTTGAGTCAGTGACCTCATCATCCCTTCCCTCCTCATCACTGGAGCAAACCTGGCAGTATGCTGCAGCAGGGGGAGCATGACTGCCAGATTGCTGTCCTTCTTGGGCACCCCCTCTGTCCGTGCTCATGTTACTGCCTTCATCGAGCTCAGTATCATCATCAGAGCCTTCCAAACGCTGGGCATCCTCCTGGAGCATGTACCCAACACTGTGGTCAAACAGTTCGAGGGACTCCTCAGGAGGACATGGTGGGGCTAGGGAAGGAGTCACTGATGACATTGAGCCGAGAGAAGAGGCCGCTGCTTTGCCAGACAAAGTACCCTGAGCATGGGTGAGAGAGGATGAGGAGGATGAGGACGGCTTGGTCATCCACTGGACCAAGTCTTCCGCATGTTGTGGCTCAACGCGGCCAGCTGCCGAAAAAAAGGCCAAGCGTGTCCCACGGCCACGTGCTAATGAGGATGCACCGTCTCCACGACCAGCACTAGACACAGAGCCTGCTTGCCCGTTTTTATTGGCTTGTGACTGTCTGCCTCTCCTTCTTGGCCTTCCAGACATACTAATGGCCTGTAGCTGCACTAAGCTCGGATATATATATATATATATATATATATATATATATATATATGTACTTATACTGCAGCTAGCAAAATCAACTGCCTGCCTGTAGTATGAGAACACCACCAACCTTCTACAGGTAGCTTTAGGTGAACACTGTGCAGAGCTTGCCAAAAATTAACTTGCAGCTTATTTAGCTGCCTGCGGTAGTGATAGGATCAGGAAAACACCACCAACCTTCTACAGGTAGCTTTAGCTAAACACTGTGCAGAGCTTGCAAAAAAATAACTTGTAGGTTTAGCTGAACACTGTGAGCAGGACGCACAGCACTAACTTGTAGTTTTAGCTGAACACTGTGAGCAGGACGCACTGCACTAACTTGTAGCTTTAGATGAACACTGTGAGCAGGACGCACTGCACTAACTTGTAGCTTTAGATGAACACTGTGCAGAGGTCCCACTACACTAACTTGTAGTTTTAGCTGAACACTGTGAGCAGGACGCACTGCACTAACTTGTAGCTTTAGATGAACACTGTGCAGAGGTCTCACTACACTAACTTGTAGTTTTAGCTGAACACTGTGAGCAGGACGCACTACACTAACTTGTAGTTTTAGCTGAACACTGTGAGGAGGACGCACCACACTAACTTGTAGTTTTAGCTGAACACTGTGAGGAGGACGCACCACACTAACTTGTAGTTTTAGCTGAACACTGTGAGCAGGACGCACTACAATAACTTGTAGTTTTAGCTGAACACTGTGAGGAGGACGCACCACACTAACTTGTAGTTTTAGCTGAACACTGTGAGCAGGACGCACTGCACTAACTTGTAGCTTTAGATGAACACTGTGCAGAGGTCTCACTACACTAACTTGTAGTTTTAGCTGAACACTGTGAGCAGTATGTACTACACTAACTTGTAGTTTTAGCTGAACACTGTGAGCAGGACGCACTACACTATCTTGTAGTTTTAGCTGAACACTGTGAGGAGGACGCACCACACTAACTGTAAATAGTCTAGCTGCCTGACTGTGGTACTAATAGGATCAAAAGAACACCAGCAATTTTCTTCAGGTAGCTGTAAATACTGTAACAAGACAAGCCTGCCTGTCAGTAAGAAGATAACAGGAAAGGATCTAGCTAAACTGAATACAGTGTATATATATATATATATATATATATATATATATATATATGCAACACCTGGGATGCATATACACTACCGTTCAAAAGTTTGGGGTCACCCAAACAATTTTGTGTTTTCCATGAAAAGTCACACTTATTCACCACCATACGTTGTGAAATGAATAGAAAATAGAGTCAAGACATTGACAAGGTTAGAAATAATGATTTGTATTTGAAATAACATTGTTTTTACATCAAACTTTGCTTTCATCAAAGAATCCTCCTTTTGCAGCAATTACAGCGTTGCACACCTTTGGCATTCTAGCTGTTAATTTATTGAGGTAAGCTGGAGAAATTGCACCCCACGCTTCTAGAAGCAGCTCCCACAAGTTGGATTGGTTGGATGGGCACTTCTGGCGTACCATACGGTCAAGCTGCTCCCACAACAGCTCAATGGGGTTCAGATCTGGTGACTGTGCTGGCCACTCCATTACCGATAGAATACCAGCTGCCTGCTTCTGCTGTAAATAGTTCTTGCACAATTTGGAGGTGTGTTTAGGGTCATTGTCCTGTTGTAGGATGAAATTGGCTCCAATCAAGCGCTGTCCACTGGGTATGGCATGGCGTTGCAAAATGGAGTGATAGCCTTCTTTATTCAGAATCCCTTTTACCCTGTACAAAGCTCCCACCTTACCAGCACCAAAGCAACCCCAGACCATCACATTACCTCCACCATGCTTAACAGATGGCGTCAGGCATTCTTCCAGCATCTTTTCATTTGTTCTGCGTCTCACAAACGTTCTTCTTTGTGATCCAAACACCTCAAACTTGGATTCATCCGTCCACAACACTTTTTTCCAGTCTTCCTCTGTCCAATGTCTGTGTTCTTTTGCCCATCTTAATCTTTTTCTTTTATTGGCCAGTCTCAGATATGGCTTTTTCTTTGCCACTCTGCCCTGAAGCCCAAAATCCCGCAGCCGCCTCTTCACTGTAGATGTTGACACTGGTGTTTTGCGGGTACTATTTAATGAAGATGCCAGTTGGGGACCTGTGAGGCGTCTGTTTCTCAAACTAGAGACTCTAATGTGCTTATCTTCTTGCTTAGTTGTGCAACACGGCCTCCCACTTCTTTTTCTACTCTGGTTAGAGCCTGTTTGTGCTGTCCTCTGAAGGGAGTAGTACACACCGTTGTAGGAAATCTTCAATTTCTTTGCAATTTCTCGCATGGAATAGCCTTCATTTCTAAGAACAAGAATAGACTGTCGAGTTTCAGATGAAAGTTCTCTTTTTCTGGCCATTTTGACCGTTTAATTGACCCCACAAATGTGATGCTCTAGAAACTCAATCTGCTCACAGGAAGGTCAGTTTTGTAGCTTCTGGAAGGAGCTAGACTGTTTTTAGATGTGTGAACATGATTGCACAAGGGTTTGCTAATCATCAATTAGCCTTCTGAGCCAATGAGCAAACACATTGTACCATTAGAACACTGGAGTGATAGTTGCTGGAAATGGGCCTCTATACACCTATGTAGATATTGCACCAAAAACTAGACATTTGCAGTTAGAATAGTCATTTACCACATTAGCAATGTATAGAGTATATTTGTTTAAAGTTAGGACTAGTTTAAAGTAAGCTTCATTTAAAAGTACAGTGCTTTTCCTTCAAAAATAAGGACATTTCAATGTGACCCCAAACTTTTGAACGGTAGTGTATATATACACAATACACTATAAGTGCAGCTAACTCACTGACTGTCCTGCCTAATCTAGCTAACTCAAATGAAATGACACTGTCTCTCTCTCTCTATCTAAGCACGCCGGAACACACTACACAGGGCCGACGTGCAGGCGGCCTTATATAGTGTGGGGCGTGTTCTAAACCCCCTGAGCCATAATTGGCCAAAGCCACCCAGGCTTTGGCCAATTACAGCTCTCTCTACCGACGGCGCTGTGATTGGCCAAGCATGCGGGTCATAGTGCATGCTTGGCCAATCATCAGCCAGCAATGCACTGCGATGCCGCAGTCAATTATGGGCCGTGACGCACCACACGAATTTGGCGCAAACGGCCCATAACGTTCGGCATTCGGCGAACGACCGAACAGCCAATGTTTGACTCGAATACGAAGCTCATCCCTAATCCCAAACCCTTTCTCTGTGAAAAATGATCACTGACTGAGGGGACATGGAAGAAAAGGAGGGGCTAGATAGGATTAAACTAACTAGCTCTAAACAGGGGGTGAGTGGATGCACTGGCCAAATATGACCATTTAATTTGTTCATTTGATCAACTGTGAACAGCTTGGGTTCGGGTCGAACCTATGGTCAATCCAAACCCGGAGCTCATCCCCACTGAGAAACAGAAACTGTTAATTTCTCAAAGAACTCCTAGGGACCACTGGAGGAACCCTGGCTGAGAAAGGCTGGACTAGGCAGTGACATATATCTTTACCCAGGGCTTTTTTTCTCAGAGAATAGGTGCAGGAACTCAACCATGCCCACCACACACACATACCTGCCAAATGGCATCAAATAGTAGCTCTTCCCTCTGCATACAACCCCCTCCCTTCACTGCCCTCATCTTCTCCCCCCTCCTTAAAAGTTTCACCATCTGTCATATGTCTTACCTTTGTTGCAATATTAAGCTGAAACACCTATCCGGCTGTAGTACCTCCCAGCATACTATACTATACTACAGTCACTTGCAAGGGAGATCATGCAGTAGGAGCATCAACAACTGGTCACCAGGGAAAAAATGGAGACCACAGAGGGTGCAGCCTACCACGCACCCTCTCCTGCCTATGACTGCACTGAACCCTGGGCACCTGTTCTGTATCTCCCTTGTCCTTGTCAGGCACTCAGTGGGATCTGTGCAGGAGATCTGCCCTGTGGGAGCTACCGGGAGATAAGCTATCACTTGTAAACGCAGAAGCTAGACTTCAGTGTTACCAAGTGATAGTGGTGAGCAGGAAGCAGAAGACCTGAGCCAGAGGTGGTGGAACTGAGTTCCCCCTAGTTCCTGCTGAAAAAAAGCCCTGTCTTTACCCCTTGGTAGGAGTGGAGATGAGAGCACAAAGCCGAGTTCACACTATGAGACGTTTCTCGAGGCTGAAGTTCTTCTGAACTCCACAAGGTGGAGATCTCAATTCTACCCAGACAGGAAGTCTCTATGGAAGACAGGAAATGATGTCAGGTACAGACACTCAGACAGGAAGTGATGTCAGGTATATACACTCAGACAGGAAGTGATGTCGGGTGCAGACAGGAAGTTTTGGGTTAGAGGTGAGTCAGGAGGAAGTAGAGAGGAGACATCGCTGGAACTTTACAGCAGACGAGGTAATAAGATCTTATTTTCTATTTACACCCAGTAATCCCCCCATCATGTCCGTCGTCTTCCTCCACGGTCACTGTGACGTCTTTTATCTCCAGCAGATGATGATACACACATATATGGTGTTGAAACATAGATTAACCCCTTAAGGGTCAGAACATTACCCCACTTACGGGACCGGAGATTTGTCTTTATTTTTGCCTTAAATTCTAGTAATATGGTCCTGAGAGGATGTGAGGGGGTAATAGGGATAAAGACTCGGGGGGCCTCTAAGATGATGGTGATTCTGAAGGAATCTAAAGGGATAGTCAGGGTTCTGAGGGAAGAGAAGGCTGTAGGGCTCATGGGGCCTCCAAGGGAGGGGGGGGGGGACTCCTGCACTTTTAAAACCTTACAGAACCCCTACCAGGAAATTAAGGGAGCCTTGACCTTCTTCCCATGTTACTGGTCAAGTAATATGTTCCAGGACACCAAGTGGAATGAAGAAGGGAAGCCCTTCACCCTGGGTACACACTCGTTAGAGGATTTGTTTGCACAGACTCACTTAGCAGACCTGTTGTGGGTCTGAGGGAGCCGCCCAATACCTTCCCATGACATAGACTGTGTCGGAGCCTGCTACCGGAATCCAGAGCTCCAGGAACCCACCGCCACTCTGTACAAGGTCCTGGATACTACAGTATACTTGGCAACTAGGAGATAAAACACCTCACACCTGCTGTCCTCCTACCCACATTGGGCTGCCATTGGAGGGATAAGAACCAAATCCCCCCCTTCTGCTATCCAATCCATTCCCTTCTCTTATTGCAGAGAATAACAGTGACATTAGCAGAATTCCAGAGATTGGAGCCTTGCAGTCGGAGTTCTGCCAATTAGGCAGATTAGCCCAGAACTCTGGTCAAAAGTCAGCAAGTTCCCCTTCCTGGACATAATGATGACCCTACATTGACCTCACAGCACTGCCTCAGAGCAAATCAAGAAGACAGAAGAAGGATCTTATTTATCATCCCTTGTCTGCAGATCTAAAACTAATCAAAACCAGTTATAAAACAAACCCAACTGAGAAAAAGGAATTTATGATCCAGTAAGCCAAGAGGGTCCCAGGAGATGGAAAATATAACAGTAAATAATTCAAACTAAATGTGTTCACATGGGGCAGTCATTCTTAAATTTACAGCAACCCTCCTATTACCCCCTCCCCATCCTATTATTGTGTGACCAACACCATCCAAATAATTCTTACTTTCATTTCCCAAAGGTATCTGTCTACAAGGAAATCTGTATAGATCAAATGACGGCACCAATGAGGATGGACGAGGACCAGAGTCACATGACTGAGAAGATACTAAACCTCACCCTGGAGATCATCTACCTGCTGACCGGAGAGGTGAGGAGGATTCTGGGAGGTCACATGACATCACTCTTATCTCTATTAATAAAACACAGACCTGACCGGAGAGGTGAGGAGGATTCTGGGATTCTAATTTGATATTCTTATTGGTTTCTCAATACAGAGTTGTCCTCTTCTGAAGTCAGGTTATCATTTGACCATCACAGTGCCTCCATGTGATTCCCTAAAACCTGAGAGACACAACATGCAGAAGATTCTAGAAGTCACCAAGAAGATGATGGAGCTACTGACAGGAGAGGTGAGTGGTGCTGGGAAATCTGGAACATTATCCAGTAACAGACAAGGGATGTGTCTGGATTGTGACATCATCGTGGAGAATGGATCCAGTAATGGGAACCCACCAGAGAGATGTCCCCATCCTCTGTATTTCTGGGATTCCACACAGGAAGGTCACACCATCCCTCACCATCATCGGGTAGGTGGGACTGAACAACTAGAACAGAATTCTAAGCTATGAGAGGACATTCTTCTATGTATACTCTTTTTCCATTTTACACATATATTCTATCATCTTTGGGGTTTAGGATGAGGAAATCAAAGCTGAGATTAAAGAGGAAGAAGAAGAGATGTTGATGAGTGGAGCTCAGCAGTCTATGGGAGGGGGAGGTCCTCTGTATTCCCGGGATTCCGCACAGGAAGATCACACCATCCCTCACCATTACAAGGTTGGTTGAACAGAACATCTGGGACATGGTCTTGTGGGACGATGTGTGGATCTTTTCTATATGTGATGTAACAATATTACCTTTTACATTCTATCACTCTCTTGGTTTAGGGTGAAGATCTGATAGGTATAAAAATTGAGGTTAAATCAGAAGAAGAAGAGACGTATGTGAGGGATGATCAGCAGTCTATGGAGGAGGATGGAATAACGGGGACATTTATAGAGGAGGACACTCCTACAGAGATCAGTACAGGTCGGTCATTAATAATAAATAACATAATTTATATTGCTATTTGCATACTCCTGACCCCTGCACTATATACTGTATTCTGTACATTACATTCTCCTGACCCCTGCACTCTATACTCTATGTTGTACATTACATACTACATGTCGGGGGGGACTGAGGACAGTAATGCGGGGAGGGGGACAGCGGACAGTAATGTGGGGGGACAGAGGACAGTAATGTGGGGGGGGGGCAAAGGACAGTAATGTGGGGGGACAGAGGACATTAATGGAGTGGGGGGACAGAGGACAGTAATGTGGGGGGGACTGAGGACAGTAATGTGGGGGGACAGAGGACAGTAATGTGGGGGGGACTGAGGACAGTAATGTGGGGGCACAGAGGACAGTAGTGGAGGGGGGACTGGGGACAGTAATGTGGGGGACAGAGGACAGTAGTGGAGGGGGGACAGAGGACAGTAATGCGGGGGACAGAGGACAGTAATGCGGGGGACAGAGGACAGTAATGCGGGGGACAGAGGACAGTAATGCGGGGGGGGGCAAAGGACAGTAATGGGGGGTTGAGGACAGTAATGTGGGGGGACAGAGGACATTAATGGGGTGGGGGGACTGAGGACAGTAATGTGGGGGACAGAGGACAGTAGTGGAGGGGGGACAGAGGACAGTAATGCGGGGGACAGAGGACAGTAATGTGGGGGGGAACAGAGGACAGTAGTGGAGGGGGGACTGAGGACAGTAATGTGGGGCGACAGAGTACAGTAATGTGGGGGGGGACTGAGGACATTAATGTGGGGGGGGGACTGAGGACAGTAATGTGGGGGGGACAGAGGACAGTAATGTGGGGGGGGGGGACTGAGGACAGTAATGTGGGGGGGGCAGAGGGCAGTAATGTGGGGGGGGACAGAGGACAGTAATGTGGGGGGACTGAGGACAGTAATGTGGGGGGGACAGAGGACAGTAATGTGGGGGGGACAGAGGACAGTAATGTGGGAGGGGACTGAGGACAGTAATGTGGGGGGACAGAGGACAGTAATGTGGGGGGGACTGAGGACAGTAATGTGGGGGGGACTGAGGACAGTAATGTGGGGGACAGAGGACAGTAATGTGGGGGGACAGAGGACAGTAGTGGAGGGGGGGACTGAGGACAGTAATGTGGGGGGACAGAGTACAGTAATGTGGGGGACAGAGGACAGTAATGTGGCAGGGGACTTAGGACAGTAATGTGGGGGGACAGAGGACAGTAATGTGGGGGGGGGCAGAGGACAGTAATGTGGGGGGGGGGCAGAGGACAGTAATGTGGGGGAGACCGAGGACAGTAATGTGGGGGACAGAGGACAGTAATGTGGGGGGACAGAGGACAGTAGTGGAGGGGGGACTGAGGACAGCAATGTGGGGGACAGAGGACAGTAATGTGGAGGACAAAGGACAGTAGTGGTAAGGGGACAGAGGACAGTAATGTGGAGGGACAGAGGACAGTAGTGGAGGGGGGACTAAAGACAGTAATGTGGGGGACAGAGGACAGTAATGTGGAGGACAGTAATGGTGGGGGGACAGAGGACAATAATGTGGGGGGACAGAGGACAGTAATGTGGGGGGACAGAGGACAGTAGTGGAGGGGGGACTGAGGACAGTAATGTGGAGGACAGGGGACAGTAGTGGAGGGGGGGGACTGAGGACAGTAATGTGGGGGGGGGCAGAGGACAGTAGTGGGGGGGGGGGGGGGCGGGTTGCAGAGGACAGTAATGTGGGGGGTGGGACTGAGAACAGCAATGTGGGGGGATGATGTAAGTAGGGGCAGAGGACGGTACTTTTAATGGGGCTTGATGTTAAGGGAGTGTGAGAACATTACTGTGAAAGGAGTGGAGGGGGATGTCATAAAGGGGAGCTGAGGACACTCATTAAGAGGGGATCTTGATGTGAAGGGGGAGGGGACTGTGATATGCATTGGGGACTGAGGAAGCTGATATATGAATGAGTTGAGATCTGCATTAGGTGCACACGTCGTGTGTCGATCAGCCCATTTTAATGCACTACCCACAAGAAACACGGAGAAAGAAGTCCTTGACCTTTTTTTCAAAATTGCGCCGCACCGAGCCGGATGGTGCTGCAGCACGTGAAAATGCGCGACGGGGAACCAACATCATATTAAGACCTCTGCTAGAAGAAATTTTTACTGACCGGACCTCGGTGAATTGTAATTTAATACCCCGCTCTATAGTGTGCATTACATACTCCTGACCCCTGCACTATATACAATATGTTGTATATTACATACTCCTGACTTCTGTTCTCACCCCTCTACACACTGATATATATACACATAATATATATTCTCTTTTCTTACACCCATTTTCTACCAGCTGGACATTTTATATCTGATGATTTGATTGGAGCACAGACTTTTACATGATGATAATAATGTGATAACATCCTCACACTTTTGAACCTTAAAAATAAAGTGATAATGAGGGAGGAGTCCATAACCCAATGATGGTGGTCTTCAGGATCGGTCCAGTCTTCATCTTGGTTGTTCTCCCCCCATCTTCACTCTACCCAAAACAATAGGAAAGAAATGAACTGGTAGGAGATCAGAGGACCCATTTACTAGTTACCTTGAGGGGGGAATTGTAAGATCCTCAGAGACAAAGCTGCCTGATGTGGGCGGAGTCCTGGTTTAGGGGAACCAATCAGCTCATATCTAGTAATAATCTTTGTATTTCTATTTTAGTAGATGGACGGGAGATGAGGAAAACCTCAGAGGATTGTCTCACTTTGTCTCCAGACTGTAAAGTAGAAGATGAGGACATCACACAGTATAGTCCAGGAGAAAACCCGACTACCTCAAATGTCCATCCGGCACCACACAGTGTAGATGGACCATCGTATTCCTCTTATCCTGAGGAACCTCAGACTGTGCGGGATGGTGCCGGACCATCGTATTCCTCTTATCCTGAGGAACCTCAGACTGTGCGGGACGGTGCCGGACCATCGTATTCCTCTTATCCTGAGGAACCTCAGACTGTGCGGGACGGTGCCGGGCCATCGTATTTCTCTTATCCTGAGGAACCTCAGACTGTGCGGGAAGGTGCCGGTCCATCATATTCCTCTTATCCTGAGGAACCTCAGACTGTGCGGGAAGGTGCCGGACCATCGTATTCCTCTTATCCTGAGGAACCTCAAACTGTGCGGGAAGGTGCTGGTCCATCGTATTCCTCTTATCCTGAGGAACCTCAAACTGTGCGGGACGGTGCCGGTCCATCGTATTCCTCTTATCCTGAGGAACCTCAAACTGTGCGGAACGGTGCCGGACCATCGTTCTCCTCTTTTCTTGAGGAACATCAGACTGTGGGGGACGGTACCGTCCTTTCAACAGATAAGAGGTTTTCCTGCCCTGAGTGCGGGAAATGTTTTTCCAAGAAATCCCATCTCAACAGTCATCAGAGATTGCACACAGGAGAGAATCTGTATTTATGTTCTGAGTGCGGGAAATGTTTTGTACACAAATCATATCTTGTTACACATCAAAGGTCTCACACGGGGGAAAAGCCATATTCCTGCCCTGAGTGTGGGAAATGCTTTTACAGGAAATCCCATCTCGACAGCCATCAGAGATTGCACACAGGTGAGAAGCCGTATTCCTGCCCTGACTGCGGGAAATTATTTGTAGATAAATTACGTCTTGTCACTCATCAAATGTCTCACACGGGGGAAGGGATGTATTTCTGTTCTGAGTGCGATAAATGTTTTGCACATAAATCAGCTCTTGTCACACATCAGAGGTCTCACACAGGGGAGAAGCCGTATTCCTGTCCTGAGTGTGGGAAATGCTTTGGACAAAAATCACATCTTGTCACACATCAAACGTGTCACACGGGGGAAAAGCCTTATTTTTGTCCTGAGTGCGATAAATGTTTTTCCAAGAAATCTAATCTTGAGAGCCATCAGATGTCGCACAAAGGAGAGAAGCCGTATTCCTGTCCTGAGTGTGGGAAATGTTTTACCAGAAAGTCATATCTTTCAATACACCAGAGATCTCACACAGGGGAAAAGCCGTATTCCTGTCCTGAGTGCGGGAAATGCTTTGGACAAAAATCACATCTTGTCAAACATCAAAAGTCTCACACGGGGGAGAGAAGCCATATTCCTGTCCTGAGTGAGGGAATTGTTCCTCACTGAAGTCCTGTTTTCCTGTACTCCAGGGGGTCCCACACAACCCTCGAGGTATATTAGTGCCTTGAGTGCGGGAAATGTCTTGTATATGAATGTTGCTGGACATGTGGGGAAGAAGCACACCCTGATATACACCTCAGATATACTCCATGGCTGATCTTCATCATGGAAGAAACAGTTGATAAGGAGATCAGAGATCACCAAAGACATGGATGAAGTGTTGTACCGCGTCGGCCATTGATAGCAGGAGAAAAATAAAAATGGAGTCCTTACCTCTCATTGGCTGAGTACATTTTGGGGTGGAAACCTTCGCAGACAATTCGAGGTTTATTTTTGGAAGATTAGTTGAATAAATAAAACAATGATATGAGATGATATATAAAGGTACAGTGTAACACTTTGTGTTGTATTAGATTTGGTGGTATTTTAGTTGGTAGCAGTGAGTGCCGCCGTCACATATCGGGATTTATTACTTTATAGGTTTGGCAGGAAGCGCAGTTTCTTCCCATTGTTCTAACAAGTGTTTTTCCTGACCAATCGGATTTCTACCTTTATTATTTCCTGATTTTATGTCTGCAATCTTGTTCAAATTATAATAAAAAATATATTGAAAAAATATTGTGTGTGTCGGTGCAATGATGACAATCTTCCATATCCAAACATTGTTCATGGGTGACGCTTAATCCACTTCAGCCCCGGAAGATTTTACTCCCTTCCTGACCAGAGCATTTTTTTGCGATTCGGCACTGCGTCACTTTAACTGACAATTGCGCGTTCGTGCGTTGTTGCATCCAAACAAAATTGACGTAATTTTTTTCCCACAAATAGAGCTTTCTTTTGGTGGTATTTGATCGCCTCTGCGGTTTTTATTTTTTGCGCTATCAACAAAAAAAAAGAGCAACAATTTAAAAAAAATATATATATTTTTTTTACTTTTTGCTATAATAAATATCCCCCAAAAATATATAAGAAAAAATTTCTTTCTCAGTTTGTATTCTTCTACATATTTTTTTGTAAAAAAAAAATCGCAATAAGCGTATATTAATTGGTTTGCGCAAAAGTTATACAAAATAGGGATAGATTTATGGCATTTTTATTATTCATTTTTTTTATTAGTAATGGCGGCGATCTGTGATTTTTATCATGACTGCGACATTGCGGCGGACACATCGGACACTTTTGACTGTATTTTGGGGCCATTGTTATTTATACAGCGATCAGTGCTATAAAAATGCACTGATTACTGTATAAATGACACTGGCAGGGAAGGGGTTAAACACTAGGGGGCGATCAAGGTGTTAAGTGTGTCCTAGAGATTGATTCTAACTGTGGGGGGGATGGGCTACCACTGACATGACAGCGATCACTGCTCCCAATGACAGGGAGCAGTGGATCTCTGTCATTTATATAGTAAAGCGCTGAGTAAACTGTTGGCGCTATATAAATCCTGTAAAATAGTAATAATTTTCCAATAACAAGCTGCGCTGTCAACTCAACAAGTGATACATATAATATTATGACTTTGTGCAAACTTATGCAAAAATGTGTGATAAATCAAATAAATGAAGGATTAAGAGTCCATCCAAATTGATAATCAATATCCTCGGTGCGATTATCACACACACAACACCCAAGAGTAGTGATAAAGGAAAGGACCTGTCTTCCACCTTCACACAGACTGCCTCTTACCAGCTCATATGGATCTCTTAATTATAGGAGATCATATGCACCTATGGCTTAATACCCAGCCCGGGCCTCTGGTTGCTCACAGTCAGGATCCCAGTGTCTTTTCAGGGATTGGTGGCTCAATCAGGAGGTTAGTGGCAGATATTTCCCAGAAAAAATCATAAAGAGAAGGCTTCCATAGCGTAAAACCATTCATGAAGAGAAGGCTTCCATAGCGTAAAACCATTCATGAAGAGAAGGCTTCCATAGCGTAAAACCATTCATAAGGAGAAGGCTTGCATAGCATAAAACCATTCATAAAGAGAATGCTTCCATAGCATAAGACCATTCATAAAGAGAAGGCTTCCATAGCGTAAAACCATACATAAAGAGAAGGCTTCCATAGCGTAAAACCATTCATAAAGAGAAGGCTTCCATAGCGTAAAACCATACAAAAAGAGAAGGCTTCCATAGCGTAAAACCATTCATAAAGAGAAGGCTTCCATAGCGTAAAACCATTCATAAAGAGAAGGCTTCCATAGCGTAAAACCATACATAAAGAGAAGGCTTCCATAGCGTAAAACCATTCATAAAGAGAAGGCTTCCATATCGTAAAACCATTCATAAAGAGAAGGCTTCCATGGCGTAAAACCATTCATAAAGAGAAGGCTTCCATGGCGTAAAACCATACATAAAGAGAAGGCTTCCATAGCGTAAAACCATACATAAAGAGAAGGCTTCCATAGCGTAAAACCATTCATAAAGAGAAGGCTTCCATAGCGTAAAACCATACATAAAGAGAAGGCTTCCATAGCGTAAAACCATTGATACAGAGAAGGCTTCCATAGCGTAAAACCATACATAAAGAGAAGGCTTCCATAGCGTAAAACCATTCATAAAGAGAAGGCTTCCATAGCTTAAAACCATTCATAAAGAGAAGGCTTCCATAGCGTAAAACCATTCATAAAGAGAAGGCTTCCATAGCGTAAAACCATTCATAAAGAGAAGGCTTCCATAGCGTAAAACCATACATAAAGAGAAGGCTTCCATAGCGTAAAACCATACATAAAGAGAAGGCTTCCATAGCGTAAAACCATTCATAAAGGAAAGGCTTCCATAGCGTAAAACCATACTAAAAGCGAAGGCTTCCATAGCGTAAAACCATTCATAAAGAGAAGGCTTCCATAGCGTAAAACCATTCATAAAGAGAGGGCTTCCATAGCGTAAAACCATACATGAAGAGAAGGCTTCCATAGCGTAAAACCATTCATAAAGAGAAGGCTTCCATAGCGTAAAACCATTCATAAAGAGAAGGCTTCCATAGCGTAAAACCATTCATAAAGAGAAGGCTTCCATAGCGTAAAACCATTCATAAAGAGAAGGCTTCCATAGCGTAAAACCATTCATAAAGAGAAGGCTTCCATAGCGTAAAACCATACAAAAAGAGAAGGCTTCCATAGCGTAAAACCATTCATAAAGAGAAGGCTTCCATATCGTAAAACCATACAAAAAGAGAAGGCTTCCATAGCGTAAAACCATTCATAAAGAGAAGGCTTCCATAGCGTAAAACTATACATAAAGAGAAGGCTTCCATAGCGTAAAACCATTCATAAAGAGAAGGCTTCCATAGCGTAAAACCATACATAAAGAGAAGGCTTCCATAGCGTAAAACCATACAGAAAGAGAAGGCTTCCATAGCGTAAAATCATACATAAAGAGAAGGCTTCCATAGCGTAAAACCATTCATAAAGAGAAGGCTTCCATAGCGTAAAACCATACAGAAAGAGAAGGCTTCCATAGCGTAAAACCATACATAAAGAGAAGGCTTCCATAGCGTAAAACCATTCATAAAGAGAAGGCTTCCATAGCGTAAAACCACTCATAAAGAGAAGGCTTCCATAGCGTAAAACCATTCATAAAGAGAAGGCTTCCATAGCGTAAAACCATACATAAAGAGAAGGCTTCCATAGCATAAAACCATACATAAAGAGAAGGCTTCCATAGCGTAAAACAATTCATAAAGAGAAGGCTTCCATAGCGTAAAACCATTCATAAAGAGAAGGCTTCCATAGCATAAAACCATACATAAAGAGAAGGCTTCCATAGCGTAAAACCATTCATAAAGAGAAGGCTTCCATAGCGTAAAACCATTCATAAAGAGAGGGCTTCCATAGCGTAAAACCATACATAAAGAGAAGGCTTCCATAGCGTAAAACCATTCATAAAGAGAAGGCTTCCATAGCGTAAAACCATACATAAAGGGAAGGCTTCCATAGCGTAAAACCATACATAAAGAGAAGGCTTCCATAGCATAAAACCATACATAAAGAGAAGGCTTCCATAGCGTAAAACCATTCATAAAGAGAAGGCTTCCATAGCGTAAAACCATTCATAAAGAGAGGGCTTCCATAGCGTAAAACCATACATGAAGAGAAGGCTTCCATAGCGTAAAACCACTCATAAAGAGAAGGCTTCCATAGCGTAAAACCATACGGTATTCTTTTTTATAAAAAGGTATTGCACTTACACTTGAGTGATAACATCATATGCAAAGTCCATGCTGCAAGGCAAGATAAAAAGTGAAGCCGGCCGTCTCTCTGCAACAGCCCGTGTTTTGCGGGACTTCCGTGTATAGCGGTGACGTCAGCACGTCGCTCCTCCCTACACTGTAATAGTGTTGCTAGGAAGAACATGGAAATGCCTTGTTTACAAATGCATCTCCCCGTTCTGCCTCTCCTCACCACAATCGCGGGCCGCCGGCGAACATCGAGACCCACGGGCATGCTCCCACGCCGTACCAGTGGGTGCGCACCCGATAGGCGGCAAATTTAAAGGGACGTACAGGTACGCCCATTTGCCTGCCTGTGTCATTCTGCTGATGTACATCTGTGTGCGGCAGTCGGCAAGAGGTTAAAAGACTTTACAGGTCAACAGATTAGAGTTACCTGGGAATAATGGTCTGGAGTGTAGTGGTTAGGAGTATATCATATACAGCTCAGGATACAGAGTGTAGTGATCAGGAGTATATCATATACAGCCCAGGGTGCAGAGTGCAGTGGTCAGGAGTATATCATATACAGCCCAGGGTGCAGAGTGCAGTGGTCAGGAGTATATCATATACAGCCCAGGGTACGGAGTGTATTTGTCAGAAGTATATCATATACAGCCCAGGTTACGGAGTGCAGTGGTCAGGATTATATCATATACAGCCCAGGGTGCAGAGTGCAGTGGTCAGGAGTATATCATATACAGCCCAGGGTACGGAGTGTATTGGTCAGAAGTATATCATATACAGCCCAGGTTACGGAGTGCAGTGGTCAGGATTATATCATATACAGCCCAGGGTACAGAGTGCAGTGGTCAGGAGTATATCATATACAGCCCAGGGTACGGAGTGCAGTGGTCAGGAGTACATCATATAGAGCCCAGGGTACAGAGTGCAGTGGTCAGGAGTATATCTTATACAACCCAGGGTACGGAGTGCAGTGGTCAGGAGTACATCATATAAAGCCCAGGGTACGGAGTGCAGTGGTCAGGAGTATATCATATAAAGCCCAGGGTATGGAGTGTAGTGGTCAGGAGTATATCATATAGAGCCCAGGGTATGGAGTGTAGTGGTCAGGAGTATATCATATACAGCCCAGGGTACAGAGTGCAGTGGTCAGGAGTATATCATATAGATCCCAGGGTATGGAGTGTAGTGGTCAGGAGTATATCATATACAGCCCAGGGTACAGAGTGTAGTAGTCAGGAGTATATCATATAGAGCCCAGGGTATGGAGTGTAGTGGTCAGGAGTATATCATATAGAGCCCAGGGTACAGAGTGTAGTAGTCAAGAGTATATCATATAGAGCCCAGGGTATGGAGTGTAGTAGTCAGGAGTATATCATATACAGCCCAGGGTACAGAGTGTAGTGGTCAGGAGTATATCATATACAGCCCAGGGTACAGAGTGCAGTGGTCAGGAGTATATCTTATACAGCCCAGGGTACAGAGTGTAGTGGTCAGGAGTATATCATATACAGCCCAGGGTACAGAGTGCAGTGGTCAGGAGTATATCTTATACAGCCCAGGGTACAGAGTGTAGTGGTCAGGAGTATGTCATATACAGCCCAGGGTACAGAGTGCTGTGGTTAGGAGTATATCATATACAGCCCAGGGTACAGAGTGTACTGGTCGGTAGGGGGGCGATATTTGGGGACTCCCTTATTTTTAACAAAATCAGTGGGCAATAGTGCAGGACATGTAGTCTGGTATGGTTCAAGAGAGGAGCCACGCACTACCCTCCCCCCTTGCCTATTATCTCAGTCATTTGACAACTTGACAGATTTGGCTCTGATTGATTTTAATGGGGTTCAGATTCTACAAAAAACAGAACCCAGGGCAGTTCAGCTCATCACTAGTTGGCACTAATCTGAGTTTCAGTATCTCCCCTGATTTCTGCAGAAAGACATACATTTGCCTCGTGTTCCCCGATACGAGCTCATACTCTGTACAACCTTCCAATCAGTAATGAATGGACTTGGTAAGATACTCTCCCTATGTTGAGGGTATGTGGCCTGGTATGGTTGAGGAGGTGGAGGGGTGCACGTATGTCCTCCCCTTTTCTGGAGAGCCAGGTTGCAGGCTTGGATAAGGGTCTAGTATGGGTATTGGGGACAGTTTGCCCATTTGACGAACTGTGAACAGCTTGGGTTTGGGTTGCCACCTGTCAGGGATTCACCTGTACAGTCCGGGTTTCAGTCTGCCTGTATTATTGGGGGTGGGGGGGTGGGGGTGACACTGTCCCCTGTATTATGGAGGGGTGGCACTGATCTCTTTAGTATTAAGGGGGGGGGTGACACTGACCCCTGTATTATGAAAGAGGGGGTGACACTGACCCCTGTAATATGGAAGGTGATACTGACCCCTGTATTATGAAGGGGGGAGGGTAACACTGACCCCTGTATTATGATTAGAATTCTGTATTAAGGAGCAGGGCCCTCTGATTCCTACTGTATCAAAGTGTATTGTATTTGTACTGTCTACCCTCAAGTTGTAAAGCGCTACGTAAACTGTTGGCGCTATATAAATCCTGTATAATAATAATAATAATAATTATTGGAAATGGTATTTAATCACAAATTATATGCATAGTGTATACTACAAAAAAAATTGCCATGCACCGCTATATAGAAACTGTTCATTTCTCAAAGACCTCTAAATCTCTCCTCATTGGCCTACCTCCCCGCAAGCTATACCCTCTTCAGTCTATCATGAATGCTGCTGCCAGACTCATCCACCTTACCAACCGTTCAGTGTCCACCCCTCTCCACCAATCCCTATACTGACTTCCCATTGCCCAACGTATAAAATTCAAAACACTAACAATAACATCTCCAGAGCCTCTCCCATCCTCTGGAACTCATTACTCCAATCTGTCCGGTTATCTCCTACTCTGTCCACTTTTAGGCGATCCACGAAAACTCATCTCTTCAGGGAGGCCTATCCTACCTTCAGCTATCAACCGAATCTTCTACTTCCCTTGTCAGTTCATCCCTCTCAGTTACTAGCTTTTGTTTCACCAGCCCCTTCCTTTTAGATTGTAAGCCCACAGGATCAGGACCTTCCTAACCCTCTTGTATTGAATTGTATTGTTGCTGCATTGTCTACCTTCATATTGTAAAGCAATGCGCAAACCATTGGCGCTATATAAATCCTGTATAATAATAATAATAATAATAATAAAAGACCTCCTAGTGGAGGAACCCTGGCTGAGAAAGTCTGGACTAGGCAGTAATATATTTCTTTCCCCCTTGGTGGGAGTGGAGATGACCCCATCTATAAGGATATACAGTACAGACACACACTACGAGATGTTTCTCGGGGCTGCAGTTCCTTTGAACTCCACAAGATGGTGGACTTCTACCCAGACAGGAAGTCTCTATGGAAGACAGGAAGTGATGTCAGGTACATACAGGAAGTTCCATGTGGCACGAGGCAAAAAGGAAACGTTGCTGGAACTTGGCGGCAGAGGAGGTAATAAGCTATTATTTTATATTAACACCCAGTAATCCCCCCGTCATGTCCGTCCTCTTCCTCCATAGTCACTGTGACATCTTTTATCTCCAGCAGATGACGATACACACATATATAGTGTGGGAACATAGATTAACCCCTTCAGGGTTAGCACATTTCTACACTTACGGGGCCAGAACATTCTCTTAATTTTTTTACTTAACCACTTCCCGCCCGCCCTATAGCGGATTGACGTCCGGGAAGTGGTTCTGTTATCCTGACTGGGCGTCATATGATGTCCAGCAGGATAACATGCCGCAGCGCGCCCCCGGGGGCGCACATCGCGGCGATCGGTGGAGCGGTGTGTCAGCCTGACACACCGCTCCACCGATCTTGGTAAAGAGCCTCCGGCGGAGGCTCTTTACCACGTGATCAGCCGTGTCCAATCACGGCTGATCATGCTGTCAATGGGAAGAGCCGTTGATCGGCTCTTCCTCACTCGCGTCTGACAGACGCGAGTAGAGGAGAGCCGATCGGCGGCTCTCCTGGCAGGGGGGGTCTGCGCTGATTGTTTATCAGCGCAGCCCCCCCTCAGATCACCACACTGGACCACCAGGGATGCCACTAGGACCACCAGGGCAGGGGCAACGTGGATGGCCAGGTATGTACCCCATGGCCATCCACATGTGCCCAATCTGTGCCAATCAGTGCCCACAAATGGGCACTGATTGGCACTATTATGTCAATGATCTGCCCAGCAATGCTCAGATCTGCCCAGCAATGCTTTTATTAGTGCCACCTGTCATTGCCCATCTGTGCCACCTGTCATTGCCCATCTGTGCCACCTGTCATTGCCCATCGGTGCCACCTGTCAGTGCCCACCTATCAGTGCCCATCAGTGCCACACATAAGTACCCATCAGTGCCACCCATATATACCAATCAATGCCACCTACGAGTGCCCATCAGTGCCGCCTATGTGTGCCCATCGGTGCCACCTATGAGTTCCCATCAGTGCTGCATACCAGTGCCACCTATCAGTGCCACCTATCAGTGCCCATCAGTGCCGCCTATCAGTGCCCATCATCAGTGCCCGTTAGTGCCACCTCATCAGTGCCACCTCATCGGTGCCCATCAGTGCCGCCGTATCAGTGCCCATCAGTGCAGCCATATCAGTGCCCATTATTGAAGGAGAAAGCGTACTTATTTACAAAAAAATTTAACAGAAACAAAGAAAAACTTGTTTTTTTTCGAAATTTTCGGTCTTTTTTTATTTGTTGCGCAAAAAATAAAAACCGCAGAGGTGATCAAATACCACCAAAAGAAAGCTCTATTTGTGGGAACAAAATGATAAAAAATTTAGTTTGGGTACAGTGCAGCATGACCGCGCAATTGTCATTCAAATTGCAACAGCGCTGAAAGCTGAAAATTGCCTGGTATTGAAGTGGTTAAACTCTAATAATATGGTCCTCGAAACAAACAGCACTGACAAAAAATAGGCAAGACAATAACCATCCTGACCATACAGGGTTTACAACAGGGCAATTATTACACTACACAGGCAGCCAATGGGCAACTATTACAATATGCAGCCAGCACAATGATGGAGTGCCGGGGCCAGGATTATGGAGCATAGAGCCCCTTACATTGCTGGTCAGGAGGAAGAAAACATTCCCCGGCCTGCCATGAAGAACATGTTCCATCATTGGTGTTTGAGGGAGGAAAATTCTGAGGGAAGTAAAGGAGCTGTGAGGGGGTGTTAGGGCTAAAGACTCCGGGGTCCTCTGAGATGGTGGTGATTCTGAAGTTCTCAGAGGGGGTCAGGGATCTGAGGGAAGAGGAGGCTGTAGGGCTCAGGGGGCCCCTAAGGTAGGGTGGGGGCTCTTGGTCTTGGTTTTCAGACCTCCTTACAGAACCCTTGCCAGGAAATGAAGGCAGCCTAAACCTTCTTTCCATGTTACTGGGCAAGGAATATGTTCCAGGACACCAAATGAAATGAAGAAGGGAAGTCCTTCACCTTGGGTACGCAGGCCCGTGTTCTGGGTCTGAGGGAGCCGTCAATACCCTCCCATGACATAGACTGTGTCAGAGCCTGGTACTGGAATTCAGAACACCAGGAACCCACCGCCACTCTGTACAAGGTCCTGGATACTACAGTTATCTTGGCAACTAAGAGAACAAACCCCTCCCCCCTGTTGTCCTCCTCCTACCCACACTGGGCCACCATTAGAGGGGTGAGAACAGCCCCCCCCCCCCCAGCCAGACACATAACTAAAACCTTCAGGGCCACGGTTTAAGAAACCATGAAGGGCCCCCTTGACTACCCCCTTCCAGCCAAGCGTCCATGGACATCCTCCCAGAACCCTGCCTCCTGCGTGCCCCCTGGGGCATGCATCCAACTTGCTCCGTGACTGCTGTGTCCTTTGGACACAGCGGATCATAGATCATAGTAACGGGCCAATCATAACGGCCCGTTACCATGTGATCAGCTGATCACATGAACACAGACTTGTCGGTTATCTTCTAGTCCTTTCTTCCCTGGCTGTCTCTGTGTGGGGAAATAGGAGCCGTTAACCTGGAAGACTATCAGTAAATTGTTTACACTGATCATCAGTGCAGCTCCATCAATGCCGCCTATCAGTGCCACCTATTAGTGCTCATCTAGGCAGCCTATAAGTGCTCAGGGGTGGGAGGAGAAGGAGTAGATAAGCTCTCTCCTCTCTTATCCCTGCAAGGGAGGGGGGACTGTTAGTGCAGGCTCTGGGCTGCATGAGAGAGACATTCTCAGCTCAGAGCCCTGCGGCTAGCAACCCTGCTGGGGCCAACCAGTGCGACCCTTGCAACCCTGGTAGTTCCGCAAGCCCTCTACTTTACCAACACCATCCTCCTGCTCTCCAATCCAATCCCCTCTCTTACTGCAGAGAGTGACAATGGCATCACTCCTATCAGTCAGCAGGATGCTGGAGATCGGGGCCTTGAAGTCAGAATGCTTCCATTTCTCTGACTTAGCCCAGAACTCCAGTCAAAAGTCAGTAAGTTCCTCTTCCTGGACATCATGATGACCCTACATTGACCTCACAACACTGCCTCAGAGCAAAACAAGAACACAGAAGAAGTATTGTATTTATCATTCCTTGTCTGCAGATCTAGAGCTAATCAAATACAGTTCAGAAACCAAATAAACCCAACAGAGAAAAGGGAATTTCTGATCTTGTGGGCCAAGAGGTTCCCGGGCCCTCAAAAATGTAACAAACACTAAATAGATCAAACTAAATGTTCACATGGGGTAAGTAGTTTTTAAATGTACAGCAACCCTCCCCCCAACTACATCCTATTATTGTGTGACCAATACCATCCAAATAATTCTTACTTTCATTTCCCAAAGTTATCCGTCTACAAGGAGACCTGTATAGATCAAATGACAATGGGAATGGAGGAGGACCAGAGTCACATGACTGAGAAGATCCTTTTAAAACTCACCCTGGAGATCATCTACCTGCTGACCGGAGAGGTGAGGAGGATTCTGGGAGGTCACATGACATCACTCTCATCTCTATTAATAAAACACAGACCTAAGAGGTGAGGAGGATTCTGGGAAACTAACATGATATTCCTATTGGTTCTCCAATACAGAGATTTCCATTTCTGAAGTCAGGTGATCATATGACCATCACAGCGCCTCCATGTGACTCCCTAAAACCTGAGAGACACAACATGCAGAAGATTCTAGAAGTTACCAAGAAGATGATGGCGCTGCTGACAGGAGAGGTGAGCGGTGCCGGGAATTCTGGGACATTATCCAGTAACAGACAAGGGATGTGTCTGGATGGTGACTGTATCATTGTGTGTGTCAGGTTCCTATAAGGTGTCAGGATGTCACTGTCTATTTCTCCATGGAGGAGTGGGAGTATTTAGAAGGACACAAGGATCTCTACAAGGACGTCATGATGGACAATCAGCCGCCCCTCACATCACCGGGTAAGAGGAGACTTTATTGTAAAGGAGAGAACAGTACGGAGGCTCCACCTAGATCCCCCATCATCTGATAAACACATAGAAACAATGTATTCAGTCAGTGTGTGTGTTTCCTACAGATGGATCCAGTAATGGGAACCCACCAGAGAGATGTCCCCATCCTCTGTATTCCCGGGATTCCACACAGGAAGATCACACCATCCCCCATCATCATCAGGTAGGTAGGACTGAGCAACCAGAACAGAATTCTAACCTATGGGAGGACATTCTTCTATGTAATCTCTTGTTCCGTTTTACACTTATATTCTTTCATCTTCGGGGTTTAGGGTGAAGAACTGAAAGACATCAAAGCTGGCATTAAAGAGGAAGAAGAAGAGATGTCGATAAGTGGAGCTCAGCGGTCTATGGGAGGGGGAGGTCCTCTGTATTCCCGGGATTCCACACAGGAAGATCACACCATCCCTCACCATTACAAGGTTGGTTAAATAGAACATCTGGGACATGGACTTGTGAGACGATGTGTGAATCTCTTCTATATGTGATGTCACAATATTACATTTTAAGTTTCTATCATTCTCTTGGTTTAGGGTGAAGATCCAATCGATATAGAATTTGAGGTTAAAGCAGAAGAAGAAGAGACGTATGTGAGGGATGATCAGCAGTCTATGGAGGAGGATGGAATAACGAGGACATTTATAGAGGAGGACACTCCTACAGAGATCAGCACAGGTGGGTCATTAATAGTAAATCGATTCACTATATAATTTATATTGCACTTTATGTAGTCCTAACGCCTTCTCTATATACTCTATATTGTAAAGTACATAATTCTGACCAATCAACTATAAACTCTGTTTTGTATATTATATTCTCCTGACTCCTGCACTATATAACCTTTTGTATGTTGTACATTACATACTCCTGACCCCTGCAATATATACTCTATGTTGTACATTACATAATTCTGATACTATATAGTCCTATCTTTTGTATCTTATACAATATGTTGTACATTACATAGTCCTGACTTCTGCTCTCTCCCCTCTACCCACTGCTATATATAAACATAATATGTCTTTTTTTATATCTGATGATTTGATCGGCGCACAGACTTTTACAGGTTGATAATAATGTGATAACATCCTCCAACTTTGGAGCCTTAAACAGAAAGTGATGATGAGGGAGGAGTCAGTAACCCAATGATGGTGGTCTTCAGTCTTCATCTTGGTTGTTCTCCCCCCATCCTCACTCTCTGACCTCTGGTGGGGCTCAGCCCTGCTGTTATTCATGACTAAATCATGGACTAAATAGGAAAGTGCAGTCCTGCTTAGGATGGCAAAATGGCAATGAGTGATAGAGGGGGTGGGGACACTCATCCTATAATCCCCTCATCACTGTCACTCCTATAAAAGACAGTTCTCGTTGTTTCCTCACTCTCTCACTAAGGTCCATTAATAAAGAAATGAACTGGTAGGAGATCAGAGGACCCATTTACTAGTTACCTTGAGGGTGGAATTGTAAGATCCTCAGAGACAAAGCTGCCTGATGTGGGCGGAGTCCTGGTTTAGGGGAACCAATCTGCTCATGTCTAGTAATAATCTTTGTATTTCTATTTTAGTAGATGGACGGGAGATGAGGAAAACCTCAGAGGATTGTCTCACTTTGTCTCCAGACTGTAAAGTAGAAGATGAGGACATCACACAGTATAGTCCAGGAGAAAACCCGACTACCTCAAATGTCCATCCGGCACCACACAGTGTAGATGGACCATCGTATTCCTCTTATCCTGAGGAACCTCAGACTGTGCGGGACGGTGCCGGATCATCGTATTCCTCTTATCCTGAGGAACCTCAGACTGTGCGGGACGGTGCCGGACCGTCATATTCCTCTTATCCTGAGGAACCTCAGGCTGTGCAGGACGGTGCCGGACCATCGTATTCCTCTTATCCTGAGGAACCTCAGACTGTGAGGGACGGTGCCGGACCATCGTATTCTTCTTATCCTGAGGAACCTCAGACTGTGAGGGACGGTGCCGGACCATCGTATTCCTCTTATCCTGAGGAACCTCAGACTGTGAGGGACGGTGCCGGACCATCGTATTCTTCTTATCCTGAGGAACCTCAGACTGTGCGGGACGGTGCCGGACCATCGTATTCCTCTTATCCTGAGGAACCTCAGACTGTGCGGGACGGTGCCGGACCATCGTATTCCTCTTATCCTGAGGAACCTCAGACTGTGCGGGACGGTGCCGGACCATCTTATTCTTCTTATCCTGAGGAACCTCAGACTGTGCGGGACGGTGCCGTCCTTCCAACAGATAAGAGGTTTTCCTGTACTGAGTGCGGGAAGTGTTTCTGTTTTAAATCCCTTCTTGATGTGCATAAAAGAACCCACACAGGTGACAAGCTGTATTCTTGTCCTGAGTGTGGGAAATGTTTTGTACATAAATCAACTCTTGCCACACATCAAAAGTCTCACACGGGGGAAAAGCCATATTCCTGTCCTGAGTGCGGGAAATGTTTTTCCATGAAATCCCATCTCAACAGCCATCAGAGATTGCACACGGGAGAGAATCTGTATTCCTGTTCTGAGTGTGGAAAATGTTTTGCACACAAATCAAGCCTTGTTACACATCAAAGGTCTCACACGGGGGAAAAGCCGTATTCCTGTCCTGAGTGCGGGAAATGTTTTGTACACAAATCAAGTCTTGTTACACATCAAAAGTCTCACACGGGGGAAAAGCCATATTCCTGTCCTGAGTGCGGGAAATGTTTTTACAGGAAATGCCTTCTCGTCAGCCATCAGACTATGCACACAGTAGAGAACCCGCATTCTTGCCCTGAGTGTGGGAAATGGTTTGCGAAAAAATCAACTCTAGTCACACATCAATTGTCTCACACGGGGAAAAACCTGTATTCCTGTCCCGAGTGCGGGAAATGTTTTGTATTCAAATCATATCTTGTCGCCCATCAAAGGTCTCACACAGGAGAGAAGCCTTTTTGCTGTCTTGAGTGCGGGAAATGTTTTGGACAAAAATCAAGACTTGTCACACATCAAAGATCTCACACGGGGGAGAAGCCTTTTTGCTGTGCTGAGTGCGGGAAATGTTTTGTTGAGAAGTCCGCTTTATATATTCATCAAAGATTACACACAGGTGAGAAGCCATATTCCTGTCCTGAGTGTGGGAAACATTTTGTAACAAATACAGATCTTGCAAAGCATCTAAGGTCTCACACGGGGGAGAAGCCACATTCCTGTCCTGAGTGCGGGAAATGTTTTTCAAGGAAGGGCCAACTTCACAGACATCAGAGATTTCACACGGGGGAGAAGCCATATTCCTGTACTGAGTGCAGGAAATGTTTCTCAGAGAAGTCCAATCTTCAACAACATCAGAGATTGCACACGGGGGAGAAGCCATTTTCCTGTCCCGAGTGCGGGAAATGTTTTTCAGACAAGTCCTCTCTTCACAAACATCAGGGAGTGCATGCGGATGAGAAGTCATATTCTTGTCCTGAGTGCGGGAAATGTTTTTCACAGAAGTCAAATCTTTACAGACATCAGAGATCTCACACGGGGGAGAAGCCATATTCCTGTCCTGAGTGAGGGAATTGTTCCTCACTGAAGTCCTGTCTTCCTGTACATCAGGGGTCCCACACAACCCAATTCAATGTTTTGAATAAATGAAACAATGATATGAGATGATATATAAAGGTACAGTGTAACACTTTGTGTTGTATTAGATTTGGTGGTATTTTAGTTGGTAGCAGTGAGTGCCGCCGTCACATATCGGGATTTATTACTTTATAGGTTTGGCAGGAAGCGCAGTTTCTTCTCATTGTTCTAACAAGTGATTTCCCTGACCAATCGGATTTCTACCTTTTATTATTTCTTTTTTGATATCTACAATCTTGTTCAATTTATAATAAAAAATGTATTGAAAATTTTTTTATTTTTTGTGGGGGGGTGGGGGTTTCACAGATACTACTGTATTTTTGTATATTTCATATAATATAATAAAATAAAGAATATACAAAAAAATAAAAAAATGTATTGAAAAAAAAAAATAGTATGTCGGTGCAATGATGACAATCTTCCATATCCAAACATTGTTCATGGGTGACGCTTTAAAAGCCTTTACAGGTCATCAGATTAGAGTTACCCAAAAATAGTGGTTCAGTGTGTAGTGGTCAGGAGTATATCATATACAGCCCAGGGTACAGAGTGCAGTGGTCAGGAGTATATCATATACAGCCCAGGGTACAGAGTGCGGTTGTCAGGAGTATATCATATACAGCCCAGGGTACAGAGTGCAGTGGTCAGGAGTATATCATATACAGCCCAGGGTACAGAGTGTAGTGGTCAGAAGTATATCATATACAGCCCAGGGTACAGAGTGTAGTGGTCAGAAGTATATCATATACAGCCCAGGGTACAGAGTGTCGTGGTTAGGAGTATATCATATACAGTACAGAGTGCATTGGTCAGGAGTATATCAAATACAGCCCAGGGTACAGAGTGCAGTGGTCAGGATTATATGATATACAGCCAGGGTACAGAGTGTAGTGGTCAGAAGTATATCATATACAGCCCAGGGTACAGAGTGTAGTGGTCAGAAGTATATCATATACAGCCCAGGGTACAGAGTGTAGTGGTCAGAAGTATATCATATACAGCCCAGGGTACAGAGTGCAGTGGTCAGGAGTATATCATATATAGTCCAGGGTACAGAGTGCAGTGGTCAGGAGTATATCATATACAGCCCAGGGTGCAGAGTGCAGTGGTCAGGAGTATATCATATACAGTCCAGGGTACAGAGTGCAGTGGTCAGGAGTATATCATATACAGCCCAGGGTGCAGGGGTCAGGAGTATATCATATACAGTACAGAGTGCAGGGGTCAGGAGTTTATCATATACAGCCCAGGGTACAGAGTGTAGTGGTCAGGAGTTTATCATATACAGCCCAGGGTACAGAGTGTAGTGGTCAGGAGTATATCATATACAGTCCACGATACAGAGTGTAGTGGTCAGGAGTATATCATATACAGCCCAGAGTGCAGGGGTCAGGAGTTTATCATATACAGCCCAGGGTACAGAGTGCAGTGGTCAAGAGTATATCATATACAGCCCAGGGTACAGAGTGTAGTGGTCAGGAGTATATCACATACAGCCCAGAGTACAGTGGTCAGGAGTATATCATATATAGTCCAGGGTACAGAGTGCAATGGTCAGGAGTATATCATATATATAGTCCAGGGTACAGAGTGCAGTGGTCAGGAGCTTCTCATATACAACTCGGTGTACATATTGCAAGCCCACCCCTTCTTGAACCATATCGTCCACATGCCATCAGCATGGGGGAGTGCCTTGCCAGGTTGGACTCCCCCTGACACAACACTTTGTCTCCATGTTGATGTGGACAAGAACCTCTTTTCCACATCTCTGGCTAGTGGTAATGGGGGTCTGTAAATGGGGGGGGGGGGGGGACTTATTGTTAACAGTAAGTGGTTTCCTAGCTAGCACCCTCCCACATGAATGAGTATGGGGTACATAGTGCACAATGGTACCACTAGCTGAATGACAACTCTCTGAGCTACCATCATCTGCATAAAATTAAGGGGTGGTGTAGTGGTGACATCATTGCCCACATATGCCCAGTGACCATATTTGGCCAGTGATTTCAATGCTATCCCCACCTATTCTGCGGTTATGCTGTGTCGTGCATTGACATACCTCCTTAGACCCAGTCTGTCTGGACAGTATGGTCACCTGCTGACTTGGCTCCATCCACAGGAAGCTTAACTCTTCAATTTGAATTTGAATCCAGTGCAATATTACTTCAGACAATTACAGTACAGAGGATGTTTTTCAAGTCTTTAGGGGAAGAAGACAATGACTTTCCTAAGCCCTGTCTCTATGATAAACTATCACTGACTGAGGGTACATGGAAGAAGAGGAGGGGGCAAGCTAGAACAAAACCAACTAGCTCTAAACAGGAGGGCAGGATAGAGAAAGATACCAAATCACATTGGTAAACAAGTTGTACTGGCCCAACACCACCACTAGAGTAAGAAGACAATGAGTTTCCTAAGCCTGTCTGTGTCAAAAACCAACATTGACGAGTGGTACCACCAATACCCGGAGACCCTGGCACCCAGACTACTGCAATTATACGCTGACTCCTTACAAACAGGAAGCCTCCCCCTCTCCTTCTACGAGGCTCATATTGTATTATTGGCTAAGCCAGATAAAGACCCACTGCAGTGTTTATCTTATAGGCCCATCTCATTATTAAATATGGACTTCAAAATACTAACCAAACTGTTAGCTACTAGACTTATGTTGGTCCTACAACATGTAGTTTCACCCGACCAGACAGGGTTTATGCCCAAAAAGGCCACGGATATTTATTTGCGCAGGGTTTTCACCCACACTCAGTTAGGCCCGGATACTTCTAGCGGTGGGATACTGGTCTTTCTCAATTTGGAGAAGGCCTTTGATTCCGTAGACTGGAATTACGTGAGGGTGGTACTTGAGGTTTTCGGGTTTGGTCCTCAGTTCCGGAAGTGGATCGACATTTTTTTTATCATTGCCCCACAGCAGCCATAAAGCTAAACAATACGTTATTGGAATTTTTTTCAGTGCGTTGGGGCACTCGCCAGGGATGCCCCTTATCGCCAGGTCTTTTCTCCATTATGATTGAACCCTTGGCGGCGGCCTTGCGAGCCTCTGAGGAGGTACAGGGGATAACAGTGGGTAGCTTGACCGAAAAAAAAGGGCACTATATGCGGACGATATGATTCTTTTTTTGCGAGACTCTAAGATTTCCCTGTCGGCAGCTTTAGACATTCTTAATTCATTTGCTCGTTTTTCGGGTCTGAAAGTCAACTGGGGAAAATCCCGGATTCTATCACTCAGGACGCCATCCCCCAGATGTGAGATTCCCGTAAATTGTCCCTTGCAGAAGGTAGAGGTGATCAAATATCTGGGGTTACATATCTCCAACTCCGTATCAGATTTTATTGCTTTGAATTTCGATCCACTTTTGACTAAACTAAAATCCAGATTGCAGGCGTGGCAAAATTTATCTCTGACACTCATAGCTAGGGTGAATTTAGTAAAAATGAAATTCCTAACTCCTATTTTTATATATATTTCGGAATTCTCCTGTATGGATACCGAGATATATATTCAAAAGAATAGATCAACTTATAACGAATTTCCTGTGGCAGGGGCGACACCCCCGAATTAAACTCCGGGTGTTACAACTGCCGTGGAAACAAGGGGGTCTGGCGGTCCCGGACTTTCACAGATATTTCTTAGCGGGTCAGCTAGTATTCGCCCACAGGTGGTTTACGCAACCTGAGGATGACACGGCCAATACTCTAGAGGCGGCTGCTGTTGGTTCGGATGAGGCGCTGACACACCTCCCGCTTTGAGGGCTCCATTTAGGCTCATGATATCCATGCGTGCAACCAGTAGGGCATGGGTAGCAGCGACCAAGATGGGTAGCACTCCTGAGATTTCTCCTCACACACCACTTTGGAAGAATCCTAAATGAATACATTTCTGTGAGTACCCTGATCCGATCATCTGGACTAAATTTGGTATTAAGACGCTGGGGGACATAGTGGGTGGCGGGAAACTTTTGCAATTTGACGCCCTGAAAACGAAATTTAATCTTCCCAACACTCGCCTATTTCATTATCTTCAGCTCAGGCATGCATACAATGCCCAGTTTGGAGATATTGGTGTTACCCTGAAAATGAGTGATTTGGAGTCTCTGCTGAGAGAGGACACTTTAGACAAGGCCCTGTCTACAATTTACAAACAAATGTTCAGTGCGGGAGGAGATATCCTTGCAAAATGTAGGGCGGCGTGGGGTGAGGTGTTCCCCCCAGATGGACGGGGATGACTGGGACGATATATGGGACATTCATTTTGCTAGATTGGTCTCCGCCAGGGACCAACGCATCCAATTTAAATTCCTACATCGTATTTGTCTTACTCCAGCTAGATTGGCTAAGATGTTCCCTACCCAGTCGTCCAGTTCCTGGTGGTGCAGTTCCCTCACTGCTGATTTCATGCATATCTTTTGGAATTGCTCGAGCACCCAAGCTTTTTGGAAGGGGGTCACAGAATGTATAGCTGAAGTAACCGCCATTAATATACAGCCTACGATAGAGGTGTGTCTTTTGGGTTTGGTAGACAATCTAGCCCCAAAGAGAGTACCTTACTGACAATACTAATCTGTTACGCTAGGAAAACAATAGTGTTATCATGGAAAAAGCCCAATCCTCCATCTGTATCAGCATGGAAGGGTGTGGTAAATAGAGCTGCACCTTTTTACAAGGCTACATATATTAGCAGGGTTCATACCACAGAAATTTGACAAAGTAAGGGGCAGTTGGATGAATAGCGAAACTACGGTGGCAGATTAAGTGGCACATAATGAAATGCACCTGATGTGAGATTCAACATGTGTATATAACCATTGAAATGTATTGTTAATTGCTATTAGGGGAAGGGGGCCTTACTATCATTGTTCCGATCCGGTCATTGAGTGAAGGTCTGGAAGGAGGAGGAGAGAGTCAAAGCTGAAGGATGTTAAAAAGTTCTTTTTTTTTTTTTTTTGTGTGTGGCCCATTGGGTCTTGTGTTTAATTGTAATTGTTATGTTATAAAAGCAATAAACAAAACTTTTTAAAAAACCAACATTGACTGAGTAGACATGGAAAAAAAAGGGGAGGGTCTAGCTAGGAAGAAACTAACTAGCTCTAAACAGGAGGTGAGTGGGTGCACACTGGACAAATATGACCATTTAATTTGCCCATTAAAAGAACTGAACTGCTGGGATTTGGGTCGAACTTATGGTCAACCCAGACCCGAAGCTCATCCCCACAGAGAAACGGAAACTGTTCATTTCTCAAAGGTCTAGCAATCTTTGGAGGAACCCTGGCTGAGAAAGGCTGGATCGGCAGTAATATACAGTGGGGAAAATAATGATTTAAAGAAGAAATTAAGGGTCTATGATTTTTATCATAGGTGTATGTTAAATGATAGAGACACAATATCAACCAAAAATCCAGAATAAAACAAATTTTATAAATGGAGTTACAGTTCAGTGAGTAAAATAAGTATTTGATCCCCTACCAACCAACAATAATTCTGGCTCCCACAGACTGACTACAGTAGGTGCTCATGTGGTACACAGATCAGTCCTGTCAATTTAAGAAGATTCTCCTAACGACAACTCATTCATTATGTGTATAAAAGATACCTGTCCACAGAATCTCTTTCTTCCATTCAAACCTCACCATCATGGGCAAAACCAAAGAGCTGTCAAAGGACATCAGGGACAAGATTGTAGACCTGCACAAGGCTGGACTGGGCTACAAAACCATCAGCAAGAAGCTTGGTGAGAAGGAGACAACTGTTGGATCGATTATTCGCAAATGGAATCAAATACAAAATAGCCATCAATCGCACTCGGTCTGGAGCTCCATGCAAGATTTCTCCTCACGGTGGAAGGATGATCATGAGAAAAGTGGAGGATCAGTCCAGAAATACACAAGAGGAGCTTGTGAATGATCTCAAGGCAGTTGAAGCCACAGTCACCAAACAAACCATTGGTAACACAATATGGCACAAAGGATTGAAATCCTGCAGCGGGGCTGACAGGTCCTCCTCCTCAAGAAGGCACATGTACAGGCCCATCTGAAGTTTCCCAGTGAACATCTAAATGATTCAGAGAAGGATTGGCAGAAAGTGCTGTAGTCAGATGAGACCATAATTGAGCTCTTTGACATTAACTTAATTTGCGGTGTTTGGAGGAAGAAAAATGCTGACTATGACCCTAAGAACACCATCCCTACAGTCGAGCACGGAGGTGGAAACATGATGCTTTGGGGCTATTTCTCTGCTAAAGGTACAGACCAACCTTGCCGCATTGAGGGGCCAATGGACGGGGCCATGTATTGTAAAATTCTAGATGAGAACCTTCTTCCCTCAGCCAGAACACTGAAGATGGGTTGTGGATGGGTCTTCCAGCATGAAAATGACCCAAAACATACCGCCGAGGCAACAAAGGAGTGGCTGAAGAAGCAGCACATTAGGTCATGGAGTAGCCTAGCCAGTCTCCAGACCTTAAAGTGGATGTAAACCTGCCATATACCCAGTGAGGTGAACAGCCTCAGATGATACACAGAGATGAAACAAATCTTTCTACAAGTCTAATGCCGTGTACACACGGTCGGACTTTTCAGCTACAAAAGTCCGACTACCTGTCCGAGAGACTTTCGACGGACTTTTGGCGGACTTTCAACGGACTTTCTAACGACCGGACTTGCCTACACACGATCACATCAAAATAAAGAAGTTGATAGCCAGTAGCCAATAGCTGCCCTAGCGTTGGTTTTTGTCCGTCGGACTAGCATACAGACGAGCGGATTTCTGGGTCCGGCGGAGTTACGACGTAAAGATTTGAAGCATGTTCCAAATCCAAAGTCCGTCAGATTTGTGACTGGAAAAGTCAGCTGAAGGTCCGGTGAAGCCCACACACGATCGGATTGTTCGCCGGATTTGGTCCGTCGGCGTCCATCAGACCATTCCGATCGAAAAGTCTGACCGTGTGTACACCCCATTACATGTATATCTGCTGTCTTCAGCTCTATATACTGTTTAGAAAGTATACGTTCTGTTAGATATTTCACTTCCTGGTTCCCCTGTAGGAGGAGATCATTGTGAGAGACTGTGAGACCCTGTGAGAAAGCTGATTGGAGGAAAGGCACACACCCCCCTCCCCATACATGCGGAGCGTGTCTGTGAATTGTTTAGCTGCCGACACACAGCTCAGGCTCAGAGAAGTTATCAAAGGGGATCATGTTTGAGAATACTCCAATTTTTCTTTAATATACTTTGTATCTCAAATGCCTTGTTTGTGTATTGAGTAGAAAAACGGACTTGGTGGATATCGGGTTTATTAGTGGGAGCCGGTTGTTGGGCCCCCTCCAGTGGCTAATCGTATAGAGCTGCATACTTGTTAAAAGCGGTCTCTATAAGGGTGTCATCATACCCTTTTTCCTGGAACTTCTTCCTAAGAAGCTAACTTTGTTCAAGATATACCTCCTTCATGGTGCATGTATGCCTCAGACGGCAAAACTGTCCATATGGGACATTCTTGATCCATCTGGGGTGATGATTACTTCTAGCATGCAGAAAGGAGTTACCCCCACTTGGTTTGAAGTGGGTCTTAGAGAGGATATCCCCATCAGAATCACTCCTAAGTTTGAGGTCCAAGAAAACGAAACGATCTTTGTCTCTAATGTGGGGGAATTCAATGCCAAAGAGGTTTTCCTTACAGTATTGCAAAAAGTTGTTAAGGTCCTGGTCTGTCCCATCCCAAATGATAAGAATATCATCGATGTACCTAGCAAAGAGGACCAGGTTTGCCCCAAACGGGTTATTGTTCCATATGAACAATTTTTCCCAATAACCCATAAAGAGGTTCGCATTACTCGGGGCAAACCTGGCCCCCATAGCGGTGCTCTTGATCTGCAGGTAATGTTCCCCAAGAAAAGAGAAATAGTTAAGTGTGAGGGAATACTCAACACATTCCAACCAAAAATTAGCCTGAAGTGGGTTCAGTCTGCCATCTTCTGACAAATAGTGTTTGATTGGTGTTAACCCATATGCATGATCAACAGATGTAGATGTAGATAATTTCCTATTATCATTATTTCTCAATCAACTAATTGTACACGCAAGAGATTTTTATCACTATTCATCGGTGGTCCTTCCCCTTCATTTGTGAGCCACCCACCAATATGGATGGGGTCATCTGATCCCGGTGGGAGGTGCCCCTTTTTTGGGTGTATGTTGGTGCACATGTGTATATATATATATATATATATATATATATATATATATATATATATAAGAAGCTGAAGGATGCAACACTGCAGGGCTTTCAGGAAGAAGGTCATCCTTTGAAACGCGTCAGCAGGCAGTGACTCCTGTAATCTCCTTTGTTCCGATCGGGAGTCTGTTACCATCTTGATTAATTGCTATCATCTGGAGACTACTTGTATCATGAGTTTTTTGTTTATACATTTGTGAGTAGTTTTATATTTTACTTCTAAATAAAATATTTACCTAAGGATAATGCACAATGTCGGTGTGCCCTTGTTTTCTTTCTTTTCACTTTGGCTGTTAGGATACCCCTATCCTCGAGGGCAGCAAGACCAGAGACATTATCCATTACGAGATCTAGTCCATCTGGTACTCACTTGTTTTTGTTTTTCTGCTAACAGAGAAGTTATCAGGCTGATAACAGAGCTACGGAGGAAGAGACAGCTATGGGCTTAGCTCTTTGAAGAGAGGTAAGAAAACACTACAGATAGATGTGCCCAGCTCAAATTTCATGAATTGGGTTTACATCCACTTTAATCCTATAGAAAAATTATGGAGGGAGCTGAAATTTCGAGTTGCCAAGCAATAGCCAAGAAGTCGTAAGGATTTAGAGAAGATCTATAAAAAAGAGTGGACCAAAATCCCTCCTGAGATGTGTGCAAACCTGGTCGCCGACTACAAGAAACGTCTGACCTCTGTGCTTGCCGACAAGGGTTTCTCCACCAAGTACCAAGTCATGTTTTGCCTGGGGATCAAATACTTATTTTACTCACTGAACTCAATTTATAACATTTGTGTCGTGTTTTTTCTGGATTTTTACACCTATGATAAAAATTATAGACCCTTTATTTCTTTGTAAGTGGGCAAACTTACAAAATCTGCAGGGGAACAAATATTTATTTTCCCCCCACTGCATTTCTATCCCCTTTGGTGGACGTGTTGATGAGAGCACAAGGCCGTTGTTCACACTGTAAAATGTTTCTCGGGGGCTGCTGTTCTTCTGAGCTCCACAAGGTGGTGATCTCACTTTTACCAAACAGGAAGCCTCTATGGAAGATAGGAAGTGATGTCAGATACAGACAGGAAGTGATGTCAGGTACAGACATGAAGTGATGTCGGGTGCAGACAGGAAGTTCCAGGTGAGTAAGGAGGAAGTAGAGAGGAGACATTGCTGGAACTTTACAGCAGACGAGGTAATAAGATCTTATTTTATATTTACACCCAGTAACCCCCCCGTCATGTCCGTCCTCTTCCTCCATAGTCACTGTGATGTCTTTTATCTCCAGCAGAAGATGATACACACATATATAATGTGGAAACTTAGATTAACCCCTTCAGGGTCAGAACATTTCCCCCACTAAGACCCCTTTCACACTGTGCCGCCCCGGGCGTCAGCGGTGAAGCGGCGCTTTACCATTGTTTTAGCGGTGCTATTCGGCCACTAGCGGACGAAAAGGGGTTAAATCCGCCCACAAAACACTGCCGGAGCGGCGTTTTGCCAGCGGTATCGCAGCGCTGCCCCATTGATTTCAATGTGGAGGAGCGGTGGGTTCACCGCTCCAAAGAAGCTGCTGGCAAGACTTTTTCTGACGCCCTGCCAGCGCACCGCTCCAGTGTGAAAGCCCTCAGGCTTTCACACTGGAATGAATGTAGCGGCGGTTTGCAGGCGCTATTTTTAATGCTGTAGTGCCTGCAAAACGCTCCAGTGTGAAAGGGGGTCTTACGGGGCCGGAATATTGTCTTCAGTTTAGACTTAAATTCAAGTAATATGTTCCTGAGAGGCTGTGAGGGGGTAATAAGGCTAAAGACTCCGGGGGGCCTCTGAGATGATGGTGATTCATCTTCCACCTTTATATGAAACTGGGATCTGCTTGCTATTTTTATGTATGTGCTTTTGGTATGTGGCCTTCTCTATCTGTTGCGCGGTGTGCATTACCATGATGTTGTTTTTTTGTTGCTCTGGACTTACCTAAGTTTTATGTGCTGATCTTATCTTTATCTCTGGCCTCTTGCTAGTCTGACTTTAAAGTGAAAGTTCCGCTTTGATTGTTATGCCGCGTACACACGAGCGGACTTTCCGGCAGACTTGGTCCGGCGGACCGGACACCTTCGGACAATTCAATCGTGTGTGTGCTCCAGCGGACTTTTTTTACCCAAAAGTCCGACGGACCTAGAAATAAAACATGTTTCAAATCTCTTTGATTGTATACTGTAAGGAGCAGGGCCCTCTGATTCCTACTGTATTAAAGTGTATTTTATTTGTACTGTCTACTCTCAAGTTGTAAGGCACTACGTAAACTGTTGGCGCTATATAAATCCTGTATAATAATAACAATTCTGAGGGACGCTGAGGGCTTAGTCAGGCTTCAGGGTTCTGAGGGAAAAGGAGGCTGTAGTGCTCAGGGAGCCTCTGAGGTAGGGAGGGGGATTCTTTATCAATGATGGTCCTTCTACCTGCAATTTTCAGACCTCCTTACAAAACTTTTCCCAGGAAATTAAGGCAGCCTTCCCCTTCTTTCTATGTTTTTTTAACAGAAAAGTTTTATTATTTCCTTAACACAAAACAAAACCCTTCTTTCTATGTTACTGGTCTAGTAATATGTTCAAGGACACCAAGTGGAATGAAGAAGGGAAGTCCTTCACCCTGGGTACATAATTCTTGTTAAAGGATCTGTTTGCACAGACTCACTTAGCAGGCCCGTGTTGTGGGTCTGATTGAGCCGCCCAATACCTTCCCATGACATAGACTGTATCAAAGCCTGGTACTGGAATCCAGAAAACCGGGAACCCACCACCACTCTGTACAAGGACCTGAATACTACAGTATTCTTGGCGACTAAGAGAACAAACCCCTCACCCCCTGCTGTCCTACCCCTACCCACACTGGGCTGCCATTGGAGGGATGTGAACAAAATTCTCCCCCCAGCCCTCTACTTCACTAACAGAATCCTCCTGCTATCCAATCCAATGAAAGAGGTGAGTGGTGCCGGGAATTCTGGGACATTATCCAGTAACAGACAAGGGATGTGTCTGGATGGTGACTGTATCATTGTGTGTGTCAGGTTCCTATAAGGTGTCAGGATGTCACTGTCTATTTCTCCATGGAGGAGTGGGAGTATTTAGAAGGACACAAGGATCTCTACAAGGACGTCATGATGGACAATCAGCCGCCCCTCACATCACCGGGTAAGAGGAGACTTTATTGTAAAGGAGAGAGCAGTACGGAGGGTCCACCTAGATCCCCCATCATCTGATAAACACATAGAAACAATGTATTCAGTCAGTGTGTGTGTTTCCTACAGATGGATCCAGTAATGGGAACCCACCAGAGAGATGTCGTCGACCTTTGTATTCCCGGGATTCCACACAGGTAGGTCACACAATCATCAGGTAGGTGGGACTGAGCAACTAGAACAGAATTCTAACCTATAGGAGGACATTCTTGTATGTAATCTCTTGTTCCGTTTTACACATATATTCTATCATTTTTGGGTTTAGGATGAGGAACTGAAAGCTATCAAAGCTGAGATTAAAGAGGAAGAAGAAGAGATGTTGATGAGTGGAGCTCAGCAGTCTATGGGAGGGGGAGGTCTTTTGCATTCCCGGGATTCCACACAGAAAGGTCACACCATCCCTCACCATTACAAGGTAGGTAGGACTGAGCAACTAGAACAGAATTCTAAGCTATGAGAGGACATTCTTCTATGTAATCTCTTGTTCCGTTTTACACATATATCTATCATCTTTGGGGTTTAGGATAATGAACTGAAAGACATCAAAGCTGAGATTAAAGAGGAAGAAGAAGAGATGTCGATAAGTGGAGCTCAGCAGTCTATGGGAGGGGGAGGTCCTCTGTATTCCTGGGATTCCACACAGGAAGATCACACCATCTCTCACCATTACAAGGTTGGTTGAATGGAACATCTGGGACATGGACTTGTGAGACAATGTGTGGATCTTTTCTAGACGTGATGTCACAATATATCTTCTGTTTTACGTTTCTATCATTCTCTTGGTTTAGAGTGAAGATCCAATTGATATAGAATTTGAGGTTAAATCAGAAGAAGAAGAGACGTATGTGAGGGATGATCTGCAGTCTATGGAGGAGGATGGAATAACGGGGACATTTATAGAGGAGGACACTCCTACAGAGATCAGCACAGGTGGGTCATTAATAGTAAATACATTCACTATATAATTTATATTGCACTTTACGTAGTCCCAACGCCTTCACTGTATACTGTAGCTCTGTGTTGTAATGTACATATTCCTGACCCATCAACTACAAGCTCTGTGTTGTCCATTACATACCCCTGTTGTTGTTCAGTCGTTTAGTCGTATCTGACTCTTCGTGACCTCATGGACCATAGCGCGCCAGGCTTTTCTGTACTCCACTGCCTCCCGGAGTTTGCTTAACTTCATGTTTATTGTTTTGATGATGCTATCTATCCATCTTGTTTTCTGTGGTCCTCTTATCCTTTTTACTTCCATGTTTCCCGACATCAGGGTCTTTTCCAATGAGCATTCTATTCGCATTAGGTGACCAAAGTATTTGAGTTTCAGCTTCAGAATCTGTCCTTCCAGTGAATATTCTGGGGTTGATTTCCTTCAAGATTGACTGGTTTGATCTTCTTGCCGTCCAAGGGACTTTCAAGAGTCTTCTCCAACACCATAGTTCAAAAGCATCAATTCTTCAACGTTTTTGGCCTTCCTTATGGTCCAGCTTTCACAGCCATGGGTTACTACTGGGAATACCATAGCTTTGACTATACGGCACTTTGTCAGTAGGGTGATGTCTCTGCTTTTTATAATGTTATAAATACAGTGACTTGAAAAAGTATTCACACCCCTTGAAATTTTCCACATTTTGTCACGTTACAACCAAAAACGTAAATGTATTTTATTGGGATTTTATGTGATAGACCAACACAAAGTGTCACATAATCGTGAAGTGGAAGGAAAATTATAAATGGTTTTCAACATTTATTACAAATAAATATGTGAAAAGTGTGGGGGGCATTTGTATGGCGCCCCCCTGAGTCAGTACTTTGTAGAACCCCCTTTCACTGCAATTACAGCTGCAAGTCTTTTTGGGGATTTCTCTACCAGCTTTTCACATCTAGAGAGGGACATTTTTGCTCATTCTTATTTACAAAATATCTCAAGTTCTGTCAGATTGGATAGAGAGCGTCCGTGAACAGCAATTTTCAAGTCTTGCCACAGATTCTCAATTGGATTTAGGTCTGGACTGTGACTGGGCCATTCTAACACATGAATATGCTTTGATGTAAACCATTCCATTGTAGCTCTGGCTGTATGTTTAGGGTCCTGCTGGAAGGTGAACCTCCGCTCCAGTCTCAGGTCTTTTGTAGACTCTAACAGGTTTTCTTCTAAGATTGTCCTGTATTTGGCTCCATCCATTTTCTCATCAACTCTGACCAGTTCCCCTGTCCCTGCTGAAGAAAAGCATCCCCACCACATGAAGCTGCCACCACCATGTTTCACGGTGGGGATGGTGTGTTCAGGGTGATGTGCAGTGTTCATTTTCTGCCACATATAGCATTTTGCTTTTAGGCCAAAAAGTTCAATTTTGTTCTCATCTGACCAGAGCACCTTCTTCCACATGTTTGCTGTGTCCCCCACATGGCTTCTCGCCAACTGAAAACAGGACTTCTTATGGCTTTCCTTCACCAATGTCTTTCTTCTTGTCACTCTTCCATAAAGGTCAGATTTGTGGAGAACACGACTAATAGTTGTCCTGTGGACAGATTCTCCCACCTGAGCTGTGGATCTCTGCAGCTCCTCCAGAGTTACCATGGACCTCTTGGCTGCTTCTCTAATGAATGCTCTCCTTGCCCGGCCGGTCAGTTTAGGTGGACGGCCATGTCTTGGCAGGTGTGTGCAGTTGTGCCATACTCTTTCCATTTTCGGATGATGGATTGAACAGAGCTCCGTGATATGTTCAAAGCTTGGAATATTTTTTTTAAAACCTAACCCTGCTTTAAACTTCTCCACAACTTTATCTCTGACCTGTCTGGTGTGTTCCTTGGCCTTCATGATGCTGTTTGTTCACTAAGGTTCTCTAACAAACCTCTGAGGACTTCACAGAACAGCTGTATTTATACTGAGAATAAATTACACACAGGTGGACTCTATTTACTAATTAGGAGACTTCTGAAGGCAATTGGTTCCACTAGATTTTAGTTAGGGGTATCAGAGTAAAGGGGGCTGAATACAAATGCCCCCCATACTTTTCACATATTTATTTGTAAAACATTTTGAAAACCATTTATCATTTTCCTTCCACTTCACAATTATGTGCCACTTTGTGTTGGTCTATCACATAAAATACCAATAAAATACATTTACGTTTTTGACTGTAACATGACAAAATGTGGACAATTTCACGGGGTATGAATATTTTTTCAAGGTACTGTAGACCTAACGTCTTCACTTTATACTCTATGTTGTAAAGTACATAATCCTGACCCATCAACTAAAAAAAGTATTTTGTACATTACATACTCCTGACCCCTGCACTATATACTCTATGTTGTCAGAGAACCCATTTACTAGTTACCTTGAGGGGGGAATTGTAAGATCCTCAGAGACAAAACTGCCTGATGTGGGCGGAGTCCTGGTTTAGGGGAACCAATCTGCTCATGTCTAGTAATAATCTTTGTATTTCTATTTTAGTAGATGGACGGGAGATGAGGAAAACCTCAGAGGATTGTCTCACTTTGTCTCCAGACTGTAAAGTAGAAGATGAGGACATCACACAGTATAGTCCAGGAGAAAACCCGACTACCTCAAATGTCCATCCGGCACCACACAGTGTAGATGGACCATCGTATTCCTCTTATTCTGAGGAACCTCAGACTTTGAAGGACGGTGCCGGACCATCGTATTCCTCTTATCCTGAGGAACCTCAGACAGTGCGGGACGGTGCCAGACCATCGTATTCCTCTTATCCTGAGGAACCTCAGACTGTGCAGGACGGTGCCGCACCATCGTATTCCTCTTATCCTGGGGAACCTCAGACTGTGAGGGACGGTGCCGGACCATCGTATTCCTCTTATCCTGAGGAACCTCAGACTGTGCAGGACGGTGCCGGACCATCGTATTCCTCTTATCCTGAGGAACCTCAGACTGTGCGGGACGGTGCCGGACCATCATATTCCTCTTATCCTGGGGAACCTCAGACTGTGCGGGATGGTGCCGGACCATCGTATTCCTCTTATCCTGAGGAACCTCAGACTGTGCGGGATGGTGCCAGACCATCGTATTCCTCTTATCCTGAGGAACCTCAGACTGTGAGGGACGGTGCCGGACCATCGTATTCTCACACAGGGGGGAAGCCATATTCCTGTTCTGAGTGCGAGAAATGTTTTTCAAAGACATCCAGTCTTTACAGACATCAGAGATTGCACACAGGGGAGAATCTGCATTCCTGTTCTGAATGCGGGAAATGCTTTGTACAAAAATCAATGCTTGTCGCACATCTGAGGTCTCACACGGGGGAGAAGCCGTTCTCCTGTGCTGAGTGCGGGAAATGTTTTTCAAACGCATCCAGTCTTTATAGACATCAGAGATCACACACAGGTAAGAGGCCGCATTCCTGTCTTGAGTGCGGGAAATGTTTTTTAGAGAAGTCCGCTCTCAATTATCATCAGAGACTGCACACAGGTGAGAAGCCTTTTTCCTGTTCTGAGTGCGAGAGAAGTTTTTTAAGAAGATCAGAACTTGTCACACATCAGAGGTCTCACACGGGGGAGAAGCCATATTTCTGTCCTGAGTGCGGGAAATTTTTTTCAGACAAGTCCTCTTTTAACAGACATCAGAGAACTCACACGGGGGAGAAGCCATATTCCTGTCCTGAATGAGGTAGTTGCTCCTCACTGAAGTTCTATCTTCCTGTACATCAGGGGTCCCACACAACCCTCGAGGTGTATTAGTGCCTTGGGTGCGGGAAATGTCTTGTATATGAATGTTGCTGGACATGTGGGGAAGAAGCACACCCTGATATACACCTCAGATATACTCCATAGCTGATCTTCATCATGTAAGAAACAGTTGATAAGGAGATCAGAGATCACCAAAGACATGGATGAAGTGTTGTACCGTGTCGGCCATTGATAGCAGGAGAAAAGTAAAAATGGAGTCCTTACCTCTCATTGGCTGAGTACATTTTGGGGTGGAAACCTTCACAGACAATTAGAGTTTTTTTAAAAAAATATTTAAATGAGTGAGTGTGACACGCATTCTTCCAGCCATTAAAAAACATTGCCCGTATTTTATTTCAAGCAGTGATTTTCTATCATAATCAGCTCCATCTAGTGGTATCAATGCGGTATTGCAGTACTAATTCCACCTTATGGCCAGTAGATGGAGCTGTTGATCATAGGAAATAGCTGTGTTAATATAAATATGGCCAGAATTTGTTATGGTTGGGCAAATGCCTGTCACAATTTTCTGTAAATAGACCCCTTAGTCCCCATTCTCATGAATGGTTTCATACTAGTATCCAAGATCATACGCATGTACTTATGAGTGTTGTACACATTGGGTGAATTGCTATGCAAATTGCTTATAAATAGATCCCTAAAATATCAGGAGACATTTATTTGCAGATGGGATGTATGTAGCAGCTAAATGAATAGACCTCCTAGCAGTGTTATTACCAGGCTGCCACTAGGGGGAGCTCTAATGTTTAGAGTGTGACCACAGGAGAGTGATCCCATCTAGCTCACATTAACTCTTTCACTGCAGAATTGTTTTTGCTTTTTTTTTTTTTTTTGGCACACATGTTAAAATGCACATTTTGAAGATTTGTTAAAACCCCCAAACAAATATTTTCATAAAGCAGAGACCCTGGAGAATAAAATGGTGGTAATTGTAAAGGTGTTCCTCGTATACAAATGTCACCTTAATATCCGGGATTATTTTCTCCTTTCCCCCCCATTTTCTATGCTGTGATCTTTTCTACAATACTTCGTTATAATAATGTAACACGTTGTGTATTGTATTGTACACAAATTAATAAGGACTCCGCCTCCACATTCCAGACAAGTCATTTTCCTGACCAATTAGATTACTACTTTTACTGTTTCCTGATTTTTTTGTCTGCAATCTTGTTAAAAGTAAAAATATAATTAGAAAAAATCTACTGAACAGAATCAATTGTGTGTGTCGGTGAAATGACGACAATCTTCAATATCCAAACATTGTTCATGGGTGACGCTTTAAAAGACTTTACAGGTCATCAGATTAGAGTTACCCAAAAATAATGGTACAGAGTGCGGTGGTCAGGAGTATATCATATACAGCCCAGGGTACAGAGTGTAGTGGTCAGGAATATATCATATACAGCCCAGGGTACAGAGTGCGGTTGTCAGGAGTATATCATATACAGCCCAGGTTACAGAGTGCAGTGGTCAGGAATATATCATATACAGCCCAGGGTACAGAGTGCAGTGGTCAGGAATATATCATATATAACCCAGGGTACAGAGTGCAGTGGTCAGGAGTATATCATATTCAACCCAAGATACAGAGTGCTGGCGTCGGGAATATGTCATATATGGCCCAGCATGCAGAATGCGGTGGTCAAGAGTATATAATATACAGCTCAGTGTACATAGTGTAGTGGTTAGAAGCTTATCATATACACGATAGTGTACAAGATCCAGTAATCAGGAACTGTAGTGAAGACCTCCGACTCACACACATGAAGGCAAAGAAGGGTAACCTTTAGTAAATACCTTGGGGTCACTCTGAAATAAAAACCCGAGACCTTGCAGTACAGTGTCAAGATATATTGAAAGAAGTCATCTTTGATGTACAAATGAATGCAATGTGAGATATTTAGAAGGTTGCACAATTATAATCTCTCATGGCTTAGGCCTCTTATTTCCATGTAAAGAAACAAAGATACTGATACAACTTCAAGACACACTTTATAGCAGAAGGTTCTCTTACTGTCTTTGACAGACTCTTCAGCCGGCCATGTTGGAGCCCTCACAGACGGTGCACTTTGTACAACAGAATTACAAGCATAGAGTCAGTCTGTAAAGCACTGAACTGAAAGCAGGCATCTAGGAATTATCACCCTCTCTATGATGAAGGCTATAAAGGGTCCATGAGATGTGAAACAGGATTGTATTGATCCTGATTTGGACAATTGAGAGTTAACGTTCGAAAGGAAGAGTATCACAGATCTTCCTGCAGTTTGACACGAGAGGGAGTCTGAGAGTATGTTATAGTGGAAACAGAAGGGAAAAATATGAAGAGTGTCCACTCACCAAAGTCCCAGTGACTGTGTGATCAAACCTGGCCTGTAAGTGGGCCCTGAGGACAGGGTTGATGACCACTGCTCTAGGGAACCCCCTTTGTGGATGGTAAGATTCCCTGGTGATTCTCCCCAGGATTAGTGGCTCCAGTGATCTCATTGATGTTGCTGTGATTTTCTGCTGCAGCTTGTGATGATAGCGATACGGTTCAGCTGAACTGTCTGTGCGATCTGGTTTCCCAGAGAAGCTTTGACAGTAGGTCTCAGTGCAGGACTTGAGTATACACATACACCCGGTTGCGGGCTCTAGTATGGCCCGGTGAGTGCAGCTGTCCTCCGTCTTCCGGCACCAGCCGACACTGATACCCAGACAGCAATACAGTCTTTGACCATCCATTTAATGGTCCTGCCGCACACCCTAAAGTCTCTCTCTTGTCTTCCCCGTGCTTTCCCAGGCTTTTCCATTTATCCGACCCCTCTTTGTCCGTCTGTTCAATCCTCCTGCTTTCTCCAGCAGAATTGTCCAACCGCACACTCTAAAGCAGCCATTCTCAACCAGGGTTCCGTGGAACCCTTGGGTTCCTCCAGAGTTTGCTAGGGGTTCCTTGAGCTGTGGCTCCTATTTGATGATGCCTACAGAGTTCAAGGTTCAGCACCACTTAGCAAAGCCAGCAGCATGACACCAAATATATTTTTAGCTGTCTTTAAGGGTGGCATTCTGAACACCACTTTAAGGGGGGCATTCTTCCTATTGACCGCTAAAATAAGGAGCATTGTTCCTATTGAGCCCTGATGATTTGGTTTTAGTAAGGGTACCTCGAGACATGAGAATTATTTTTGGGGTTCCTCGAGGGTTAAAAGGTTGAGAAAGCCTCCTTTAAAGACTTCCCCCCCCCCCCCCTCCCACTGCCCCATGCTTTCCTATTGCCCCGGGCTTTTCTATTTATCTGACCCCTCCTGCATTCAGGTGTGCTGGATCTTGTAGTCTCATGCGGCACAATAATAATGGTATTCCTGCTGACTTAACTACATCTCCCACAATTCAGTACTTTGGCTGAAAGTGAATCATAGTGGAAGAACTCCATCTTGTGGTAGAAGAAATGAAATTCTTACATAACTATTAACCATTGCAGTACAGGATGAAACGTGCACATTTCTTCTACAAGGGGTCTCGTTACACATATACATCCCAAGGTACAGAGTGCAGTGTGGTCAGGAACATGTCATATACAGCCCAGCATATAGAGTGCAGTGATTAGGAACTTATCATATACAACTCAGTGTACATTACGGTGAATACCCACCCTCTCCTGAACCATACCTTCTAGATACCATCAATATGGGGGAGTGCCCTGCCAGGGTAGACCCCCCCACCCCTCTGGCACAACACCTTGTCTCCATGTTGACCTGGACAAGGGCCTCTTTTCCACAACCTTGGCTGCTGGTCAATGGGGGACTGTAAGCGGGGAGACCTATAGGAATCTGGAAGCCTTTAACAATAAGGGGGTCCTCAGATACCCCCCTCCCCCCCCCCCCCACATGAATGAGTATGGGGTAAACAGTTCAAAATGGAACAACTAGCTGAATGACAACTCTCTGAGCTGTCATCAGCTGCATAAAGAAGGGGTGGGATAGTGGTGGCATCATTGCCCAAATATGCCCAGGGGCCATGTTTGGGCAGTGATTTAAGTGCTATCCCCACCTGTTCTGTTTGAAATGCTGCTTAATGCATTGACATACTTCCTCAGACCCAGTCCGCCTGGACAGTATGGTCACCTGCTGACTTGGCAATATCCACAGGCAGATTAAATCTTCAATAAGACACTGAAGTTGAATCCAACCCAATATTACTTCAGACAATTGCAGTGCAGAGGATTTTTTCCAGTCTTTTGAAGGGTAAGAAGACAACGAATTTCCAGAGTCCTGTCTTTATGAAAAACTATCACTGACTGAGGGAACATGAAAGGAGAGGTGGGGGCTAGCTAGGAATAAACTGACTAGCTCTAAACAGGAGGGCAGGATAGAGAAAGATACCAAATCACATTAGTAAACAAGTTGTAGTGGTCCAACACTGCCACTAAACTAAGGAGACAACAGGGTTGATTTGCTAAATCAAATCCACTGTGTACTACAAGTGTACTTGGCAGTGCAGTCGCTGTAGATCTGAAGGGGAGATCTGAAATAAGGGGAAGCTCTGCTGATTTCTATCAGCCAATCATGTGCAAGCAAAAATGCTGTTTTTTTTATTTTTCCTTGTATGTCCCCCTCAGATCTACAGCGACTGCACTTCCAAGTGCACTTGTAGTACACAGTGGATTTGCCTTTAGTACATAAATCCCAATGACTTTCCTAAGCCTGTCTCTGTGAAAAACTAACATTGGCTGAGTAGACATGGAAGAAGAGGGGGGGGGGGTCTAGCTAGAAATAGACTAACTAGCTCTAAACAGGAGGTGAGTGGGTGCACTAACCAAATATGACCATGTAGTCTGTCCATTTGATGAACTGTGAACAGCTTGGGTTTGGGTCAAAACTTATGGTCAACCCAAACTCAAAGCTCATCTCCACTGAGAAACATAAACTGTTCATTTCTCAAAGAACTCCTAGCGACCTTTGGAGGAACCCTGGCTGAGAAAGGCTGGATTGGCAGTAATATATTTCTATCCCCCTTGGTGGGAGTGGAGATAACTAAGAGCACAAGGCCGTGTTCACACTATGAGACGTTTATCGGGACTGCAGTTCCTCTGAGCTCCACAAGGTGGTGATCACAACTCTACTTAGACTGCAAGTTTCTATGGAAGATGGGAAGTGATGTCAGGTACAGACAGGAAGTGATGTCAGGTACAGAGAGGAAGTGATGTCAGGTACAGACAGGAAGTGATATCAGGTGCAGAAAGGAAGTTCCAGGTGAGAGGAGACGCGGGAGGAAGTAGAGAGGAGACGCGGGAGGAAGTAGAGAGGAGACATTGCTGGAATTGGCAGCAGAGGAGGTAATAAGATATTATTTTCTATTTACACCCTGTAACCCCCCCCCCCGTCATGTCCGTCCTCTTCCTCCATAGTCACTGTGATGTCTTTTATCTCCAGCAGATGATGATACACACATATATAGTGTGGAAGTGTGGATTAACCCCTTCAGGGTCAAAACATTTCCCCTCTTAGGGGGCCGGAACATTGTCCTCATTTTGGACTTAAATTTTAGTAATATGGTCCTGAGAGACTGTGAGGGGTAAGGATGAGCTCAGGCGTGTTCGCAACCCGCACGTGTAGCGCCCACCAGGAAGTCGGCACTGCACAGCGCTAATCACAGATAGGGTTGCCACCTCATCCCTTTAAACCCGAACACATATGAATTACACAGGTTCTGAGGCTGATTAAGATGGTAATTAAACTCACTTGTTGCCTTATCTGCATTAAATTAGCCTCAGAACCTGTGTAATTCATATGTGTTCGGGTTTAAGGGGGTGAGGTGGCAACTCTAATCACAGGCAGTGAGACATTTCTGGATCTCTGCAGCCGCGGATTGGGAAAATGTCTCACTGCTTGCGATTAGAGCGCTGTGCACTGCCGACTTCCTGGCTGGCTCTGCACATGCGGGTTGCGAACACGCCTGAGCTCATCCTTAGTGAGGGGGTAATAGGGTTAAAGACTCTGGGGACCTCTGAGATGATGGTGATTCAGAAGGGGTTAGTCAGGCTTCAGAGCCCTGAGGGAAGAGGAGGCTGTAGGGCTCAGTGGGCATCCAAAGTAGGAAGCAGTGGCTCTTGATCAATGATGGTCCTCTTACCTGCACTTTTTAGGCCTCCTTACAAAACTCCTGCCAGGAAATGAAGGCAGCCTTCACGTTCTTCTCATGTTACTGGTCAGTAATATGTTCCAGGACACCAAGTGGAATGAAGAAGGGAAGTCCTTCACCCTGGAAACACACTCGTTGTTAGAAGATCTGTTTCTGCGTATTCACTTAGCAGTCCTGTGTTGTGGGTCTGAGGGAGCCGTCCAATACCTTCCCATGATATAGACTGTGTCAGAGCCTGGTACTGGAATTCAGAACACCAGGAACCCACCGCCACTCTGTACAAGGTGCCGGATACGACAGTATACTTGGCAACTAGGAGAACAAACTCCTCCCCCCTACTGACCTCCTCCTACCCACATTGGGCTGCCATTGGTGGATGAGAACAAAATCCACCCCCCCCCCACAATAGCCCTTTACTTCACCAACAGCATCCTCCTGCTATCCAATCCAATCTCTACTCTTACTGTAGAGAGTGACAATGACATCACCCCTATGAGTCAGCAGGCTGCCAGAGATTGGAGCCTTGCAGTCAGAGTTCTGCCAATTATCCTGATTAGCCCAGAACTCCGGCCAAAAGTCAGCAAGTTCCCCTTCCTGGACATCATGATGACCCTACATTGTCCTCACAGCACTGCCTCAGAGCAAAACAAGAAGACAGAAGAAGGGTCATATTTATCATTCATTGTCTGCAGATCTAAAACTAATGCAACTAGTTTAGACACAAAACAAACCCAACAGAGAAAAGGGAATTTCTGATCTGGCAGATCAAGAGGGTCCCGGGACCTCGAAAATGTCACAAACAGTAAATAGTTCAAACTAAATGTGTTCACATGTGGCAGTAGTTCTTAAATGTACAAGAACCTTTCTATTACCCCCCCCCCCCCCCCCATCCTATTATTGTGTGACCAATACCATCCATATAATTCTTACTTTAATTTCCCAAAGTTATCCGTCTACAAGTAGACCTGTATAGATCAAACGAGGATGGAGGAGGACCAGAGTCACATGACTGAGAAGATCCTAAACCTCACCCTGGAGATCATCTACCTGCTGACCGGAGAGGTGAGGAGGATTTGGGGAGGTCACATGACATCACTCTTATCTCTATTAATAAAACACAGACCTGACCGGAGAGGTGAGGAGGATTCTGGGAGGTCACATGACATCACTCTTATCTCTATTAATAAAACACAGACCTGACCGGAGAGGTGAGGAGGATTCTGGGTTTCCTTTTTGATATTCCTATTGGTTTCCCAATATAGAGATTTCTTCTTCTGAAGTCAGGTGATCATATGACCATCACAGTGCCTCCATGTGACTCCCTAAAGCCTGAGAGACACAACATGGAGAAGATTCTAGAAGTCACACAGAAGATGATGGAGCTGTTGACAGGAGAGGTGAGCGGTGCTGGGAATTCTGGGACATTATCCAGTAACAGACAAGGGATGTGTCTGGATGGTGACATCAACATGAAGAATGGATCCAGTAATAGAAACCCACCAGAGAGATGTCCCCGTCCTCTGTATTCCCGGGATTTCACACAGGAAGATCACATTATCTCTCACCATGGGACTGAGCAACTAGAACAGAATTCTAAGCCAGTGTTTCTCAACCTTCTTTCAGTAAAGGCAAACATTTATGGACAGCCTTCGAAGCACCCCATTCTAAAATGTAGAAAAAACAATTTCAATAGCCTTACGCAATGCATCTACATCCGCATGTAGGACCCTCAATGTTAGAGGTGATTTATTGTTCAAAAGCAAATATGCTTTTGCACACTGGTACTGACTAGTATTCCAATGTTTCTCTCCTCCCTCAATTTCTCTCCAACAGTCAGCTAATGTCACCCCAATGCTGAGGGAGAGAGGCACAGGAAGGTCAAACAAGGATGCTGTGAAGGCAACAGTCATCCTCCTTATCAACTGATGATGTCATTGATTATTAGGATGCCAGTGTCTAGAAAGTCGTAATGATACATAATGAAAACTCGTGGCTTTGTGTAACTAATAGGCAGGCTTCATCCACCTACTGGCTTGCATACAATTTTTGATAAATTTTTATGCATTTTGCCAAGACATTCTTCTATGTAATCTCTTCTCCCTTTTTACACATATATTCTATCATCTTTGGGGTTTAGGAAGAGGAACTGAAGGACATCAAAGCTGAGATTAAAGAGGAAGAAGAAGAGATGTTGATGAGTGGAGCTCAGCAGCCTATGGGAGGGGGAGGTTCTCTGTATTCCCGGGATTCCACACATGAAGATCACACCATCCCCCACCATTACAAGGTTGGTTGAATGGAACATCTGGGACATGGACTTGTGAGATGATGTGTGGATCTTTTCTATATGTGATGTCACAATATTACATTTTAAGTTTCTATCATTTTCTTGGTTTAGGGTGAAGATCTCATAGATATAAAAGTTGAGGTTAAAGCTGAAGAAGAAGAGACATATGTGAGGGAGGATCAGAAGTCTATGGAGGAGGATGGAATAATGAGGACATTTATAGAGGAGGACACTCCTACAGAGATCAACACAGGTGGGTCATTAATAGTAAATACATTCACTATATAATTTACATTACACTTTACGTAGTGCCTACGCTTTCACAATATACTCTATGTGGTAAAGTACATAATCCTGACCCATCAACTATATACACTATATTGTACATTACATACTCCTGAACCCTGCACTATATACTCTATGTTGTACATTACATAATTCTGATATTTTATAGCCCAAACTGTTGTATCGTCTACAATATGTTGTACATCCCATAGTCCTGACTTCTGCTCTCTCCCCAATATACACTACTATATAAACATAATATGTATATTTGTTATATCTAATGATTTGATTGGAGCACAGACTTTTATATGTTGATAATAATGTGATAACATCCTTAAACTTTGGAATCTTAAACAGAAAGTGATAATGAGGGAGCAGTCAACAACCCAATGATGGTGGTTTTCAGTCTTCATCTTGATTTTTCTCCCCCATCCTCTCTCTCTGACCTCTGGTGGGGCTCAGCTCCGCTGTTATTCATGACTAAATCATGGACTAAATAAGGAAGTGCAGCCCTGCTTGGGTTGGGAAGATGGCAATGAGTGATAGAGGGGGTGGGGACACTCGTCCTATAATCCCCTCATCATTGTCACTCCTATAAAGGACAGTTCTCATTGGTTAATAACGCAAAATCAATCTGTGCAGTCACCCAAACAACCAAACTGGGTTGCAAGCTCACACCATATAAGTGATTCCACCCCACCTACCTAATGATACAAGCGGGATAAGTCAGTGTAGCGCTACCCAAAAATATAGGAAAGAAATGAACTGGTAGGAGATCAGAGGACCCATTTACTAGTTACCTTGAGGGGGGAATTGTAAGATTCTCAGAGACAAAGCTGCCTGATGTGGGCGGAGTCCTGGTTTAGGGGAACCAATCTGCTCATGTCTAGTAATAATCTTTGTATTTCTATTTTAGTAGATGGACGGGAGATGAGGAAAACCTCAGAGGATTGTCTCACTTTGTCTCCAGACTGTAAAGTAGAAGATGAGGATATCACACAGTATAGTCCAGGAGAAAACCCGACTACCTCAAATGTCCATCCGGCACCACGCAGTGTAGATGGACCATCGTATTCCTCTTATCCTGAGGAACCTCAGACTGTGCGGGACGGTGCCGGACCATCGTATTCCTCTTATCCTGAGGAACCTCAGACTGTGCGGGACGGTGCCGGACCATCGTATTCCTCTTATCCTGAGGAACCTCAGACTGTGAGGGACGGTGCCGGACCATCGTATTCCTCTTATCCTGAGGAACCTCAGACTGTGAGGGACGGTGCCGGACCATCGTATTCCTCTTATCCTGAGGAACCTCAGACTGTGAGGGACAGTGCCGGACCATCGTATTCCTTCTACCCTGAGGAACCTCAGACTGTGCGGGACGGTGCCGGACCATCGTATTCCTCTTATCCTGAGGAACCTCAGACTGTGAGGGACGGTGCCGGACCATCGTATTCCTCTTATCCTGAGGAACCTCAGACTGTGCGGGACGGTGCCGGACCATCGTATTCCTCTTATCCTGAGGAACCTCAGACTGTGAGGGACGGTGCCGGACCATCGTATTCCTCTTATCCTGAGGAACCTCAGACTGTGAGGGACGGTGCCGGACCATCGTATTCCTCTTATCCTGAGGAACCTCAGACTGTGAGGGACAGTGCCGGACCATCGTATTCCTTCTACCCTGAGGAACCTCAGACTGTGCGGGACGGTGCCGGACCATCGTATTCCTCTTATCCTGAGGAACCTCAGACTGTGAGGGACGGTGCCGGACCATCGTATTCCTCTTATCCTGAGGAACCTCAGACTGTGCGGGACGGTGCCGGACCATTGTATTTCTCTTATCCTGAGGAACCTCAGACTGTGAGGGACGGTGCCGGACCATCGTATTCCTCTTATCCTGAGGAACCTCAGACTGTGAGGGACGGTGCCGGACCATCGTATTCCTCTTATCCTGAGGAACCTCAGACTGTGCGGGACGGTGCTGGACCATCGTATTCCTCTTACCTCGAGGAACCTCAGACTGTGAGGGATGGTGCCGTCCTTCCAACAGATAAGAGGTTTTCCTGTACTGAGTGCGGGAAGCGTTTCCATTTGAAATCCCGTCTTAATGTGCATAAAAGAACCCACACAGGTGAGAAACTACATTCCTGCCCTGAGTGCAGGAAATGTTTTTCAAATAAGTATACACTTTCCATACATCATAAATCTCACACAGGTCAGAAGCCGTATTCCTGTCCTGAATGCGGGAAAGGCTTTGTACATAAATCAGCCCTGGTCATACATCAAAAGTCTCACACGGAGGAAAAGCCATATTCCTGCCCTGAGTGTAGAAAATGCTTTAGACAAAAATCAACTCTTGTCACACATCAAATGGCTCACACGGGAGAAAAGCCGTATTCCTGCCCTGAGTGCGGGAAATGCTTTTCCAAGAAATCCTATCTCAACAGCCATCAGAGATCACACACAGGAGAGAAGCCGTATTCCTGCCCTGAGTGTAGAAAATGCTTTGGACAAAAATCACATCTTGTCACACATCAAAGGTCTCATATGGGGGAAAAGCCGTATTCCTGTCCTGAGTGTGGGAAATGTTTTGGACAAAAATCACATCTTGTTACACATCAAAGGTCTCACACGGGAGAGAAGCCATATTCCTGTCCTGAGTGCGGGAAATGTTTTTTCTATAAATCACATCTTGTCACACATCAAAGTTCTCATATGGGAGAGAAGTCTTTTAGCTGTTCTGAGTGCGGGAAATGTTTTTTAAACAAGTCCACTCTTAGCTATCATCAGAGACTGCACAAGGGTGAGAATCTATATTCCTGTTCTGAGTGCGGTAAATGTTTTGTAAAACAATCAATACTTGTTGCACATCTGAGGTCTCACACGGGGGAGAAGCCATTTTCCTGTCCTACGTGCGGGAAGTGTTTTTCAGACAAGTCCTCTCTTAACAAACATCAGAGATCGCACACAGGTGAGAAGCCCCATTCCTGTCCTGAGTGCGGGAAATGTTTTTCAAGGAAGTCCTCTCTTCACAAACATCGGAGATCTCACACGGGGGAGAAGCCATATTCCTGTCCTGAGTGAGGAAATTTTTCCTCACTGAAGTCCTGTCTTCCTGTACATCACGGATCCCACACAACCCTCGAGGTGTATTAGTGCCTTGAGTGCGGGAAAAGTCTTCTATATGAATGTTGCTGGATATCACAGCTCTCATGTGGAAAAGAAGCACTTCCTGATAAACACTTCAGATATACGCCATAGCTGATCTTGATCATGTAAGGACAGAGATGGGCTGAACACCTCCCGGGTCCATTCTCGCCAGAACTTTTAAACATCGCAAAAATTCAGAGCGAACCCCATTAAAGTCTATGGGGCCCGGACTTCAACTCAAATCAATCAAAAGTGCCAATTTTGAAGGTTTATATGCAAGATATTGGGCAAACTAAGGGGGTCCGGTTACACCCTGGGGGACATATCAATGCACTCGGAACAAGATTTTTTCGATAAATTCTGGTGTCTGTTTTGCAGACTTTGGATAGAAGTAACAGGTGTAAAAAAACTGGGTCAAGCAGTGGTGGAAAAATGTATCTTTTCGTGTTAGTGGTGCCTTCACACCGTAACTCTATAGAGGTACTCTTGATGAAAGCAAGAATTGGCCTTGCTGCAAAATTTTTTTAATTAATTTAAATAATTTCTTCCTGATAAAATTGACACCCACAAAGCTAGGCAGCCTAGAGAGTCTTGCACAGATGCCACATCCCAAAAACACTGAATCAGCAACATCAGTATCAGGGGCTTGATAGCTGCTGCTAATCCAGGAATGAGTCATTTTAATAAATGTCAGCCAGTCAACAGAGTCTGTGGACAGACGCGCTCTTTTATCTGTCACAAAACCGCTGGCAGCACTGAATGCCCTTTCGGAAAGCATGCTGCATGCAGGGCAGCCCATTTTGAAGGTTTATATGCAAGATATTGGGCAAACTAAGGGGGTACGGTTACACCCTGGGGGACATATCAATGCACTCGGAACAAGATTAGAGATTTTTTCGATAAATTCTGGTGTATGTTTTGCAGACTTTGGATAGAAGTAACAGGTGTAGAAAAACTGGGTCAAGCAGTGGTGGAAAAATGTATCTTTTCGTGTTAGTGATGCCTTCACACCGTAACTCTATAGAGGTACTCTTGATGAAAACAAGAATTACCCTTGCTGTAAATTTTTTTTTAATTATATGCCTCGGTCAAGCAGTGGCAGAAAAATTGGTCTTTGGGTGTCGGTGGTGCCTTCACATAATAACCCTATAGAAGTACTCTTGATGAAAACAAGAATTGGCCTTGCTGCAAAAATTTTTTAATTCATTTAAATAATTTCTTCCTGATAAAATTGACACCCACAAAGCTAGGCAGCCTAGAGAGTCTTGCTCAGATGCCATCCCAAAAACACTGAATCAGCAACATCAGTATCAGGGGCTTGATAGCTGCTGCTAATCCAGGAATGATTCAATTTAATAAATGTCAGCCAGTCAACGGAGTCTGTGGACAGACGTGCTCTTTTATCTGTCACAAAACCGCTGGCAGCACTGAATGCCCTTTCGGAAAGCACGCTGCATGCAGGGCAGCCCAGCAGCTTAATTGCATACTGGGCAATTTCTAGCCAGTGGTCTATTCTCATGACCCAGTGGATAATCGACTGGAAATCTCTCCATGTCGGTTTTCTCCCCTAGAAAATCTTCTACCATATGATGCAGACATTGCTGATAGGATGTGGAAGCTGACAGCCCCGGGTGTAAAAATTTTTTTTAAAAGACAATATTGAGGCGTCCCCTTTCTCCACTGCTACTCCTTTTACCAACAGAAGCCTCAAAACTTGCTTTTCCATGAGACTGTAACATAGCAGAGTCTGTAAAGTTACATAAACTTAGCTGTAAGGTGTCCTCAAGCTATTTCATCCTGTGCTTCCTCTGTGGAGATGAGATGAGTTCTGAGACTTTCCCCTTGTAATGGTTGTCAAGGACAGTTGCCAACCAATAAAGATCCTTGATGCCACAATTTCTTGGGTCTTTTTGAAGGCTTTGAAGCATACCAGAGCCCATGCACCGCAAGTTTGTGGAGGCATGCAAAGTAGAGTCCTAGGGGTCACTGAGGATTACAGTATCTGGAACTGCCTCCTCCCAGCCACATATTACTCCCAAGGGTTCTGGGGATGGAAAACCATCTCTAAAAATTTGACATACGTCTTCCTCTGCTTCAATGCCTCCAAAACTGCCAGAATCCTTCTCCCTCTCCTCTTGTGTGTTCTGTGGCGAAGCAAGAATGGTGTCTGCATAAAGCAGGCCTTGAGAGTACTCCTCTTCCACTGCTCTGCCTCGTGTGCCTTGTCTATAATGCCATGCAGAGTATACTCCTGCAGGAACAAAACAGGGATTGTGTCACTGACGCATGCATTGTCACGGCTCACAATCCTTGTCGCCTCCTCAAATGGTGACAATACAGTGCATTCATCCTTTATTAGCAGCCATTGGTGTTGGGAAAAAAAAGTAGAGGTTCCCTGAGCCTGTCCTTGTGCCATAGTCACACAGGTACTCGTTGATGGCCTTCTACTGCATGTGCAGCTGCTGCAGCATTGCCAAAGTTAAGTTCCACCTGGGGGGAATGTCACAAATCGGGCGGTTTACGGGCAGGTGGAATTCCCGCTGAGTTTCAGCCAACCGAACACTGGCTGTGTATGACCGCCTGAAATGGCTTCACAATTTTCTGGCCTCATTTAGAACTTACAACCTTGGGTATCTGTTTCAGAAAAGCTTCACCACCAAATTGAAGGTAGACTGACCGGTTTCACCAGGTATCCCGGCTGTTGCATGGCATCCTCTGAAGCAACCGGGACACCTGCCGAAACCGGTCAGGCTCCATTATCATCCAGCTACCTGCTCCTGCTCCCATAACCCCTGGAATCCACGGTACCACCCAGAGAGCAGGATTTACAAACAAATGAGGCTTGCTTGATAAGTACCTTATGTGACATGCTTTTACAAACACTAGCTTATATGATAATTGCTCAACAGCAGCTTGCATGGTCTTTGTCACGGGCATGGCCAGAGAGGAGGCTGTTGGAGAGGACTGTGTGCAAGCCTGTTGCCCACCGATTATGGGCCCTAGCATTTGAGGTGAATGAGAAATCCAGTCTGAACTGTATTAATCGGACTCAGTCATGTATATATTGTATGGGGACTCCTTGCTGTATATTTGTGTCCCTGAAGAGGGAGGGGGGATTCCTCCAGCAGCCCCCTGCTGATAAGACTGATTCATTCTGCTGGGACACATCCTGTGAGGAGATGCTGGTGTTATCAACATGTGTTTATGTTAATTGAGAGAGCTGATCACATTAGCCACCAGCCCTGGCTAATAGACGAATGGTCTAGGCTGAGGAGGGGGGAGATTGTTGTTTGTATTGTTAATTGTATTAATGTGTGAAGTGTGAAGCTCGGTGCCCACAAGACTGTCATCTGGTCTGGGTACATTTTGTAGTAAATAAGGTCATGTTAATTAGGTTAGCTTTGAGTCATCCCTGCTGTATAAAGGTCTGTGAGATCTCAAAATAAAGGTAGTTCTGATGTACTCCAAGACTGGTGTTGTCTAGTTCTTGGGGTTCCTATAGCCAGATCCATTGGACTCGTGTTCCAGAACTTAGGAAGCAGTATATGACGGAAGCACTCAAGCGGAGTGTGGGGCGTTCCGTGACATTGGTGGCAAGCAGCGGGAAAGCTTCCTGAAGTCTGAAGTCTGGGACATCCAAACCTCCAACTGGATCCAAGATCAGCATAGCAGACTTCAGTCACCCCAGCGGAGATATGGACCTGGCATCAGAATTCCCGGGGCTGCTGCGGATCATCCTTTCAACGTACACCAGGACTGTGTCTGAGGATGAATACCTGGAGCTCAGGCAGCTGATTCGGGTGGAGCTCTGGATTGCAGCCCTCCGTCTCGCTGGTATAAAACAGGGCAAGTGCTTTCCAACCCAAGAGCAACGGGCCAGTGACCAACGGGCATTGCGGATGGCATTCCTGGGAGAGCAGCCCCAGGAGCAATGGGTGACTGAGTTGGACAGGTTGGTCCAGCAGGAGATAGAGCTGGACAATCGATATCGGGCTCTGCAATGGCACGCAGAGGAGGGATATTTAGGGGAGACAACAGAATGCTCTCCGGAGGGATATGACTTTGGCGGCCCTGGATTGCTGTGGGAGAACCTTACAGATCTTTTTATGTTTGGCGATGAAGGGGAACCTGACCTTGAGGACATGAGAGACTATAGAGAGTCTATGCTCGGTCTTGCAGGGGTCTCAGAGCTCAAACCTGATCTGGACCATTTGCTAAGGAAGGAACAGCATCTGGAAAGGGCATACAGGAAACTGCTAGAACAAGTTCAGCAGCATGCCAGAGAATCGGCAGTGGAAAATCCGGAGATTGCCGTCCCCAAACCTGAAGTGCTGACAACAGGGCAGAGCTCTGCTAACCTCTGTCCAGAAATGATAACATCTTCTGGGTTCCATGGACAGGAGATGGTGAACCCCTATTCCCCGACATCAGTTGCAGAGACATGGGATTTGATAGACTTTTCTGCTGAGGAAGAACAACCTGATGAGCCTCCAGCAGAAGAGCTGCTATCAGGGCCAAAGTTCACTGTGTTCTGCCCAGCACCAACAGTGGCTTCGGCCTTCCTGAGAGAAGAGGTAGTCGGCCTTTCTCCCACAACACTGACAGGGACATGTGATTTTCTGCCAGCAGCATCTATGGAGTTAAAACAAACTTCTCCAGCTGAAGATCTGGTAACTGAACAGAGGGTCCAAGACCTCTATCCCACACTTTTACCACTTCCAGAGACTGGGGATTTAATAGACATTTCTGTAGAGGAGGAACCACCTAGCAAACCCCCAGCAGAAGTGCTGGCAACCGGACAGAGGGTCCAAGACCTCTGCCCCACACCTGCAGCAATTGTGGAGGCTCAGTGTGAGAAGATGGCAATCACTTCCCAGCAGCAGATACAGGGGGAGAAGGGAGAGGAGGTGTGTGTTGTCCCTCCCCAACAGTTGGCCAGGGTGGAGGAAGTGGGCTTTCCTCCCCAGCAAAGATCCATGTACCTGGGAGACAGTACCATCGACATGTCGTCCCAGCAGCCAGATGAGGGAATGGAAAAGGAAGCAGCCGGCTCACCTCCCCAATGGCAGCTACACAGTTTGGGAGTGGAGGAAGCCAGCTGCCTGCCCCAACAGTTAGCCGGAGCAGAGGATGTGGAGTCCCCAGCAGAAGTGCTGGCAACAGGGCAGAGTGCTACCAACCTCTGCCCAGCACCGGCAACAACTACAGAGTTCCAGGGAGGCGGGGCAGTCGGCCTCCCTCTCCAACAGTTAGCCGGAACAGATGGTGTGGGGTTTCCAGCAGAAGGGCTGGCAACAGGGCCGAGGACTGCTGGACTCTGCCCTCAACTAACAGAGGATGGATTTCCTGTGAAGGTGGATGGGACTTCAGTCTCCACCTGTATACCCCAGGGATGCTGGGCAGTGGGCCCAGATCCCCAACAGCATGACAGAGTGAGCCCAGTCACCCTGTCTTCTCTCCAGCGGCAGAAAGGATTCCAGGGAGAAGGTCCAGGCCGGGCCTCTCCCCAGCGGCAGATATGTTCTCTGAGAGAGGCAGAGGATGGCTGGGTGAGTAATGCACTGTTTGGGATAATTTGTTTGGGGTACTGTGTGGGTACAGGCAGTAGAGGACTGGAGCTGTGGACTAACTTCGGAGTCAACCCGTCTGGGGTCTCCTCCTGTGTTAGTCTCCTGCCGAAAGGGGAGAAATGTCACGGGCATGGCCAGAGAGGAGGCTGTTGGAGAGGACTGTGTGCAAGCCTGTTGCCCACCGATTATGGGCCCTAGCATTTGAGGTGAATGAGAAATCCAGTCTGAACTGTATTAATCGGACTCAGTCATGTATATATTGTATGGGGACTCCTTGCTGTATATTTGTGTCCCTGAAGAGGGAGGGGGGATTCCTCCAGCAGCCCCCTGCTGATAAGACTGATTCATTCTGCTGGGACACATCCTGTGAGGAGATGCTGGTGTTATCAACATGTGTTTATGTTAATTGAGAGAGCTGATCACATTAGCCACCAGCCCTGGCTAATAGACGAATGGTCTAGGCTGAGGAGGGGGGAGATTGTTGTTTGTATTGTTAATTGTATTAATGTGTGAAGTGTGAAGCTCGGTGCCCACAAGACTGTCATCTGGTCTGGGTACATTTTGTAGTAAATAAGGTCATGTTAATTAGGTTAGCTTTGAGTCATCCCTGCTGTATAAAGGTCTGTGAGATCTCAAAATAAAGGTAGTTCTGATGTACTCCAAGACTGGTGTTGTCTAGTTCTTGGGGTTCCTATAGCCAGATCCATTGGACTCGTGTTCCAGAACTTAGGAAGCAGTATATGACGGAAGCACTCAAGCGGAGTGTGGGGCGTTCCGTGACAGTCTTAATAGAGCTTTTCTCTTTATTCAGCTGGATTTGCATTGTGGATTGGAACTGTGCTGAGCAATCATGTCCATGTGCAATAATACACACAACCTAATATATGCCAACATGCTGGATGCCACTCCTTTGAACGGTCCTGACACTGTGGAAAATATGTTTTGATATATCTCTTGCACTCTCTAAATGGATGCTCCGGCGAGGGAAGGTGTAATATCTCTAATGTGAGATTTGAATTACTTACAAACTGGACATCCTCTAGACCAGGTAGCAGTGTATATACGATCAGGACTGCACAACTTATGCATTTGTGTGAAACCCTGGACTGCTTTCTCATTGAGCTTTTGTATGAACAATACAGATGGCACAATATAAGCTAAATTCTGCACCACTGGAAGGTTTCTGTATTATATAGATTATGTATGTGTGAAGGTGAATACCACCACCAACCTGATGACGTCAGAGCGTGCTGACGAAACGCAGCTGGAACGCTGACGGCGTCTCCAACACATGGTTTTGTTAAGCTGTTATGAAGATTTTACTTGTTTTTACTTAAATGTGTAATAAAATGTTGGCATACTTCACCATGGGAGCCATTTTCTTCTTTTAATCCTTGGCACCAACTTGGATTAATGCTACGGTTATGATTTTTTCCACATCAGGATTTCCTACAAGCTGTGGCTGTGAGCTTTCCCATTGGCATTATCCACAAGCGCTTATGACTACCTGTAATGGGTGTCATCCGATTCTGGTGAGTAGGATGTGTGGCTGGTGATGGGGATGAAAGATCTACTCCTCTGCTGTTTGCCAAGAACTGGAAGACCCACGTGAATAAGTTAGGTCTATGTACTTTGAGCAGTTGCACTTTAAATATTTTTAGAGAGAGCGCGGTTCCAATCAATTAATTTTTAATTAATCCCTCCCACATCATATAGATTATGCCTTGATATACCATCTGCGTCTATTGAATTAATGTTCTTGCAAGAATACTCTGTTATGAGATCTAATCTTATATATATATATATATATATATATATATATATATATATATATATATATATATATATGACCTCCTCTGGATTAGGAGCAACACAAATTAAAATCAGGATTGCCTAATATGCATATCTGAGTGAGGGAGGTTATGTGCTATACAGTAAAACCTTGGATTGCGAGCAAATTCGTTCCAGAAACATGCTTGTAATCCAAAGCACTTGTATATCGAAGCAAATTTCCCCATAAGAAATAATGGAAACTCAGATGATTCGTTCCACAAGCACTTATTCATAAGTCCTTCAGTTTATAGTCCATATAAAAAGATCATAGCAATGAGGTTGCGTAACCATAAAATGTCCATCCACGAATGGCAGCCTCTACAAGGGGATTAGAAGCAAAATCCAGCTGGAGCTACAGGGTATAAAAGAGAAGAGAGGCGCCTCTAAGTGTAGTAATATGGTTACATTTAATGAAGGTACAACATTTAGCAACTCATATGGCTGACGATTAAAAGAGGCACATCTAAGTATGCAGGCACCTGGGGTAAAGCCGTCCACATAGACCGTCTTCCTCACCGCTCTTAGTCAATCTGCAATCGTGACCAGGAAGACTACCCTGCAGTAGAGTGATTTGAAAGCAAGGCTTGATGGAGCGCAGCGTGGAAGGGATGATGTTGATGGTGGCGTGGGGGATGGTCTATGTGGACAGCTTTACCCCGGATGTCTGCATACTTAGAAGTGCCTGTTTTAATCATCAACCACGTGAGTTGCTAAATGTTGTACCTTCATTAAATGTAACCATATTGCTACACTTATGCCGCTTACACACGGTCGGACTTTTCGACCGGACTTGTCCGACGGACCATATCCGGCGGACAATCTGATCGTATGTGGGCTTCACCGGACCTTCAGCGGACTTTTCCAGTCGCAAATCTGACGGACTTTAGATTTGGAACATGCTTCAAATCTTTACGTCGTAACTCCGTCAGACCCAGAAATCCGCTCGTCTGTATGCTAGTCCGACGGACAAAAACCGACGCTAGGGCAGCTATTGGCTACTGGCTATCAACTTCCTTATTTTAGTCTGGTGTACGTCATCACGTACAAATCCGTCAGACTTTGGTGTGATCGTGTGTAGGCAAGTCCGGTCGTTTGAAAGTCCGCCAAAAGTCAGTCGAAAATCTGTCGGACAGGCTGTCAGACTTTTGTAGCTGAAAAGTCCGATCGTGTGTACGCGGCAGCAGAGGCACCTCTGTTCTCTTTTATACTCAGTTGTGACGTGACGCTACTTGTATATCAAGATATCGCTTGTATATCAAGTCAAAATGTATTTTAAAACATTTGCTTGTCTTGCAAAACGCTCTCAAACCAAGGATTTACTGTATACCCCTATGGAGATGACCCTGAGATCTTCAGGTCACAGCTCACCTCCCCTGGACCACAGTAGATAAGACCACCTTTTGTTTTCAACTTTGCTGTCCAATTCCCTGGTGTTTTGAGTTCAAACTAAATGGCCAACTCTACAATAAGTTGGTTCTTGGATGTCATGCGTTTATATATGCTGGACTGACACATTTCCTCATTAGTTTGCATGTTCTCCCTGTGCCTGCGTGGGTTTCCTCTGGGTACTCCGGTTTCCTCCCACACTCCAAAGACATGCTGGTAGGTTAATGGGCTCCTGTCTAAATTGGCCCTAGTATGTGTATGTATGAATGTGAATTTGGGACCTTAGAGTGTAAGCTCCTTTAGGGCAGGGACTGATGTGAATGTACAATGTATATGTAAAGCGCTGTGTGAAATTGACCTGCGCTATATAAGTACCTGAAATAAATAAAATAAATTAGTTGGGTGGCCACCCGTTACTATTTATTAATCTAATATATATCTAAGGGGTTAAAATATAATATTGTTACAGTATAGCTCTGTATTGAATCAGAGTCAGATTAGGATGTGAAGTCAATTTAAGAGCAGGAGCAGGTTAGGCTGGGTCATATTTTTAAACATGTCTTGTGTTACATGTTATTTATGTGATATGTTTTAACCTTTACAATAAAGACTTACGCTGCGTACACACGATCGGAATTTCCGACAACAAAACCGTGGATTTTTTTTCGAAGGCTGTTGGCTCCAACTTGTCTTGCATAGACACGGTCACACAAATGTTGTCGGAAATTCCGAACGTCAAGAACGCGTTGACGTACAAGATGTACGATGAGCCAAGAAAAAGGAAATTCAATAGCCAGTGCAGCTCCTTCTGCTTGATTCAGGGAATGCGTGGACTTTTGTGCGACGGACGTGTGTACGGACTTTCTGACAACAAGTTTTGTTGTCGGAAAATTTGAGAACCTGCTCTCAAACATTTGTGTGCGGAAATTCCGACAGCAAATGTTCGATGGAGCCTACACACGGTCGGACTTTCCGTCAGCAAGCTCACATCGAACATTTCCCTCCGGAAAGTCCGATCGTGTGTACGCGGCATTGGTTTTGTATGTGAATAAAAATAGTCGCACATTTCCTCCCCCTCCTCAGTGGGACACTAGAATGGTTAACCCTAGAGGACATCCTATAGACTGGTTTACCAATAGAATTCGTTGAGCCTACATACACCCTGTTGTTGGAGTATTTGGGGGGGGGGGGGGGGCTTATTACCGAAATGTAATAGAGATGGGGAAATGTGTAAGTGGATACACTTTATTCAATGAAAAGTGGTGTTTGGTGCGCTTTAACTTGAGGACTGCCGCTGATAGCTAACATGCAGCAACCAAAAAAAAGGGGGGGGGGGGGGTGTACAGCACTGTATACAGCACTAAATGTTATTTCTCAAATTTCTCAGACATTTCATCTCCTAGGGACCTTTGGAGGAACCCTGATCGGGAAAGGCTGGAGTAGACAGTAATATACAGAGGGGGGTTGTTGATCAGTTTTAGCTGCTTTGGAGTTAATGAAATTAACAACAGGTGCACTAGATGGGCAACAATGAGACAACCCCCAAAACAGGAATGATTTTCCAGGTGGAGGCCACAGACATTTGTTTTCCCTACTCATCTTCTCTGGCTGTTTTTTTACTAGTTTTGCATTTGGCTAGGGTCCGTGTCACTACTGGTAGAATGAGCCGATACCTTCATCCTATAGGGGTTGCACAGGCAATCCAACTCCTCCAGGATGGCACATCAATACGTGCCATTGCCAGAAGGTTTGGTGTCTCCCAGCACAGTCTCAAAAGCATGGAGGAGATTCCAGGAGACAGGCAGTTACTCAAGGAGAGCTGGACAGGGCTTCAGAAGGTCCTAAACCCATCAGCAGGACCGGAATCTGCTCCTTTGTGCAAGGAACAAATGGGATGAGCACTGCCAGAGCCCTACAAAATGACCTCCAGCAGGCCACTGGTGTGAATGTCTCTGGCCAAACAATCAGAAACCGACTTTATGAGGGTGGCCTAAGAGCCCGACGTCCTCTAGTGGGCCCTGTGCTCACTGCCTGGAACCATGGAGCTCGATTAGCATCTTCCATTGAACACCAGAATTAACGGTCCACCACTGGCGCCCTGTGCTTTTCACAGATGAAAGCAGGTTCAACCTGAGCACATGTGACAGACGTGAAAGGGTCTTGAGAAGCCATGGAGAAAATTATGCTGCCCGTAACATCGTTCAGCGTGACCGGTTTGGTGGTGGATCAGTGATGTTCTGGGGAGGCATATCCATGAAGGGACGCACAGACCTCTACTGGCTAGACATCCTGACTGCCATTAGGTATCAGGATGAAATCCTTGGACCCATTCTCAGACCCTACACTGGGGGGTCCCGGGTTCCTCCTGGTGCACGACAATGCCCAACCTCATGTGGCGAGAGTATACAGCCAGTTCCTGGAGGATAAAGGAATTGATACCACTAAATGGCCCCCGTGCTCACCTGACATAAATCCAATAGAACACCTCTGGGACATCATGTTTTGGTCCATCCGATGCCAACAGGTTGCACGAGGGTTGCCACCTCATCCCTTTAAACCCAAACACGTAGGAATTACACAGGTTCTGTGGCTAATTTAATGCAGATAAGGCGCCAAGTGAGTTTAAATACCACCTAATCGGCCAGTGAACCTGTGTAATTATTATGTGTTCAGTTTTAAAGGGATAAGGTGGCAACCCTAGATTGCACCTCAGTCTGTTCAGGAGCTCAGTGATGCCCTGGTCCATATATGGGAGGACATACCCCAGGATACTATCCGTCATCTCATTAGGAACATCCCCCGACGTTGTCAGGTATGCATACAAGTATGTGGGGGCCATACAAACTACGGAGTATCAGTTTGAGTTGCTGCAATGAAATTTCAGCAAAATAGATAAGCCTGCTGCATAATTTTTTCACTTTGATTTTTGGGGTGTCTTTGAATTTATCTCTCTGTGGGTTGATAATTTTCATTGCCATCAAACGACGAGGCATCCTTTAGATCCCAACACATTACCCAGTTAGGGTTGCCACCTCATCCCTTTAAACCCGAACACATAAGAATTACATGGGTTCTGAGGTTAATTTAATGCAGATAAGGCACCAAGTGAGTTTAATTACCACCTTAATCAGCCACAGAACCCGTGTAATTAATATGTGTTCGGGTTTAAAGAGATGAGGTGGCAACTCTATACCCAGTGCATATCAGTATAGATATCCAGCATGAAATTTTTCCCCCATTGATATCTGATGTGTTTTCAAAGTGTTCCTTTAATTTTTTTGAGCAGTGTATTTCTATCCCCCTTGGCGGGAGTGGACATGAGAGCACGAGGCCGTGTTCACGCCATGAGATGTTTTTTAGGGCTGCAGTTATTCTGAGCTCCACAAGGTGGTGCTCGTACTTCTACCAAGACAGGAAGTCTCTATGGAAGGCAGGAAGTTCCCGGAGAGGGGTGAGAGGTGAGTGAGGTGAGAGGTGAGTCGGGAGGAAGTAGAGAGGAGACATTGGTGGAACTGTACAGCAGAGGAGGTAATAAGATCTTATTTTCTATTTACACCCAGTAACCCCCCCCGTCATGTTCCGTCCTCTTCCTCCATAGTCACTGTGATGTCTTTTATCGTCAGCAGATGATGATACACACATATATAGTGTGAGAACGTAGATTCAGGGTCAGAACATTTCCCCACTTACAGGGCCGGCCTGAACATTGTCCTCATTTTGGACTTAAATTCTAGTAATATGGTCCTGAGAGGCTGTGAGGGGGTAATAGGGCTAAAGACTCCGGGGGCTTCTGAGATGATGGTGATTCTGAAGGACTCTGAGGAGGCTGTGGGACTCAGGGGGCCTCTGAGGTCGGGAGATGGAGATCTTGATCAATGATGGTCTTTCTACCTGCACTTTTTTTTTAGATGTCCTTACAGAACCCTTGCTAGGAAATGAAGGCAGCCTTCACCTTCTTCCCATGTTACTGGTCAAGTAATATGTTCCAGGACACCAAGTGGAATGTGGAAGGGAAGTCCTTCACCCTGGGTGCGCACTCGTTGTTAGAGGATCTGAGGGAAGAGGAGGCTGTAGATCTCTGGGGGCCTCCGAGGTAGGGAGGGGGATTCTTGAACAATGATGGTCCTCCTACCTGCAATTTTCAGACCTCCTTACAAAACTCCTGCCAGGAAATGAAGGCAGCCTTCTCCTTCTTCTCATGTTACTGGTCAAGTAATATGTTCCAGGACACCAAGTGGAATGAAGAAGGGAAGTCCTTCACCCTGGGCACACACTCGTTGTTAGAGGATCTGTTTGCCCAGACTCACTCGGCAGGCCGGTGTTGTGCGTCTGAGGGAGTCGTCCAATACCTTTCCATGACATAGACTGTGTCAGAGCCTGGTACTGGAATCCAGAACACCAGGAACCCACCGCCACTCTGTACAAGGTCCTGGATACTACAGTATACTAGGCAACTAAGAGAACAAACCCCTCACTCCCTACTGTCCTCCTCCTACCCACACTGAAAAAGTGAGATCGGACATATCAGGAGTTATTTATTATAGATAACAAGATGGTGATAATAACAATAATAGTGGTATGTGTGCAAAATTGATAAGATATATGAAAAAGTACTTGGTAGTAGTATACAGACCTCCCAACATTTTGAAATGGGAATGAGGGACACCTACTAGCAAACGTGTGTAGGCATAGGACACGCCCCCCCGGTCACACCCCATAAAGGGGACTTAACCAAAAAAAAGTTAATTAAATTGCTTTTTTTTTTTTTTTTTTACCACTAATATTTCTTTGTATTGGCTTTTAAAATTGACAAATGCAACAATTTAGAAATTGGATGAAAGGTTCAGCACCGGGAAACACTTTTTGAAAGATAAAAAGAGCATTTTATATACAACTATATAGATCAGACCAAAATGAGGGACAAATGAGGAGGAAAGAGGGACAGAGGGACATTGCTCCAAATCAGGGACAGTCCCTCGAAATCATGAACAGTTGGGAGCTATGGTAGTCGGGAAGAGATTCAAGGACTGATGCAGCTAAAAGGTCACGGATCCAGCTGGATGGAACAAGCTTTGTTGAAATAGCCAGCAGCCTTATCCAGGAGGGCAGGCGGGAAGGATATCCCACAGGGATGGATGAGCAGAAGGCTGGGTGGACAGATGGGCCAGAGCTTATATTGCAGTGCAGCAGCGTTAATCAGATCTGGGAAGATCCTCGTGGGTCTGCAGAAAACATGAAAGTGGCCACAGCGCAAAGTAAGGGGGCCCCTTTACTTTTCCATGCCCGCTGTCTTGGTCCTAGGAGCCTGTAGACGTCGCTATCTTCACATCCCTTTAGCGGTTCCGGAATTTTTTGCATGACAGCCGCCTGCCAGTTTACTGGCTGTGCTGCACTCAGCTCTCCTCTGTTCTAAGCTCAAGCAGAACTGCATTTACTAGAATGTAAGTGTTTACTAATGTTGTGTAATAAATGGATACATGCTTTAATTAACGTGCGCTGTGGAAACTTTCATGTTTTCTTCCTACCCATACAGGGCTGCCATTGGAGGGATGAGAAGAAAATCCCCCAACCCGTCTACTTCACCAACATCATCCTCCTGCTATCCAATCCAACCCAACCCCTTCTCTTACTGCAGAGAGTGACAGTGACCTCACTCCTATCAGTCAGCAGGCTGCTGGAGATTGGAACCTTGCAGTTGGAGTTTTGTCCAATTATCTGGATTAGCCTGGTCAAAAGTCAGCAAGTTCCCTTTCATGGACATTATGATGACCCTACATTGACCTCACGGCACTGCCTCAGAGCAAAACAAGAAGACCAAAGAAGGATCGTATTTATCATTCCTTGTCTGCAGATTTAAAACAAATCAAAACCAGTTCAGATACAAAGCAAATCCAACAGAGAAAAGGGAATTTCTGATCCGATGAACCAAGAGGGTCCCGGGACCTCGAAAATGTAAAAAACACTAAATAATTCAAGCTGTAAGTGTTCACATGGGATCAGTAGTTCTAAAATATACATAAAACCCTGCTATTACACCCCCCCCACCCCCCACATCCTATTATTGTGTGACCAATACCATCCAAATAATTCTCACTTTCATTTACCAAGGTTATCCGTCTACAAGGAGACCTGTATAGATCAAATGACGCCACCGATGAGGATGGAGGAGGACCGGAGTCACATGACTGAGAAGATACTAAACCTCACTCTGGAGATCATCTACCTGCTGACCAGAGAGGTGAGGAGGATTCTGGGAGGTCACATGACATCACTCTTATCTCTATTAATAAAACCCAGACCTGACCGGAGAGGTGAGGAGGATTCTGGGAGGTCACATGACATCACTCTTATCTCTATTAATAGAACACAGACCTGACCGGAGAGGTGAGGAGGATTCTGGGAGGTCACATGACATCACTTTTATCTCTATTAATAAAACACAGACCTGACCGGAGGGGTGAGGAGGGTTCTGGGAGGTCACATGACATCACTTTTATCTCTATTAATAAAACACAGACCTGACCGGGGAGGTGAGGAGGATTCTGGGAGGTCACATGACATCACTTTTATCTCTATTATAAAAATGCAGATCTGACTGAAGAGGTGAGGAGGATTCTGGGAGGTCACATGACATCACTCTTATCTCTATTAATAAAACACAGACCTTACCGGGGAGGTGAGGAGGATTCTGGGAAGTCTGTATTAATAACTGTTTCTTTCTCTCTGTACACAGGATTATAAAATAGTGAAGAAAATATCTGGTGATCCATTAACACCCAGAAGCTGTCTTTCTGGGACATCACCCATCACAGCGCCTCCACCCCACTGCCTGACAACAGAGGTAACCAGTGCCAAGAAGATTCTAGAAGTCACCAAGAAGATGATGGAGCTGCTGACAGGAGAGGTGAGCGGTGCCGGGAATTCTGGGACATTATCCAGTAACAGACAAGGGATGTGTCTGGATGGTGACTGTATCATTGTGTGTGTCAGGTTCCTATAAGGTGTCAGGATGTCACTGTCTATTTCTCCATGGAGGAGTGGGAGTATTTAGAAGGACACAAGGATCTCTACAAGGACGTCATGATGGACAATCAACAGCTTCTCAATTATGTAAATATGAAAAAAAATCTCCATAATAGGATATTATTACTCACGCTGGAGATCGTCTGTCTACTGACTGGAGAGGTGAGGAGGATTCTGGGAGTGTTTCTTAACTCTATGAATAAAACACAGACCTGTCTTGTTAGGTGAGGAGGATTTTGATATACTATTAATTGATGTGTTTTACAGGACTATACTGTAGTTATGAAGTCATCTATTGAGAATATTATAAGAAGTAGAAGTCATCACTTGTCCATAAGACAAAGAGAAAGACAAGACCCCATCACCATGCATCCACCACCCCTCCTAACCCTACAGAAAAATTGTGAGAAGAAGATTCTAGAAGTCACCAACAAGATCATTGAGTTGCTGACAGGAGAGGTGAGCGGTGCCGGGAATTCTGGGACATTATCCAGTAACAGACAAGGGATGTGTCTGGATGGTGACTGTATCATTGTGTGTGTCAGGTTCCTATAAGGTGTCAGGAGGTCACTGTCTATTTCTCCATGGAGGAGTGGGAGTATTTAGAAGGACACAAGGATCTCTACAAGGAAGTCATGATGGACAATCAGCCGCCCCTCACATCACCGGGTAAGAGGAGACTTTATTGTAAAGGAGAGAGCTGTACGGAGGGTCCACCTAGATCCCCCATCATCTGATAAACACATAGAAACAATGTATTCAGTCAGTGTGTGTGTTTCCTACAGAAGGATCCAGTAATGGGAACCCACCAGAGAGATGTCCCCGTCCTCTGTATTCCCGGGATTCCACCCAGGAAGGTCACACCATCCCTCACCACCATCAGGTAGGTAGGACTGAGCAACTAGAACATAATTCTAAGCTATGAGAGGACACTCTTCTATGTAATCTCTTGTTCCTTTGTACACATATATTCTATTATCTTTGTGGTTTAGGATGAAGAACTGAAAGACATCAAAGCTGAGATTAAAGAGGAAGAAGAGATATTGATGAGTGGAGCTCAGCAATCTATGGGAGGGGGAGGTCCTCTGTATTCCCGGGATTCCACACAGGAAGATCACACCATCCCTCACCATTACAAGGTTGGTTGAATGAGACCGTGTGTGGATCTTTTTTTATATGTGATATCACAATATTAAATCTTATGTTTTAAGTTTCTTTTATTCTCTTGGTGTAGGGTGAAGATCTGATAGATATAAAAGTTGAGGTTAAATTAGAAGAAGAAGAGACGTATGTGAGGGTTGATCAGCAGTCTATGGAGGAGGATGGAATAACGGGGACATTTATAGAGGAGGACAGTCCTACAGAGATCAGCACAGGTGGGTCATTAAAAGTAAATACATTCCTCCACCCACACTGCTCACTGATTGGTCCAGAGTAGGGTGGAGACTTGGTGATATCCTCCTGTAATACCCTAGTCACTTTCCTGAGCTGTGTTCCCCGCCCTGTATTCCTGTATTTCTCTCAGATAATCTTCTTTCTCTGTGTTTCAGACACAATTTATGTATCTAGACTGGATTTATGGAGTTTCTGGGGTTCAGTTGGCAGCACAATCTCAGAATCAGATTTTCGTCAAAAATGATGCACAAGCTAGGCACCTGGGCTATGTGTCTTGGGTCTTCTGCCCCATACCTGAGTCTAGTAAGATCTCTGACAAAGCAATTCTCCCGGGGTTACTTGCTCTGTTGTTTGCTGGCTGTGCCGGGTAGAGGGATGTCTATGTAGTCTTAGACCCAAGCCACTGAGTGCGGTCTTTGGAAATGGGAAGCAGGTGTTTGGGACCTCTACCATGTATCTCAAGTACACATTTTAGCTACCACTGATGGTTGCGTACCAATACTGACCATTACGCTTTATATTTATTTTTTCAGGTCTTCTAGGCCTAAGCCCTGCACCATATAGTCTATTTCATGCATTTGCATTTCAGAAAAGACAGTTCTCATTGTTTCCTCGCTCTCTGACTAAGGTCCATGAATAAAGAAATGAACTGGTAGGAGATCAGAGGACCCATTTACTAGTTACCTTGAGGGGGGAATTGTAAGATCCTCAGAGACAAAGCTGCCTGATGTGGGCGGAGTCCTGGTTTAGGGGAACCAATCAGCTCATATCTAGTAATAATCTTTGTATTTCTATTTTAGTAGATGGACGGGAGATGAGGAAAACCTCAGAGGATTGTCTCACTTTGTCTCCAGACTGTAAAGTAGAAGATGAGGACATCACACAGTATAGTCCAGGAGAAAACCCGACTACCTCAAATGTCCATCCGGCACCACACAGTGTAGATGGACCATCGTATTCCTCTTATCCTGAGGAACCTCAGACTGTGCGGGACGGTGCCGGACCATCGTATTCCTCTTATCCTGAGGAACCTCAGACTGTGCGGGACGGTGCCGGACCATCATATTCCTCTTATCCTGAGGAACCTCAGACTGTGCGGGACAGTGCCGGACCATCGTATTCCTCTTATCCTGAGGAACCTCAGACTGTGCGGGACGGTGCCGGACCATCGTATTCCTCTTATCCTGAGGAACCTCAGACTGTGCGGGACGGTGCCGGACCATCGTATTCCTCTTATCCTGAGGAACCTCAGACTGTGCGGGACGGTGCCGGACCATCGTATTCCTCTTATCCTGAGGAACCTCAGACTGTGCGGGACGGTGCCGGACCATCGTATTCCGCTTATCCTGAGGAACCTCAGACTGTGAGGGACGGTGCCGGACCATCGAATTCCTCTTATTCTGAGGAACCTCAGACTGTGCGGGACGGTGCCGGACCATCGTATTCTTCTTATCCTGAGGAACCTCAGACTGTGAGGGACGGTGCCGGACCATCGAATTCCTCTTATTCTGAGGAACCTCAGACTGTGCGGGACGGTGCCGGACCATCGTATTCTTCTTATCCTGAGGAACCTCAGACTGTACGGGACGGTGCCGTCCTTCCAACAGATAAGAGGTTTTCCTGTACTGAGTGTGGGAAGTGTTTCCATTATAAATCCAAACTTAATGAGCATAAAAGATCTCACACTGGTGAGAAGCCACATTCCTGTTCTGAGTGCGGGAAATGTTTTGTACAAAAATCACATCTTGTCAGACATCAGAGGTCTCACACGGGGGAAAAGCCGTTTCCTTGTCTTGAGTGCGGGAAAAGTTTTTCGGCTAAGGTCATTCTTCATAATCATCAGAAATTACATACTGGAGAGAAGCCATATTTCTGCCTTGAGTGTGGGAAATGTTTTTCAGTGAAGTCCAACCTTCAGACACATCAGAGATTTCACGCGGGAGAGAAGCCGTATTCCTGTTCTGAGTGCGGGAAATGTTTTGTACAAAAATCAAGTCTTATCATACATCAAAGGCGTCACACGGGGGAAAAGCCGCATTCCTGTCCTGAGTGCGGAAAATGTTTTTCACAGAGGTCCCATCTTTACAGACATAAGAGATTGCACACAGGTGAGAAGCCGTATTCCTGTCCCGAGTGCGGAAAATGTTTTGTACAAAAATTACAGCTTGTCACACATCAAATGTCTCACACAGGGTTAAAGCCGTATTCCTGTGCCGAGTGCGGGAAATGTTTTTCAGGGAGGTCAAATGTTTACAGCCATCAGAGATTACATTGGAGTGAGAAGCCGTATTCCTGTCCTGAGTGCAGGAAAGGTTTTGTACAAAAATCAGAACTTGTCAGACATCAGAGATCTCACACAGAGAAGCCACATTCCTGCCCTGAGTGCGGGAAATGTTTTTCTAAAAAGTCCCATCTTTCCATACATCGGAGTTCTCACGCGGAGGAGAAGCCACTTTCCTGTCCTGAGTGCGGGAAATGTCACTCGTGGAAGTTCTGCCTTTACAGACATCTGAGAATGGACACGGGGGAGGATCCACTTTCCTGGTCTGACTGAGTGAATTGTTCCTCACTGAAGTCCTGTCTTCCTGTACATCAAGGGTCCCACACAACCCTCGAGGTGTATTAGTGCCTTGAGTGCGGGAAATGTCTTGTATATGAATGTTGCTGGACATGTGGGGAAGAAGCACACCCTGATATACACCTCAGATATACTCCATGGCTGATCTTCATCATGTAAGAAACAGTTGATAAATTCCACCCGCAGTCAAATAAATGACCTACTTGGGTATAGGGCAAAGGCAGCGTTACAGAGATGTCGCCTCACTACGTACGAGTCGGGAGACAAATGTGGACGAATCCTAGCCAGAGCAGTTAAGGATCTTAAAACGAAAACATATATCCCCCATATCAAAACGGCAACTGATAAGAAAGTCAGCTTACCACGTCAGATAGCTAACTCCTTTAAGGAATATTACGAAACTCTCTATAGTCTACCGTCCACACCAAGGGCACAATCGAGAATGGAGGCATACGTGTCCTCCAGCCAGATTCCCACACTGACACCAGAAGATATAGCGGATTTAGACTCCCCAATCACGCAAGAAGAATTGACATTAGCACTCAAATCAGCCAAACCTGATAAAGCCCCTGGACCAGATGGCCTTACCCTCCCATATTATAAAACGCTATTCCCCTCCCTTAACACTCACATGATATCCTTTTTTAATGCAATAGGACCCCAAACTGCATTCTCAAATGATACCACACGAGCACACATTACAGTCATTCCAAAAGAGGGCAAAGACCCTCTAATATGTAGTAGTTATAGACCCATCTCCTTGTTAAATACAGACCTCAAACTATTCACTAAGATCCTTGCGTCCCGTCTAACCCATCACATGCAATCTTTAATTCATTTAGACCAGGTGGGCTTTATCCCCACCAGGGAAGCTAGAGACAGTACAACCAAAGTACTAAACCTGATACACATAGCCAGCCAGACTCATGAACCCTCAGTTTTCCTAAACACGGACGCCGAAAAGGCGTTCGATAGGGTTAACTGGGAGTATATGTTTACAGTCCTTAGACATATAGGACTGGGAGAGAAGATGTTGGGATGGATTGCCCAGATATACAATACCCCCACAGCTCAAGTCAAAGTGAATGGAATTTTATCGGACCCCTTCCAAATTAAAAACGGGACGAGACAGGGTTGCCCACTATCCCCCCTACTATTTGACCTCACGCTGGAACCGTTCTTAAGTAAAATTAGAAATAACCCAGACATCCAAGGCCTAAAGGTTGGAGGGACCCAATATAAGGTCTCTGCATATGCGGACGACCTGATGTTCTCCCTATCAAATCCAGTAATCTCTCTTCCAAATCTTCTTAGGGAATTTGAAGAATTTGGAAATATCTCCAATCTTAAAATCAACTACAATAAATCAGAGGCCATGGGTATAGAATTATCACGACCGACTCAACAAACACTGTGCTCTAGTTTTAACTTTAAATGGACATCCACAGCTCTGACATACTTGGGTGCTCTGATCCCAGCAAATCTTAATCACGCTTTTAAACTGAATTTCCCACCCTTACTAGCTAAAACAGGAAACATACTGACGTCTTGGGGTAAAGGCCTACACTCCTGGTTCGGGAGATGCAATCTTATCAAGATGTGCATCTTACCCAAATACCTTTATTTACTGCAAGCACTCCCAATCGCGATCCCCACATCATATTTTAGAAAGGTACACAGTCAATTCCATAAATTCATCTGGGCAAACAAGAAATCGAGATTACCACGTACACTCCTATCTATGCCCAAAGCTTCCGGAGGCCTTGCTGTCCCGGATGTGAGGAAATACTACCAGGCAGTACACCTGGGCAGAATTATAGACTGGTGTCGCCACCAAGACCTTAAATTATGGACACATCTAGAACAGGCCCAGGTGCAAATACCCCTGCAGGGAGCTCTATGGTGCCACGAACACCTCCGAGCACAAGACAGAAAACATCCACTGATAGGAACGACACTCCGAGTGAGCTCACAAACTTGCCAAGCGCAATCACTATCATCGGCTAACTCCCCACTATACCCAATTATAGGGAACCCGCAATTTTCCCCAGGTCTAGACCCTCAGGTTAAAAATGCCATGTTGTACCTAAAACGCATACAAGCACGACACTTCCTGACGGGAGATTCATGGCCATCCGTGGAGACATTAAGCAACCAATCAGGCCCATTCAAGTTGTCATTTTGGACGGCTGTCCAGTTGAGACACTTCCTTGCGTCTATACCTAACTCCCAAGAGTTCTCACAACCACTAACGACATTCGAAAACTACTGCTCGGAGGAGGGTGCACTCGCAAGAACGCTGTCGATAATGTATAACCTCCTCATCACCCCGACAGACGACACACATCTAACCTTTATACGTAAATGGGAGAGAGATTTGAGTTGTACATTTACATCGGACCAGATTCAACGTGTAGTAACTTTCTCGCTAAAATCCTCTATTTGTACAAAAATACAGGAAACTAATTATAAACTCTTGACAAGGTGGTACCTAACTCCTCAAGCCCTACATACCTTCTACCCGAACACCTCGGCACTTTGTTGGAGATGTCGGACGGAAAGAGGCACGTTGCTGCACATATTCTGGTCCTGCTCAAAACTCTCACATTTCTGGTCTACCATTAGAGCAACCATCCAAAAATTTACGGAATACGATATCCCTAATGACCCAGCCTTTTTTCTGTTACACGTTAATACTATATCAACTAAAAGGTACAAAAAGTCCATTGTGCGACACTTAGTTAACGCAGCTAAATCTTGTATCCCACTATATTGGAAAAAGCAAACTCCACCAACCGTGGCGGAGTGGGTTCGGAGGGTGGAGGAGATTAGTAGAATGGAGGATCTGGTACTAACGGCGAGACACCAGCAGGAAAAATATACAAAGACATGGGCAATATGGCAACAATTTATCTTATCCTCAGAGGGCAACACCCTTAGAACCGCCTGATAAGCCCACCTTCCCAGATAATGCTAATTCTGAAGCTGTCCTGAATCAACCAGAGCCCCCCCCCCCCCACCCCATCCATCCCACCCCCTGCAGACTCCCCCTTTTCTTTTTCCGCCTCGTATCCCTCCCTTATTTACCCCTCTTTTTTCTTTTTTTTTCTTTTCTTTTTTCTTTCCCTGATGAATGTCTGTGATGTTCTCGGCTGCCCTTCCCCTCTTGGGTACTGAGATACTGCCCAGGTGGGATAAGAGGCGAAGGGAAACTAATAGAGAGAAATGCTGATTGTGAATTTTATCTGCTGACCTTCTACTATAGGAAATATTGTAATATATAAGATTATCCAGGAAGGTAAACGAATATTCCTCTCTTTATTTTCAATGTATGTATGCATCGTACTGTATTGTAATGTCTCAGCCCAGGTTGGGCATGTATAAAAATAAATCAAATCTATATTTGAAAAAAAAAAAAAAAAAAGAAACAGTTGATAAGGAGATCAGAGATCACCAAAGACATGGATGAAGTGTTGTACCGTGCCATTGATAGCAGGAGAAAAATAAAAATGGAGTCCTTACTCTCATTGGCTGAGTACATTTTGCGGTGTAGAGACTTAGAGGTCTATTTTTTTTTTTTTTAAATGGTTGAACGAATGTGACAATCATTTTGCCCAACCATGATGAACGTTGGTCATATTTTACTTGTCACAGTGATTTTCTATGATCATTGGCTCCATCTAATGGCCATAATGTGGTATTGCAGTGTTTTTCCTGATTGAGGTACTGTATAACTATGGCCACTAGATGGAGCTGACGATCGCAGGAAATTACTGTTAACCACTTGCCGACCTCGCTATAGTTGAATGACAGCTACAGCTCGGTCGTCTAGTTCTGGGGCACCGTCCTATGACGGCGTGCCATGATCGCGCTCGGCGCGCTCTGTGATCGATGTGTCTCGAGGACACTGCTGATCGCATGTTGAGGTAAAGAGCCAATCAGTGGCTCTTTACCTAGTTATCAGCTGTGTCCAATCCCAGATGATCACGGATGTCAACAGAAGTCGGTTCTCGGCACTCCTTTCCTCATGCTGATAGCATGGGGAGAGGAGAAGACAGCTGATAACTGGCTTCTCCAAAAGGGACATCTACACTAATAATCAGGGCACTAATTATCAGTACAGTGCCCACCAGTGCTGTCAATCAGTACCCACCAAGGCTGCCAATCAGTGCTGTCAACCAGTACCCACCAGGGCTGCCAATCAGTGCCTCCTCATCAGTGTAACCTATCAGTGCCGATCAGTGCAGCCTTACCAGTGCCCATCAGTGCAGCCTTACCATTACCACCTATCAGTGCAGCCTTATCAGTGCCTCCTCATCAGGGCAGCCTTATCAGTGCCTCCTCATCAGTTTCACCTACCTGTGCCCACCAGTGCTGCCTATCAGTACCCATCAGTGCTTTCTTATCAGTGTAAAGAGTACATTTTGTGGTGTAAGCTTTCACAAACGATAAGGAGCCCTATTTTTTATTTTATTTTTAAATAGTTGTCACTGAATGTGACATGCAATTTTCCCAGCTGTGACAAATATTGGCATATAATACAGTGATTTCCTATGATCATTGGCGCCATTTAGTGGCCATAATGCGATATTGCACTACTTTTTCCTGATTTCAGGAAATAAACCTCATTATGGCCAGTAGATGGAGCCGATGATCATAGGAAATTACTGCGTTGAATTATGGCCACAGTTTATCACGGCTGGAAGAATGCTTGTCACATTTGGCCACCACATTTTCTATTTATTGACCCCGCTTAGTTTACTATATCAGGCACAGCTTCATACAAATAAATGGGATATCCTACCCATGCACTTATTAGTACAGTAGACATTGAAGGACAGAAGTTAATGAAAACAAAACAACCATAGACTTAAAACAGAAAATACTGAAGAAAATAGAAAACTGTCAGAGGAAATTGAATCTTCACCTAGTGGCCACATTTGGTATTTTCCATTTTAATAAATGGAAAACATTCGACCAACAAAGAGCCAACTGACATTTGTCATTACCCCAATCACAGAGAAGGAATGCACATGCACTTTCACTGAGTAAATTGCTATGCATTTTAATTTTTTTAATGAATAGACCCCTAAATGTCCAGAGAAGTTTATTTAACAACATGACCTCAGAAAGGTTTTACCCCCTTCATGACCAGGCCATTTTTTGCTATTCAGGACTGTGCTACTTTAACCATACTCGCCAGAGTGGGGGCGCTCTAATACAGGAGGGGTGTTACTGGCCAGACTGAGGCGCTCTACGCTTCGCTTTACGTGTATATACAGTATATGTGTTTGTAGGTGCCTAAATAAATCTAAAGAGGAACAATAATTGATCCTACTAATGATGTACACATACATGCCTTTACGCGTTTCGTCAGATCTATACATAAGTATCTCACTGATCATTACACAAGAACCTTTCTTCCCGGAAACACAAAAGACTGAGGCCAGAAAGCGGGTGTAAACCTGACAATGTGAATGCACCCTGAACAGTTACTGTAATAGAGAAGATTGGCGCTGGTCCTGTGTGTGTAGTCTGTCCTGTAGAAGATGAACCGTCCTCCCTGAAGAAAGCCAACACCAGGAGAGAAAAGGTGAGGGGGGAGGGGCGGTCTGTGTGAGACTACAACTCCTACCATCTTCACTGTATACAGGAGAGGATTCACTCATTGCTTTATAAGGAGACGGAGACACAGAGAGAAAGAGACACACGCAGATAGAGAGAGACACACACACATATAGAGAGATACAAGACCTACACTGTGAAAAACATAGATAGATAGACAGAGAGAGACAGACAGACATAGAGAGAGACAGAAAGACATATACAGAGAGATAGACAGAGAGAGAGACGGACAGATAGAGAGACAGACAGACATATACAGAGAGATAGACAGATAGAGAAACAGACATATACAGAGAGATAGACGGATAGAGAAACAGACATATACAGAGAGATAGACGGATAGAGAAGACAGACATATAGAAAGACAGACAGAGAAACAGACAGATAGAAAGACAGACAGGCATATAAAGAGAAAAAACAGAGAGATAGACAGATAGAGAAGACAGACAGACGTAGACAGAGAGAGAGACAGGTAGAGAAGACATATACAGAGAGATAGACAGACAGACATATACAGAGAGATAGACAGATAGAGAAGACAGACATATAGAGAGACAGACAGAGAAAGAGACAGACAGGCATATACAGTGAAAAAAACAGATAGAGAAGACAGACAGACATATACAGATAGAGAAGACAGAGAGAGAAACAGATAGAGAGATAGACAGAGAGATAGACAGACAGACATATACAGAGAGAGAGACGGACAGATAGAGAGAGATAGACAGACAGACATAGACAGAGAGACGGACAGATAGAGCGACAGACAGACATACAGAGAGAGAGAGAGATAGAGAGACAGACATATACAGATAGATAGACAGATAGAGAAGACAGCGAGATGGACAGATAGACAGACAGACATAGACAGATAGAGAAGACAGAGAGAGAGACGGACAGATAGAGAGACAGACAGACATATACAGAGAGATAGAGAAGACAGAGAGCGAGACAGACAGACATAGACAGATAGAGAAGACAGAGAGAGAGACAGACAGAAATATACAGAGAGATAGACAGATAGAGAAGACAGAGAGAGAGATAGACAGATAGAGAGACAGACATATACAGAGAGATAGAGAGAGACGGACAGATAGAGAGACAGACAGAGAGAAAGAACAGACATATACAGAGAGATAGATGGATAGAGAAGACAGACATATAGAGAGACAGACAGTTAGAGAAAGAGACAGACAGGCATATACAGAGAAAAAACAGAGAGACAGATATAGAAGACAGACAGACATATACAGATAGAGAAGACAGAGAGAGAGATGGACAGATAGAGAGATAGACAGAGAAGACAGAGAGAGAGACGGACAGATAGAGAGACAGACAGACATATACAGAGAGATAGACAGAGAGAGAGACGGACAGATAGAGAGACAGACAGACATATACAGAGAGATAGACAGATAGAGAAGACAGAGAGAGAGACAGACAGACATATACAGAGAGAGATAGAGAAGACAGAGAGAGAGACAGACAGACATATACAGAGAGATAGACAGATAGAGAAGACAGAGAGATAGAGAGACAGACATATACAGAGAGAGAGACGGACAGATAGAGCGACAGACAGACATATACAGAGAGATAGACAGATAGAGAAGACAGAGAGAGAGACAGACAGACATATACAGAGAGAGATAGAGAAGACAGAGAGAGAGACAGACAGACATATACAGAGAGATAGACAGATAGAGAAGACAGAGAGATAGAGAGACAGACATATACAGAGAGAGAGACGGACAGATAGAGAGAAAGAACAGACATATACAGAGAGATAGATGGATAGAGAAGATAGACATATAGAGAAGATAGACATATACAGATAGAGAGACAGACAGACATATACAGAGAGACAGACAGATAGAGAAGACAGAGAGAGAGAAACAGACAGATAGAGAGAGAGATAGACAGACATAGGGAGACAGAGAAGCCATATAGTGGGGGGGAGGGGGTAATGTGATGTCATGTCTCCCCTAAGTGTCAGCGTTTGGCCCCGCCCACAGACTGGCAGATATGGGAGGGCTACATGTGAATGAAGAGGAATGTCTCCGGCACACGCGATACAATGTTGGGTATTCCAGTATTTTCTCCTATATTGGGGAAGTGTTTTGGGGACACAACCACTTTAATATAAAACAATCATTTATCACTTCCTCCCCTCTTCCTACTAACTTCCATGAGTTGAGAGGAAGCACGGAAGCTCCAAACTGTCAAGCCACGCCCCTCCACCGCCAGTACCCTCCCAGTGTGACATGACTTCCGTAGCTGCGCCCCTCGTGCGCTTCAGTGTAGCCCTGGACACCTACCGATCGATGTTTGTACAACTGCCCTGTCTGATTTTTCCTGCTCAATGGGTGCCGCCGGCAGTGCTGATCAGTGTATTCTATGGCTGGAAAATCTCCCCGGCCTCAGAATAAAATAATCCAGCGGTAAGGATTCCCCCATCCAGATTGTGTGAATGGAGGATTCAAATATATATTTTTTGTTTAAGGGGGTTCAGGGGATCCCCCTGCTTAGTAGTAACCCCCATCTCTGCTAATGCCTCACTCAGTAGTAACTTCCAACTCTGCTGATCCCCTGTTCAGTAGTAACTCCCAGCTCTGCTGATCCCCCGCTCAGTAGTCACCCCCAGGTCTGCTGATCCCCCGCTCACTAGTAACCCCCAGCTCTGCTGATCCCCCACTCAATAGTAACTACTAGCTCTGCTGGCCCCCACTCAGTAGAAACCCCCAGCTCTGATGATGCCCCACTCAGTAGTAACCCCCAGCTCTGCTGGTCCCCCACTCAGTAGTAACCCCCATCTCTGCTGATCCCCCACACAGTAGTAACCCCCAGCTCTACTAATCCCCCACTCAGTAGTAACCCCCAGCTCTGCTAATCCCCCACTCAGTAATAACCCCCAGCTCTGCTGATCCCCCCACTCAGTAGTAACCCCCAGCTCTACTGATCCCCTGCTCAGTAGTAACTCCGAGCTCTGCTGATCCCCCACTCAGTAGTAACCCCCAGCTCTGCTGATCCCCCCACTCAGTAGTAACCCCCAGCTCTGCTGATCCCCTGCTCAGTAGTAACTCCGAGCTCTGCTGATCCCCCACTCAGTAGTAACCCCCAGCTCTGCTGATCCCCCCACTCAGTAGTAACCCCCAGCTCTGCTGATCCCCTGCTCAGTAGTAACCCCCAGCTCTGTTGATCCCCCACTCAGTAGTAACCCCCAGCTCTGCTGATGCCCTACTCAGTAGTATCCCCAGATCTGCTGATGCCCTGCTCAATAGTAACTTCAAGCTCTGTTGATCCTCTGGTTTGCAGATCCTCCTCTCTCTTTGGTCCCTGCTCACCTCATGCTATATTGCTCCCACACTGTGCACCACATGTGACATTGCTGGTTTCCTCTGTTCTGGTCCCCCCAGCTCTGCTCTGCGATTTTGCGGCACTTATGGTTTGTTTTTTATAGGTCATGTGACTCAAAAAACACATCAAAAACCTAACATAGGTGCGCTAATGATGCTTTCTTGCTGCATTTTCAATGCATTGCAATGAGGAGGTGCGTTTTTGGTGTGTTTTTTATTTAACTGACAAAAAATGCAGCAAGGAAGATTTGTAACACCCCAAAGGAAGCGCAATGGAGCAGTGTGAAGACATACATAGAATTTAAACGGATGCATTTTTCTTGCATTAAAGGTGCCGATAATGGCTGACAATGAATTCATATTCATTTCAATCGATGATATTAATTAAGAAGTCAAATATAATACAATTCTATATAAAAAATATATTTTTTTAAAACTGTCAAAAAAAAAAAAAAAAAACAATTTCGGTTTTCGGCCAAGTGCATCCTGGATTTTCGGTTTCGGCATCAAAATTTCTATTTAGTGTACCTCTAGTTACTATTGGGTGGGGGATCAGCAGAGCTGGTGGTACTACTGAGTGGGGCAACAGCAGAGCTGGGGGTTACTACTAAGCAGGGGATCAGCAGAGCTGGGGGTTACAACTAAGTGGGGGATCAGCAGACCTGGGGGTTACTACCAAGTGGGGGATCAGCAGAGCTGGGGGTTACTACTAAGTGGGGGGTCAGCAGAACTGGTGGTACGGTACTACTGAGCAGGGGATCTGCTGAACGAGGGTACTAATAAGCTGGGGACTTGCTGAACAAGGGTACCAATAAGCTGGGGATTTGCTGAATGAGGGTAATACTAAGCTGGGTATCTGCTGAATGAGGGTACTACTAAGTTGGGGATCTGCTGAACGAGGGAACTACTAAGCTGGGGATCTGCTGAATGAGGGTACTACTAAGCTGGGGATCTGCTGAATGAGGGTACTACTAAGCTGAGGATCTGCTGAATGAGGGTACTACTAAGTTGGGGATCTGCTGAATGAGGGTACTACTAAGTTGGGGGTCTGCTGAATGAGGGTAATACTAAGCTGGGTATCTGCTGAACGAGGGTACTACTAAGCTGGGGATCTGCTGAAGGAGGGAACCACTAAGCTGGGTATCTGCTGAACGAGGGTACTATTAAGTTGGGGATCTGCTGAACGAGGGAACTATTAAGCTGAGGATCTGCTGAATGAGGGTACTACTAAGTTGGAGATCTGCTGAATGAGGGTACTACTAAGTTGGAGATCTGCTGAATGAGGGTACTACTAAGTTGGGGATCTGTTGATGGAGGGAACTACTAAGCCGGGGATCTGCTGAACGAGGGACCTACTAAGCTGGTAATTTGCAGAATGAGGGAATTACTAAGTTGGGGATCTGCTGAATGAGGGAACTACTAAGCCGGGGATCTGCTGAACGAGGGAACTAATAAGCTGAGGATCTGCTGAACGAGGGAACTAATAAGCTGAGGATCTGCTGAATGAGGGAACTACTAAGCTGGGGATCTGGTGAACGAGGGTACTACTTAGCTGGGGATCTGCTGAACGAGGGTACTACTTAGCTGGGGATCTGCTGAACGAGGGTACTACTTAGCTGGGGATCTGCTGAGTGAGGGTACTACTTAGCTGGGGATCTGCTGAGTGAGGGTACTACTTAGCTGGGGATCTGCTGAGTGAGGGTACTAATGAGTTGGGGTTCCACTGGGCCCCTTTAAAACAAATCAGAAATCAACACACACACACACACACAGACATAACATTTGCCAAACTTTATTAAATCTTCATAAAATTTCCAAGAAATAGAAGAAGACACGGGAAGACTTGGCCCACCAAACTCCACCATTTTTTTGAAATATCACTTTTGCCGGCATGTACCCCTAAAAAAAAAACACTTTTTCTTATGCTCCAGATGTTCCATATACTCAACACTTCCACCTGGAAAAGTCATCGTCCATTTGTCATAAGAATCAGCAGGTGGGTTCTCTCTCATGTCTCAGATTTTTTCCTATCTGTAAAGCATTTCCCGCACTCTGACTGCAGTGCGAACGCTCCGCAGTGCGTCTTCTCTGGTGTCTAACAAGGTTTCCTTTCTGAGTGAAAGATTTCCCGCACTCCGAACATGAATAAAGACGCTCCCCCGTGTGAACTCTCTGGTGTTTAACGAGTACTCCTTTTGTGGTGAACGATTTCCCGCACTCTGGACACGAATAAGGACGCTCACCCGTGTGAACTCTCTGGTGTCCTAGAAGGTGTATTTTCTGAGAGAAAGATTTCCCGCACTCTGAACATGAATAAGGACGCACGCCTGTGTGTCTTCTCTGATGTCCAAGAAGTTCCTTTTTCCCAGTGAAAGATTTCCCGCACTCTGAACATGCGTAAGGTCGTTCACCCGTGTGAATTCTCTGGTGTTTGACAAGGCCTCCTCTCCAGGCAAAGGATTTCCCGCACTCTGAACAGGAATAAGGGCGCACGCCTGTGTGAATTTTCTGGTGACTAAGAAGTTCTTTTTTTCCAATGAAAGATTTCCCGCACTCTGAACATGAATAAGGACGTTCACCCGTGTGAATTCTCTGGTGTTTGACAAGCTCTCTTTTATAAATGAAGGCTTTCCCGCACTCTGAACATGGATGAGGACGCTCTCCTGTGTGAATTCTCTGGTGTTCAACAAATACACTTTCTTGAGCGAAAGATTTCCCGCACTCTGAACATGGGTAAGGACGCTCACCTGTGTGGATTCTCTGGTGTATAAGGAGGTCTCCTTTCCTAGTGAAACTTTTCCCGCACTCTAAACAAGAATAACGGCTTGAACCTGTGTGAATTGTCTGGTGTCTGTCAAGATCTCCTTTATAAATGAAAGATTTCCCGCACTCTGAACATGGATAAGGACGTTCACCCGTGTGAGTTCTTTGGTGTTTAACAAGTACTCCTTTCTCAGCGAAACATTTGCCGCACTCTGAACAGGAAAATGGACGCTCGCCTGTGTGAGTTCTTTGGTGTATTATAAGTTTTTCTTTCTGAATGAAACATTTGCCGCACTCTGAACAAGGGAAAGGACGCTCTCCTGTGTGAGTTCTCTGGTGTACAATAAGTACTGCTTTGGAAGTGAAAGATTTCCCACACTCTGAACATACATTCGGACACTCACCAGTGTGAATTCTCTGATGTCTAAGAAGGTTTTTGTTTTCACTGAAAGATTTCCCGCACTCTGAACATGACAATGAACGCTCTCCTGTGTGAACCCCATTATGGCTTAAAGAAGATATCTGGGGATTGGATGGATCTGGTGATCTGTGAGAACTTGGATGGACATGTGAAGTCATAGTATGAGATTTATCAGAAGGTTCCTCAGGATTAGAAGGATCTGTGGATCTTGTCAACCAATCAGAGGTCACTTTCGGAGAATATTGTGGAATGTCAGTATCTTCTGCCTTACAATCTGGAGATATAATAAGATGTCCCTCCGATGTATTTATATTCCAGAAACACCGTCCATCTGCTGGAAAGCAATATTTAATATAAGTCATATCTGTTCTCATACATCTTGTATTCAGAAGTCATATACAGTATATATGTACATCCCATCCCAGCATATAAAAACCAGATCAAGGATACAAAACACCCAACTTACGCAAACCAACAATATTTTTGTATTGATGGCAAGGTTATGGTGAAGAATAGAACTTTTCTCCAACTATTCCTAAAGACATGACATCGTACTGATGAACAGAGATAAACCTTTCATGTTGTGTACAGTAGTGGTGGCAAACTGATCATTTATAAGGAGCCTCAGGTGCAACTTCAGACATCACCAAAGTTATGCACATAATATTTAGCGTATGTAACCCCACAGAGAATTGGAGATGGACCTTTCATATGGGGTACAGTATCTCCTCCTCATTTGTTGGGAACATGACGTTATATTGAGGAATGGAGATGGACCTTTCATATGGTGTACAGTATCTCCTCCTCATTTGTTGGGAACATGACGTTATATTGAGGAATGGAGATGGACCTTTCATATGGTGTACAGTATCTCCTCCTCATTTGTTGGGAACATGACATTATATTGAGGAATGGAGATGGACCTTTCATAGGGTGTACAGTATCTCCTCCTCATTTGTTGGGAACATGACATTATATTGAGGAATGGAGATGGACATTTCATATGGTGTACAGTATCTCCTCCTCATTGGTTGGGAACATGACATTATATTGAGGAATGGAGATGGACATTTCATATGGTGTACAGTATCTCCTCCTCATTTGTTGGGAACATGACATTATATTGAGGAATGGAGATGGACCTTTCATATGGTGTACAGTATCTCCTCCTCATTTGTTGGGAACATGACATTATATTGAGGAATGGAGATGGACATTTCATATGGTGTACAGTATCTCCTCCTCATTGGTTGGGAACATGACATTATATTGAGGAATGGAGATGGACCTTTGATATGGTGTACAGTATCTCCTCCTCATTGGTTGGGAACATGACATTATATTGAGGAATGGAGATGGACCTTTCATATGGTGTACAGTATCTCCTCCTCATTTGTTGGGAACATGACGTTATATTGAGGAATGGAGATGATGTACACTAGGTAGGGAAGACTGGATGGTGCAAGAAATACATAGATTACATTCTTCTGGCAAGGACAGGAGATTTTTCTATATCATGTGGCCGAGTTATTTGCTATACCAGCTGTTAATATGAGAAAAATCTTCCACAGGAACTTTTTCTAACTAACTGGAAGAGCTCCTAATATTTGTAATGAGAATCATTGTAGAATGTTGATCTGGGGAGTTATTTGCCTTTTGGAATAAAGAACAAATTGTTTTAACCTAATGAATTATGGTCATATTTTATGCCCTAATCTAGATCAACTGCCATGGTGGATTTTTTTTTTAGCTCAATGGACACATTTTTTCATTCCATGTAACATGCTTTATATTTAGAGAAGTAGAATTAAAATGTGAACCATTTCTGCATTTAGTGTTTATTACTTACTTGTGTCCATATGTAGAGAGGATTCCTCCTTTTTACCTTCCATAGTCATCTCCCCCTCCTCCATAGACTGCTGATCTCCACTCACCAACCTCTCTTCTTCTTCCTCTTTATGCTCAACTTTGAGGTCTTTCCGTTCTTCATTCTAAATTTCAGAGATGACAAAATATAACATCTAAAAACACAGCTGAAAATATTAAGAGATTACATAAGAGAATATCTTCCCATAGAATTATTTTATAGTTCATTTTGTGCAATCCCATCTACCTGATCATTCTCTGTATAGTGGTGATCTTCCCGTGTAGAATTCTGGGAATACAGAGGACAACCCTCCTCCATAGACTGCTGAGCTCCACTCACCAACATCTCTTCTTCTTCCTGTTTAATTTCAGCTTTGATGTCTTTCAGTTCTTCACCCTAAACCCCCCAAAGATAATAAAAAATACTATTGTAAAAAAAAGGAGCAAGCGTTTACACAGAAGATGTCATCTCATAGATTAGAATTACTTTGAAGTTCTGTGGCTCAGTCTCATCTACCTGATCATGGTGCGTATAGTTTTGATTTTCCTTTATGGAAACCGAGGAATACAGAGAGCCACCCTCCTCCATAGACTGCCGATCTCTCCTTATCAACATCGCTTCTGCTTCCACTTTAACCTCAGCTTTGATGTCATTCAATGCTTCACTCTAAACCACAAAAAGGAAACAATAGATATGTAAAAATGGAAAAGAGAAGGATGTTATAAATATATTTTTATATATACATGCTCAGTCCCATCTACCTGATGATGGTGAGGGATGGTGTGACCTTCCTGTGTGGAATCCCGGGAATACAGAGGACGGGGACATCTCTCTGGTGGGTTCCCATTACTGGATCCATCTGTAGGAAACACACACACTGACTGAATACATTGTTTCTATGTGTTTATCAGATGATGGGGGATCTAGGTGGAGCCTCCGTACTGCTCTCTCCTTTACAATAAAGTCTCCTCTTACCCGGTGATGTGAGGGGCGGCTGATTCTCCATCATGATGTCCTTGTAGAGATCCTTGTGTCCTTCTAAATACTCCCACTCCTCCATGGAGAAATAGACAGTGACCTCCTGCCCCCTTTAGGAACCTGACACACACAATGATACAGTCACCATCCAGACACATCCCTTGTCTGTTACTGGATAATGTCCCAGAATTCCCGGCACCGCTCACCTCTCCTGTCAGCAGATCAAGGATCTTTTTTGTGACTAATACCTACTCTGGATGGACAGTTGGATAAATGGTTCTATATTTAGAATGTATCCGGTTTATAAACCAGAGGCTCTGGATGGACAGTTGGATAAATGGTTCTATATTTAGAATGTATCCGGTCTATAAACCAGAGGCTCTGGATGGACAGTTGGATAAATGGTTCTATATTTAGAATGTATCCGGTTTATAAACCAGAGGCTCTGGATGGACAGTTGGATAAATGGTTCTATATTTAGAATGTATCCGGTTTATAAACCAGAGGCTCTGGATGGACAGTTGGATAAATAGTTATATATATGCAGAATGTGTCCTTACTATATTGCCTTGCATACATGACGGGGGGTTACTGGATGTAAATAGAAAATAAGATCTTATTACCTCCCCTGCTGCCAGTTCCTCAGGACATCAGCAATGTCTGCTCTCTACTTCCCTCTCACTCTTTTACTAGAAAATTGCTCTTTATTCTCCAAAAACACTTCCTGTCTGTGGCTTACATCACTTCCTGTCTGTAGCTTACATCACTTCCTGTCTGTAGCTTACATCACTTCCTGTCTGTAGCCTACATCACTTCCTGTCTGTTCCAAGTGACATCACCACCTTGTGTTGAAGATAAATACTGCAGTCTACGTTAGATTTCATCATTTTGCCCGCTGCTTTGTGGTCCATTCCTCTATTATGTTCCATCAAGGGTTGCACCGATACCGATACTAGTATCTGTATCAGTGCCAATACCAAGCATTTGCAGGAATATCGGTACTCATGCAAATGCCTGTTGTATCGGACCAGGCATCCTCAGTGTAGTAGGGGATGCCTGGCAGCCTCACAGGTGATCAGTGCGGCGGCGGAGGCAGTTACAAGCACTGATCCCCCCCCCGTATAGCCTTTCAATAAAGCAGCTGACAGCCGCCTCTCCCCCTCCCGCGGCTGTCAGCTTATTTTTTGAAATGCTATACAGGGGGAATCGGTGCTTGTAACTCCCCCCACCGCCGCACTAATTACCCCCGACTGTCCCCCCCGTGTCCCCCTCTGGCTCACCGGGTCCTCCTTTTGGCTTGCCCGGGACATAACCGCAATTAGCAGGTCTGTCCCGGGTCCCAGGCACCTTCATTCCGGGACAATACAGTGTCCCGGAATGAAATTGACAGAGAGAGCAAACCCCGCTATAGCGCTGGCGCTCGCTCTGCCTCCAGCTCCATCTGCCTCCAGCCAAGGGGAGCTGAGACCGCCCCTCCACCCGAGCACAGCCGAGCCTGCCCGAGCCAAGGGGAGCTGAGACCGCCCCCCCACCTGAGAGTAAGGGGGTCTGTACTTAGCGGGGGGGGCTGTACTGAGGGGGTCTGTATTGAGGGGGGTCTATACTTAGCGGGGGGTTCTGTACTGAGGGGGGTCTGTACTGAGGGGGATCTGTACTTAGGGGGGGTCTATACATATTGGGGGTGTCTGTACTGATTGAGGGGGATCTATACTGAGGGAGCGGGGTCTGTACTGAGGGTGGGTCTGTACTTAGCGGGGGGGGGTCTGTACTTATTGGGGGAGTCTGTACTGAGGGAGGAGGATCTATACTGAGGGAGGGGGGTCTGTACTTAGTGGGGGGGTCTGTACTTATTGGGGAGGGAGGTCTGTACTGAGGGAAGGGGATCTATACTGAGGGAGGGGGATCTATACTGAGGGAGGGGGGTCTGTACTGAAGGAGGGGGATCTGTACTGAGAGAGGGGGATTTATACTGAGGGAGGGGAGTCTATACTTAATGAAGGGGGGTCTGTACTGAGGGGGGACTTTACTTGGCAAGAGGTGACACCATGTTTTACCGCACCGGTGGGGTGACATCAACCCTAGCGAAGCCACTGCCACCTCCTCTATCTTCTCTGGGCCCACTCCAGCATGCTCTAAAACAGGTCCCCAGGCCGCACTGCCACGGTGGCAAGTGACACACTGCATCTGGTAGCAGGCGTCGGTGGCATGCTGCATCTGGTGGCAAGTGACAAGCTCAGGATTCCCACTGATTCTGCATCATGGTGAGTTGAACTATTTCATTATATATTACAATATAGTAATGTAGTAATAGAAATAATATGATTTGATCATCCTGACACCATAATAAAACCAGCCATTCACCTGACAAATCACTCGCTACAACTCCGAGACTACATTCAACACCCCCCCCCCCCCCCCCCCCCCCCGGTTCTTGGCAAAATTGTCCCTGTATGGCAGTTTGGAAATGTGGTTACCCTAGGTGTCGTCCTCCCTCTCTCTTTGTCCTCCTCCGGGTCCCCCTCTGTGCTCCGCGGGCCCTCCTCCGGTACCGTCCTCCTCCGGGTCCCCCTCTGTGCTCCGCGGGCTGACTTTGTTCGAAACTGTGGGTAACAGCTATAGTGGGGTTAACCTGATGGTCAGTTTGAGTTGATAATAGGATGTGACACATGGCAGAAGGTGTCTGAGGATAAAATGTTTAGTAAGAAGGGTATTGACTTAATAGTGAATTTAGAGATAGACAGCATAGTGAGAGGAGGCCTCCTAAAAGTTCGGGACAGTAGATTGGGGAAAGATCTCACAGTGTAAGAAGCGCCAAGGAAGTCTTTACTGAACACCTTATCTGTACATAAAGAGAGAACTAGATAAATTAATAATGGAAATAAATGCTTAGTAGAAAACCAAAACCTAGAAGCTTGATGTGAAAGCCAGAAGTTAGCTTTGGTAGGCTTTACCCAAGATAACAGTGACTTAAATGAAGAGTTGGAATCTTCGACAATATCACATGAATCAAAATGTCAAGGTCTGGATCAGAAGCCGAGACCTCTGCTTTGTTTGCCAGGAACTCTTCTTGCTGAGCCACCTGAGATGCTGGACAGCTTCTCGTCTGATTGCTTCGACAACCTTGCCTTATGTCTTCTTTCTCTTGAACTCTCTGCTCCTCACATGAACTTCCTATTTCATCCATGCCTTTGCACTTCCTATTTGCCAGATTATTGTGCTCTCTTCAACTAATATCTCGGTCTTGTCACTCCTACTGCTGTCCGTATCTTCGCTACCACTTGTTGGCTTGTTTCTGGACTACGGATCTTCATGAGTCCAACCTCCAACCACTTGTTACCGACTTTTGGCTTGTTCATCGACTACGGTTCTTCATGATTCCAATCACTCGTTACCAACCTTTGGTTTGTTTGTCAACTATGGTTCCTCATGATCCCAACCTCCAACCACTTTTTACCGACCTTTGCCTTGTTCCTCAACTACGGTTCTTCATGATCTCAACCTCCAACCACTTGTTACCTACCTTTGGCTTGTTCCTTGACTAAGCTTCCACTTGATCCCAGCCTTTAACTATTTTTGTTACCTACCTTTGGATTGTTTACTGGCTACACTTCTGCTTGAGTCCTACTTGCTTCATCTGCAACTGGACCCCAGCATGCTCACCTCCTGGTGGGGCGATCCAGATGACCTCGACCTGGTACTAACATGCAGCAAAACCCATTTGCACCATCAGCTCTGGTGAATACCAGTTAGTACTTGGACCCTGCACCTGGGGTGAGCCCGTGTCACCTGCCAGGGTGACCTGCTTGTATACCTATCCTGCTGGTCAATGGAAGTCTTTCTACTGCTTTAGCTGTTGATCTCTGAGCCTGACCCCTGACCATGACACAAAGACATCTGAATGGAAAGACAAGTCTGCGATGTTGTTACAGTTATAGGAGAATCTTAATGGTGAAACTGTCAAAATGAGGATTAAAGGGCAAATGGTGAAACAAGAGAAGCTGAGATCAGACACTGTATTAAGCAGTTCACAATATATTATTTTAAAAAAATGGAGGATAAAGGGAGGCCAATATAATATTACACAAAATGGCTAGTGTGACCCAAAGGAAAATAAGCAGAAGGCACTTTGGGAAGTGAAGTCGTAAAAAGACGTGGGTATGTCTTTTTTTAGAACCCATGAGAGAGTAGTTGCAGAATTTAGAGAATAAACTCAAGAGTTCCCCTTTAATATTAAGGGAAAGAGTAATGGCAACCAGGAATGTGCCCATGTAGGTGAGAGCTACCACAGAGATGCCAAAGTGAGGGGTACCGGCTTATGAATTTCACCCTCTGGGTCAAATCAGAGGGGGAGGGAGGATATGTGACATTCCTGCACCTTGTCACAATAATAAAAGGACTTGGTGTCACCCAGGGTTCACACTAATTTAAGTTGAGGGTCTCTGGGATGCATGCGTAATGCAGAGGAAACTGCATTTCCAGTTTTCTCTAGGATTGGAAAGCCCTAGTCTCTGGGTCCATGAGGCTTGTTAGAGATGTAGGAGTGATGAAGGAACTGCATGTTGTCCAACAAAGTTTTTTTTTATGTGTTGAAATGATGCGTGAGTTAGCACAACCTTGTGGCCACTGATCAGACCACCTCACCAGGCCTCACACCAGAAGGATTCAGCCACCCACACATTAGTGACACCTGGCATAGACCCCAGGGACATTTTGAAGGAAATAGTGCAGAACACTGATTATCCTGCACCAGCTTTTAAATACAGTTTGTTGACTTCAGCCAAAAGGCATGGAGGGAAGCTACTGAATGCCTGCAAGGCTTTATTCATGGTCCAGGCCCTGGAAGCACAGTTCTGCAGTGGGCTCTATGATAGGGTCCCTATCATTGAGAAGGGCAGACCAAGCCACATAAATCCACTTCTCCAACAAAACCTCCATTAACGGCCACCACTGCTACCTCTCTGGAACCGCCTGCTCCTCCTTCTCTCTGGTTTGCAGTGAATGGTGGCAAAAAGAGAAAATATCTAGTGAGCGGCAGTTGTGTGGAAGAAAATGCCTTATTGATATCAGAGGAGAATGGGCAGACTGATTCCAGATGATAGAAAGTCAACAGTTACTCAACCACTCGTTACAACCAAGGTATGCAGAATACCATCTCTGAACACACAACACATCCAACCTTGAAGCAGATGGGCTACAGCAGCAGAAGACCACACCAGGTGCCACGTCTGTCACCTAAGAACAGGAAAACTGAGGCTACAATTCGTACAGGCTCACCAAAATTGGACAATAGAAGATTGGAAAAACGTTGCCTGGTCTCATGAGTCTCAATTTCAGCTGCATTCAGATTGTCAGGTCAGAGTTTGGCGTAAACAACATGAGAGCAAAGCATGGATCCAACCTGCCTTGTAGCAACGGTTCAGGCTGGTGGGTGGTGGTGTAATGGTGTGGGGAATGTTTTCTTGCCACACTTTGGGCCCCTCAGTACTAAATGAGCATCATTTAAATGCCACGGCCCACCTGAGTATTGTTGCTGACCATGTCCATCCCTTTATGACTACAGTGTAATTTTCATTTAAAAAATACATTATTAGCGAGCAGCAGGGGAATAGAATCCTGGACAGTGAAGAGGATCGGTAAGGCGTGGAGGGGGGGGGTGGCAATTACAGGAACCAATCCCCTGTGTGTCTCTCCCTGCAGCAGCTGAAAGTCGATAGGAGGGAGAGAAGGAGAAGCCAGCTTTTAGCTGCTGCAGGGAGAGGCACCTCCCTGGGTTCCTCTAATCCCCCCCGCTTTACCAATCACCCCCTCTACTGCCCATATCCAGTTCCCCTGCTGCCTGGGCCCCCTACAGGAGGACTGGTGCTACCCCCTTATCGCCAGCCCTAACAACGCCTGCTGGGCATTTGCAGTAGTGGTGCCACTTATCTACTGCACAGGAACCTACATTTATCCACCATCACCCCTTCCTTTATTGCAATCCTCTACATTTACCACCATAATTGCAATGGGAAAATCAAACTGCACATTCCCCCCAATGTTGTGTGTGATTTAACTGATCTTTGTAGGTTAGTTTACCCACATACAGTCCTTCAAAATCATATAACTCCGCCCACTTAAAGCATTCGTACATGCCGTACCGAGACAAGTTATTCAGCGCCCAGGGTGAGGATACGGAACTGCGCCCCCCTCCCCTGCTGTTCATGAGTGCTATAGAATGGGTGTACTGCCCTGTGCCCATTCTCTGCCTCCCTGCTCAGGCTGGCCATGGTTGGCAGGGAGTGTGCAATGCACGACCAATTGCTTGCTTTATGGTTGGCTGCCACCACAGTGTGCATGTTGGGGAGGGGGGTGCCTCCTGCCCCAATTGCTGTGCCTGGGGAGGATGTCCCTTCTGCCCACCCCTTGTCCCGGCCCTGCGTACATGTGCAGGATAAGAGATGTAATATGTATGTGAAAGAGCAACTCCAGGGGGAAATGTGACCTCCATTTTACTTCCAGTGTTTCTTTTTTATTGGATTAATATTATTCGTTACAGAATTAGGGTAGTGGGCTATTGTAAAGGTAACTCATCCATTCTAGTCATTGTCTACAAAAAACATTTTAAAGTATATTGGACTTTATTGGTACCAGAGAGGATCGACCACACAAGATTCTAAAAATACCAATATTTTATTACACATAAAAAAAATAAAAAATTGTATGCTTAAAAAGATTATTACAAATGTGATGTAGGCCATGGAGACTTGCCTGGCAGTGTTCTCCGACTGTCCTCTCACAGAGGCCAGGACACCTTTGTGTGTCTTAAAGAGGGTCCTGTCCGTACCCGAACCCAGGCCCAAGGTCATCCCCTCCTCCCTGCAGACTGGGGAGCTCCCTCAAAGGCCACAACAGCCTAACTCTCCATCTCCAGCTTCCACCCGAACTCCACTGCCCCTGCTGGGCTGACTGAGTATTTGAGGGGGCCTGCCCCCTGCCAACCCTTCTGTTGGGGATTGGTCAGGACCCCTCACAACACTCCAGAAAGCTCCTCTTGGACTCCTATCTGCAACTGGAAACTTCTCCACGTTTCCAGCTAGCAGGGAGGAGTTGTCTACAAAAAACAATTTTATTGGATTTTACTGGTACCAGAGAAGGATGATCACACAAGAATCTAAAAATATCAATATTTTATTACACATGAAAAAAAAATTGTATGTTTAAAAACAACAAGTACAAATGTGATGTAGGCCATACTAATAGCCATCGCTAATAATCTTTGCAAATCGATCCAAGCGGTCAACGTGTTTCGCCTATTAGCTTCCTCAGGACCTCCTAAACTTGGTTGCAAACATCTATGTTTAGGCCATTTTTCTTTGCACCAAGTTGTTTTTATTTTTTATTAGGGGATTTGAACTTGGATAGGGAAAGGTAGATATGGAATGCCCATTTGATCAGTAGACTTGAACATCATACACCCAGTATATACTGTATACACGCTTTCCTCTTCTACCTCCAACACAGACTTGCAGAACAACTCCCAGGACCAGCTAGCACAAGTTTCAGGTTCAGCACAGTCTCAGCTGAATCTGGACGAATGACCTTTGCAGGCTGGAACCGCGGGCCCCTATGGTGTAGCCAAAACAGTTGAAGTCTTCGGTGCTAGCTGTCCTATATGTGGCTACTGCTCCCAGTACCACCTCTTCAGGCACTGCCAGCCCTCCTTGCTGCAGCTGCCCCGTTCTCCTGCCCGTGCCACCACAGTCCATCCCAGTCCTCCTGACTTTGTGTCACTCACCAGCCCTCTTGGCTGTCCCTTGTCCTCCTGGAGACTTGCATAGCAGTATTCTCCTGCTGTCCTCTCCTTGTTCCCGTGCCTCCTGTCCAGGACACCTCTGTGTCTGGAGGAGGGTACTGTCCGCACCTGAGCCCAGGCTAAAGGTCACCCTCCCAGAAGGAGCTTCCTCAAAAGGCCACGACAGCCTAACACTCCATCTCCAGCTTCCACCCGTACTCCACTGCCCCTGCTGGGCTGAGACTGTTGGGGGTTCGTCAGGGCCCTCAGAACACTCCAGCTAGCTCCTCTTGGACTCCTCCTATATGCTTCTGGAACCTTCTCCAAGTTTCCAGCTAGCAGGGAGGAGCTGCTGCTGAGTCATCCAGCCTACCCAGGTCACTCAACCCCTGACCCAGAAAAAAAAAACACAGGCTTGGCTTCCAGCCAAACCTGAAATGTACCTACACTAACAAACATAAATCCTAGCACTCTAGCAACACATCTAAGGGGGTGCTACACAGGTTAAGGAGGTCCTGAGGAAGCTAATAGGCGAAACACGTCGACCTCTTAAATCTATTTGGAAAGATTATTAGCGATGGTTATTAGAATGGCCGACATTGCATTTGCAATTGTATTCTAATGGATTAATATCATTATCAATACACAATGGACCAATTTCTCTGTTATCATACACAGATTATATTTTAGCTAAAGAATAAAACAAACATAATGAAAAACAACAGTTTGATGGTATTTTAACATTTAACATTTTAACATTAATAATTAATAAATACCTTAAAACTGATGAACATGGGCGCACTTAAGCATATGCCAGTGCCAGGGCCGCATTTGCCCACATGGGGATGCACAGGTATTTCATGCATCCCCTTGCAAGCAGTTCCAACCAGTTCAAATGGGATGCAGCGGCTGCACGGACACTAAGTCACATTCAACAGCCACGTGGGTGCTGGTCCCTGAAAGCAGACAGTGTGTAAAAATGGACCTGTACCCACACGGACATCAAATTGGGAGCAGTGGCTGCATCCCAACTTACATGAATAGGACTGCCTGCATGAGGATGAATGGAACACATATGCACGCAAACACGGCCCTCACGCAGGTGTACGCTTAAAGTACGCCTGTGTCAATGAGGCCTATGAATTTTGGGCTATGCTTTAACCACTTCACGCAAATTGCCGTACTGTACCCGTACGTCGCCACTTTGACTCTAAATACCGTTGTTATGGCAGCAGCTAGCTGCCATAACCCCGGTATTTTCAGGAAATGCGGGCGTTTCTCTTTCAGAAAAAAGTGGTCTCTGCGTGCACCGCATTGTTCAGAAATTCACGGATCGCGAGCTGCCTTGGACCCCTGCGTTCTTCCTCCTTCACCACCACGAGATTCCAAGCAAGAGCTATAAGAAATCCATTTTGCTTCTTTTGCTCACTGCAGCGAAGATTTGCATACCACTGTGCTGGAAGCAGACTCAGCCACCGGTGGTGGCCATTTGGTTGAAAAAGGTAGCTGAAATCACTGCAATGGAGAACTTGGTGGCCACAGATAAGGGCCTCCGCGAGAAATTTTCACCAGTGATGGCTTCCTCAGGGGGATAGTGTGGGACCACCACAATCATTCAGCTCTCAATCAATCAAGAGCCAGGAGATGGAAAGTTTGGGGGTTGCCTCCCCAGCCCGGCTGGAGATTAGGGGCAACTTTACCTTTCCTTTTTTGTGTGCAGTGGTTATTAAGGTCTGGGACAACTTTTGGTCTCACCTCTATGTCTATATCAGCACACTGGCACCCCTAAACCCATCTGTTTTTTCGAATTTGAGCATACTGGGTCTTTATTTATCTCCTGCGACCACACATGGTCTCCCTTGTACCATTCGAGGCTGGGGATAGTTTTTGACATCCATCTTTGTCCTCCTCATCTCTGGGGAGACAACTCCCAAACTTTCCATCTCCTGGCTCTGGATTGATTGAGAGCTGGATCATTGTGGTGGTCCCACACTATCCCCCTGAGGAAGCCATCACTGGCGAAACATGTTGGGATTTAACCTCCATCTATGACTACCTTTTCTTTTCCTTTGTGTGTTACCAGCAACCCAATATATGTATTATGTATATGCTCTACTATTGATTTTAACCATTTTCAATACCCCTTGTTTACCCTTCTCCCTACCCCTTTGTACTAATAAAGAAATTATATTTTTATTCAACTTGTTATGAACCATTTGTCAGCAGCACTGTTATAATCCCATTTCTCCATATCTATAATTCTATTTTAATAGCTTATAATAATTTAAACATTTTTATTTTTTTTATTTTACACTTCAGCTGTTAGCAATGGTACAAAGCATTGAAAAGTTATTTACAAATGAAATGATTATTTTTTTTAATTTAAATTTTGCTCTTTTTTTAATATGAAACATGTAAATATACTGTATAACAAACAACCCCATATATATATATATATATATATATATATATATATATATATATATATATCTATAGATAGATAGATAGATATATATATACATATACACACACACTGGTACACGTATATTATTATTATCACCCCAAAAATTAGATAAGTAAACAAAAAAAAACAAAAAAAAAATATATATATATATATATATATATATATATATATATACATATTTTTGTTGTCCTTAAACAACATCTGGGGAAGAAAAATGGTTCATATCTTATTGATTCATAAACAAAAATAGGAAAAAGAAAACCCAAATACAATCCCATGCTAAATAAAAATAACCAAAAATGTGGGTAGCAGGAATCAACCAACTATAAAAGGTAGAGGAAAAAACACCAAATCACCATCCTCACATCCATAGTCGTGAGATCTAAACCAAATTGTAGCTGGAAACCACATTGGTGGGTAATGACAAAAAAAATAATACAAGATGGACCTGATAAATATCCAAATTCTACAAAAGTAAGTACTATACCTAAAAAAAAAAAAAAAACATACCCAGATCAAAAACATCCCATATTATCCCAAAGATCCAAGCCATAAAACTCTCCTATATAATAAAATAAAAATTAATTTGACTCCTTGGAGGAATAGGCTCCAAATACAGCCAGGAAGTCCAGAGGAAAAAACTGAGCAGTTGGGAGGTGCGGCATCACTCATAATAGTGGGACACGTCCCATTCAAAATTCAAGCCACCCGAAATTAAAGAACTTTGGCATGAAGACCAGACAGGCACCCGGCAATGCCAGCAGTACGGGACTTTATCTGGTGATCTTTCTAGGAGCGGTACAGTTTCACCTTCCCTTCTGCAAACCCATAGACACACTCCTAAACCTTGTGGACATCCTTCCCAGAAGAGTTGAAGCTGTTATAGCTGCAAAGGGTGGGCCAACTCAATATTGAACCCTACGGACTGAGACTGGGATGCCATTAAAGTTCATGTGCGTGTAAAGGCAGGCGTCCCAATACTTTTGGCAATATAGTGTATATTTCTATCCCACTTGGTGGGAGTGGAGATGAGAGCACAAAGCCGTGTTCTCAGTCTGAGATGTTTTTTCTCGGGGTTGCAGTTCCTCTGAGCTCCACAAGGTGGTGATCTCACTTATATCAAGACAGGAAGTCTCTCTATGGAAGACAGGAAGTGAAGGTTTTGGTGATATATTGTATGTGAGCTTTTCTCCAACTGACCACCAATGGGCAATTTTCATGGTGCTCTCTTGGTATGTCCCATCATCAGAGCCTCCAAGAAATAGAAGAAGACAAGGGAAGACTCGCTCCATCAAACTCCACCTAGAAATGAAATATCACTTTTCCCGGGATGTGCCCCTTTGAAAAACGATTTCATGTCCTCCAGATGTTCTATGGACTCAACAGTTCCACCTGGAAAAGTCATCGTCCATTTGTCATAAGAATTAGCAGGTGGGTTCTCTCTGATGTCTCAGATTTTTTTTATCTGTAATCCTTTTCCCGCACTCTGAACGCAATCAGGACGCTCTGTGGTGTGAATTCTCTGGTGTCTAAGAAGGTTTCTCTTATGATTGAAAGATTTCCCGCACTCTAAACATGAATAAGGGCGCTCGCCCGTGTGAACCCTCTGGTGTCTAAGAAGTACTCCTTTCTGAGCAAACGATTTCCCGCACTCTGAGCATAAATAAGGACACTCGCCCGTGTGAACCCTCTGGTGTTTAACAAGTGCTCCTCTCCGAGCAAATGATTTCCCGCACTCTGAACATGAATAAGGGCGCTCTCCCGTGTGAACACTCTGGTGTCTAAGAAGTACTGCTTCCTGAGCAAACGATTTCCCGCACTCTGAACATGAATAAGGACGCTCGCCCGTGTGAATTCTCTGGTGTCTAATAAGCATTTTTTTGTTAAGGAAACCTTTCCCGCACTCTGAACAAGAGAAAGGACGCTCACCAGTGTGAATTCTCTGGTGTTCAGTAAGCTTTGCTTTTTTATAAAAAAATTTGTCGCACTCTGAACAAGGGAAAGGACGCTCACCGCTGTGAATTTTCCGGTGTACAGTAAGTTCTCCTTTACGAGTGAAACGTTTCCCACACTCCGAACATAAATGAGGACGCTCACCAGTGTGAATTCTCTGGTGTTTGACAAGATCTCTTTTACAAATGAAGGCTTTCCCGCACTCTGAACATGGATGAGGACGCTCTCCTGTGTGAATTCTCTGGTGTTCAACAAGTACACTTTCTTTAACAAAAGATTTCCCGCACTCTGAACATGGGTAAGGACGCTCACCCGTGTGAATTCTCTGGTGTATAAGGAGGTCTCTTTCCCTAGTAAAACGTTTCCCGCACTCTAAACAATAACGACGTGCACCTGTGTGAGTTGTCTGGTGTCTGACAAGGTCTCCTTTATGAATGAAAGATTTCCCGCACTCTGAACATGGATAAGGACGTTCACCCGTGTGAGTTCTCTCGTGTTTAACAAGTACTCCTTTCTCAGCGAAACATTTCCCGCACTCTGAACAGGAAAATGGACGCTCGCCTGTGTGGGTTCTCTGGTGTACAATAAGTTTTTCTTTCTGAAAGAAACATTTGCCGCACTCTGAACAAGGGAAAGGACGCTCTCCTGTGTGAGTTCTCTGGTGTACCATAAGTTTTTCTTTCTGAAAGAAACATTTGCCGCACTCTGAACAAGGGAAAGGGCGCTCTCCTGTGTGAGTTCTTTGATGTACAAGAAGTACTGATTTGAAAGTGAAACATTTCCCGCACTCTGAACAAACATTCGGACGCTCACCAGTGTGAATTCTCTGATGTCTAAGAAGATTTTTGTTGTTAGTGAAAGACTTCCCGCACTCTGAACATGACAATGAACGTTCTCCTGTGTGAACCCCCTTATGGCTTAAAGAAGAATTCTGGGGATTGGATGGATCTGGTGATCTGTGAGAACTTGGATGGACATCTGAAGTCATAGTATGGGATTTATCAGAAGGTTCCTCAGGATTAGAAGGATCCATTGATCTTAGATGGACATCTGAAGTCATAGTATGGGATTTATCAGAAGGTCCCTCAGGATTAGAAGGATCTGTGGATCTTGTCAACCAGTAAGTGTTCACTTTCGGAGAATATTGTGGAATGTCGGTATCTTCTGCCTTACAATCTGGAGATATAATAAGATGTCCCTCCGATGTATTTATATTCCAGAAACACCGTCCATCTGCTGGAAAGCAATATTTAATATAAGTCATATCTGTTCTCATACATCTTGTATTCAGAAGTCATATACAGTATATATGTACATCCAATCCCAGCTCTGGCATTTTATTTGGTGCGGCATAAAAAAAACAGATCAAGTATACAAAACACCCAAACCAACAATATTTTTGCACTGATGGCAAGGTTATGGTGAAGAATAGGGATCCTGAATATAATCGCAGCATCGATGCATCACGATTCGGATGTTCGCGATGCAGCACCTATGCTGCGAGTTGGCCGAATCGATTGTTGATGAGGTCATCTGTTGCTCTGCTCCGTGCAGTGCTCTGCCTCTCCGGGAGAAACACAGAGGCAGAGCCTGCATGGTGGCTAAAGCTTCCTCCCCTTTACTGAAGAAGAAAGTCAGCTGATGAGCGGACAGCCAGTACAGTGCAGGGGGAGGAGCTCGAGGAGACCCAACATGAGGAGAGGCTTCACTGGAGGCACCGGAAGAGGGAAAACAAAACACTGAGCAGCATGCAGGAGGGGGAATCGACTGACAGTGAGAGCAGGTAAGTGCCAGTGTCACCATCCCATCCCTCCACTACCATCACCCCTCTGCCTGATCCCACCATCCCTCTGCCAGATCCCATTATCCATCTGCCTGATCCCACCACCATCCCTCAGCCTGATCCCACCATCCATCTGCCTAATCCCTCTGCCTCTGATCCCACCATCTGTCTGCCTGATCCCACCATACTTCTGCCTGATCCCACCATCCGTCTGCCTGATCCCACCATCCGTCTACCTGATCCCACCATCCATCTGCCTGATACCTCTGCCTCTGATCCCACCATCCTTCGGTCTGATCCCTCTGCCTCTGATCCCACCATCCATCTGCCTGATCCCTCTGCCTCTGATCCCACCATCCGTCTGCCTGATCCCATCTATTCCTCTGCCTCCAAACCCCACAATCGATCTGCCTGAACCCACATCTGTCTGCCTGATCCCACCATCCGTCTGCCTGATCCCACCATCCCTCTGCCTCTGATCCCACCACTTCTCTGCCTGATCCCACCACTTCTCTGCCTGATCCCATCTATCTCTCTGCCACTGATCCCACGATCCCACTGCCACTGATCCCACCATCCCCTTTAATGCCACCATCCCTCTGACCCCACCATCCCTCTGATCCCACCATCCCTCTGCCTCTGATCCCACCATCCCTCTGATTCCACCATCCCTCTGCCACTGGAGAAAATTTGAGTTTTTCCGACCGCTTGAATTTCTGGATAAACAGTTTTTAACCATGAGCAGTAATCGTGATGCATTGCGGAATCTAAACGAATCATGGACAGGATTATCGTAATCAAAACGCATTGTGAGACCAGTGAGACCCCTAGTGAAGAGTAAAACTTTTCTCCACCTATTCCTAAAGACATGACATCATACTGATGAACAGAGACATACCTTTCATATATTGTACAGCAGTGGTAAACTGACAATTTATACGGAGCCTCAGGTGCGACTTTGGACATCACTAAAGTTATGCACATAATATTTGGTGTATATAACCCTACAGAGGATTGGAGATGGACCTTTCATATGGTGTACAGTATCTCCTCCTCATTTGTTGGGGACATGACGTTATATTGAGGAATGGAGATGGACCTTTCATATGGTGTACAGTATCTCCTTCTCATTTGTTGGGAACATGACGTTATATTGAGGAATGGAGATGGAACTTTCATGTGGTGTACAGTATCTCCTCCTCATTTGTTGGGAACATGACGTTATATTGAAGAATAGAGATGGACTTTTCATATAGTGTACAGTATCTCCTCTTCATTTGTTGAGAACATGACATTATATTGAGGAATGGAGATGGACCTTTCATATGGTGTACAGTATCTCCTCCTCATTTGTTAGGAACATGACATTATATTGAGGAATGGAGATGGGCCTCTCATGTGGTGTACAGTATCTCCTCCTTGTTTGTTGGGAACATGACGTTATATTGAGGAATGGAGATGGACCTTTCATATGGTGTACAGTATCTCCTCCTCATTTGTTGGGAACATGACATTATATTGAGGAATGGAGATGGACCTTTCATATGGTGTACAGTATCTCCTCATTTGTTGGGAACATGACGTTATATTGAGGAATGGAGATGGACCTTTCATATGGTGTACAGTATCTCCTCCTCATTTGTTGGGAACATGACATTATATTGAGGAATGGAGATGGACCTTTCATATGGTGTACAGTATCTCCTCATTTGTTGGGGACATGATGTCATATTGAGGAATGGAGATGGACCTTTCATATGGTGTACAGTATCTCCTCATTTGTTGGGAACATGACATTATATTGAGGAATGGGGATGGACCTTTCATATGGTGTACAGTATCTCCTCCTCATTTGTTGGGAACATGACGTTATATTGAGGAATGGAGATGGACCTTTCATATGGTGTACAGTATCTCCTCCTCATTTGTTGGGAACATGACGTTATATTGAGGAATGGAGATGATAACCATTATATTGGGAACACTGGATGGTGCAAGAAATACATGGACATAGCACCTATTTCATTCCATGTAACAATATGAATACAAGCTTTATACTTAGAGAAGTAGAATTAAATAGTGAAGCGTTTTGGCATTTAGGGTTTATTACTCACTTGGGTCCATATGTAGAGAAGATTCCTCCTGTTTAGTTTCCATAATCATCTCCCCCTCCTTCATAGACTGCTGATCTCCATTCACTAATGTCTCTTCTTCTTCTTTAATCTCAACTTTGATGTTTTTCAGTTCTTCACCCTAAACCCCAAAGATGATAAAATACAATTGTAAAAAAAGGGAGCAATCCATTCTTAAGATGACAATTCTTCCACGTCTGCTGTATAAAATCCAAACCATACCAATGCGCTTGCCACCATCCTTTTTTGGGCTGTACAAGTCCATATGTCGGACCTTCCTTTGGTGCAATAAACATGCAAGAATACGTTGGATGAAGCTAGTGCCGCCTAAAGCCTGTGGAGGCATCGGCCTCCCTGATATACAGCGTTATTACTGGGCGGTTCATCTTGCGCGAATCGTTGACTGGAAAGTGCATATCCGATGTAAAGGTTGGGTGTACCAAGAAAATCTGGTCTCAAATTCTGATTTACGCCATGTCCCTTGGATTCCCAGGGATCATGTGCCTTCCTCCGCCTCGACACATCCCCTTATCGGACTCACTCTTCACGCATTTAGTAGGGCTTGTTCCACGCACGCAGTTTCCGCAAAATTTTGGACCGTTACCCCAGTCAAGAACATGGATTTCCCCCCCGGGCCTAGCCGGAGCCTTTGTGAAGACAGAATGGCCGTATACGGAGATGCTGGCCAAACACTTTTTCTGTACAGGCCGATTCACGCGAAACCGAAACTTGCGGAACTTTCCAATACGGCCTTGTTTCCGTTTTGGTCCTATGTCCAACACTTCTTAGATGACCCATCACGCAGAGAAGGCTTTACCAAGACCCCCAACAGTGCTGGAGTCACTATGCTCTTGCTTAATCCCTCAGAAACATGTTATCTCCGCGCTTTATGCTTCATTGTTTGGGATAACCTCAACAATCTTTCGCTCTGACCATGCCTATTGGGAATCTGCACTGGGAACAGAGATAGGTGAGGGAGGTTGGGATCGTATCAATCTCTATATTCACAAAGGATCCTTAAATGTCTCAGTACAAGAAAATGTCTATAAACTGAAAACACGCTGTGTACAGAACACCTGATTCATACATTTTCACCCTCCGTTTCAGATCAATGCTGGCGATGTGGCAGAGAGACGGGCTCGTTCCTCCATATTTGGTGGAGCTGCCCATCACTTTAGCCCTTCTGGCATAAGGTACATGATGTGATAATAAAGATGTCCGTACGCCCCTTTCTTTCTTTCTTTTTTTCTCTTTTTTGTTGGTGTTACGGATAGATGGAGCAGGAGCTGTCCTAGTTGCTTATTAGATATTGTACTATCAAATTAGACTTCTGGTGAACCACCTTTTATATTTGTTGTTTATGCTTAATAGGATCCGACAAGGATCCCTGAGCAGAATGCCCTTTTTTTTTTTTTTCTGGTTTTTCTTGTTTCTTCTCCTCTCCGTGTTTGACCCATACTGTTATTACCATTCATATGAGTATGTAGGGTTCATGGAATCCTTTAGCCTTTTGTACTATCTGCAAAACTCTTAATAAATTGTTAATGCAAAAAAAAAAAAAAGGAACAAGCGTTTACACAGAAGATGTTATCTCATAGATTAGAATTACTGTGGAGTTCTGTGGCTCAGTCAAATCTACCTGATCATGGTGCGTATAGATTTGATCTTCCTTTATGGAATCCGAGGAATGCAGAGAGCCACCCTCCTCCATAGACTGCCGATCTTCCCTTATCAACGTCTCTTCTGCTTCCACTTTAACCTCAACTTTGATGTCTTTGAATGCTTCACTCTAAACCGCAAAAAGGAAACAATAGATATGTGAAAACGGAAAAGAGAAGAATGTTATCTTGCAGTTTAGGATATTTTTTTTTATATGTAGATGCTCAGTCCCACCTACCTGGTGACGGTGAGGGATGGTGTGACCTTCCTGTATGGAATCCCGGGAATACAGAGGATGAGGACATCTCTCTGGTGGGTTCCCATTACTGGATCCATCTGTAGGAAACACACACACTGACTGAATACATTGTTTCTATGTGTTTATCAGATGATGGGGGATCTAGGTGGACCCTCCGTACTGCTCTCTCCTTTACAATAAAGTCTCCTCTTACCCGGTGATGTGAGGGGCGGCTGATTCTCCATCATGACGTCCTTGTAGAGATCCTTGTGTCCTTCTAAATACTCCCACTCCTCCATGGAGAAATAGACAGTGACATCCTGACACCTTATAGGAACCTGACACACACAATGATACAGTCACCATCCAGACACATGGATGCCAACAATCCAGAGACAGCTTTATGGAGAATGGATAAATGGCTCTATATTTAGGATGTATCCGGTCTATAAACCAGAGGCTCTGGGTGGACAGTTGGATAAATGGCTCTATATTTAGGATGTATCCGGTCTATAAACCAGAGGCTCTGGGTGGACAGTTGGATAAATGGCTCTATATTTAGGATGTATCCGGTCTATAAACCAGAGGCTCTGGATGGACAGTCGGATAAATGGCTCTATATTTAGGATGTATCCGGTCTATAAACCAGAGGCTCTGGATGGACAGTCGGATAAATGGCTCTATATTTAGGATGTATCCGGTCTATAAACCAGAGGCTCTGGATGGACAGTCGGATAAATGGCTCTATATTTAGGATGCATCCGGTCTATAAACCAGAGGCTCTGGGTGGACAGTTGGATAAATGGCTCAGAATATGCCCTTACTACAATGCATAGCAGACAATACAGTGACTATGGAGGAAGAGGACGGACATGACGGGGGGTTACTGGGTGTAAATACAAAATAATATCTTATTACCTCCTCTGTTGCCAGTTCCAGCAACGTCTCCTCTCCCACTCTTTTACCAGGAACTTCCTGTTTACGCTCCATAAACACTTCCTGTCTGCAGCTTACATCACTTCCCGTTTGTTCCAAGTGACATCACCACCTTGTGTTGAAGATAAATACTGCAGTCTACGTTAGGGTTTCATCATTTTGCACGCAGCTTTGTGGTCCATTCCTCTATTATGTTCCATCCATCAGAAAATGTGTTTTATGTCCCACCACCAGATACTTAGATGTCTTCACCGTCGGATGAGTTGTTACTGTAGAGTACCTTTGATCGGAGCACAGATATAATACATGTGGGACAGTTTGACAAAACGTTATTATCTGTAATGTAGGAGTTTTCTGTGTGCAACAGTGGGACCGAGACTATATCTTCTATTCCAGACCAAGAGGATGCTACCCAGATTGTAGATAGCAAATATCCCTCATGAGAAAGAAGGCCCGAGACAGGGTGAAAAACCAACAGATATCTTATCATTGCATTAGAAACCGTGTCTCACCAAACGGTGCGTTGGAAAACAAATTGGTATTGGTGGAGTTGCCAGTCTCCGGTGTATTTGAACAGAATGGTAATTTTGTTGACAATGAAGAAAACCTGGTTGCATATAACAAACATCGAAGATTAGGACAGTTGGTGGTGGAGTGTCAAGTGCCAGAGAAGTTGGTGAGATTGCCACAGAAGATGACTACTCCACCTTGCAGTTTTCCTCTGCAGCCACGGCCCTGCCAAACGCTAACAACCAGTATGAGCATTGCTGACTTTGTTGGAAACTGTACGTCACTGCTGATTCATAGTGAGCTGATTGTCATGGGTAACAGCAATAGTAAGGGTTAACGTGATGGTCAATTTGAGTTGATAATAGGATGTGCAACATGCCAGAAGATGTCTGATGATAAAATGTTCAGTAAGAAGGGTATAGACTTATTAGAGAATTCAGAGATAGACAGCATAGTGAGAGGAGACCTCCTACAAGTTCGGGACGGTAGATTGGGGAAAGATCTCATAGTGTAGGAAGTGTCAAGGAAGTCCTTAATAAACACCTTATCTGTAAGTAAAGAAAGAACTACATAAAAATAAATGCTTAGTAGAAAACCAAAGAAGCTAGAAACTTGATGTGAAAGCCATAAGTTAGCTTTGATAGGCATTACCCAAGATAACAGAGATTTAAATGAAGAGTTGGAATCTTCAACAATATCACATGAATCAAAATGTCAGGGTCTGGATTCGAACCTGAGACCTCTGCTTGGTTTGGTAGGAACTTGCTGAGCCAACTGAGATGCTGGACAGCTTCTTGTCTGATTGCTTAGACAACTATGCCTTATGTCTTAAGTTTAAAATAAATCACATAAGTCCACGAAGTGTCCTTATAAATAGATCAAATGAAAATAACGTGTCAGTCCCTCCATCCTCGCTGACCCCGTGTGAGAACCTTCGCAAGTCCACGGACCCCGTTCCTCACTCTATTTCTGCGCTCTATGGGTTGTTGCAGTCTGTGGAGTCCCAGAGTAAGCCGATTTATATACGAGAATGGGGAAGAGACCTGCAGCATACATTCACAGAGACTCAATTGAGTCATCTATATCATCTTACCCACAAGAGTTCAGTGGATACTAAGATGCAGAAAAATAGCTTTAAATTGCTGACTCGCTGGTACAGGGTTCCAGCCGCATTGGCCAAAATGTACCCGACTGTTTCTTCCGCCTGCTGGAGGGGATGTGGGCTTTGAGGCACCTTCCTACATGTATGGTGGGAGTACCCGAGGCTCTGGCCCTTCTGGCAGGATGTCAGGGCCCAGATAAAAGTTATTTTAGATTTTGACATGCGGGATTCCCCTATGGAGTTCTTGGCTTCATGTGCCATCCACTCCTCTTAGTCACTACCGTAAATCGATTCTACCACACCTCCTAAATGCTGCTCGGCGTCTGATCCCCACTCATTGGAAGTCGAGCCATGTTCCGGGGCGACACGATTGGGTGCGACTGGTCAATACTATTATGGAGGCGGAGAAGTGGATGGCAAAGTGCAGGGACAAGTATGATAAATTTTACAATACATGGGCCACTTGGATAAATTACACCTCTACCACGGTACAGACGCCGAATACTGCTCCCCCTGGGCCTGCAGATTAATGTACCACCTTTGAAGATGAGACCGACATGCCAGGGACACTTAAGCTCCCCATAGCAAATACAAATTTCTACCCACAGTTGTTGTGCTGATTGTTCGCTTGTTAAATGCTCCTAATTGTGTTTTTCCTTTCTTTCTCTCCTCCCCTTATCCTTTCCCCTCCCCATTTCATTTTGGGTAGTGAAGGGCATGACGCTCACTGTGCTGTCTCTGATATGCGGAAACACAATCCGGTCTTGATACCATTTTTTAAATACATACACACCCCCCTTTGTTGTTCGGTATAAGTTGATGAAGTCATAAGATGCTGGCTACTGAAGGTATCCTAGGTCCCTTTGCACTTGTAGCCTGATGCCCGCCCCCAACCCTCTAGGTACCCTCCCTTGTTTTGTACTTACTGTCTCTTTTATGTTTTTTCTTTATGGTATGTTACAAATGAAACGATCTCTTCACAATCATCCACCTCTGTGCATATAATCAAAATCCTGTGCTCACTCCACCGGGTGTGCCCTCACCTCATTGACTTTAAAACCATGCCTTTGTGAATGGTTAATCCTCTGCAACTCTCCTCTTAGTGTTGCTTGTGAACTCCAATCACATTGACGACATGTAAAGCAATCCGACCTTGCAATAAGTGCGTTATTTTTTTTAAAGATTTATTCAGGGAGGGTGCGTGGCCGTTGGCGGAACTGAAAGGCCGCTTATCCATAGAGCTCCTGCTCTTGGAGGTTCCCTGAAGTGACTAACGGTGACATCCAGCGTGCCTGAGGAAAAAAGTAACACCCTGGAAGGCACAGAGAACCTCTCCACCTCCATGGGGAGACGTAATTTGCGGAAGATACCCCGCAAATTAGGGGCTTTCAACAGCCCGGTCGGATCTCCTAGGAAGGAAGATGGCGCTGGCCCCTCCTCCCTCACACACACAGACAAGCAGGCAGCTCATTCCATGGGGAGAGAGACACATCAGGCTCAGCTCCAGCAGCACCTAGCTGATCAGGATGCATTTCAATCTGATGTCTCCAGCCCTGTGAAGCAGAGAAGAAAGCTGTCTATTTCAGAGGAGCAAGTAAGTGATATTAACATTGACTGTGATTCTGTTGCTGCTGCCAACCCTTATGAAGAAAAGCTGGATTCCTTCCCAACCTCTGGCAAAGTAAATTATTGACACTGATATGAAAGAAATGCTCAAATCACTAAGAGGGGCAATTCAGCATGACATGAAGGCAAAAATCCAAAATGGAAATAGAAGAATTGAGTGAAAGAGTAGACTACATAGAAAACAAAATGACTGATTTTACCGAAGCTCACAACAAACTAGTAGATGACCATTTTATACTTGAAGAGGAAGTTAAGCAACTAAAACTCAAGGTCGCAGACCTCGAGGACAGATCTAGACGAAACAACCTCAAATTTCGCAGCATCCCTGAGAACGTCAAAAATAATGACCTGAAAAAATTATTGCAAAAAATGATTACAGATCTCCCCACACTACATAGTCAAGTCATAGTACATAGTTTTGTTTTGTTTTTTTACATTTCAGCTGCCAGTGGGGGAATCCCGCTGTCAGCTGAAAGAACTGAGCCTGAAAGTATTGGGTTTCAGGTATCGGAGCATTTGCCGAGTACCAATACTGCAAATGCTTAGTATCGGCAACGATAGTTATACCAGTTTATATTTCTTTCTTTTTTGTTATTATTATTATTATTTTTGTTACACAAAGTTATGTTTATTTTTTTTCTCTGCAGGGAGAGAGAGAGAGAGAGAGAAAGGATGTATCTCTCTCTCTCCTCCATTCAGAGAGAGAGAGAAAACACGGGGGCGGGCTTCACAGCCAATAGCCAGAGGCTATCACAACAATCAGGTGACCCAGAAACTGGGAGTTGCGGATACCGGTCGGGAGTATGGGACCTGGGGCTCCCGGTGAGATCATAGTTCCTGTGCTGGAAGCGCCATGTGGCACCATCCCAGCACAAAGACAGATATGCATATATGCGGCCCCCACTGAAAAATGCCCAGTCCACTGAGGCTGCATATGTGCGAAATAAGGGGTTAAATATCCGTCATGTCCAATTTTAGTAAATTTACACATCTGTCATCACTGTAAACTATTTTTGTAAGATTATCCATGAAATAAAGTAACTGGCTCCTCTCAATGTGTTTACAGATATAATATTTTTAGTTTTCAATAAGTGTGCTTTTCTCAATGACCACCAATGGGCAATTTGCATGGACCATCAGTGTAAATATTGGACTAGCTCAGTACCATTTCATATGAGAACCGTATTCCCATAATGTATTCCTTTCAGGTATAAATCTATCAAACCACACCCCTAAAAATTCAAATATTTTTACTATGCCCCCAATGCACTGCAATGAGCATTGTTCACCACTTGGGACTATTCGAGCCCCCCTTACAGAATCTGAGGCTCGTAGGGTAATATTTGTTCTCTTGGTATGTCCCATCATCAGAGTCTTCAAGAAATATGCGACAGACACAACCAGGACAGGGGCTTTTGGAGGGTACTGCAGGGTAGCCTCTTGCCTACTGACTATAAGCCCTGGCATTTGAGGGAGCTACAAGCATTTAGGAAGATGTCCTGTTATATAATGCAAAAGGACATTATTACATTTAACAGTCAAGGACGCCATGATGGTCTCTGCCAACTTGAAACTCAAGTGAGCAGATGTATGTGAAAAGAAAGCTGGTTAATGAGATTTGGACAGCCCTGGATCTTCTTGAATAATGTTGCCGGACAGTCTGGGATCCCTGATTAACCAAAGCATTGTTAAGGTGTGAATTCCCATTGTTAATTGAGTCACCTATTGTTTCTGTCTGTTGGCTAATTTGGCTAACTCTTGGAGGTTCTTATGATGGGATTAGCCTTGTTTCAATTTTAGATCGTTATCTAACCACTGTGTGATGTTTTGGGTAATATTTGGTTTTATTGTTGGTGACTGCCCTAATATTGAAGTGTATAAAAATCCTGCATTTTTGTTCAATAAACAGTAATTCCTTTGGATTTTACAGCACATCTTGTCTGTGTACGATGATTGGGGTAAAAAGGGCTGGTATTGGCTCTTGATCTGCTCAGAATCGTTTGGAGGGCAGGAGGCGCTGGTTGGCAGACAGAAGCACCTAAAGCAGGGTGCCAGACGGTTTCATCACCGGGAACATGACGTCATATTGAGGAATGGAGATGGACCTTTCATATGGTGTACAGTATCTCCACCTCATTTGTGGAGAACATGACATTATATTGAGGAATGGAGATGGACCTTTCATATGGTGTACAGTATCTTCACCTCATTTGTGGGGGACATGATGTTCTATTGAGGAATGGAGATGGACCTTTCATATGGTGTACAGTATCTCCTAATTTCTTGGGAACATGCCATTATATTTACATTTAACAGTCAAGGAAGCCATGATGGTCTCTGCCAACTTGAAACTCAGTGAGCAGATGTAAAGCAAAGCATTGTCTAGGTGTGAATTCCCATTGTTAATTGAGTCACCTATTGTTTCTGTTTGTTGGCTAATTTGGCTAACTCTTGGAAGTTTTTATGATGGGTTTAGCCTTGTGTCAACGTTAGCTCGTTATCTAACCACTGTGAGATGTTTTGGGTAATATTTATTTTTATTGTTCATGTGGTGATTGCCCTAATTTTGAAGTGTATAAAAACCCCTATTTCTGTTCAATAAACGGTCATTCCTTTGGGTCTGTCAGAAACCATGAAATCAGACCGAGATAGAAGTACAGTTAAAATCACACTTGTTTAATAATAAAAGTAAAAAGAACAAACATAGCCAAAACATAGCCAAAGTTCAGTAACCAGAACGGATATTCAGCCAAGCCAGAAGTCAGAGATCAATGTAGTGGAACAGCAAGCAGGATCTGGAGCCAGAAGGGATGTCAGCAAAGCAAGTCTTTCAACAGGAACGCAGGCTCTGTGATGTTGACCAAGGCGAAGGCAGAGCTCCTGTGGACTGGACAGCTTAAGTAGGCAGGACTGACGAGCAGGATATCATCAACAGCTGAGTAACTGTGGAGAGAGATATGAGCTGGCAATTAGCCAACAGCTGAGCGGCCTGCTCAGAGAAGGAAGGGCTGAGCCCAGCCCTGACAGGGTCTACCTCAACATCTTGTCTGTGTACGATGCTTGGGGTAAAAGGGCTGGTATAAGGTCCTGGTCTGCTGGAACGGTTTGGAGGGCAGGAGGCACTGTTTGGCGGAAGCACCTAAGAGGGGTGCCAAGGCGTTCCGTCACAAAACAGAAGAAGACTCGGCCCATCAAACTCCACCTATAAATGAAATATCACTTCTGCCGGGATGGACCCCTCTAACAAACAATTTCTTGTCCTCCAGATGTTCTATGGACTCAACAGTTCCACCTGGAAAAGCCATCGTCCATTTGTCAAAGGAATCGGCAAGTGGGTTCTCTCCGATGTCTCCGACTTATTTTCCATGTAATCCGTTTCCCGCACTCTGAATGCAATGAGATCTCTCTGCGGTGTGTCTTCTCTGGTGTTTCAGAAGGTTTCCTTTATGATTGAAAAATTTTCTGCATTCTGAACATGAATAAGGACGCTCACCCGTGTGAACCCTCTGGTGTTTAACAAGGTCTGCTTTTGTGGTGAAAGATTTCTCGCACTGCGAACATGAATAAGGACTTTCTCCCGTGTGAATTCTCTGGTGTATAACAAGTATTGTTTTGTGAGTGAAAGATTTCCCGCACACAGAACATGAGTAAGGACGCTCACCCGTGTGAATTCTCTGGTGTTGCACAAGGTTTCCTTTCATAGTGAAACATTTCCCGCACTCTGAACATGAATAGGGACGCTCACCTGTGTGAATTCTCTGGTGTTTAACAAGGTCTCCTTTATAAGAAAAAGATTTCCCGCACGATGGACATGCATAAGGGCGTTCACCTGTGTGACTTCGGTGGTGTCTAAGAAGTTCCTTTTTCCCAGTGAAAGATTTCCCGCACTCTGAACATGAATAAGGACGCTCACCTGTGTGAATTCTCTGATGTTTAGCAAGGTATCTTTTATGAATGAAGGATTTCCCGCACTCTGAACATGAATAAGGACGCTCACCCGTGTGAATTCTCTGATGTTCAACAAGATCTCCTTCCTGAGCAAAAGATTTCTCGCACTCTGAGCATGAATAAGGACGCTCACCTGTGTGAGTTCTCTGGTGTCTAATAAGTTTTTCTTTTTTAAGGAAACCTCTGCCACACTCCGAACAAGGGAAAGGATGCTCTCCGGTGTGAATTCTCAGGTGTTCAGTAAGGTTTACTTTTGTAAGGAAACATTTCCCGCACTCTGAGCAAGGGAAAGGACGCTCACCCGTGTGAATTTTCTGGTGTACAACAAGTTGTCCATTACGAGTAAAACTTTTCCCACACTCTGAACATGAAAAAGGACGCTCACCCGTGTGAATTCTCAGATGTCTACGAAGGTCTACTCTTTCAATGAAACATTTCCCGCACTCTGAACATGAATAAGGACGTTCACCCGTGTGTATTCTCTGATGTATAAAAAGTGCTCCTTTTGTAAGGAAACTTTTCCCGCACTCTGAGCAAAAAAAAGGACGCTCACCTGTGTGAGTTCTCTGGTGGATAATAAGGGTTTCTTTTTTAACGAAACATTTCCCGCACTCGGAACAAGAGAAAGGATGCTCACCCGTGTGAATTCGATGATGGGAAACCAGGGCTGCTTTCCGAACAAAACTTTTCTCGCAATCTGGACATGAAAACGGACGCTCGCCTGTGTGAATTCTCTGGTGTACAATAAGTTGTTGTTTCTGAGTGAAACATTTCCCGCACTCTGAACATGGATAGGGACGCTCACCAGTGTGAATTCTCTGGTGTCTAAGAAGGTTTTTGTTTTTAGTGAAAGATTTCCCGCACTCTGAACATGAGAATGAACGCTCTCCTGTGTTAACCCTCTTATGGTTTGAAGAAGATATCTGGGGATTGGATGGATCTGGTGATCTGTCAGCACTATGGGAACTTGGATGGACATCTGAAGTCATAGTATGGGATTTATCAGAAGGTTCCTCAGGATTGGAAGGATCTGTGGATCTTGTCAACCAATCAGAGGTCACTTTCGGAGAATATTGTGGAATGTCAGTATCTTCTGTCTTACAATCTGGAGATATAATAAGATGTCCCTCCAATGTATTTATATTCCAGAAACACCGTCCATCTGCTGGAAAGCAATATTTAATATAAGTCATATCTGTTCTCATACATCTTGTATTCAGAAGTCATATGTATACACTGGGCAAGATGGTCAGAGAGAGAAAACATACTACAAGGGTGAAAAGAAAATGTTTAAAAAAATTAAACCATTTTACCAACAAATGCCAGTTAGATTGCCCGAGCAATCATCTAGGTAAGAAAAACGAGAGCCTCACAATAAGTACAAGAGTCACATGCAGCCCTCAAGTCCTACATTGTCTCCGATACATCAGTTGGATAAAGATAAGGAATCGTAGATAAAGCCTTTACATGGTGTACAGTATCTCCTCCTCATTTGTTGGGAACATGACGTTATATTGAGGAATGGAGATGGACCTTTCATATGGTGTACAGTATCTCCTCCTCATTGGTTGGGAACATGGCATATTGAGGAATGGAGATGGACCTTTCATAGTCTTCCATGAGAACTAGCAGACTGGAAAAGCTTCTATAGTTTGTAAGAATCATTGTAGAATGTTGATCTGGGGAATTATCTGCCTTTTGGAACAAAGAAGGAAGTCTTAACTTAATGAATTATGGAAACACTTTATGTGGCTTTTCTGTCCTCCTCTGGATCAACTGCCACTTTGGATTTTTTTTACTCAGTGGACATATGGTATATTTCAATCCATGTAACTACATGTCTTATGCTTAGATAAGTAGAATGTGAACTTTCTCCATTTAGGTGTTTATGACTTACTTGTGTCCACATGTAGAGAGAATTCTTCCGGTTTACTTTCCATAATCATCTCCCCCTCCTCCATAGACTGCTGATCTCCACTCACCAACCTCTCTTCTTCTTCCTCTTTATGCTCAACTTTGATGTCTTTCCGTTCTTCATTCTAAATTCCAGAGATGATAAAATATAACATCTGGAAACACTGCTGCCAATAATAAGAGATGACATAGAAGAATGTCCACTCATAGAATTATTTTTGAGTTTTTTGCCCAGTCCCATCTACCTGATCATTCTCTGTATAGTGGTGACCTTCCCGTGTAGAATTCTGGGAATACAGAGGACAACCCTCCTCCATAGACTGCTGATCTCCACTCACCAACGTCTCTTCTTCTTCCTCTTTAACCTCAACTTTAATGCCTTTTAGTTTTTCACCCTAAACCCCAAAATAGAAACAATACATTTGTAAATAGGAGCAGGAGATGACATATAGGAATGTTACCCCATACCGAAAATATATTTTTAGGTCTACATGCTCAGTCCCACCTACCTGATGATGGTGAGGGATGGTGTGACCTTCCTGTGTGGAATCCCGGGAATACAGAGGACGGGGACATCTCTCTGGTAGGTTCTCATTACTGGATCCATCTGTAGGAAACACACACACTGACTGAATACATTGTTTCTATGTGTTTATCAGATGATGGGGGATCTAGGTGGACCCTCCGTACTGCTCTCTCCTTTACAATAAAGTCTCCTCTTACCCGGTGATGTGAGGGGCGGCTGATTGTCCATCATGACGTCCTTGTAGAGATCCTTGTGTCCTTCTAAATACTCCCACTCCTCCATGGAGAAATAGACAGTGACATCCTGACACCTCACAAAAATCAGGAGATATAATTAGGATATATCGGGTCTATAAACCAGAGGCTCTGGATGGACAGTTGGATAAATGGCTCTATATTTAGGATGTATCCGGTCTATAAACCAGAGGCTCTGGATGGACAGTTGGATAAATGGCTCTATATATGCAGAATGTGCCCTTACTATAATGCATAGCAGACATCACAGTGACTATGGAGGAAGAGGGCGGGCATGACGGGGGGTTACTGGGTGTAAATAGAAATTAAGATCTTATTACCTCCTCTACAGCCAGCTCCAGCAATGTCTCCTCTCTACTTCCTTCCCACTCTTTTACCAGGAACTTCCTGTTTATGCTCCCAAAACACTTCCTGTCTGTATCATACATCACTTCCTGTTTGTTCCAAGTGACATCGCCACCTTGTGTTGAAGATAAATACTGCAGCCTACGTTAGGGTTTCATCATTTTGCCCGCTGCTTTGTGGTCCATTCCTCTATTATGTTCCATCCATCAGAAAATGTGTTTTATGTTCAGACACCAGATACTTTTTATATATTTTGATATAGCTGTCATTTCATTTTTATTATGTTCTGGCTTTTTTTTGCATTTTTTTTCTGGATTTTCTCTTTCCGCAGTCAGTTAGTCTTCCGATAAGATGATCTTTTGATCGTATTAAAGGTTTGGATGAATTTGAATATCCATTTCAGTTGAATTGCCTGGTTAGGTTGAAATACAGACATGTGGAAGTGGTCCGTTTCCCCAATAAAGGGTTCCTCTGCTAACCATTACCAGTTCCGCTTTCTCCGCTATAAATGTTTTGGATGTGACGTTGTGCGCTGATCTCCAATCCCAGTTGATGCCTCCTGGGCGGAAACGCGTTGGGTGGAGACAGCAGTGACGTCAGGACGCGCGGTCTGTGCTTAGAGTGAATGAATGTCAAAAGGAAAAGTTTCCCCAGGGTGGGGTTTTTTGGCAGCACAATAACAAAGAGGAGTCAAATTATGTATCAAAAAGTATAACAATTTTATTGAATAGTATACCATGAGAGTTAAAACAATGAGCTCCAGTGGGGGGTACTTAAAATATGTTAAATAAGCTGAACATACATTGGCAGACACATATTTATAACAACACTTGGTAGCATGAATATTTAGACTGACGCGTTTCAACCCCTATACTTGGGGTCTTCTTCAGAGGGTCAGTCAGCTGGAAAATATACATAAATAAAGTTGATACACATACATGGGTTCCATAAGTATAACAATAATTACATTCACCATATGGTGTATAGATGCAGTATAATTACCCAATAATGTGTGTCCAGCAGAAAACGAGAAAGAAAAAAGCCTCCCACATGGAGATCCCCTAGAATGACTGTCCTCCCCGCCTCCCCAGAGGGAGAATCCCAAACGCCCCTATCGCCAACACGACTCGGACCAGGGCAGTGAGAGCAGCGACGTGACTTACGAGAGGTCACACTTTTGGGCACCGCCCGCCTGGCAGAGGACCAACCAGGAAGCACAAAGACACACCTGTGATAAGAACCAAAAAAGTATCCATAGTAAATTTGATCACTCATGCCACATTAAGGCGCTGGGGGACAGAAGCCTCTAACATGCGCCAAAGATACAGACATAAATGGGTATATATGATATTCTTCATAAGCAATATTTGGTATTGGCAACCCCTCAGGCAGTGCTCTATGTGAAAATAATACAGTGAAAAGATGAAAATATGGTAGGGTAGTGCAAAGTGTGAGTGATGAACAACAACAACCATATAGTGTAAGGGTATGATGGACAAGAGTGAATAGACCATAGTGTGCAGGGGGGGGGGGGGGGAGTCCCTGGGAAGCTCCATTATGTAGTGGGCCCTGAGTAAGGGTCCTTACCACTGAGAAGGGAAGACCAAAGGCCTGAAGTCACCCCTCCAACAGAACCTCCGTCCCCGGCCACCACCACTACTAATTTTTTTAGTATTACTACATTTTTATTTTCAATAATTACACCCCTCATGATGACTCTGACGAGCATTCTAGTTGTCAAAGTCCTGGATGTGAGGCCGAATTGCGGAGGAGGCGTCCCTTGCGGCCTACTGCAGCGTAAACCTGGGAATGAGACAGGGGATACGGTGCCCAAAGGTGCACGGGTTGCCAGAGCGCTGTTGCTGAGTAGCTGATAGCAGGGAGCTGCTGGGGTGCACTGGTATGGTTGAAGGGCAATCGTGCAAGGAGAGATTCCAGGTATAGAGCCGTGGAGCAACCAGGAGAGCCAGGCCAATGGTCAAAAAGCACAGGAATCAGTCCGAGGTGAGGTACAGCAGGATAATCAGGAACGGAGTTGGTAGCTGAGCCAGAGGTCAAACACAGGAGGACGATCAAGGTACAGATGCGGAGCAGAAGAATAGTCAGGTCCAAGCCGGGGTCAATGCAGGCGGAACACAGGAGTAGTCAGGCAAGCCAGGTAGTAACAGGAAGCAGGTATAATGACAGGCACAGGGAACACAGGAAGCTGATGATAATCCAGCAACCAGCGTACACCAGCAGCAGGCTTAAATAGGCAAAAAGGGAGGCAATGATTACCGCATTGCGCGCGTTAGCTGTTGCGCACCTGTGTGTGCCCGTCGTCGCGCGCCTACATGCGCAGAGATTCGCCTGGCGCCACCATGATGGTCACTGGCAGAATTACCTGTCCTACAGCTATTACCCTGACACTAGTGCAATACGAAGGGATTCCTGGAGAGGGCAGTATGACAGAGTGTCCCTCTATGAACTGTTTGCCTACTTCCAGGTCTGACCACGTAAGAGTTTTCTGCAGTGTTCAGCTTTGGAAGTGGTTAGTGGGGATTTATTAAATAGGTAAACTTGATAGACCAAACGGGTAGACATATACTACAAACAGCGCTAATTGTTGAGCAAAGATATATATATAAAATCATGCGGCCAACTACGCATAAAAACAATCAAGTAGAGAGGTAGAGAGTCTGTGAAGTGCTCAGAAAAAAGTCCATCAGTGACAATACAGTCGTAACTCAGTGTGCGCCTTCCACCGGTCAGCAGAATTTCACCCTGTGTTGACACTCTCCCCCTAGGGGATCGAACTCACCGGATCTACTAGTTTTAAAAGCCTTCAGGAAAAAGATCTTCCAACACCACTCTCTCAATACCGCTCCTGGGGATTCAGGAGGGGGGCCACAAATCCAAACAGATAAATGCCTGCATGTGTGGTCATCACTGACACTTGCAATATCATTTCCTTCACAAGAACAGAAAACTACATCATTGATGTAGCCAGAGTGACCATCTATGACCTGGCACTTATTCTCTTCATGAAAGTCAGATGTGAATATTCTTAACGTTTTATCTCCAGCAGCTGTGCAAAATCTTAAAACGGGAGTTAAGGTATCATATCTAGTTTCTGGACTCCAGGTTATAGCATCCACTCTTACTTCATGGTGAAATGTTTTGAGAATCTTAAACTCTATACCATTTACAGAGGTATCTTCTTCCGCTCCCGCCAGCAGATTCGTAGCTCTGCCCTCAATCACGCCTCTACAGGGCTTCTACTTCCAGCCCTGATGGACTTTTTTCTGAGCACTTCACAGACTCTCTACCTCTCTACTTGATTGTTTTTATGCGTAGTTGGCCGCATGATTTTATATATATATCTTTGCTCAACAATTAGCGCTGTTTGTAGTATATGTCTACCCGTTTGGTCTATATATACTATTGTTAGTATTATTTGTTGTTAGTCTTATGATTTTTTAAAACGGCTGCTGTCCTTTAGATCACTTTGCATAGATACAGAGTGTTATTATCTCCCCCAGTCTCTAGTTTTGCTCTCTTTTAACATCAATTGATCCGTTTGGCGCTGAGTGGTGTGCTGCAGGCCCGAGCAGACCTTTCCTTGAATGAGGTAAACTTGATAGTTTAAGGTTGGGTGTTTTTTTTGCTCTTTTATATATTTAAGTTTTATTTTTCGGAAAAGGTGTAAAGGTGGGGAATTGTTATTTTTCGTAAGAAATACCATTGGTGTTCAGCTTAACCTCAAAATGAGGCTTGATGTCCAACTGAGCCTATTGATGTTAAAATGAGGCTTGATGTTTAACTGAGTCTTCGAGTATCAGAACGAGGCTTGGTTTTGATCTTACGTATAAAAGGCGATGACGCAGTACGTCGTCCGTGCCCCAGGACGACGTCAATCTCTGACGAAACGCGTAGGGAAAACGACATGCTGACGTAATCGCGACTTACGAGTCCCGGAAGCGAGGGTGCTCGTTGCATGTTTTTTTTACCGGCCGGTGTTTTATCATTTCTACATGTATGAGAGATGTTTTTAAACATATAAATTGTTGGATTTACACAATGTGGAGTTTTCTTTACTACTTTTGAGTGGAACATCCTAACAACGGGAGCGAGAGAGATCTCCTGCAGGACCACAGATCTTTGGCCGAATTGCAACCTAAAGGCCCTGGCGGGGTAATCATTACTGGCCTTTTTTAAGGTCCAGTACATCTGGTAAGCAGGCATTCTTTATCACCGCTGGCGGTTTTCATTGCACAGGGGATTCAAGGGGACTATACTGTGTCCGGAAGCCTGCATATGGACTATGAATCTCAACTTTTTTTTCTCCCATTTTTCTCCCACCACCAAGTCTCCTGGACTAGCTGCTCCTCCTTCTGCTTTGCAGAAGTTCCAAACACCTGCGATGCCTCACATATTCGTGGTCCAGACCCAGTCCCTGGGAAGCTCCATTCTGCAGTGGGCTGAGTAAGGGTTCTTACCACTGAGAAGGGCAGACCAAAGGCATGAAGTCACACCTTCAACAGAACTTCTGTCACCGGCCACTATCGCCACTAAGTCTCCTGAACTGGCTGCTCTTCCTGTTTTGCAGAAGTTCTTGTAGACGCGTATCACACAGTACAATTGTGCTTAATTGCATGATTAAGCACAATTGTATTGTGTGATACACAGTCTTGTAGACGCGTATTGGTGTCTTTTGATGTCATTTTGGTGATCAATGAACGGCAATTGGATTTTCATCAATATGCAGCCATTTCTTCTTTACTTCACCTGATCGCTGTGGTAGCCTCTGATCTGCTGCCCCGATCAGTCACCGCAAAGCCCGCCCCCGTGTTTTTCCCTTTTTGTGAATGGAGAGGAGAGATACATTGTATCTTTCTCTTTCCTTGCAGAAAGGAGAAAAAGAAAATACCTAGATCAAAGTTTAATCTGCCAGAGTTAATGTTTGGGTCAAGTAAGGGTCAAAGGTAAGAAACAAAATGGTCACACACCGGAGCTGCAAAATTGCTTGATGATAATCTTTATTGTCAAAAGACAGACAGGTTACAGGGATTGCAGTCGACGCGTTTCACAAGAGTGTAGCTTGCTTTGTTCACAACATCGATTTACTCTCCAGGCAGGCTATTTAAGGTGATCACCTGAATCAGGCTACACCCAAAACCACCTGCTCTGGAGAAGCAGCTCATGAAAACATAAAAATCTCAACTGATGTGTATAAAAACATTTCATTGATTTAAAAAAAAACAAAACACAAAAAACAGCAACAAAAAATAGACAAAAACAAAACAAAAAAAGAAAACTAGAATTAACCCAAAAGAATCCACCTGATAAACACACACATGTATACATGGTAAATAAGTAGTGGATAAAAAAAAGGTTAAAAGGTCAATCAACAGTTCCACCTGGAAAAGCCATCGTACATTTGTCAAAGGAATCAGCAAGTGGGTTCTCTCCGATGTCTCCGCCTTATTTTCCATGTAATCCATTTCCCGAAGTCTAAATGCAATGAGGCCGCTCTGCGGTGTGAATTCTCTAGTGTTGCACAAGGTTTCCTTTCATAGTGAAACGATTCCCACACTCTGAACATGAATAGGGACGCTCACCTGTGTGAATTCTCTGGTGTTGAACAAGGACTCCTTTATAAGAGAAAGATTTCCCGCACGCTGGACATGCATAAGGGCGTTCACCTGTGTAAATTCCAGTGGTGTCTAAGAAGATCCTTTTTCCCAGTGAAAGATTTCTCGCACTCTGAACATGAATAAGGACGCTCGCCCGTGTGAGTTTTCTGATGTCTAATAAGATTTTGTTTATTAAGGAAACATTTCCCGCACTCTGAGCAAGGGAAAGGACGCTCGCCCGTGTGAATTTTCTGGTGTACAACAAGTTGTCCTTTATGAGGGAAACTTTTCCCACACTCTGAACATGAAAAAGGACGCTCACCCGTGTGTATTATCAGATGTCTATGAAGGTCTTTTCTTTCAATGAAACATTTCCCGCACTCTGAGCAAGGGAAAGGACGCTCACCTGTGTGCATTTTCTGGTGTACAACAAGTTGATTTTTCTCAGTGAAACATTTTCCGCACTCTGAACATGGATAGGGGCGCTCCCCCGTGTGAATTCTCTGGTGTCTAAGAAGGTTTTCTTTTTTAAGGAAACCTTTCCCGCACTCCGAACAAGAGAAAGGACGCTCACCGGTGTGAATTCTCTGATGGGAAACCAGGGCTGCTTTCTGAACGAAACTTTTTTTGCACTCTGAACATGAAAACGGACGCTTGCCTGTGTGAATTCTCTGGTGTACAAAAAGTTGTTGTTTCTCAGTGAAACATTTCCCGCACTCTGAACATGGATAGGGACGCTCACCCATGTGAATTCTCTGGTGCCTGCGAAGGTTTTTGTTTTCAGTGAAACATTTCCCGCACTCTGAACATGGATAGGGACGCTCTCCCGTGTGAATTTTCTGGTGCCTGCGAAGGTTTTTGTTTTCAGTGAAAGATTTCCCGCACTCTGAACATGAGAATGAACGCTCTCCTGTGTTAACCCTCTTATGGTTTGAAGAAGATATCTGGGGATTGGATGAATCTGGTGATCTGTCAGCACTGTGAGAACTTGGAAGGACATCTGAAGTCATAGTATGGGATTTATCAGAAGGTTCCTCAGGATTGGAAGGATCTGTGGATCTTGTCAACCAATCAGAGGTCACTTTCGGAGAATATTGTGGAATGTCAGTATCTTCTGCCTTACAATCTGGAGATATAATAAGATGTCCCTCCGATGTATTTATATTCCAGAAACACCGTCCATCTGCTGGAAAGAAATATTTAATATAAGTCATATCTGTTCTCATACATCTTGTATTCAGAAGTCATATGTATACACTGGGCAAGATGGTCAGAGAGAGAAAACATACTACAAGGGTGAAAAGAAAATGTGAAAAAAAAATTAAACCATTTAACCAACAAATGGCAGTTTGATTGCCTGAGTAATCATCTAGGTAAGGAAAACTCCAACTACGGCGGCCCATGTTTGAGAGCCTCACAATAAGTACAACAGGGTCACATGCAGCCCTCAAGTCCTACATTGTCTCTGATACGTCAGCTGGATAAAGATAAGGAATTGTAGATAAATCATTTACATGGTGTACAGTATCTCCTCCTCATTTGTTGGGAACATGACGTTATATTGAGGAATGGAGATGGACCTTTCATATGGTGTACAGTATCTCCTCCTCATTTGTTGGGAACATGACATTATATTGGGGAATGGAGATGGATCTTTCATAGTCTTTCACAGGCTTTTGTTCTAGCAGACTGAAAGAGCTTCTAATATTTGTAAGAATCGTTGTAGAATGTTGATCTGGGGAATTATCTGTCTTTTGGAACAAAGAAGGAACTCTTTTAACTTAATGAATTATGGACACACTTTATGTTTTATTTTTATTTTTTATTTTTTTTGGTTTTTTGTCCTCCTCTGGATCAACTGCCACTTTGGATTTTTGTTTACTCAGTGGACATATGGTATATGACTTACTTGTGTCCATATGTAGAGAAGATTCCTCCTGTTTACTTTCCATAATCATCTCCCCCTCCTCCATAGACTGCTGATCTCCACTCACCAACCTCTCTTCTTCTTCCTCTTTATGCTCAACTTTGATGTCTTTCCGTTCTTCATTCTAAATTCCAGAGATGATAAAATATAACATATGGAAACACTGCTGCCAATAATAAGAGATGGCATAAAAAAAATGTCCTCTTATAGAATTATTTTTTAGTTTTTTGCCCAGTCCCATCTACCTGATCATTCTCTGTATAGTGGTGATCTTCCCGTGTAGAATTCTGGGAATACAGAGGACAACCCTCCTCCATAGACTGCTGATCTCCACTCACCAACGTCCCTTCTTCTTCCTCTTTAACATCAACATAGGCGTGCGCACGGGGTGTGCCGGGTATGCCTGGGCACACCCTAATCACCCTGTGCTGTCTCCACAGATTTGCTCCAAAATGCTGCATCCAAGAGAGTGTGTGGCCCGCACTGCCTATGAAACAGTTTCACAGGCAGCAGATGGTGAGAATTGCCAGAGCTGTTCAGTGTATGAAACTGTCAGATAATGACACTGCAAGCAGGGAGAGACACCAGCTGTCAAAATGTCAGGGTGATGTTGGGGGTGGGCGGGACAGAAGGGCCATGAAACACCAGCCAATGGGATGGGGTCTGGGCGGGCCGCTACATTTATGTGGCCCCGCCCCCTCCCTGAAGCAACTGAAACATTGGCTGGTGTTTATAGCACTTGGTCCCGCCCACCCCCGACATCGCGGCTGAGTTGTAAGTCATCACAACTCAGCCGTGATGTCGGGGGGTGGGCGGGACCAAGCGCCAACACCAGCCAATGATTGGGCTGCTTCAGAGAGGGGGCGGAGCCAGAGAAATGTAGCAGCCCGCCCAGACCCATCTTTTGGCTGGTGTTTGGTAACTGTTCAGTCCCGCCCACCACCAACATCACCGCTGACTTTTAACAGCTGGTCTCTCTCCCGGCATGCAGTGTCATTATCTGACAGTTTCATACACTGAACAGCTCTGGCAATTCTTACAATCTCCTGAATGTGAAACTCCCCCTCTCCCCTATCTGTGCCACCCAATGCTGCCTATCAGTGCCAACAAATGCTGCCTATCAGTGCCAACCAATGCTGCCTATCCGTGCCAGGGCTGCTTATCAGTGCCAACCAATTCTGCCTATCAGTGCCAACCAGTGCAAACCAGTGCTGCCCATCAGTGCCAACCAATGCTGCCCATCAGTGAAAACCAGTGCTGCCCATCAGTGCCAACCAATGCTGCCCATCAGTGCCAACCAATGCTGGCCATCAGTGCCAACCAATGCTGCCCATCAGTGCCAACCAGTACTACCTATCCATGCCAGTGCCGCTTATCAGTGCCAACCAATTCTGCCTATCAGTGCCAACCAGTGCAAACCAGTGCTGTCAATCAGTGCCAACCAGTGCTGTCAATCAGTGCCAACCAGTGCTGTCAATCAGTGCCAACCAGTGCCCATAAGTGCTGCCCATCAGTGCTGCATATCAGTGCACATCAGTGCTGCCTATCAGTGCTGACAATTAGTGCCCATCAGTGCTGCTTATCAGTGCTGCCACCTATCAGTGCCCATCAGTGCTGCCTATCAGTTCTGCGAATCAGAGCCTATCAGTGGCCATACGTGCTACCAATCAGAGCCTATTAGTGATGCATATCAGTGCCCATCAGTGCCAATCAGTGCCGCCCACCAGTGCCACCTATCAGTGCACATCAGTGCTACCAATTAATGTCCATCAACGCTGCCAATCAGTGCAGCCTATTAGTGCCCATCACTGCTGCCTTAGCAGGGATGGTGCAAACTCCTCTACAGATAATTGCAATACAAATTACCTTTAAGTGCAACAACTTTTTAGTTGGGAGGTTCCCACCATTATAGCACTTTGGAATTTTTATTTTTTAGAGCGTTACACTTATTTGTATGTTTTAGTTACGGTTATAATGTGATTTTTTTGCACTTGAAGTTAAATTTCCACCACCCTTGCTCATCCATGTCTTTATGGACCTTGCTTTGTACACTGGTGTGCAGTCATGTTGGAACAGGAGGGGGCCATCCCCAAACTGTTCACACAAAGTTGGGAGCATGAAATTGTCCAAAATGTCTTGGTATGCTGATGCCTTAAGAGTTCCCTTCACTGGAACTAAGGAGACAAGCCCAACCCCTGAAAAACAACCCCCCACCATAATCCCCCCTCCACCAAATGTTTTGGACCAGTGCACAAAGCAAGGTCCATAAAGACATGGATGAGCAAGTTTGGGGTGGAGGAACTTGACTGACCTGCACAGAGTCCTGACCTTAACCCAATAGAACACCTTTGGGATGAATTTTTGTGGAGACTGCGAGCCAGGCCTTCTCGTCCAACATCAGTACATGACCTCATAAATGCCCTTCTGGAAGAATGGTCAAACATTCCCATAGACACACTGCTAAACCTTGTGGACAGCCTTCCCAGAAGAGTTGAAGCTGTTATAGCTGCAGAGGGCGGAGCCAACTCAATATTGAACCCTATGGACTAAGACGGCATTAAAGTTCATGTGCGTGTAAAGGCAGGTGTCCCAATACTTTTGACAATATCGCTCTCTCGCATATATATATATATATATATATATATATATATATATATATATATATATACACACACATACATACATACATATACACACGTATGTGTGCTTGAGCTTTCGGGTGCACACCCAAATGCAATATGCTGTGCATGCCTATGAACCTCAACCTTAAGGCCCCTTTCACACTGGGGCGGTGGGGGCGTCGGAGGTAAAACAGCAATATTTTTAGCGCTGCTTTACCGTCGTTTTAGCGGCGGTATTCGGCCGCTAGCGGTGCGGTTTTAACCCCCGCTGGCGGCCGAAAAACGGTTAAAACTGCTCGCATAGCGCCGCTATAGCCACGCTGCCCCATTGATTTCAATGGGCAGGAGCGGTGAATACACCGCTCCTAAGATGCTGTTTGCAGGAGTTTTTTCTCTCTCCTGCCAGCGCACCACTTCAGTGTGAAAGCCCTCGGGCTTCTACACTGAACAAACAGCAGCGGCAGTTTTAGGTCGGTTTGCAGGCGCTATTTTTAGCGCAATAACGCCTGCAAACCGCCCCAGTGTGAAAGGGCTCTAATGCGTTTTAGTTTTTCACCCTAAACCCCAAAGATGAAAGAATACATTTGTAATAAGGAGCAGGGGATGACATATAGGAATGTTACACCATACCGCAAATATATTTCTAGGTCTACATGCTCAGTCCCACCTACCTGATGATGGTGAGGGATGGGGTGATCTTCCTGTGTGGAATCCCGGGAATACAGAGGACGGAGACATCTCTCTGGTGGGTTCCTGGTATTAGGTGGTTCCATCATATCCTTGTGTCCTTCTGAAAACTCCTCCATCACTCCATACTCCTCATCCTCCTCTTTATACTCTTCTTTAACATCAATATTATCATCCACAAGATTTCCACTCTGTATATATAATAAAACACACACTGTAACAAACATGATTGGTTAAAAATAATCACAAGGGATTGTCCCTTATCTACCTGATGATGGTGAGGGATGGGGTGATCTTCCTGTGTGGAATCCCGGGAATACAGAGGACGGGGACATCTCTCTGGTGGGTTCCCATTACTGGACCCATCTGTAGGAAACACACACACTGACTGAATACATTGTTTCTATGTGTTTATCAGATGATGGGGGATCTAGGTGGACCCTCCGTACTGCTCTCTCCTTTACAATAAAGTCTCCTCTTACCCGGTGATGTGAGGGGCGGCTGATTCTCCATCATGACGTCCTTGTAGAGATCCTTGTGTCCTTCTAAATACTCCCACTCCTCCATGGAGAAATAGACAGTGACATCCTGACACCTCAGAAAAATCAGGAGATATAATTAGGATATATCCGGTCTATAAACCAGAGGCTCTTGATGGACAGTTGGATAAATGGTTCTATATTTAGGATGTATCCGGTCTATAAACCAGAGGCTCTGGATGGACAGTTGGATAAATGGCTCTATATATGCAGAATGTGCCCTTACTATAATGCATAGCAGACATCACAGTGACTATGGAGGAAGAGGACGGGCATGACGGGAGGTTACTGGGTGTAAATATAAAATAATATCTTATTACCTCCTCTCTACTTCCTTCCCACTGTTTTACCAGGAACTTCCTTGTTATGCTCCAAAAATACTTCCTGTCTGTAGCCTAAATCACTTCCTGTCTGTAGCCTAGATCACTTCCTGTCTGTAGCCTACATCACTTCCTGTCTGTAGCCTACATCACTTCCTGTTTGCAGCCTACATCACTTCCTGTTTGTTCCAAGTGACATCGCCACCTTGTGTTGAAGATAAATAGTGCAGCCTACGTTAGGGTTTCATCATTTTGCCGGCAGCTTTGTGGTCCATTCCTCTATTATGTTCCATCCATTAGAAAATGTGTTTTATGTTCAGCCACCAGATACTTTTTATATATTTTGATATAGCTGTCATTTCATTTTTATTATGTTCTAGCGTTTTTTTGGATTTTTTTTATTTATTTTTTTTTAGATTTTTTTAGGATTTTTTCTTTCCGCAGTCAGTTAGTCTTCCGATAAGATGATCGTTTGATCGTATTAAAGGTTTGGATGAATTTGAATATCCATTTCAGTTGAATTGGCTGGTTAGGTTGAAATACAGACATGTGGAAGTGGTCCCTTTCTTCGATAAAGGGTTCCTCTGCTAACCATTACCAGTTCCGCTTTCCCCGCTATAAACATTTTGGATGTGACGTTGAGCGCTGATCTCCAATCCCAGTTGACGCCTCCTGAGGGGAAACGCGTTGGGTGGAGACAGCGGTGACGTCAGGACTCGTGGTCCGTGCTTAGAATGAATGAATGTATTCTCCCTTGATAAGAGGAGATTAAAGAGGAGTTCCACCCAGGCGGGCCATTAAAAAAAAAAAATTAAAAGTCAGCAGCTACAAATACTGCAGCTGCTGACTTTTAATTGGACACTTACCTGTCCCTGGCTCCAGCGATGCGGGGGATCGAAGCCCCGCTCGTCCCCCCCCCTCCGCTCGTCGGCGCCGGCATTTCAACTGTGGGCGCCGGGCTGTGGCTTCACAGCCTGGCACCCACTGCGCATGCGCGAGTGGCGCCGCGCGCCGTGATTGGCCGCTCAATCACCTGGGACCTGTAATGGGTCCCAGATGATTGACAGGAGGGAGGGAGAAGAGCCGAGCCCTTCCTGTGCCAGGGGGAAGTGATGTCACCAGCCCAGGCAGAGGAAGGGGCAGACTACGAGGGACCACCTAGCAACAGGCATTTAGAGGTGAGTAAAAAAAAAAATATCCAAATTTTTTTTGTTTTTGTTTTTTAGAATTTTTTAGATATGTTTGTTTTTTTGGGTGGAACCCCACTTTAAGGGAGGATATGATCTCCAATCCCAGTTGACGCCTCCTGAGGGGAAACGCGTTGGGTGGAGACAGCGGTGACATCAGGAAGCGCGGTCCGTGCTTAGAGTGAGTGAATGTATTCTCTCTTGATAAGAGGAGATTAAGGGGGGATATGATCTCCATGGACAAATACATAAGTGGTCCATATAGAGAACCTGGTGTTGAGATATTCAGTTTAAGGTCATCACAGAGGATAAGGGGGCACTCTTTACATTTGGAGGAAAAGAGATTTCATCTCCAAATACGGAAAGATTTCTTCACAGTAAGAGCTGTGAAAATGTGGAATAGACTCCCTCCAGGGGTGGTTCTGGCCAGATCAGTAGATTGCTTTAAAAAATGGCTTGGATTCTTTCCTAAATCTACATAATATAATTGGGTAATAACATTTATAGGTAAAGTTGATCCAGGGAACATCTGATTGGCTCTCGGGGGATCAGGAAGGAATTTTTTTCCCCTGCTGGAGCAAACTGGATCATGCTTTGGTGGTGTTTTTTGCCTTTGCCCCTTTTATTGGTTGAACTAGATGGACTTGTGTATTTTTTTTCAACCAGATAACTATGTATTACAACAAGGTGTAGCAAAAGCTGAGAGATAGTTTTGTGGTTTTATTGAATTTTAGATCTATTATACGCATATTTCTCAGCCTAAAATCCAATTTAGGGCTGCAGCTAACGATTATTTTCATAATCGATTAATCGGCCGACTATTTTTTTGATTAATCGGATAAAATCATGAAAAAAAAAAATAAATTGTTTATTTAAACTAGCCCACCGCCCACCGTCATATGACGTCCTGGGCTTTGGGCGGGTATATCTCAATGATGCCTGTAGTTACAGACATCATTCAGATATTGGCAGTTTCAGCCGGCGAATCTCTACACCATAGGAACGATCATAGCGGCCGTTCCGCCGCTTGATCGTTCCTATGGGAGGTGAGAGAGGACGACCCCCCCCCTCCCGCCGCCCTCCGGTGCTTGCTCCGACTCACCGTTACGATCGGTGAGGTGGAGAGTGGATCCGCCAGCGCCGGATGTAGATCATAGAGATTTCCGGCGGACCAGATGGTCCCCGGAGTCTCTATGATCGTCGTAGGCCGGGCGCGATGTTATGACGTCACGCCCGGCCTCTCCATTCAAAAAAACGGCGCCGCTTCGGCTTGGAAGCGGCGATCGTTTTATTTATTTATTTTTATTTCAGGCTTCCCAGCCTAGTGGTGAGATATGGGGTCTTATTGACCGCAGATCTCACTATTAAGAGCACCTGACACGTCATATTGCTATTACAAGGGATGTTTACATTCCTTGTAATAGGAATAAAAGTGATCAATTTTTTTTTTTTTTTTTAAAAAGTGTCAAAATAAAAAAAAAAAAATATAATTAACAATAAAAAAAAAAAAAAAAATTTTTAAAGCGCCGCTGTCCCCGTGTGCTCGCACGCAGAAGCGAACGCATACGTAAGTCCCGCCCACATATGAAAACGGTGTTCAAACCATACATGTGAGGTATCGCCGCGAACGTTGGAGCGAGAGCAATAATTTTGTCCCTAGACCTCCTCTGTAACTCAAAACATGTAACCAGTAAAAAAATTTAAAGCGTCGCCTATGGGGATTTTTAAGTACCGAACATTGGCGCCATTCCACGAGCGTGTGCAATTTTGAAGCGTGACATGTTAGGTATCTATTTACTCGGCGTAACTTCATCTTTCACAAAATGCAAAAACATTGGGCTAACTTTACTGTTTTTTTTTTTTTAACACAAAACAGTTTTTTTCCCCAAAAAAACGCGTTAGAAAAATTCCTGCGCAAATACTGTGTGAGATAAAAAGTTGCAACAACCACCATTGTATTCTCTAGGGTCTTTGCTAAAAAACATATATAATGTTTGGGGGTTCTATGTAATTTTCTAGCAAAAAAATGATGATTTTTACATGTAGGAGCAAAGTGTCAGAATTGGCCTGGTATTGAGGTGGTTAAAATAATAATGACAAAAAGGAGTGTTACACTCAAACTGCATCACAAAATAACTATTAAAGTAAATTCCTCATTCATTAGTGACAATGCAGTGAGGGGGCCCTGAATGGGGGAGGGGACCGTACTGGAGGGTGGGAGGGAGTTGGCTAGTTTGAAGACCAGGCGTTAGAGGGAGTAGGTTGGGAGGGAGTTTGGAAGAGAAATGTGGGAGAGGAACCGGACCAGAGGGGGTTGCAATAGAAAGGGAGTTTGGTTGGACAAAGAACCAGACCCAAAAGGGGGGGGGGGGGTGGGCTGGGTCAAGGGAGCGGACCATAGCGGGCTGGAGGAACCGGACCGGAGTGTGGGAAGGAGTGGTGGCGGCTCCAGACCAGAGTGTGGGTGGGAGAGGTCTGTGTATTCCTCAAACTGACACCAATGATGGGGCACTATTCCCCCCCCAAGGAACACCAATGATGGGGCACTATTCCCCCCCCCCCCAGGAACACCAATGACGGGCACTATTCCCCCCCAGGAACACCAATGACGGGGCACTATTCCCCCCCAGGAACACCAATGATGGGGCACTATTCCCCCCCAGGAACACCAATGATGGGGCACTATTCCCCCCCTCAGGAACACCAATGATGGGGCACTAATCCCCCCAGGAACACCAGTGATGGGGCACTATTCCCCCCCACCAAGAACACCAATGATGGGGCACTATTCCCCCCCCCAGGAACACCAATGATGGGGCACTATTCCCCCAGGAACATCAAAGGTGGGGCACTATCCCCCCCAGGAACACCAATGATGGGGCAGTATCCCCCCATGAACACCAATGATGGGGCACTATCCCCCCAGGAACACCAATGGTGGGGCACTATCCCCCCCAGGAACACCAATGATGGGGCACTATTCCCCCCCAGGAACACCAATGATGGAGCACTATCCCCCCCCAGGAACACCAATGGTGGGGCACAATTTCCCCCCCAGAACACCAATGATGGGGCACTATCCCCCCCAGGAACACCAATGATGGGGCACTATTCCCCCCGAGGAACACCAATGATGGGGCACTATTCCCCCCGAGGAACACCAATGATGAGGCACTATCCCCCCCAGGAGCAGCAATGATGGGGCACTACCCCCCCAGAACAGCAATGATGGGGCACTACCCCCCCCAAGGAGCAGCAATGATGGGGCACTTGTCCTCCCATAAATACCAAGATGAATGCTTTGCCAGGTTCACTATATGTTAAAAGCAAGCTGCTACCTTATCGCAGCTCAGCGCTCACGTGACCGGCTGCTTCTCTCCTCTCTCTCTTCTGGCTCGAGGCAGCAAAGCGAGCGTGGCTGAGAATACCGCGCTGACGTCAGCAGGGAGGAGGAGAGAGGCGGACGTGCCTGGTCACATGAGAGCCGCCACGAGAGGTATACAGCGGCCCCGGCTTATTACACAGGGGATTGTATCACTCGGACGGAGGCGGGACTGAAAGGCAGGGAAGATGGTGCGTGCCGTTCGCAGACCAACTAATCGATAATGATAATCGTTGACAACGATTTTCATTATCGATTTTATCGATTAATCGTTTCAGCCCTAATCAAATTAGCCGATTTAATACTATAAATCACCGGCCACCACCACCACTAGGTCTCCTGAACTGGCTGCTCCTCCTGTTTGGCAGAAGTTCCACCAAACACCTGCGAGGCCTCACATATTCCTGGCCCAGACCCAGTCCCTGGGAATCTCCATTCTGCAGTGGGCCCTGAGATGGGGTCCTTATCACTGGGAAGGGCAGACCAAAGGCAAAAAGTCACGCCTCCAACAGAACCTCCATCACCGGCCACCACCACCACTAAGTCTTCTGAACTAGCTGCTCCTCCTGTTTGGCAGAAGTTCCACCAAACACCTGCGAAGCCTCACATATTCATGGCCCAGACCCAGTCCCTGGTAATCTCCATTCTGCAGTGGGCTCTGTGTAAGGGTCCTTACCACTGAGAAGGGAAGACCAAAGGCATGAAGTTACCCCCCCCCCAACAGAACCTCCATCCCCGGCCACCACCACTACTAATTTTTTTAGTATTACTACATTTTTATTTTTTATTTTCAATAATTACATCCCTAATGATGACTCTGACGAGCATTCTAGTGCAATATGAAGGGATTCCTGGAGAGGGCAGTATGGCAGAGTGTCCCTCTATGAACTTTTTGCCTACTTTCGGGTTTAACCACGTAATACTGTTCTGCAGTGTTCAGCTTTGAAAGTGGTTAGTGGGGATTTATTAAATAGTTAAACTTGATAGTTTAAGGTTGGGTGTTTTTTGCTCTTTTATATATTTAAGTTTTATTTTTCGGAGAGTAATGCCCTGTACACACGGTCTGACTTTCCGACGGAAAATGGGATCGATGAGAGCTTGTTGTCGGAAATTCCGACCGTGTGTGGGCTCCATCGGACTTTTTCCATAGGAATTTCCGACACACAAAGTTTGAGAGCAGGTTATAAAATTTTCCGACAACAAAATCCGTTCGCGTAAATTCCGATCGTGTGTAGAAAAATCCGACGCACAAAGTGCCACGCATGCTCAGAATAAAATTACGAGATGAAAGCTATTGGCTACTGCCCCGTTTATAGTCCCGGCGTACGTGTTTTACGTCACCGCGTTCAGAACTATCGGATTTTCCGACAACTTTGTGTGACCATGTGTATGCAAGACAAGTTTGAGCCAACATCCGTCGGAAAAAATCCATGGATTTTGTTGTCGGAATGTCCGATCAATGTCCGACCGTGTGTACGGGGCATAAAGGTGGTGAATTGTTATTTCGTAAGAAATACCATTGGTGTTCAGCTTAACCTCAAAATGAGGCTTGATGTCCAACTGAACCTATTGATGTTAAAATGAGGCTTGATGTTGAACTTTCGAGTATCAGAACGAGGCTTGGTTTTGATCTTATGTATAAAAGGCGATAAAACAGTATGTCGCCCGTGCCCCAGGACGACTTCAATGTCTGACGAAACGTGTAGGGCAAACGACGTGCTGACGTCATCGCGACTTACGAGTCCCGGAAGCGAGGGTGCTCGTTGCATGTTTTTTTACCGGCCGGTGTTTTATCATTTCTACATGTATGAGAGATGTTTTTAAACAAATAAATCGTTGGATTTACACGATGTGGAGTTTTCTTTACTATATTATCACACAGTACGATTGTGCTTAATTACATGATTAAGCACAATTGTATTGTGTGATACACAGTCTTGTAGACGTGTATTGGTGTCTTTTGATGTCATTTTGGTGATCAATAAACGGCAATTGGATTTTCATCAATATTTCTTCTTTACTTCACCTGATCGCTGTGGTAGCCTCTGATCTGCTGCCCTGATCAGTCACCGCAAAGCCCGCCCCCGTGTTTTTCCCTTTTTGTGAATGGAGAGGAGAGATACATTGTATCTTTCTCTTTCCTTGCAGAAAAGAGAAAAAGAAAATACCTAGATCAATGTTTAATCTGCCAGAGTTAGTGTTTGGGTCAAGTATGGGTCAAAGGTAAGAAAGGAAATCGTCACACACCGGAGCTGCAAAATTGCTTGATGATAATCTTTATTGTCAAAACCAGACAGGTTACAGGGATTGCAGTCGACGCGTTTCACAAGAGTGTAGCTTGCCTTGTTCACAACATCGATTTACTCTCCAGGCAGGCTATTTAAGGTGATCACCTGAATCAGGCTACACCAAAACCACCTGCTCTGGAGTAGCAGCTCATGAAAACATAAAAATCTCAACTGATATGTATAAAAACATTTCATTGATTAAAAACAACCACAAAAAACAGCAACAGAAAATAGATAAAAACAAAACAAAAAAGAAAACTAGAATTAACCCAAAAGAATCCACCTGATAAACACACACATGTATACATTGTAAATAAGTAGTGGATAAAAAAGGGTCAAAAGGTCAATGTCAATATATTTTGGGCAGGATTTTTTTTTTTTAACTTAGCATCAGTGTCAGTGTGTTTTAGGTAGGACAAAAAAAAAGAAAAAAAATCGCCCACTATTGTTTCTGGGCTGTACTACGGGTACAAACAATAACTAACACACACGTATGTGGTATCGCTGCGATCGCGAGGAGCAGGAGAATTTATTTTGCATTGTTCCTTGGTGGTAGGTTATGGAAGGAACAAGAAATATACAGCTAATGTAAAATAAATTTTTTTTTATTTTTTTTTATTATTTTGGGCCAGTTTTCCTTTGATAATAAATTTAAAAAATAAATAAATCAGGCGATATCCATAACCATTTACCACAAAATAAAAGCCCAATTTGTCCTGAAAAAAATGCGGTACAATCCACCTGGAAGCACAAAAGTAGTTTTGATGATACGTACGGTTTTACTAACACATGTCAAATTTGTAAAATTGGGCTGAAGCATTTAGATTTGTTTTACCCTTAGACGTTAAGGGGTTAACAACCCATAATTGCCAGCTTTTTTTTTTTTTTACATTTTAGCTGGGGGAATCCCGCTGTCAGCTGAAAGAACTGAGCCTAAAAGTATTGGTTTCAGGTATCGGAGCATTTGCTGTGTACCAATACTCATGCAAATGCTTAGTATCGGCATTGATACTTATACTGGTTTATATTTATTTCTTTTTTGTTATTATTATTATTATTGTTACACCAAATTATGTTTATTTTTCTCTCTGCAGGAAGAGAGAGAGAAAACACAAATGTATCTCTCTCTCCTCCATTCGGAGAGAGAGAAAACACGGGGGTGGGCTTCACAGTGACTGATCACTGGGATAGCCAGAGGCTATCACAATGATCAGGTGACCCAGGAAACCGGGAATTCCGGATACCAATCAGGAGTTTGGGACCCGGGGCTCCCGGTGAGATCGTGGTCCCTGCGGCACCCTCCCAGCACAAAGACAGATATGCATATATGTGGCCCCCACGGAAAAATGCCCAGTCCACTGTGGCTGCATATATGTGAAGGAAGGGGTTAAATATCCACCATGTTCAATTCTAGTAAATTTACACATCAAAAAAAAAAGGGCTGGTATTGGCTCTCGATCTGCTCCGATAGGTTTGGAGGGCAGGAGGCGCTAGTTGGTGGACAGAAGCACCTAAGCGGGGTGCCGGATGGTTCCGTCACCGGGAACATCATGTTATATTGAGGAGTGGAGATGGACCTTTCATATGGTGTACAGTATCTCCTCCTCATTTGTTGGGAACATGACGTTATATTGAGGAATGGAGATGGACCTTTCATATGGTGTAAAGTATCTCCTCCTCATTTGTTGGGAACATGACATTATATTGAGGAATGGAGATGGACCTTTCATATGGTGTACAGTATCTCCTCCTCATTTGTTGGGAACATGACTTTATATTGAGGAATAGAGATGGACCTTTCATATGGTGTACAGTATCTCCTCCTCATTGGTTGGGAACGACGTTATATTGAGGAATGGAGATGGACCTTTCATATGGTGTCCAGTATCTCCTCCTCATTTGTTGGGAACATGACATTATATTGAGGAATGGAGATGGACCTTTCATATGGTGTACAGTATCTCCTCCTCATTTGTTGGGAACATGACGTTATATTGAGGAATGGAGATGGACCTTTCATATGGTGTACAGTATCTCCTTCTCATTTGTTGGGAACATGACATTATATTGAGGAATGGAGATGGACCTTTCATATGGTGTACAGTATCTCCTCCTCATTTGTTAGGGACATGACGTTATATTGAGGAATGGAGATTGACCTTTCATATGGTGTACAGTATCTCCTCCTCATTTGTTGGGAACATGACGTTATATTGAGGAATGGAGATGGACCTTTCATATGGTGTACAGTATCTCCTCCTCATTGGTTGGGAACATGACGTTACATTAAGGAATAGAGATGAACCTTTCATATGGTGTACAGTATCTCCTCCTCATTTGTTGGGAATGTGACAGGCCTAACCAGGACAGAGGCTTTTGGAGAGGACTAGAGGAAAGCCTCCTACCCACTGACCGTAAGGCCCTGGCATTTGAGGGAGCTACAAGCTTTTAGGAAGATGTCCCGTTATATATTACAAAAGGACATTATGACATTGAACAGTCAAGGAAGCCATGATGGTCTCTGCCAACTTAAAACTCAGTGAGCAGATGTAGGTAAAAAGAAAGCCGGTTAATGAGATTAGGACAGGCCTGGGTCTTCTTGAATACTGTTGCCGGACAGTCTGGGATCCCTGATTAATCAAAGCATTGTTTAGGTGTGAATTCTCATTGTTAATTGAGTCACCTATTGTTTCTGTCTGTTGGCTAAATCTTGGAGGTTTTTATGATGGGTTTAGCCTTGTGTCATCATTAGCTTGTTATCCAACCATGGTGTGATGTTTTGGGTAAGATTTGGTTTTATTGTTCATGGGGTGACAGCCCTACTTTTGAAGTGTATAAAAACCCCGTACTTCTGTTTAATAAACGGTCATTCCTTTGGTTCTACCTCAACATGTTGTCTGTGTACGATGTTTGGGGTAAAAGGGCTGGTATAAGGTCCCGGTCTGCTGGAACGGTTTGGAGGGCAGGAGGCACTGTTTGGTGGAAGCACCGAAGAGGGGTGCCAACGCGTTCTGTCACAAAACAGAAGAAGACTCGGTCCATCAAACTCCACCTATAAATGAAATATCACTTCTGCCGGGATGGACCCCTCTAACAAACAATTTCTTGTCCTCCAGATGTTCTATGGACTCAACAGTTCCACCTGGAAAAGCCATCGTACATTTGTCAAAGGAATCAGCAAGTGGGTTCTCTCTGATGTCTCTGCTTTATTTTCTATGTAATCTATTTCCCGAACTGTGTCTTTTCTGGTGTTTCAGAAGGTTTCCTTTATGATTGAAAGATTTTCCGCACTCTGAACATAAATAAGGACACTCACCCGTGTGAATTCTCTGGTGTGTCACAAGGTTTCCTTTCATAGCGAAACATTTCCCACACTCTGAACACGAGTAAGGACGCTCACCTGTGTGAATTCTCTGGTGTTTACCAAGGTCTCCTTTATAAGAGAAAGATTTCCCGCACGCTGGACATGCATAAGGCTGTTCACCTGTGTGAATTCGGTGGTGTATATGAAGTTCCCTTTTCCCAGTGAAAGATTTCTCGCACTCTGAGCACGAATAAGGACGCTCACCCGTGTGAGTTCTCTGATGTTTAACAAGATCTCCTTCCCGAGCAAAAGATTTCCCGCACTCTGAGCATGAATAAGGACGCTCGCCAGTGTGAGTTCTCTGGTGTCTAATAAGTTTTTGTTTTTTAAGGAAACCTTTCCCACACTCCAAACAAGGGAAAGGACGCTCACCGGTGTGAATTCTCAGGTGTTCAGTAAGGTTTACTTTTTTAAGGAAACGTTTCCCGCACTCTGAGCAAGGGAAAGGACGCTCACCCGTGTGAATTTTCAGATGTCTACGATGGTCTTTTCTGTCAATGAAACATTTCCCACACTCTGAACATGAATAAGGACGTTCACCCGTGTGTATTCTCTGATGTATAAAAAGTGCTTTTTTTGTAAGGAAACTTTTCCCGCACTCTGAGCAAGAGAAAGGACGCTCACCTGTGTGATTTCTCTGGTGGATAATAAGGGTTTCTTTTTTAACAAACCATTTCCCGCACTCTGAACAAGAGAAAGGACGCTCACCAGTGTGAATTCGTTGATGGGAAACCAGGGCTGCTTTCCGAACAAAACTTTTTTCGCAATCTGGACATGAAAAAGGACGCTCACCTGTGTGAATTCTCTGGTGTACAATAAGTTGTTGTTTCTCAGTGAAACATTTCCCGCACTCTGAACATGGATAGGGACGCTCACCACTGTGAATTTTCTCATGTTTAACAAGGTATCTTTTATGAATGAAGGATTTCCCGCACTCTGAACATGAATAAGGACGCTCACCTGTGTGTATTCTCTGATGTTCAACAAGATCTCCTTCACGAGCAAAAGATTTCCCGCACTCTGAGCATGAATAAGGACGCTCGCCAGTGTGAATTCTCTGGTGTCTAATAAGTTTTTGTTTTTTGAGAAAACATTTTCCGCACTCCAAACAAGGGAAAGGACGCTCACCTGTGTGAATTCTCAGGTGTTCAGTAAGGTTTACTTTTTTAAGGAAACATTTCCCGCACTCTGAGCAAGGGAAAGGACGTTCACCCGTGTGAGTTCTCAGATGTCTACGAAGGTCTTTTCTTTCAATGAAACATTTCCCACACTCTGAACATGAATAAGGACGCTCACCCGTGTGTATTCTCTGATGTTCAACAAGAGCTCCTTCCCGAGCAAAAGATTTCCCGCACTCTGAGCATGAATAAGGACGCTCGCCAGTGTGAGTTCTCTGATGTCTAAGAAGGTTTTGTTTTTTAAGGAAACGTTTCCCGCACTCCGAACAAGGGAAAGGACTCTCACCCGTGTGAATTCTCAGGTGTTCAGTAAGGTTTACTTTTTTAAGGAAACGTTTCCCGCACTCTGAACATGGATAGGGACGCTCACAAGTGTGAATTTTCTGGTGCCTGCGAAGGTCTTTGTTTTCAGTGAAAGATTTCCCGCACTCTGAACATGACAATGAACGCTCTCCTGTGTGAACCCTCTTATGGCTTGAAGAAGATATCTGGGGATTGGATGGATCTGGTGATCTGTGAGAACTTGGATGGACATGTGAAGTCATAGTATGGGATTTATCAGAAGGTTCCTCAGGATTAGAAGGATCTGTGGATCTTGTCAACCAATCAGAGGTCACTTTCGGAGAATATTGTGGAATGTCAGTATCTTCTGCCTTACAATCTGGAGATATAATAAGATGTCCCTCCGATGTATTTATATTCCAGAAACACCGTCCATCTGCTGGAAAGCAATATTTAATATAAGTCATATCTGTTCTCATACATCTTGTATTCAGAAGTCATATGTATACACTGGGCAAGATGGTCAGAGAGAGAAAACAAACTACAAGGGTGAAAAGATAATGTGAAAAAAAAAAAAAAAATTAAACCATTTAACCAACAAATGGCAGTTCGATTGCCGGAGTAATCATCTAGGTAAGGAAAACTCCAACTATGGCAGCCCATGTTAGAGAGCCTCACAATAAGTACAACAGGGTCACATGCAGCCCTCAAGTTCTACATTGTCTCTGATACGTCAGCTGGATAAAGATAAGGAATTGTAGATAAATCATTTACATGGTGTACAGTATCTCCTCCTCATTTGTTGGGAACATGACATTATATTGAGGAATGGAGATGGACCTTTCATATGGTGTACAGTATCTCCTCCTCATTTGTTGGGAACATGACATTATATTGAGGAATGGAGATGGACCTTTCATATGGTGTACAGTATCTCCTCCTCATTTGTTGGGAACATGACATTATATTGAGGAATGGAGATGGACCTTTCATAGTCTTCCTCAGAAACTTGTTCTAGCAGACTGGAAGAGCTTCTAATATTTGTAAGAATCATTGTAGAATGTTGATCTGGGGAATTATCTGCCTTTTGGAACAAAGAAGGAATTCTTTTAACCTAAGAAATTATGGTAAAACTTTATGTGGCTTTTCTGTCCTCCTCTGGATCAACTGGCACTTTGGATTTTTTTTTTACTCAGTGGACATATGGTACAGTATCTCACAAAAGTAAGTACACCCCTCACATTTTTGTAAATCTTTTCTTCTATCTTTTCATGTGACAACACTGAAGAAATGACACTTGTCTACAATGTAAAGTAGTGAGTGTACAGCTTGTATAACAGTGTAAATTTGCTGTCCCCTCAAAATAACTCAACACACAGCCATTAATGTCTAAACCGCTGGCAACAAAAGCGAGTACACCCCTAAGTGAAAATCTCCAAATTGGGCCCAATTAGCCATTTTCCCTCCCCGGTGTCATGTGACTCATTAGTGTTACAAGGTCTCAGGTGTGAATGGGGAGCAGGTGTGTTAAATTTGGAGTTATCGCTCTCACTCTCTCATACTGGTGACTGGAAGTTAAACATGGCACCTCATAGCAAAGAACTCTCGGAGGATCTGAAAAAAAAAAAAAGAATTTTTGCTCTACATAAAGATGGCCTAGGCTATAAGAAGATTGCCAAGACCCTGAAACTGAGCTGCAGCACAGTTTAACAGGACAGGTTCCACACAGAACAGGCCTCGCAATGGTCCACCAAAGAAGTTGAGTGCACGTGCTCAGCGTCATATCCAGAGGTTGTCTTTGGGAAATAGACGTATGAGTGCTGCCAGCATTGCTGCAGAGGTTGAAGGGGTAGGGGGTCAGCCTGTCAGTGCCCAGACCATATGCTGCACACTGCATCAAATTGGTCTGCATGACTGTCGTCCCAGAAGGAAGCCTCTTCTAAAGATGATGCACAAGAAAACCCGCAAACAGTTTGCTGAAGACAAGCAGACTAAGGACATGGATTACTGGAACCATGTCCTGTGGTCTGATGAACCAAGATAAACTTATTTGGTTCAGATGGTGACAAGCGTGTGTGGGGGCAACCAGGTGAGGAGCACAAAGACAAGTGTGTGTTGCCTACAGTCAAGCATGGTGGTGGGAGTGTCATGGTCTGGGGCTGTATGAGTGCTGCCGGCACTGGGGAGCTACAGTTCATTGAGGGAACCATGAATGCCAACATGTACTGTGATATACTGAAGCAGAGCATGATCCCCTCCCTTCAGAGACTGGGCCGCAGGGCAGTATTCCAACATGATAACGACCCCAAACACACCTCCAAGATGACCACTGCCTTGCTAAGGTGATGGACTGGCCAAGCATGTCTCCAGACATAAACCCTATCGAGCATCTGTGGGACATCCTCAAATGGAAGGTGGAGGAGCGCAAGGTCTCTAACATCCACCAGGTCCGTGATGTCAACATGGAGGAGTGGAAGAGGACTCCAGTGACAACCTGTGAAGCTCTGGTGACCTCCATGCCCAAGAGGGTTAAGGCAGTGCTGGAAAATAATGGTGGCCACACAAAATATTGACACTTTGGGCCCAATTTGGACATTTTCACTTAGGGGTGTACTCACTTTTGTTACCAGCGGTTTAGACATTAATGGCTGTGTGTTGAGTTATTTTGAGGGGACAGCAAATTTACACTGTTATACAAGCTGTACACTCACTACTTTACATTGTAGCAAAGTGTCATTTCTTCAGTGTTGTCACATGAAAAGATAGAAGAAAAGATTTACAGAAATGTGAGGGGTGTACTTACTTTTGTGAGATACTGTATATTTCAATCCATGTAACTACATGCTTTTTGCTTAGATAAGTAGAATGTGAACTTTCAACATTTAGTGTTTATGACTTACTTGTGTCCATATGTAGAGAGAATTCCTCTGGTTTACTTTCCATAATCCTCTCTTATGCTCAACTTTGATGTCTTTCCGTTCTTCATTCTAAATTCCAGAAATGATAAAATATAACTTCTGGAAATACTGCTGCCAATGATAAGTGATGACATAGAAGAATATCCTCTTATAGAATTATTTTTGAGTTTTTTTCGCCCAGTCCCATCTACCTGATCATTCTCTGTATAGTGGTGATCTTCCTGTGTAGAATTCTGGGAATACAGAGGACAACCCTCCTCCATAGACTGCTGATCTCCACTCACCAACGTCTCTTCTTCCTCTTTAACCTCAACTTTGATGCCTTTTAGTTTTTCACCCTAAACCCCAAAAATGAGAGAATACATTTGTAAAAATGAGCAAGAGATGACATAGAGGAATGATACCGCAATTATATTTTTAGGTCTTCATGCTCAGTCCCACCTACCTGATGATGGTGAGGGATGGTGTGACCTTCCTGTGTGGAATCCCGGGAATACAGAGGACGGGGACATCTCTCTGGTGGGTTCCCATTACTGGATGCATCTGTAGGAAACACACACACTGACTGAATACATTGTTTCTATGTGTTTATCAGATGATGGGGGATCTAGGTGGACCCTCCGTACTGCTCTCTCCTTTACAATAAAGTCTCCTCTTACCCGGTGATGTGAGGGGCGGCTGATTGTCCATCATGACGTCCTTGTAGAGATCTTTGTGTCCTTCTAAATACTCCCACTCCTCCATGGAGAAATAGACAGTGACATCCTAATGCCTCACAAAAATCAGGAGATATAATTAGGATATATCTGGTCTATAAACCAGAGGCTCTGGATGGACAGTTGGATAAATGGCTCTATATATGCAGAATGTGCCCTTACTATAATGACATCACAGTGACTATGGAGGAAGAGGATGGACACGACAGGCACTTTCAGCAATGTCTCCTCTCTCCTTCCTTCCCACTCTTTTACCAGGAACTTCCTGGTTATGCTTCAAAAACACTTCCTGTCTGTAGCCTACATCACTTCCTGTCTGTAGCCTAGATCATTTCCTGTCTGTAGCCTACATCACTTCCTGTCTGCAGCCTACATCACTTCCTGTTTGTTCCAAGTGGCATCACTACCTTGTGTTGAAGATAAATACTGCAGCCTACGTTAGGTTTCATCATTTTGCCCACTGCTTTTCAGAAAATGTGTTTTATGTTCAGCCAGATACTTTTTATATATTTTGATATAGCTGTTATTTCATTTTTATTATGTTCTAGCGGTTTCTTTTTTTGGATTTTTGTTGCATTTTTCATTTTTTTCCCCATTTTTTCTGCATTTCCTCTTTCCGCAGTCAGTTAGTCTTCCAATAAGATGATCATTTGATCGTATTAAAGGTTTGGATGAATTTGAATATCCATTTCAGTTGAATTTGGTGGTTAGGTTGAAATGCAGACGCACGGAAGTGGTCCGTTTCCTCAATAAGGGGTTCCTCTGCTAACTGTTACCAATTCCGCTTTCTCTGCTATAAAGGTTTTGGATGTGACGTTGCGCGCTGACCTCCAATCCCTTCTCAGGTGAAACGCATTGTGTGGAGACAGCGGTGGCGTCAGGACGCGCGGTCCAGGTTGCAGGCGGCTGCGCTGACGCTATCGCGTGTGCTTTTAACCAAGAGTTTTCTCTGTAAGTGCAATTCCCATTTTTATTAAAAGTTGTTTTCCTGGTGCCTCCATGGCAGCATAACTGTGACAGAGCTCCGCCTCTACTTCGCCTTCAGGACTAGTGAATAGCATAAATTAAAGGGCATAGCCCCTCCCCCCAACATTCTCCTTTTTTTTCCTCATACTTCTTGACTGGTGAAGAGTGGCAGTATGTCCATACCTCTGCAGTCGGCAGCGTCTGCCGGGTTCAGCCTCTCCCGTGCGCAGTCCCTGTTCTTGGGCCGCTATTAGCGCTGATAAGACTGAGAACCCCTTCTGAGGATCTTTTGAGGTCTTGCAGAGTTTCCTCATAGGAACGCAGTCTGCTGAAAAAAATCAAGTACAAAACGAATGATTGGTGCATGCGACAGGGGGATCAGCTCCTTTTGGTTTTTCCCTGGGTCAGGTCAGATTCTTTGTTTGTGGTCTGATAAAAAAGTTATATGTGGTGGAGCAGAGTGTTTAGAATGTTGAACGATACTTATATGGTCTGCAGTAAAATTTGTCCCCTTTAAGGTTTTCATTCCTGGTTCGCGCACCCGTTTTTCATCTCTAGATCCCCGTTTATGCTCCGGTCGGATTCCCGGGCGTTTTGATCTGTCCTGTAACTTTTCTCTTCTCTTCCCACTTGCTGTACGAGCGGTAGGAAGAGGGGAATGTGCCGCCATCCTTCCGACATGGCGCGGCGTGTCCTCAGGCTCTGTGCGAAGGCGTGATCCAGAGCTCAGAGAGGAGCGTGTATTCTATAGCCATTTCTTCCTGGTTCTAGTGCGCATGCATGCGCGCGCGCATGCGCAGTAGGTTGGTGAGGCTTCGGCGGCCATCTTGGTGTAGGGAAAAAAATATTTTTTTTTGCCAGTACTGGGGTCGGTGATGCTAATTAAGTTTCCCCTCCCCTTTTATCTTTAAATTCTGGCTCCAAATTGGGCTCAGGGCTATTCTGCATAATAAGCGTGTGCCCTGCAGTCCATATTGCTTCAGTGAGTCAGGTATGTGTTTCACTTTTTATCCTGTTTCCATTGCGGTAGCCTTATGTAATTTATTGTTTGCAAATAGACTCTATATATTTTGTTTCTTGCCTCGCCTTCCTACAGCTGATCCTCCTGCCCATAATTCACCATGAGCCATTCCTCTCATAATCAAGATCCTCTTGTATCCAATAGGTATGTGGACCACCTGTACGTGAGTATTTTAAAAAAAAAGAGTGCGCCACTGACAAACAAACTTTGTTTCAGCCCTGTTCCTGCAAAGCGGTCCGGAAAATCCTCAAGGCGCCACAACAATGACGATAGTCCTGAGCGGAGGTCACGCTCTTCTCACCACAAATCTTCTAGAAGATCAGGATCTCATAGACGTCGTCATTCGCCTTCGCCTCCATCGCGAGCATGAAGGAAAAAATGCTGGGCCTGTGGCGCTGTTCCACTCCCTGATAAGCTTGTCTGCAGAGACTGTCTCAGGGACTACACAGCTAACCGGGAATTAGAAGGCCAACAGGTGGTTGACCTACCCAAACAAACCATGAAAGATTCTCTTTCTGAGCTGACGGCCATGATTCCCCCTCACCTGGTTTCACAAGCTGCCCAAGTGTTGGATTTAGACCCCGACATTCCGGGTCCATCAGCTGTTAGTACTCCTTTGCCTCCATTAGGAAAAACAGCTAAACAAATTCCACCGGTAGATTCATCCGAGGAGTCCTCAGATGATACTGAACCATCTGGTTTCAATTTCTCCCTGGTTCAACCCTTTGTACAAGCGGTGAGGAGCGCCATTGCCTGGGAAGACCCGGAAGAGCCTCCTCAAAAATCAAAATCAAAAACCTATTTCACACTTCTCAAGAGAAAGCAAATCTTCTTCCCATTAATGGGGGATATCAGGGGGATCATCGAGGATGAGTGGAACAAAACCGACAAAAAGGTTTTCTCTAGCCCGTTTAACCAAACTGTATCCACTGGCAGATTCGGATGCTCAGTCCTTAAGCTCAATGCCTGTGGTTGATGCGGCTGTAGTGCGTCTGGCGAAAAATGTAACATTGCCAATGGAGGATTCAACGTCCTTCAAGGATCCCCTAGATAGACGTATTGACCTAGACCTCAAGAGGAGCTATTTAGTGGCAGGAGCGGCTTGCAGACCAGCCATTGCGCTGACATCTGTTTCCAATGCCATCAGGTCTTGGATGGAAAATGTTGAGACAGCCCTGCACCAAGACGTTCCTAAAGAGGACATAATCAAAGCTCTGGAGGAGCTCAAATTGGCAGCGGATTTCGTAGAAGCTGCGATTGACACAATCCATTGTTCGGCCAATTCAATGCTGCACTCTGTTATGGCAAAGCGGGCCTTATGGCTAAAACCTTGGACAGCCAATCTACCATCAAAGCAGAATTGGTGCAAGATCCCCTTTGATGGAAAATCTTTGTTTGGCGAGAAACTCGACAAAGCAATCTCCAGAGTAACAGGGGGCAAATCTGGCTTACTTCCTCAGGACAGGAAGGTCCGGAGAACAAAGGCCTATTTATACCGATTCCAGCAATCAAATTCTAGAGACTTCAGGCAGTCTCACCCCTTTAGGGACAACAGGAAATCGTGGAGAGGCACCCAGACTTCTTTTTTGGGAGCCAGAAAGAACAAGTCCCTCACAGCTCCCCAGGAGGGGACAAAGTCTTTTTGACGCCAAAAGGGGCAGGGACGCCCCCAGTAGGAGTGCGGTTAAAACATTTTTTCCCCATCTGGGCCTCCCAGTGTCAAGACCCGTGGGTCCTATCAACGATCCGATACGGTCACTTCTGGACTTCCTCTCAGCAGCCTCCTCACATGTCCTTCAAAGAAACACAGTTACCAGCCTCCCCACAGAAAGCACTGGCCCTAAACCAATTTTTAGAGTCTCTGCAGCGTCAAGGAGCAGCAGTACCTGTTCAACCATCGGAGCGATTTACAGGTTTTTATTCCACCCTTTTCCTGGTACAGAAAAAAACAGGCTACTGGAGACCTGTAATAGATCTGAAAAAGCTAAATCGATACATCCATCTCGAAAGTTCAAGATGGAGTCGCTCCAGATGATCATCCAAACCATACAACCAGGAGATTGGTTAATATCAATAGACCTGCAGGATGCTTACCTCCATGTCTCTATTCTACCATCCTTCCAAAAATACTTAAGGTTCGCAGTGGGTCATGTCCACCTGCAATTTTAGGCTCTGCCCTACGGACTATGCACCTCCCCTCGGGTGTTCACAAAAGTGTTGATATCTGTCTTGGCCACTCTGAGAGAGAGGGGATTAAGAATTTATCACTACCTGGATGATATCCTCTTGCTGTCAAACAACCCAAGCCAGCTTATAGCCCACAGGGAGATTCTTATTCAGTCATTGTCGGAGTTGGAGTGGTTGGTGAACCATCGAAAGAGCCAATTAGTTCACACACAACAGATGATCTACCTGGGAGCAATGTTCGATACGCACCTAGGCACAGTCTCCTTATCCCAAATGAAGATGGAGGGCATCATTCAGAAGGTATCCAAGACCATACAGAGGTCCCATCTATCAACCTCACAGTGTCTGAGCCTTATTGGCACGATGTCCTCGTGCATACCTCTAGTTCCATGGTGTTACTGGCACCTGAGACACTTCCAGATGGGATTCCTAATACAATGGAAATGACAACATCTTTCCCAGATAATCCGTTTAACAACGCTAATGAGCAGGAGTCTACACTGGTGGACGAATCTAGAGAATCTCTCCCGGTCCCATCATTTGGGTTCCCACTCATGGACCACAATTACTTCCAATGTGAGTGGCCAGGGGTGGGGTGCCCATTGCAGAGAATTCCGGATTCAGGGAAGATGGTCTTTTCCCATCAGAGGGATAGTGTCCAACATCCTAGAAATGAGGGCAGCATTTCTAGCCTTAACCTCTTTTGCATCTCAGGTCAAGGGACAGAGAGTACTTTTGCGTTTGGACAACAAGGCTGCAGTCTCGTACCTTCAGAAGCAAGGGGGCACCCACAGCAAGACACTTCTGAGGGAAGTGGAACCTGTAATGCTCTGGGAAGAGAGAAACCTGGTAGACTTCAGGGCAATATATCTCCCAGGCAAGATGAACAAGGAGGCAGATGTCTTATCGAGGAGGTTTGGGGACAACAACGAGTGGTCTCTCCATCCCCATGTGTTCAACCAAATTTCAAAATCTATGGCAGACCCCACAGGTGGATCTCTTTGCTACGCAGGAGAATTCCAAACTCAGGAGATTCTTCTCTTGCCTCCCACATCCACAAGCGGAAGGGGTAGATGCGCTATCTTGTCCTTGGACCTTCAAGACAGCTTACGCCTTTCCTCCTCACCCACTCATATCAAGGTTTCTCCTCAGACTCCAGAACGAACCAGTCCAATTGCTAGCAGTGCTACCCTATTGGCCAAAGAGACCTTGGTTTCCACTAGCCATGCACCTCAGTGTGGATCCTCCAATCAGAATTCCTCCCTTCTCGCAGTTGTTGACCCAGGGCAGGCCGGCCATCCAGACCCACAGAAGCTGGACCTTCGTGTATGGAAGTTGAAAGGACCAGGTTTGAATTATTAGGCTGTTCCCAATAGGTCATATCCACCCTGTTGAAAGCCAAAAAACCTACAACCAAAACAATATATGCAAGGATTTGGGACAAGTTCTTATCCTATGCCACAGGAAAAGGATTAGATCCTATCTCTCCTTCCACTGCTGATGTTCTGAGTTTTCTGCAAACTGGTCGCAATTTGGGGCTCAGACCTTGAGTTCCCTCAAGGTATAGGTGTCCGCAATTTCTGCAGCAACTAACACCAGGTGGGCAGAAGACCCTCTAGTGGTCACGTTCCTCAGGGGAGTATTGAAGATGCGTCCTCCATCCAGACGTTCCTTCCCAAAGTGGGATCTTCCTCTAATATTGGAAGTCCCATCTACTCATCTGTTTGTGCCGGTTGAAGAAGTCTCAATTTGGAACTTGACTTTAAAAACAACTTTTCTGTTGGCTATTACATCCAGCAGGAGGATTTCGGAACACCACTCTCTGGGTATCCTTTTTTCCAGATAGGGTAAAACTTCGCCCTCTCAGAGGGTTTACGCCTAAGGTCACCTCAACAGCAAACCTGTCAGAACCATGGGCGTTACCAGTTTTCATGGACCGAGAATCAAACTCCGGTCACGAGTTAGACATATCCAAAGTCCTCGGGGCCTACTTGGAAGCCACAGCAAGTTTCAGGAATTCTGAAAGATTACTCATCATTCCATGGGGTAAGAATAGAGGAAAAGAAGCTTCTACCAGAACCATGGCATCCTGGCTTGTCAAGCCAATTCAGAAAGCATACAGGGTGAAGAACTGGGAACCTCCGGCTCAGGTGAATGCTCATTCAACAAGAGTAGTGTCATCTTCTTGGGCAGCGAGGGCAAATGTTTCTTTGGAAACAGTATGCAGGGCCGCCACTTGGTCTTCTCGACACTAGTTCCCTAAACATTGTCGTGTTGATCCTGGAGCTCTTACGACTGTAGAGTTCGGGAGAAGAGCACTTCATGCTGCTATGTCTGTATCTGATTAAATTTTTTTGTTAAAGCATTAAACCCACCCGTGTGAGCTAGTTATTTATCACAGGTATGCTGCCATGGAGGCACCAGGAAAATGGAAAATTGTATCACACTTACCATAATTTTCCTTTCCTGGTGCCAATCCATGGCAGCATAAGCTCTCACCCTCGGTATTCTATATTACGAAGAATGTTGGGGGAGGGGCTATGCCCTTTAATTTATGCTATTCATTAGTGCTGAAGGCGGAGTAGAGGCGGAGCTCTATCACAGGTATTCTGCCATGGATTGGCATTGGTGCTTATCCCAGCAGTGGTGTTCTCATGTGTGCACTCGATCTTTTTGGATCTGGTAAGAGGCCATACATATGTTCCAATGGGATCATCTTAGGGTGATATGAGATGTTTTACAAACAATTGTCACTTTAGTGTATAATGAGAGTTTGCAAATGTCATTCACTCTCTTTTTGTATTGAGACAGCGCACCTTCACTTTGTCTTTTATTCACTAATATCCTGGTATTCAAGGATTTTAGGTGCAGCAGTCTTAGCAAATTGGACAAGCACGCAGCCCAGATTAATATCCACAATCCATATTATTGAATACACATTGGACTTGCAGCTGGCCCAATATGGATGTCTTTGACTATCATAGTACCCGTAGGATCGTGGCAGAGGAGATTTTTGATACAGCCTCCCCTACGAGGCCACTGAATTAAGGACTACCTTCATGAGATTGAAGAATGTAATGGTGGCAAAATGCATGCCTCATGGGACATTGTGTTTTTACAACGTTACATTGAGGAAAAGATGGTCCCCAGAAGTCTTCGGTGGAATATTTGCTCAGACCAAGGGGATAGTGATTTATTAGGATGGTTTCAGTTTTTCAATGATGCAGGCTTGGATTTCCTAAATTTCCTACTTTGGAGGAAAAGAGGGAAGGTTGCCAGATTGACCAAAGGAAATTGGTGACATCAAGGAAAAACTGAGTTTTTTTCTTCAGGAGGAAGTTTATCGACTTTATAGTCAAGAGCTAAAGGAGATTTTAGCTATGGAGAAGGAAGAATAGAGAACTAAAAAGTGGAAAAAATATTTTAGAGACTTAGAAGATTATAAGCGGAATTCATTTTTTAAATGGCAGGAACAAGTGGGAGGTGATACAGATCCCAACATTGCAATACCGAGTACGTCAAGTGACCCCAACTCCATAGGAGGAAACGGTGTCCCAAGTGGTAGTGGGAATCATGACTCCCAGGACAGGGGGAGAGAGCCACCACATAGAACATCAGGCACTAGTGCATCTGAAGAGGGCACTAGATCGATCCCGAAGTTCAGACCTTTAAGGGACCACACTCCCGCATTCCCTAATGTGGGGAGAGGGAGGAAACAGGGAAAGGGTAGATCGGGTGCACCACCCCAATTCAAGGGGCACTTTGGAAAAGGAAAAAAATGCCCATCACCCTTCCCTTCATGGAACACCTCACCAGCGGACTTACCAATCTCCTGGAAAAGGTCAGGTAGACTACACTGGGGGATATAGGGGACCCCCATATCCCTGCAAAGCACCCCAAGTCTCATCATACAATAGATATGAACCCCTTTATAAGCAAAGGGAAGAGGAAGACGATGACTATGATTCACCTTATGAAACTCATCCCTTCACCCCTTTAAGTTCCAAACCACAAGGTTTTTTAGGGAACGGACAAGGGAAGGAAAAAGAAAAAAACAAGGGGCTGCAGGGGAGGGAGAAGACATTCCAAAAAAAAAATGAAAAGATAAGCGGTGAGGGTTTTTTTTTCTTTTATTCACTAATATCCTGGTATTCAAGGGTTTTAGGTGCAGTCTTAGCAAATTGGTCAAGCACAGCCCAGATAATATCCAAAAAACAGATATTTAGATGTCTTCACCCTCAGTTGAGTTGGTACTACAGAGCACCTTTGAACAGAGCTCAGATAAAAATACATTTGGGACGCTTTGACAAAACGTTTATTATCTGTAATGTAGGGGTTTTCTGTGTAAAACAGTGGGACCACGACTATATCTGCTGTTCCAGACTAAGAGTATGTTAACCAGATTATAGATAGCAAATATCCCTCATGAGACAGAAGGCCCGAGACAGGATGAAAAACCAACAGAAATGTTATCATTGCATTAAAAACCGTGTCTCACCAAACCATGTGTTGGAAAACAAATTGGTATTGGTGGAGTTGCCAGATATCACCGGTGTATTTGAACAGAATGGTAATTTTGTTGACAATAAAGAAAACCTGGTTGCATGTAACCAATATCAAGGATCAGGACAGTTGGTGGTGGAGTGTCAAGTGGCAGAAAAGTTGGTACACAGTGAGATTGCCGCGGAAGATGCTTACTCCGCTGTGTGGATTTCCTCTGCAGGCACGGCCCTGTCAAAAGCTAACAACCAGTATGAGCATTGCTGACTTTGTTGGAAACTTTAGGTCATTGCTGATTTATGAGCTGATTGTCATTGGTAACAGCAATAGTGGGGGTTAACCTGATGGTCAGTTTGAGTTGATAATAGGATGCGACACATGCCAAAAGGTGTCGGGGGATAAAATGTTTAGTAAGAAGGGTATTGACTTAATAGTGAATTGAGAGATAGACAGCATAGTGAGAGTGAGAGGAGGCCTCCTACAAGTTTGGGACGGTAGGTTGGTAAAAGATCTCCCACAGTGTAGGAAGTGCCAGGGAAGTCCTTACTGTCCGCCTTATCTGCACATATAGAAAGAACTAGATAAATTAATAATGGAAATAAATGCTTAGCGGAAAACCAAAACCTTGAAGCTTGATGTGAAAGCCTGAAATTAGCTTTGGTAGAAGTTAAACAAGAGAACAAAGGCTTGAATGAAAAGTTGGAATCTTCGACAATTTTACATGAACCAAAATGTCAAGGTCTGTATCAGAACCCGAGACCTCTGCTTTGTCTGACAGGAACTCAACAAGTTCAGCCTTATGTCTTGTTTCTCTTGAACCTTAAACCCTTTGCTCCTCAGATGAACTTCCTATTTCAGCCATGCCTTTGCACTTCCTGTTTGCAAGATTATTGTGATCTCTCCAGCCAATATCTCGCTCTTGTCACACCTGCTGCTGTCCGTATCTTCGCTACCACTTGTTGGCTTGTTCCTTGACTATGGTTCTTCATGATCCCAACCTCCCACCACTTGTTACCGGCATTTGGCTTGTTCATCGACTACGGTTCTTCATGATCCCAACCTCTTGTTACCGACTTTTGGCTTGTTCCTCGACTACGCTTTCACTTGATCCCAGCCTGAAACTACTTGCAACAATCTTCAAAAAAATAGATACCATATTTTACCTTTTTTTTATGTATTTTTAGATGATTCCCCACCGCTATACTCCTAAACAAGTTTATGATAATTTCAACCAAACATGTGAGGTCTGGGCTCATTACAAATGGATCGCTGTAGATGTTTGTTGATCGTGTACTTTAATATGTGGGATATGGTGTACCAGCATATTACACTTATTATTGACCAGACAGGATTTGATAAGAGGCATTAAGGAGCTCAGCTATGAGGAAAAATTAGAGTGAATGAATGTATTCTCACTTGAGAAGAAGAGATTAAGGGGGGATATGATCTCCATGGCCAAATGCATAAGTGTTCCATATAGTGAACTTGGTGTTGAGTTATTCAGTTTAAGGTCATCACAGAGGACAAGGGGGCACTCTTTACCTGTGGAGGAAAAGAGATTTCATCTTCAAATAGGGAAAGATTTCTTCACAGTAAGAGCTATGAAAATGTGGAATAGACTCCCTCCAGAGGTGGTTCTGGCCAGCTCAGTAGATTGCTTTAAAAAAAGGCCTGTATTCTTTCCTAAATATACATAACTTAATTGGGTAATAACATTAATACCCTGTTTCCCCGAAAATAAGACCTAGCGTGATTGTCAGTGATGGCTGCAATATAAGCCCTATCTTGTTTCTCCGAAAATAAGCCCTACCCTGAAAATAAGACCTACAAGGACTTTAACTAGGGCTTATTTGGGGGGTAGGGCTTATATTGCAGCAATCACTGACAATCATGCTTGGTCTTATTTTCGGGGAAACAGGGTAGGTAAAGTTGATCCAGGGAATATCTGATTGGCTCTCGGGGGATCAGGAAGGAATTTTTTCCCCTGCTGGAGCAAATTGGATCATGCTGTGCTGGAGTTTTTTGCCTTTGCCCCTTTTATTGGTTGAACTAGATGGACTTGTGTCTTTTTTTTCAACCAGACTAACTATGTATTACAACAAGGTGTAGCAAAAGCTGCGAGATAGTTTTGTGGTTTTGTTGAATTTTAGATCTATTATACATATATTTCTCAGCCTAAAATCAAATTAGGCGATTTAATACTATAAATCACCGGCAACCACCGCCACTAAGTCTCCTGAACTGGCTGCTTCTCCTGTTTGGCAGTAGTTCCACCAAACAGATATAAACAAGGCCTGGGGAATGCCCAGGAAAAATTCCAAGCCTACTTACCACCAGCTCGCAGACAACCAAATTAACCAAACACCTGCAAGGCCTCACATATTCATGGCCCAGACCCAGTCCCTGGGAAACACCATTCTGCAGTGGGTCCTGAGATAGGGTCTTTACCACTGAGAAGGGCAGACCAAAGGCATAAAGTCACCCCTCCAACAGAACCTCCACCCCGGCAACCACCGCCACTAAGTCTTCTGAACTAGATGCTCCTCCTGTTTTGCAGAGGTTCCACCAAACACCTGTGAGGCCTTACATATTCGTGGTCCAGACCCAGTACCTGGGAAGCTCTGTTCTGCAGTGGGCCCTGAGATAGGGTCCTTACCACTGAGAAGGGCAGACCAAAGGCATAAAGTCACCCCTCCAACAGAACCTCCACCCCGGCAACCACCGCCACTAAGTCTTCTGAACTAGATGCTCCTCCTTCTGCTTTGCAGAAGTTCCACCAAACAACTGCGAGGCCTCACATATTCGTGGCCTAGACCCAGTCCCTGGGAAGCTCCGTTCTGCAGTGGGCCCTGAGATAGGGTACTTACCACTGAGAAGGGCAGACCAAAGGCATGAAGTCACCCCTCCAACAGAACCTCTGTCCCCGGCCACCACCACCACTTTTTTTAGTATTACTATATTTTTATTTTCGATAATTACACCCCTCAGGATGACTCTGACGAGCATTCTAGTGCAATACGAAGGGATTCCTGGAGAGGGCAGTATGGCAGAGTGTCCCTCTATGAACTTTTTTGCCTACTTCAGGGTCTAACCCCGTAATACTTTTCTGCAGTGTTTGGCTTTGGAAGTGGGAATTGAAAGTTTAAGGTTGGGTGTTTTTTGCTCTTTTATATGTTTAAGTTTTATTTTTCGGAGTGTAAAGGTGGGGAATTGCTATTTCGTAAGAAATACCATTGGTGTTCAGCTTAATCTCAAAATGAGGCTTGATGTCCAACCGAGCCTATTGATGTTAAAATGAGGCTTGATGTTTAACTGAGTCCTCGAGTATCAGAACGAGGCTTGGTTTTGATCGTGTGTATAAAAGGCGATGACGAAGTACGTCGCCCGTGCCCCAGGATGACATCAATCTCTGACGAAACGCATAGGGCGAACGATGTGCTGACACTCATCACGATTTACGAGTCCCGAAAGTGCGGGTACCGGTGTTTTAACATTTCTACATGTATGAGAGATGTTTTTAAACCAATAAATCGTTGGATTTACACGATGTGGAGTTTTCTTTACTATTTTTGAGTGGAACATCCTAACATCGGGAGTGAGAGAAATCGCCTGCAGGACCACAGATCTTTGGTCGGATTGCAACCTAAAAGCCCTGGTGGGGTAATCAGCCACAAGCGTTACTGGCCTTTTTTTAGGGTCCAGTACATCTGGTAAGCAGGCATTTTTTATCGCCGGTGGAGGTTTTCATTGCACAGGGGATTGAAGGGGACTATACTGTGTCCGCAAGTCTGCATACGGACTACGAATCTCAACTTTAAGATTTTTGGCACTACTGTCTATTTATCACCTTGCTTCTTATATCACTCTCTAATATGAAGGACTGTTCACTATTGGATGTTTGATGCTGCATATGTCAGTTAAGCGCAACTCTGTTTTTTGTGATATCACACATTTGAGTTTACTGCTTTTTATCTACCTTTTACTTTTTCACTTGTAAGCGCGGTTTTTCTCCCATATACCACCGCCACTAAGTCTCCTGCGAGGCCTCACATATTCGTGGTCCAGACCCAGTCCCTGGGAAGCTCCGTTCCGCAGCGGGATCTGAGTAAGGGTTCTTACCACTGAGAAGGGCAGACCAAAGGCATGAAGTCACCCCTTCAACAGAACTTCTGTCACTGGCCACCACCGCCACTAAGTCTCCTGAACTAGATGCTCCTCTTTCTGCTTTGCAGAAGTTCCACCAAACACCTGCGAGGCCTCACATATTCGTGGTTCAGACCCAGCTCCTGGGAAGCGCCATTCTGCAGTTGTACAATTGTACTGTGTGATAGGTGTCTAAAAGACTGTGTATTGTTGTCTTTTGATGTCATTTTGGTGATCAATAAACGGCAATTGGATTTTCATCAATATGCAGCCATTTCTTCTTTACTTCACCTGATTGCTTTGGTAGCCTCTGATCTGCTACCTTGATCAGTCACCGAGAAGCTCGCCCCCGTGTTTTTCCCTTTTTGTGAATGGAGAGGAAAGATACATTGTATCTTTCTCTTTCCTTGCAGAAAGGATAAAGAAAAAAAGTGTTTGTAAAAAGAAAATACCTAGATCTGCCAGAGTTAGTGTTTGGGTCAAGTAAGGGTCAAAGGTAAGAAACAAAATTACACACCGGAGCTGCAAAATGTGAGCGAAATTCACCTGAGACCACATTCTGGAAGGAGTTAAGAAGTTTTCTTTAATTGACTCGTATGAGGAGACAAGTTACAACAAAAGGACAGATATTTGCCTATTGGTTTTGAGCTCTATGACCTGTGCAATAGGGCAGCATACATAGAGTTCAGCCTTATGAGCTCCTATCTGACTTGTCTTTCTAACAATTGTAGAGCTTGCATTTATATACCCTTTTACAAGCCTATCTCAGCTATCTGTCCTAGATATGATTGGTCGCTAAGATCTACGTCAATGTAACTAACCATAAATCTGACACCTGTTCTACAACCATATAAACTTAATTATTCCCAGAATTCCTATATGTTCATTAAAGTGATTTATAACTGTTTTTTTCCAATTAAAAACAGCTGTGAAGAGACAGTATGGCACTCAGCTGTGTTAAATCAAACCCTCCTCATCTTGATAAGATTTAACTAACTTCAAGAATTACAGATTTACGTCTTTGAGAGAATGAACTTTCAATAACCCCACCAGATGTGTTATATGTGTTACTATATAATCCTATGTGTAAAAGTACTGTCCCACTTACTATATATATATATATATATATATATATATATGTAGAGGGTGACAATCAGCGCAAACAACTGTACACAATCACCAAATTGCAAGCTGAACACTACAGGTAATCACATATGCCTGAAAGGTAACAAAAGTAAAGGGGGTAAGTGCAGCGCAATTAATAAAATGGACGAATTCCCCAATAGTCTATCAGGACAGGTCCACATAAAACTTCCAAAGACAAATGAAACAGTCTTGCATGCAGTATCCAATTGCGCTTACCAGAATTAGTGGACCTCTGCACAGCAGGGGTCAAACTCACATGTATCCCCAAGTGGATGATGATACTTCTTGGTGATGTCACTGAAGAGGAACACTGCAGTCTGAGGATCCAAATATCCAGAGGGATGAGCCAGCCTTCCGACAAGGAGATCCCAGGGATGTGAACTTCCAGATTGAAGATGTAGACAAAGACCGCTCCAAAATGTCAGATGCAAAAAAATAATAAAGGATACTATCTAAGAGTAATCCATTTATTGTAAAAAAAAATCCAGTCAGGTATCATAAGAAACGAGCGCTCACAAGCGCTAATAGTTTAAAAAGTTGGACTGCAGTGCAATGCAGTACGGACACACACAGTCTGGCAGTAGGATCTGGAGCCAGAAGGAATGTCAGCCAAGCAAGTCTTTAATGGGAACACAGGAGAGCGTCTCTAGAGATGTGACCAAGGCAAAGATACACACACACACATTATATATATATATATATATATATATATATATATATATATATATAGCCAATTACTTCATTCAATATTGTCTAATTACTAATATATATTATATATATATATACACACATACAGTTGGGACGGAAAGTATTCAGACCCCCTTACATTTTTCACTCTCTGTTATATTGCAGCCATTTGCTAAAATCATTTAAGTTCATTTTTTTTCCTCATTAATGTACACACAACACCCCATATTGACAGAAAAACACAGAATTGTTGACATTTTTGCAGATTTATTAAAAAAGAAAAACTGAAATATCACATGGTCCTAAGTATTCAGACCCTCCGCTCAGTATTTAGTAGAAGCCCCCTTTTGATCTAATACAGCCATGAGTCTTTTTGGGAAAGATGCAACGAGTTTTTCACACCTGGATTTGGGGATCCTCTGCCATTCCTCCTTGCGGATCCTCTCCAGTTCTGTCAGGTTGGATGGTAAACGTTGGTGGACAGCCATTTTTAGGTCCAGCCAGAGCCCTGACTTAAACCCAACTGAGTATCTCTGGAGAGACCTAAAAATGGCCGTCCACCAACGTTTACCATCCAACCTGACAGAACTGGAGAGGATCTGCAAGGAGGAATGGCAGAGGATACCCAAATCCAGGTGTGAAAAACTTGTTGCATCTGTCAATATGGGGTGCTGTGTGTTCATTAATAAGAAAAAAAAATGAACCTAATGATTTTAGCAAATGGCTGCAATATAACAAAGAGTGAAAAATGTAAGGGGGTCTGAATACTTTCCATCCCCACTGTATATATCAGTATTCCTTATTCAATGTATATTAACAGTTTTAATGAGGGTTAAAGCTTGTCAAACTTAATTAACGTACTTGTACATAACTTAGATTGTTTCTAAACCACCTGTATAAGATTTTCTTATCTTATCAGGCTGTATTTCACTGCTGTCAAAAGTTCTCTCTTCTTCTAATTAGTAACTAAAAATGAACTATCCTATCTCTGTGATTTATATGCATTTCAAGAACTTGAGACAATTCTATATAACTTGAATCTATTCAAATGAACTTTCACCCAGTAAACTATAAAAGTATGAGAAAGAAGCAGAGAGGTCTAAAGTTCAACATTTTCTATATCTACGAAATAACATACATTGGTTAATATGAAATTCTACTACTTTCAAGCAATCTTTTGCAAACAAACATAAATGATTATAAAATAAGAATCTAAATTCTCTAACACAAAATTGCTTGATTATAATCTTCATTGTCAAAAGCCAGACAGGTTACAGGGATTGCAGTCGATGCGTTTCACAAGAGTGTAGCTTGCTTTGTTCACATCGATATACTCTCCAGGCAGGCTATTTAGGGTGATCACCTGAATCAGGCTACACCCAAAACCACCTGTTCTGGAGAAGCAGCTCGTGAAAGCATAAGAATCTCAACTGATATGTATAAAAACATTTCATTGATTAAAAAAAAAAAAAAACAACCACAAAATAACAGCAACAAAAAATAGATAAAAACAAAACAAAAAAGAAAACAAGAATTAACCCAAAAGAATCCACCTGATAAACACACACATGTATAAATGGTAAAGAAGAAGTGGATAAAAAAATGGGTCAAAGGTCAATGTCTTTATATTTTGGGCAGGATTTTTTTTTTTAACTTAGCATCAGTGTCGGTGTGTTTTAAGTAGGACAAAAAAAAAACGATAAATAAAAAACGCCCACTGCTGTTTCTGGGCTGTACTACTGGTACAAACAATAACTAACATACACATATGTGGTATCGCTGCGATCGCCAGGAGCAGGAGAGTTTATTTTGGGTTGCTCCTTGGTGGTAGGTTATGGAAGCAACAAGAAATATACAGCTAATGTAAAATATATATTTTTTTTTTACTATTTTGGGCCAGTTTTCCTTTGATAATTTTTTTTTTAAAAATCAGGCGATATCCATAACCATTTACCAAAAAATAAAAGCCCAATTTGTCCTGAAAAAAATGCGGTACAATCCACCTGGAAGCACAAAGTAGTTTTGATGATACGTACGGTTTTACTAAAACATGTCAAAGTTGCAAAAATGGGGCTGAAGCATTTAGATTTGTTTTACCCGTAGACGTTAAGGGGTTAACAACCCATAATTGCCAGCTTTTTTTTTTTTTTTTTTTACATTTTAGCTGTCAGTGGGGGAATCCCACTTTCAGCTGAAAGAACTGAGCCTGAAAGTATCAGTTTCAGGTATCGGAGCATTTGCCGAGTACCAATACTCATGCAAATGCTTAGTATCGGCACCGATACTTATACTGGTTTATATTTCTTTCTTTGTTGTTATTATTATTTTTGTTACACAAAGTTATGTTTATTTTTTTCTCTGCAGGGAGAGAGAGAGAGAGAGAGAGAGAGAAAACAAATGTATCTCTCTCTCCTCCATTCAGAGAGAGAAAACACGGGGGGCGGGCTTCCCAGTGACTGATCACTGGGATAGCCAATCAGAGGCTATCACAGCGATCAGGTGACCCGGAAACCGGGAATAGCAGATACTGATCCGGAGTATGGGACCCGGGGCTCTCGGTGAGATCATAGTCCCTGTGCTGGGAGCACCGTGCAGCACCCTCCCAGCACAAAGACAGATATGCATATATGTGGCCCCCACGGAAAAATGCCCAGTCCACAGAGGCTGCATATATGTGAAGGAAGGGGTTAAATATCCATCATGTTCAATTCTAGTAAATTTACAAATCAAAAAAAGGGCTGGTATTGGCTCTTGATCTGCTCAGATAGGTTTGAAGCGCAGGTGGCGCTGGTTGGTGGACGAAAGCACCTAAGCAGGGTGCCGGACGGTTCCGTCACCGGGAACATCATGTAATATTGAGAAATGGAGATGGACCTTTCATATGGTGTACAGTATCTCCACATCATTTGTTGGGAACATGACGTTATATTGAGGAATGGAGATGGACCTTTCATATGGTGTACAGTATCTCCTCCTCATTTGTTGGGAACATGACGTTATATTGAGGAATGAAGATGGACCTTTCATATGGTGTACAGTATCTCCTCCTCATTTGTTGGGAACATGACGTTATATTGAGGAATGAAGATGGACCTTTCATATGGTGTACAGTATCTCCTCCTCATTTGTTGGGAACATGACGTTATATTGAGGAATGGAGATGGACCTTTCATATGGTGTACAGTATCTCCTCCGCATTTGTTGGGAATGTGACATTATATTGAGGAATGGAGATGGACCTTTCATATGATGTACAGTATCTCCTCCTCATTTGTTGGGAACATGACGTTATATTGAGGAATGGAGATGGACCTTTCATATGATGTACAGTATCTCCTCCTCATTTGTTGAGAACATGACATTATATTGAGGAATGGAGATGGACCTTTCATATGATGTACAGTATCTCCTCCTCATTTGTTGGGAACATGACGTTATATTGAGGAATGGAGATTGACCTTTCATATGATGTACAGTATCTCCTCCTCATTTGTTGGGAATGTGACAGGCCTAACCAGGACAGAGGTTTTTGGAGAGGACTAGAGGCAAGCCTCCAACCCACTGACTGTGGGGCCCTGGCATTTGAGGGAGCTACAAGCATTTAGGAAGATGTCCCGTTATATATTACAAAAGGACATTATTACATTGAACAGTCAAGGAAGCCATGATGGTCTCTGCCAGCTTGAAACTCAGTGAGCAGATGTATGTAAAAAGAAAGCCGGTTAATGAGATTAGGACAGGCCTGGGTCTTCTTGAATACTGTTGCCGGACAGTCCGGGATCCCTGATTAATCAAAGCATTGTCTAGATGTGAATTCCCATTGTTAATTAAATCTCCTATTGTTTCTGTCTTTTGGCTAACTTTTAGAGGTTTTTTTGATGGGTTTAGCCTTGTGTCATCATTAGCTCGTTATCTAACCATGGTGTGATATTTTGGGTAATATTTGGTTTTTATTGTTCATGTGGTGATTGCCCTACTTTTCAAGTGTATAAAAACCCCTATTTCTGTTCAATAAACGGTTATTCCTTTGGTTCTACCTCAACATCTTGTCTGTGTACGATGTTTGGGGTAAAAGGGCTGGTATAAGGTCCCGGTCTGCTGGAACGGTTTGGAGGGCAGGAGGCACTGTTTGGCAGAAGCACCGAAGAGGGGTGCCAAGGCGTTCCGTCACAAAATAGAAGAAGACTCGGTCCATCAAACTCCACCTATAAATGAAATATCACTTCTACCGGGATGGACCCCTCTAACAAACAATTTCTTATCCTCCAGATGTTCTATGGACTCAACAGTTCCACCTGGAAAAGCCATCGTACATTTGTCAAAGGAATCAGCAAGTGGGTTCTCTCTGATGTCTCCACCTTATTTTCTATATAATCCATTTCCCGAACTCTAAATGCAATGAGGCTGCTCTGCGGTGTGTCTACTCTGGTGCTTCAGGAGGTTTCCTTTATGATTGAAAGATTTCCCGCACTCTGGACATGCATAAGGGCGTTCACCTGTGTGAATTCGGTGGTGTCTAAGAAGATCCTTTTTCCCAGCGAAGGATTTCTCGCACTCTGAACATGAATAAGGACGCTCACCTGTGTGAATTCTCTGATGTTCAAGAAGATCTCCTTCCTGAGCAAAAGATTTCCCGCATTCTGAGCATGAATAAGGACGCTCACCGGTGTGAGTTCTCTGATGTCTAATAAGTTTTTGTTTATTAAGGAAAGCTTTCCCACACTCCGAACAAGGGAAAGGACGCTCACCGGTGTGAATTCTCAGGTGTTCAGTAAGGTTCACTTTTTTGATGAAACATTTCCCGCACTCTGAGCAAGGGAAAGGACGCTCACCCGTGTGAATTTTCTGATGTACAGCAAGTTGTTCTTTACGAGTGAAACTTTTCCCACACTCTGAACATGAAAAAGGACGCTCACCCGTGTGAAGCCTCAGATGTCTACGAAGGTCTTTTCTTTCAATGAAACATTTCCCACACTCTGAACATGAATAAGGACGTTCACCCGTGTGTATTCTCTGATGTATCAAAAGTGCTTCTTTTATAAGGAAACTTTTCCCGCACTCTGAGCAAGAGAAAGGACGCTCACCTGTGTGAGTTCTCTGGTGGATAATTAGGGATTCTTTTCTAACGAAACATTTCCCGCACTCTGAACAAGAGAAAGGACGCTCACCCGTATGAATTCTCTGGTGTCTAAAAAGGATTTCTTTTTTAAAGAAACCTTTTCCGCACTCCGAACAAGATAAAGGACTCTCACCCATGTGAATTCTTTGATGGGAAACCAGGGCTGCTTTCTGAATGAAACTTTTCTCGCAATCTGGACATGAAAACGGACGCTCGCCTGTGTGAATTCTCTGGTGTACAATAAGTTGTTGTTTCTGTGTGAAACATTTCCCACACTCTGAACATGGATAGGGACGCTCACCAGTGTGAATTTTCTGGTGCCTGCGAAGGTTTTTGTTTTCAGTGAAAGATTTCCCGCACTCTGAACATGACAATGAACGCTCTCCTGTGTTAACCCTCTTATGGCTTGAAGAAGATATCTGGGGATTAGATGGATCTGGGGATCTGTGAGAACTTGGATGGACATCTGAAGTCATAGTATGGGATTTATCAGAAGGTTCCTCAGGATTAGAAGGATCTGTGGATCTTGTCCACCAGTAAGTGTTCACTTTCGGAGAATATTGTGGAATGTCAGTATCTTCTGCCTTACAATCTGGAGATATAATAAGATGTCCCTCCGATGTATTTATATTCCAGAAACACCGTCCATCTGCTGGAAAGCAATATTTAATATAAGTCATATCTGTTCTCATACATCTTGTATTCAGAAGTCATATGTATACACTGGGCAAGATGGTCAGAGAAAGAAAACATACTACAAGGGTGAAAAGAAAATGTGAAAAATAAAATAAACCATTTAACCAACAAATGGCAGTTCGATTGCCGGAGTAATCATCTAGGTAAGGAAAACTCCAACTATGGCAGCCCATGTTTGAGAGCCTCACAATAAGTACAACAGGGTCACATGCAGCCCTCAAGTTCTACATTGTCTCTGATACATCAGTTGGATAAAGATAAGAAATCGAAGATAAAGTCTTTACGTGGTGTACAGTATCTCCTCCTCATTTGTTGGGAACATGACGTTATATTGAGGAATGGAGATGGACCTTTCATATGGTGTACAGTATCTCCTCCTCATTTGTTGGGAACATGACGTTATATTAGAGTAACGTAGATGAACCTTTCATATGGTGTCAGTATCTCCTCCTCAAATGTTGGGATCATGGCAGGTCCTGTGGTCTGATGAGACCAAGATAAACTTATTTGGTTCAGATGGTGACAAGCGTGTGTGGCGGGAACCAGGTGAGGAGTACAAAGACAAGTGTGTCTTGCCTATAGTCGAGCATGGTGGTGGGAGTGTCATGGTCTGGGGCTGCATGAGTGCTGCTGGCACTGAGGAGCTACAGTTCATTGAGGGAACCGTGAATGCCAAAATTCATACTGAAGCAGAGCATGATCCCCTCTCTTCGGAGACTGGGCCACAGGGCAGTATTCCAACATGATAATGACCCCAAACACACCTCCAAGACAACCACTGCCTTGCTAAAGAAGCGGAGGGTAAAGGTGATGGACTGGCCAAGCATGTCTCCAGACCTAAACCCTAATGAGCATCTGTGGGACATCCTCAAATGGAAGGTGGAGGAGCGCAAGGTCTCTAACATCCACCAGCTCCGTGATGTCATCATGGAGGAGTGGAAGAGGACTCCAGTGGCAACCTGTGAAGCTCTGGTGACCTCCATGCCCCAGAGGGTTAAGGCAGTGCTGGATGGTATAATAATGGTAGCACACAAAATATTGACACTTTGGGCCCAATTTGGATATTTTCACTTAGGGGTGTACGCACTTTTGTTGCCAGCGGTTTAGACATTAATGGCTGTGTGTTGAGTTACTTTGAGGGGACAGCAAATTTACACTGTTATACAAGCTGTACACTCACTACTTTACATTGTAGCAAAGTGTCATTTCTTCAGTGTTGTCACATGAAAAGATAGAAGAAAATATTTACAGAAATGTGAGGGGTGTACTTACTTTTGTGAGATACTGTATATTTCAATCCATGTAACTACATGCTTTTTGCTTAGATAAGTAGAATATGAACTTTCTTCATTTAGTGTTTATGACTTACTTGTGTCCATATGTAGAGAAGGTTCCTCTGGTTTACTTCCCATAATCATCTCCCCCTTCTCCATAGACTGCTGATCTCCACTCACCAACCTCTCTTCTTCTTCCTCTTTAACCTCAACTTTGATGTCTTTCCGTTCTTCATTCTAAATTTCCAGAGATGATAAAATATAACACATGGAAACACTGCTGCCAATAATAAGAGATGACATAGAAGAATGTCCTCTTATAGAATTATTTTTGAGTATTTTTTGCCCAGTCCCATCTACCTGATCATTCTCTGTATAGTGGTGACCTTCCCACGTAGAATTCTGGGAATACAGAGAACAACCCTCCTCCATAGACTGCTGATCTCCACTCACCAACCTCTCTTCTTCTTCCTCTTTAACCTCAACCTTAATGTCTTTTAGTTTTTCACCCTAAACCCCAAAAATGAGAGAATACATTTGTAATAAAGGAGCAAGAGATGACATAGAGGAATGATACCCCATACCACAAATATATTTTTAGGTCTACATGCTCAGTCCCACCTACCTGATGATGGTGAGGGATGGTGTGATCCTCCTGTGTGGAATCCCGGGAATACAGAGGACGGGGACATCTCTCTGGTGGGTTCCCATTACTGGATCCATCTGTAGGAAACACACACACTGACTGAATACATTGTTTCTATGTGTTTATCAGATGATGGGGGATCTAGGTGGACCCTCCGTACTGCTCTCTCCTTTACAATAAAGTCTCCTCTTACCCGGTGATGTGAGGGGCGGCTGATTGTCCATCATGACGTCCTTGTAGAGATCCTTGTGTCCTTCTAAATACTCCCACTCCTCCATGGAGAAATAGACAGTGACATCCTGACACCTCACAAAAATCAGGAGATATAATTAGGATATATCTGGTCTATAAACCAAAGGCTCTGGATGGACAGTTGGATAAATGGCTCTATATATGCAGAATGTGCCCTTACTATAATGCAAAGCAGACCGCACAGTGACTATGGAGGAAGAGGACGGACATGACGGGGGGGGGGGGTTACTGGGTGTAAATAGAAAATAATATCTTATTACCTCCTCTACTGCCACTTCCAGCAATGTCTGCTCTCTCCTTCCTTCCCACTCTTCTACCAGGAATTTCCTGGTTATGCTTCAAAAACACTTTCTGTCTGTAGTCTAGATCACTTCCTGTCTGTAGACTACATCACTTCCTGTCTGTAGCCAACATCATTTCCTGTCTTCAGCTAACATCACTTCCTGTTTGTTCCAAGTGACATCACCACCTTGTGTTGAAGATAAATACTGCAGCCTACGTTAGGTTTCATCATTTTGCCCGCTGCTTTTCAGAAAATCTATTTTATGTTCAGCCAGATACTTTTTATATATTTTGATATAGCTGTTATTTCATTTTTATTATGTTCTAGTGTTTTTTTGTTGGATTTTTTTTTTCATTTTTTCTGCATTTCCTCTTTCCGTAGTCAGTTAGTCTTGTAATAAGATGATCGTTTGATCATATTAAAGTTTTGGATGAATTTGAATATCCATTTCAGTTGAATTGGGTGGTTAGGTTGAAATACAGACACACAGAAGTGGTCCGTTTCCTCAATAAGGGCTTCCCCTGCTAACCATTACCAGTTCCGCTTTCTCTGCTATAAATGTTTTGGATGCGACGTTGCGTGCTGACCTCCAATCCCTTCTGAGGGGAAAACATTGGGTGTAAACAGCGGTGACATCAGGACACGCGGTCCATGCTGCAGGCGGCTGCGCTGACACTATTGTGCGTGCTTTTAACCAAGAGTTTTCTCTGTAAGTGCAGTTCCCTTTTTTTATTAAATGTTGTTATTGGTAATTCGCTATGAGTCCTCCTTTATGATTTCATTACCCTGTGGACCGGGAGCCCGTGACCACGCGGAACTGCTGAGAGGCGGATGTGTGGAGTGGTGCTTATTCCAGCAGTGGTGTTCTCATGTGTTCACCAGATCCTTTTGGGTCTGGTAAGAGGTCATACATATGTTGCAATGGGATCATCTTAGGGTGATATGAGATGTTTTACAAACAATTGTCACTTTAGTGTATATTGAGAGTTTGCAAATGTCATTCACTCTCTTTTTGTATTGAGACAGAGCACCTTCACTTTGTCTTTTATTCACTAATATCCTGGTATTCAAGGATTTTAGGTGCAGCAGTCTTAGCAAATTGGTCAAGCGCAGCCCAGATTAATATCCACAATCCATATTATTGAATACACATTGGACTTAAAGCTGGACCAATATGGATGTCTTTGACTACCATAGTTCCCGTAGGATTGTGACAGAGGAGATTTGTGATACAGCCTCTCCTACGAGGCCACTGAATTAAGGACTACCTTCATGAGATTGAAGAATGTAATGGTAGCGGAAATGCATGCCTCATGGGACATTGTGTTTTTACAACGTTACATTGAGGAGAAGATGGTCCCCAGAAGTCTTCGGTGGAATATTTGCTCAGAACAAGGGGATAGTGATTTATTAGGATGGTTTCAGTTTTTCAATGATGCAGGCTTGGATTTTCTAAATTTCCTACTTAAGAGGAAGAGAGGGAAGGTTGCCAGATTGACCAAAGGAAATTGGTGACATCAAGGAAAAACTAAGTTTTTTTCTTCAGGAGGAAGCTTATCGACTTTATAGTCAAGAGCTAAAGGAGATTTTAGCTATGGAGAAGGAAGAACAGAGAATTAAAAAGTGGAAAGAATATTTTATAGACTTAGATTATAAGCGAAATTTGTTTTTTAAATGGCAGGAACAGGTGGGAGGTGATGCAGATCCCAACCCTGCAATACTGAGTACGTCAAGTGGCCCCAACTCCATAGAAGGAAATGGTGTCCCAAGTGGTAGTGGGAATCATGACTCCCAGGACAGGGGGAGAGAGCCACCACATAGAACATCAGGCACTAGTGCATCTGAACAGGGCACTAGATCGATTCCGAAGTTCAGACCTTTAAGGGACCACACTCCCGCATTCCCTAATGTGGGGAGAGGGAGGAAACAGGGAAAGGGCAGATTGGGTTTGCCACCCCAATTCAAGGGGCACTTTGGAAAAGGAAGAAATGCCCATCACCCTTCCCTTCATAGAATACCTCACCAGCAGACTTACCGATCTCCTGGAAAAGGTCAGGTAGACTACACTGGGGGATATAGGGGACCCCATATCCCTACACAGCACCCCAAGTCTCAGCATACAATATATATGAACCCCTTTATAACCAAAGGGAAGAGGCAGATAATGACCATGATTCACCTTATGAAACCTATCCCATGACCCCTTTAAGTTCCAAACCACAAGGTTTTTTTAGGGAACGGACAAGGGAAGGGAAAAAGAAAAAAAAAGGGGGTGCAGGGGAGGGATAAGACAAGAAAAAGGAAAAGATAAGCGGTGAGGGTTTTTTTATTTTATTCACTAATATCCTATATGCAAGTTATTGTCATAAAAAGTGTTTGGGGACCCAGGTCCTGCCCCAGGGGACAGGTATCAATGCAAAAAGAAGTTTCAAAAACTGACGTTTTTCGGGAGCAGTGATTTTAATAATTCTTAAAGTGAGACAATAAAAGTGTAATATTCCTTTAAATTTCGTACCTGGGGGGTGTCTATAGTATGCCTGTAAAGGGGCGCATGTTTCCCGTGTTTAGAACAGTCTGACAGCAAAATGACATTTCTAAAGGAAAAAAAGTCATGTAAAACTACTATCGCTAGCGCCGGATATAATGAATTGTCGGTCCGGCAATACACTTATAAGTTCATTGATAAAAATGGCATGGAATTTCCCCACAGGGGAACCCCGAACCAAAATTTATAAAAAAAATGCGTGGGGGTGCCCCTAAATTCCATACAAGGCCCTTCAGGTCTGGTATGGATATTAAGGGGAACCCCGCACCAAAATTTAAAAAAATGGTGTGGGGGGTCCCCCTCAAAATCCATACTAGACCCTTATCCGAGCACGCAACCCGGCAGGCTGTAGGAAAAGAGGGGGGACAAGAGAGCGCCCCCCCTCCTGAACCGTACCAGGCCACATGCCCTCAACATTGGGAGATTGCTTTGGGGTAGCCCCTCAAAACACCTTGTCCCCATGTTGATGGGGAGAAGGGCCTCATCCCCACAACCCTTGCCCGGTGGTTGTGGGGGTCGGTGGGCGGGGGGCTTATCGGAATCTGGAAGCCCCCTTTAAGAAGGGGGACCCCCAGATCCCGCCCCCCGTGTGAATTGGTAATTGTACCCCTACCATTTCACAAAAAAAGTGTCAAAAAGGTTAAAAAACACAAGAGACGGTTTTTGACAAGTCCTTTATTAATTTCTCCTTCTTTCCGCTTCTTCTTCCATCTTCTTTCTTCTGGTCTTCCTTCTGTGTTCTTTCTTCATCTTCTTCTTCTCCATCTTCTTCTTCCTCCGCTCTTCTCGTCCCTCATCTCGTCCCCGTCTCGTGTTTTTTAACCTTTTTGACACTTTTTTTGTGGAATGGTAGGGGTACATGTGACGGGAGGGCCCATGGAACCCAGAATCCCTTGGAAAGTATAACATCAGAGGATGTTATAGATTATGCATCACCTGCTCAAGTACTAGCAGGACAGAGTACTGCAGACCCCTTCTCCACACCCATGGCAGTTTCGGAGGCCCGAGGTCAGAAGGTGATGGTTCCTCTTTCCCAGTGGATTTCAGAGATGCAGGGAGGAGAGGCAGCCATTCCCCCTCCCCAACAAGGGTTTGTGCACCTGGGAGAAAATATCAGTGAAAGGGAGTTCCAACAGCAGACGGCGCTCCAGAATGATGACACCAACCCAGTTGAAGCGATGGCAACCGGACAAAGGGTACAAGACCTCTGCCCCACACCTGCGGCAGTTCTGGAGGCCCAGGGTGAGGAGGTCACTCCTGAGCAGCAGATCAGGACCCAAGGAGAGAATGCAATCGGCACCTCACAACTGCAGCTTGATCTGGTGTCGGTGGATGGGCCTGCTGTCTCCACTAGCATAAACCCAGCAGAAGTGCTGGCAACCGGGCAGAGTGCTACCAAACTCTGCCCAGCACCGGCAACAACTACAGAGTTCCAGGAAGCTGGAGCAGGCAGCCTCCCTCCCCAACAGTTAGCTGGAGCAGATGGTGTGGGGTTTCTAGCAGAAGGGCTGGCAACAGGGCAGAGTGCTGCTGGCCTCTGCCCTCAACTAACAGAGGACGGATTTCCTGTAAAGGTGGATGGGACTTCAGTCTCCACCTGTATACCCCAGGGATGCTGGCAGTCGGCCCAGATGCCCAACAGCATGATGGACCAGGCTGCACTTCCCCCCCAGCAGCGGGTATGTTCTCTGAGAGAGGCAGAGGTTGGCTGGGTGAGTAATGAGCTGCTTGGAACAATTTGTTTGGGGTACTGTGTGGGCACAGGCATTAGAGGACTGGAACTATAGACTATCTTCGGAGTCAACCCGTCTGGGGTCCCCTCCTGTATTCGTCTTCTGCCGAAAGGGGAGAGATGTGACGGGAGGGCCAGTGGAACCCAGAATCCCTTGGAAAGTATGGGATACCCTTGTTTCAGCTCCCCATACACCTCTTATGTCTAAGTCACCCTGTGCTATCCTGGCACAGGGTGAGTGAGAAAATATGTCTTGGATTACTTAAAATGGGACAGTAATATTTATCCACAATATCTCCCAGGATATATGTAGAAACTATTCTTGGTTTGTTTGATTCTGAACTCAACATGTTAATTGAGAGAGGTGATCACATTGTCCTCTGTACAATGTAGGAGACGGGCCGACTCCTAGTGGAGCTCCTGCTATTGTGAGAAAATGTCCTGTGGTTGTACTTATGATAATGTATAATCTACTGTGTGAAGCTCGGTGACAACAAGTCTGACCTGTAGTGAAATCCTAACAGGCACAGTCACATCGGCTGCTTAAAGGGATTAGTTAATTAGCTCATGTTAATTTGTTACAGGTGTATTGTTAGAGTAATATGAGCAGGAGGGGGGACCTCCTCTTCTACTGTAAGAAAAGACTTGTATTCTGGTTCTAATAAAGAGTCCATGTTAGCAGCTAAACAAGTCTCGTCTTGTTTTGTGCTTGGGAGCAGTTGGAATATCTGATATCTAGATCCAGACTGGGAGGAAGTGGTTTACTGACGGAAGCACTCAAGCGCAGTGTGGAACATTCCATGACAGAAGCTCTGTTCTGCAGTGGGTCCTCAGATAGGGTCCTTACCACTGAGAAGGGCAGACCAAAAGCATGAAGTCACCCCTCCAACAGAACCTCCATCACCGGCCACCACCGCCACTAAGTCTCCTGAACTAGCTGATCCTCCTTCTGCTTTGCAGAAGTTCCACCAAACACCTGCAAGGCCTCACATATTCATGGCCCAGACCCAGTCCCTGGGAAGCTCCATTCTGCAGTGGCCCTGAGTAAGGGTCCTTACCACTGAGAAGGGCAGACCAAAGGCATGAAGTCACCCCTCCAACAGAACCTCCATCACCAGCCACCACCGCCACTAAGTCTCCTGAAATAGCTGCTCCTTTTTGCAGAAGTTCCACCAAACACCTGCGAGGCCTCACATATTCATGGTCCAGACCCAGTCCCTGGAAAACTCCATTCTGCAGTAGGGCCTGAGATAGAGTCCTTACCACTGAGAAGACAGACCAAAGGCATGAAGTCACCCCTCCAACAGAACCACCATCACCGGACACCACCGCCACCAAGTCTCCTGAACTCGCTGCTCCTCTTGTTTGGCAGAAGTTCCACCAAACACCTGCGAGGCCTTACATATTCGTGGTTCAGACCCTGTCCCTGGGAAGCTCTGTTCTGCAGTGGGCCCTGAGATAGGGTCCTTACCAAAGGCATAAAGTCACTCCTCCAACAGAACCTCCATCACCGGCCACCCCCTCCACCAAGTCTCCTGAACTGGCTGCTCCTCCTGTTTTGCAGTTTTTTTTTTAATAATAAAAATTTGTGTTCATTTTTGTGCTAAGGATATTAATTCTACTGATTTTAAAATACTGTCCCATTGATCGTCTGTCAATTCCCGTACATCTTCTTCCCATTTTACCCTACAAGTGAGAACCAGATCTTTTTCTACTGTTGCTTTATGTATCTTGGTATACAGTTTTGATGTTATCCCTACATTCATCCGTGCCACCCCTTCTTTTTTTTGCAAACCTCTATATTTCTCACCATGATCGCAATGAGAAAAACAAACTGCACATGCACGCACTGATCTTTGCAGGTTCGTTTCCCCACATACAGTCATTCAAAATCATGCAACTCCGCCCACTTAAAGAATTCATACATGCAGTACCGGGACAAGTTCTCCAGTGCCCAGGGCGAGGATGTGGAACTGTGCCCCCCCCTGCTGCTTATGAGTGCTGTAGAATGTGTGTACTGCCCTGCGCAGTTGGCATGGAGTGTGCAATGTGCGACCAATTGCTTGCTTTATGGTTGCCTGCCACTGGAGTGTGCATGTGGTGAGGGGGGTGCCCTTCCCCAATTGCTGCGCCTGGGGCGGATGTCCCTCTTGCCCCCCCCCCCCCTGTCCCTGCGTACGTGTACAGAATGATTTGAGAGATGTAACATGTATGTGAACTTGAAACTATGGAGGAAATGTGACCTCCATTTTACATCCAGTATTTCATTTTTGTATAAGATTAATATCATTATCAAACAGAATATTGGCATGCATTAAAAAGGGGATTAATTCCAGTGATAAAACGATAATTCTCCCGCTCTACAAGACTCTGGTCCGGCCGCACCTAGAGTATGCTGTCCAGTTCTGGGCACCAGTCCTCAGGAAGGATGTACTGGAAATGGAGCGAGCACAAAGAAGGTCAACAAAGCTAATAAAGGGTCTGGAGGATATTTGTTATGGGGAAAGGTTGCGAGCACTGAACTTATTCTCTCTGGAGAAGAGACGTTTGAGAGGGAATGAGATTTCAGTTTATAAATGCTGTACTGGTGACCCCACAATAGGGATAAAACTTTTTTGCGGAAGGGAGTTTAACAAGACACGTGGCCACTCATTAAAATTAGAAGAAAAGAGGTTTAACCTTAAACTACGTATAGCAGCCATTCTCAACCAGGGTTCGGTGGAACCCTAGGGTTCCTCCAAAGGTTGCTAGGGGTTCCTTGAGCTTTGGCTGATTGACCTCCAATCTTAAGGTTTCTACATAGTTCTGGGGTCAATGACACTTGGTAGAGCCAGTTGCATGAAGCCAACAATCTTTTAGGGCTGCCTCGTTCCACATGGCCTCAAATGTAAGGGGCATTTTTTTTCAATGAATTGGTTTTAGTAAGGGTTCCTTGAGACTAGAAAATGATTTCAAGGGTTCCTCTGGGATAAAAAGGTTGAGAAAGACTGACGTAGAGGGTTCTTTACTGTAAGAGCGGCAAGGATGTGGAATTCCCTTCCACAGGCGGTGGTCTCAGCGGGGGGCATTGATAGTTTAAAAAAACTATTAGATAAGCACCTGAACGACCGCAACATACAGGGATATACAATGTAATACTGACATATAATCACACACATAGGTTGGACTTGATGTCTTTTTTCGACCTCACTTACTATGTAACTATGTAATACACAATGGACTCCTTTCTCTGTTATCAGACAGATTATATTTTAGCTAAAGAATGAAACAAATATAATGAAAAACAACAGTTTGATTTTATTAATATGTATACATTTATTATTTTAACATTTATAATTATTAACAAAAACAAAAGAATGAAAAACAGACTTAAGATTGATGAACATGGGTGTAGTCAAGCATACGCCAGTGCGAGAGCACAGGTGTTCCGTGGATCCCAATGCAGGCAGGTTCCATCCCCGTCAATTGGGACGTAGCGTCTGCCCGCGGAATGGCGGCAAACTACGGTACTTAAAATTCTCCATAGGTGACTCTTTAAACGCCTTTACAGGTTACCAGTTTAGAGTGGCACAGGGGGTCCGGTGCTAGAATTATTGCTCTCGCTCTGACGTTCGCGACAATACCTCTCAGATGTGTGGTGCGATCGCCGTTTACATGCGTTCGGGAGTAACGAATGCATTCGCATTTGCATGTAAGCATGGTGGGACTGGGGGGGGGGGGGGGCTTTAAATTTTGTTTTTATTATTTATTTATTTTATGTACTTTTTTTTTTTTTTACACTTTTTTTTTTTGCACTAACTTTATTGCTATCACAAGGGATGAACAACATCCCTTGTGACAGCATGGGCCGTGACAGGTCCTCTTTATGGAGAGATTTCGGGTCTATTAGGCCCCAAATCTCTCCTCCGGCCCTCCATGCAGCTGATCAGAGATCGGTCCAATCGGCTACTTTCCTGGCCTCTGGTGGCCAAGTAAACAAACGGAAGTGATGAACTACTCGTCACTTCCTGTTTCCAGGGTTACAGAGAGAGGGGAACGATGTCAGTTCCTCTCTCTCTCTCTACAGGGCGGCCATCGCCGCCGGCGCACCACTCCCGGCCTCCACCATGAGACCGGAGAGTCCGGGAGAGGCGGCGGTGGCAGAAGGAGGGGGTGGAACCCCTTTCCGCCACCCGCAGAAGCGATCGAGTGGCTAGTCAGCCTCTCAGGTCACTTCTGCAGGCAAGAGAATCGCTGCCTGAAAAGAATGATACCGGGATGATGCTTGTAGGTGCACCCAACATCCCGGTATAACCACTCAAACCCGAGGACGTCCATGTACGTACCATGGGAAGGAAGTGGTTAATGTGATATACTTTCCTATATACTAATGCCAGCAGCACGAGTATTAAAAATAATCAATGTTGATTGGGAGAGTGAAGTTCCACTTTAATCCATGTCTTTATGGACCTTGCTTTGTGCACTGGTTCAAATCATTTGGTGGAGGGGGGTTATGGTGTTTAGTTGTTTTTCAGGGGTTGGGTTTGGCCCCTTAGTTCCAGTGAAGGGAAATCTTAAGGTGTCAGCATACCAAGACATTTTGGACAATTTCATACTCCCAACTTTGTGGGAACAGTTTGGGGACGGCCCCTTTGTGTTCCATCAAGACTGCACACCAGTGCACAAAGCAAGGTCCATAAAGACATGGATGAGCGAGTTTGGGGTGGAGGAACTTGACTGGACTTGGACGAGAAGGCCCGGCTCGCAGTCTCCACTCTAATTCATCCCAAAGGTTTTCTATCGGGTTGAGGTCAGGACTCTGAGTTCCCATCACTGGAACGAACGGGCCAACCTCTGAAAACAACCTCACACCATAATCCCCCCCTCCACCAAATGATTTGGACCAGTGCACAAAACAAGGTCCATAAAGACATGGATGAGCGAGTTTGGGGTGGAGGAACTTGACTGGCCTGCACAAAGTCCTAACCTCAACTCGATAGAACACCTTCAGGATGAATTAGAGAGGAGACTGCGAGCCGGGCCTTCCCTTCCAAGTCCAGTCAAGTTCCTTCACCCCAAACTCGCTCATCCATGTCTTTATGGACCTTGCTTTGTGCCCTGGTCCAAATCATTTGGTGGAGGGGGGGGGGGGGGTTATGGTGTGGGGTTTGTTTTTCGGGGGTTGGGCTTGGCCCCTCAGTTCCAGTGAAGGGAATGTGACTGCACACCAGTGCACAAAGCAAGGTCCATAAAGACATGGATGACTTTGGGGTGGAGGAACTTGACTGGACTCAGGGGAACTCTTAAGGCGTCAGCATACCAAGACATTTTGGACAATTTTATGTTCCCAACTTTGTGGGAACAGTTTGGGGATGGCCCGCACTCTGAACATGAATAGGGGCGCTGACCTGTGTGAATTCTCCAATATGGGGTGATTTGCTTACCTAGGTGAACCGGGGCTGTGCCACATCCAAATACAACTATATAGAATAGAGAATTCCCCTAAATGGACTTTACCGGCACTTTGCTAAAAATACCGGCACTGCTACGATACTTTTGATTTTATATATACTATCCTTTATATGGATATATCCCGTGCAAAACATATATGTACAGCTTTGTCCGTACTCTACATATTCTACTCTTGGCATAAACTGGATATCCATAGGATATTAAATATAACCTCTTTCTGTGATAGACTATACATACCATATTTTTTTTTCTTATTTTTGCCTCCAATACTTACTGTTTTATATTGTGCTACCCCCCAGGGGATCGTTCCTGTTTTGCCTCAGTAGTCCCTTTTGGTCTGCACGCATCCGGGAGGGACGGGGATAGGTGAGATACTGTACCCCATTGAATTGGGACCACCACCAGTTGATACCATTCAGTACTAATCCTGATGTTCTTATAACAACTGCACCAGCAACAATGCCCAATGCCACTCCAGTTTTGGATTTTTAAAGGAACCCAATTTAGCATATTACAGAGTGAGGGACCTATTCCTACTTGATTATGTTTAGATAAATACATATCCACATACACAGAATTCGTGATAATTTCACTTATTATCCTATATTCCAATCTGTTTTAGACGAACTGCTCTCTTTTTGCTACACCCCTGAAGAAGGATAAAAACACTGTTTATGCCGAAACGCGTCGGGTGTGAAAAAGAGCCCGCATAACTTACTGTTCTGTGAAGAATACCACACTATTGATTATGTAAATTATGTAATATGCTTTGTGGAATCCACGAAATACTATGTTTTTAAGCCATGTTGTGTTTAAATAAAAATCCTTTTATTTCTTATACTCTGTCACATACAATTATTACGTAAATATACATATCTATATATATATATACATTTTTTAGCAAAGTGCCGGTAAAGTCCATTTAGGGGAATTCTCTATTCTATATGTGTGAATTCTCCGGTGTTTTACAAGGCCTCCTGTATGAGAGAAAGTTTTCCCGCACTCTGGACATGCATAAGGGCGCTCACCCGTGTGAATTTTCTGTTGTATAACAATTTTCTTCTGAGCAAAAGATTTCCCGCACACAGAACATGAGTCAGGACGCTCACCCGTGTGAATTCTCTGGTGTTGCACGAGTATTCCTTTCATAGTGAAACATTTCCCGCACTCTGTACATGAATAAGGCCACACTCACCTGTGTGAATTGTCCGGTGATTAACAAGGTCTCCTTTATAGGAGAAAGATTTCCTGCACTCTGGACATGAATAAGGGCGCTCACCTGTGTGAATTCTCTGGTGTACAATAAGTTGTTGTTTCTGAGTGAAACATTTCCCGCACTCTGAACATGGATAGGGACGCTCACCTGTGTGAATTCTCTGGTGTATAATAAGTTGTTGTTTCTGAGTGAAACATTTCCCGCACTCTGAACATGGATAGGGACGCTCACCTGTGTGACTTCTCTGGTGTCGAAGAAGTTCCCTTTTCCCAGTGAAAGATTTCCCGCACTCAGAACATGAATAAAGACCCTGACCTGTGTGAATTCTCTGGTGTTTAGCAAGGTATCTTTTATGAATGAAGGATTTCCCGCACTCTGAACATGGATAAGGACCCTCACCTGTGTGAAGTCTCTGGTGTTGCACAAGGTGTTCTTTCGAACTGAAACATTTCCCGCACTCTGAACATGGATAGGGACGCTCACCTGTGTGACTTCTCTGGTGTCTAAGAAGTTCCCTTTTCCCAGTGAAAGATTTCCCGCACTCAGAACATGAATAAAGACCCTGACCTGTGTGAATTCTCTGGTGTTTAGCAAGGTATCTTTTATGAATGAAGGATTTCCCGCACTCTGCACATGGATAAGGACGCTCACCTGTGTGAAGTCTCTGGTGTTGCACAAGGTGTTCTTTCGCACTGAAACATTTCCCGCACTCTAAACATGAATAAGGGCGCTCACCCGTGTGGATTTTCTGGTGTTTAACAAGGTCTTTTTTATGAATGTAGGATTTCCTGCACTCTGAACATGAATAAGGACGCTCACCCGTGTGAATTCTTTGGTGTTTTAAAAGATTTCTTTTATGAATGTAGAATTTCCCGCACTCTGCACATGGATAAGGACGCTCACCTGTGTGAATTTTCTGATGTATAAGAAGTGCTTCTTCCTGAGCAAAAGATTTCCCGCACTCTGAACATGAGTAAGGGCGCTCGCCCGTGTGATTTCTCTGGTGTACAACAAGTCTTTCTTTTTTAAAGAAACCTTTCCCGCACTCAGAACAAGGGAAAGGACGCTCGCTGGTGTGAATTTTCTGGTGTGCAGTAAGATTTCCTTTTCTAAGGAAACGTCTCCCGCACTCTGAGCAAGGGAAAGGACGCTCACCCGTGTGAATTTTCAGGTGTTCAACGAGTTCTCCTTTACGAGTAAAACTTTTCCCACACTTTGAACATGAAAAAGGACGCTCACCCGTGTGAATTACCTGATGACTAAGAAGGTGTTTTTTTTCAATGAAACATTTCCCGCACTCTGAACATAAATAAGGACGCTCACCTGTGTGAGTTTTCTGGTGTATAATAAAGGTTGATTTTTTAAGGAAACATTTCCCGCACTCTGAACAAGAGAAAGGACGCACACCCGTGTGAATTCTTTGATGGGAAACCAGGTCTGATTTCCGAATGAAACTTTTCTCGCACTCTGAACATGGATAGGGCCGCTCACCTGTGTGAGTTCTCTGGTGGATAATTAGGAATCCTTTTCTAACGAAACATTTCCCGCACTCTGAACAAGAGAAAGGATGCTCACCCATATGAATTCTCTGGTGTATAATAAGGGTTTCTTTTTTAAGGAAACCTTTCCCGCACTCTGAACAAGAGAAAGGACGCTCACCCGTGTGAATTATTTGATGGGAAACCAGGGCTGCTTTCCAAATGAAACTTTTCTCGCACTCTGAACATGGATAGGGACGCTCACCTGTGTGAATTCTCTGGTGTCTAAGAAGGTTTTTTTTTTTAAGGAAACCTTTCCCGCACTCCAAACAAGAGAAAGGACGTTCACCCGTGTGAATTTTCTGGTGCCTGCAAAGGTTTTTGTTTTCAGTGAAAGATTTCCCGCACTCTGAAAATGTCAATGAACGCTCTCCTGTGTGAACCCTCTTATGGCTTAAAGAGGATATCTGGGGATTGGATGGATCTGGTGATCTGTGAGAACTTGGATGGACATCTGAGGTCATAGTATGGGATTTATCAGAAGGTTCCTCAGGATTAGAAGGATCCATTGATCTTAGATGGACATCTGAAGTCATAGTATGGGATTTATCAGTTGATTCCTCAGGATTTGAAGGACCCATTGATCTAACCAACCAATCAGAAGTCACTTTCGGAGAATATTGTGGAATGTCAGTATCTTCTGCCTTACAATCTGGAGATATAATAAGATGTCCCTCCGATGTATTTATATTCCAGAAACACCGTCCATCTGCTGGAAAGCAATATTTAATATAAGTCATATCTGTTCTCATACATCTTGTATTCAGAAGTCATATGTATACACTGGGCAAGATGGTCAGAGAGAGAAAACATACTACAAGGGTGAAAAGAAAATGAAAGTTAAACCATTTAACCAACAAATGCCAGTTCGATTGCCGGAGTGATCATCTAACACAATGCACAACAAAAGATACCAGCGCTCAGCGGGTCAAAATGAAAGAAAGTCTCTTAGTAGCAGTAATGCGATAATATACACAGTTTATTCGATGACAATCATGTGGATTCTACAATCTAAAAGTTAATGCACTCAGGATAATGGGAGGAGTCAGGACTGGGGATAAAAACCAGCCCTGGGAAAAATTACACACCAGCCCCAAAGCATTATACCAGCCCAACATCAGAACGTCATTATTTTCTTGTTCATAAAAGGGAAAACCATACATTGTAAAGCACATCTGAAGAGTGTATTATATACAGTATATAGATCAGACAGATATGAAAGCACATAGGGCTTTATATGCCTCAGACTGGCCTGGCAGCGCAGTCACTGACCTCCTCTCAGGTGCACCATGCAGGGATCAGTCAGTCGGCTCCAGCTTGGTGGCTCTGGTTTTATCCTATAGTCTCCTCATCACAGTCCACACACGTCTGACTTCTCCCATGACCCCCATCCCCCGGCGGCACTCCCATGGTCAGAGATTGCAGACATGGTACAAGAGATGGTCAGAGACTGCAGACATGGTACAGGAGATGGTCAGAGGCTGCAGACATTGTACAGAAGATGGTCAGAGGCTGCGGACATGGTACAAGAGATGGTCAGAGGCTGCAGACATTGTACAGGAGATGGTCAGAGGCTGCGGACATTATACAGGAGATGGTCAGAGACTGCAGACATGGTACAAGAGATGGTCAGAGACTGCAGACATGGTACAAGAGATGGTCAGAGGCTGCAGACATTGTACAGGAGATGGTCAGAGGCTGCGGACATGGTACAAGAGATGGTCAGAGACTGCAGACATTGTACAGGAGATGGTCAGAGGCTGCGGACATTATACAGGAGATGGTCAGAGGCTGCGGACATGGTACAAGAGATGGTCAGAGACTGCAGACATTGTACAGGAGATGGTCAGAGGCTGCAGACATTGTACAGAAGATGGTCAGAGGCTGCGGACATGGTACAAGAGATGGTCAGAGACTGCAGACATTGTACAGAAGATGGTCAGAGGCTGCGGACATTATACAGGAGATGGTCAGAGACTGCAGACATGGTACAAGAGATGGTCAGAGGCTGCAGACATTGTACAGGAGATGGTCAGAGGCTGCAGACATAGTACAGGAGATGGTCAGAGGCTGCAGACATGATAGAAGAGATGGTCAGAGACTGCAAACATAATACAGGAGGAGATGGTCAGAGATTGCAGACATAATACAGGAGATGGTCAGAGACTGCAGACATAGTACAGGAGATGGTCAGAGGCTGCAGACATAGTACAGGAGATGGTCAGAGGCTGCAGACATAGTACAGGAGATGGTCAGAGATTGCAGACATGATAGAAGAGATGGTCAGAGACTGCAGACATACTACAGGAGATGGTCAGAGACTGCAGACATAATACAGGAGATGGTCAGAGACTGCAGACATAATACAGGAGATGGTCAGAGACTGCAGACATAGTACAGGAGATGGTTAGAGACTGCAGACATAATACAGGAGATGGTCAGAGGCTGCGGACATAATACAGGAGATGGTCAGAGACTGCGGACATAATACAGGAGATGGTCAGAGGCTGCGGACATAATACAGGAGATGGTCAGAGGCTGCGGACATAATACAGGAGATGGTCAGAGATTGCAGACATACTACAGGCAGAGGTGTATTTAGGTTTTGTGCTCCCCTAGGCCTAACTAAACTTGTGCACCCCCTAATTTAAATACGACCCACCCTTTTCTGTCAATGCCATGCCCTTTCCTGTTTAAGACCCACCCTGTCATCTGTAAACCACACCCTTTCCACTTTAGGCTCCACCTCTATCTCTCTGTACATTAACCACCTCCCACCCGGCCACTGCACATAAACGGCCGGGTGGTCATTTCCTTGTCCTGAGTAGACGTTCAGGAACGGACATTCGGGAACGTCCCTCAGAGCGAGTGCTCGCAGCATGGCTACAAGGCGCGCTGCGGCTTGATCCTGTGATCATTATGATCACAGAATCCAGCTGAGCAGAGATCGGGATATAGGTGCTGTGATCGGCCCTCCCGATCACGTGACAGCTGTGTCCAAGCGCAGCCGTCACAATGTAAACAGAAACGCATGTCTCTGTGACAGTTCTCCCCGCCGAGCTCAGATCTGTGACAGCTCTCTGTGCGAGAATGATTTTACACAGAGAGCTGTTACAGACCACCCAACAAACAGTACACCAAGCTACACTGTCACCCCTGTCCCCATACACATGTCTGTGTCCCCATAAAACATCTGTCTGTCCCCCATCACTGCCAAACACCAAATAAACACTGATTTGGGTTATTTTTACCAAAGAAATGTAGCAGCATCATTTTTGGTCAAAATTTATCAAAAGAAAATACTTACTTGCAAAATTTTATAACAGAAACTAAGAAAAATGCCCCCCCCCCCCACACAAAGCGCCGCCCTAGGCCTGGGCCTTGTTGGCCTAGGCCAAAATACAGCACTGACTACAGGAGATGGTCAGAGACTACAGACATAATACAGGAGATGGTCAGAGACTGCAGGCATAATAGAGGAGATGGTCAGAGACTGCGGACATAATTTAGGAGATGGTCAGAGACTGCAGACATACTACAGGAGATGGTCAGAGACTGCAGACATAGTACAGGAGATGGTCAGAGACTGCAGACATAGTACAGGAGATGGTCAGAGACTGCAGACATAATACAGGAGACGGTCAGAGACTACAGACATGATACAGGAGATGGTCAGAGGTTGCAGACATAATACAGGAGATGGTCAGAGACTACAGACATGATACAGGAGATGGTCAGAGGCCACAGACATAATACAGGAGATGGTCAGAAGTTGCAGACATGATAGAACAGATGATCAGAGGCTGCGGACATAATTTAGGAGATGGACAGAGACTGCAGACATACTACAGGAGATGGTCAGAGACTGCAGACATAATACAGGAGATGGTCAAAGATTGCAGACATTATACAGGAGATGGTCAGAGACTGGGGACATGATACAGGAGATGATCAGAGACTGCAGACATAGTACAGGAGATGATCAGAGATTGCAGACATAATACAGGAGATGATCAGAGACTACAGACATGATACAGGAGATGGTCAGAGGTTGCAGACATGATAGAAGAGATGATCAGAGACTGCAGACATAATACAGGAGATGATCAGAGACTGCAGACATAATACAGGAGATGATCAGAGACTGCAGACATAATACAGGAGATGATCAGAGATTGCAGACATGATACAGGAGATGATCAGAGATTGCAGATGTAGTACAGGAGATGGTCAGAGGCTGTGGACATGATACAAGAGATGGTCAGAGATTGTAGATATGGTACCGGAGATGATCAGAGACTGCGGACATTATACGAGAGATCAATGCAGCCTTACCAGTGCCCATCAAATGCAGCTTCACTGTGCCCATCAATGCAGCCTTACTGTGCCCATCTGCAGCCTCACCAGTACCTTGATTACACAGTGCGGGTATCTCCTCCCGTTGTGCTATGGAGCTGGGGTCTGAACTGTTCGGCGGCCGTCCAGTGTAACAAAGCCCCGCCTCCTAGACGTCTATCATGGTCTAGGAGGCGGGGCTTCGTTACAGTGGGATCGGAAATGTTCGACCTGCTCCATGACACAGCGGGAGGAGATTACACAAGCGGAGGGAAAGGAGGACTCCGCACTTGGATCGGCCCTGGGTGCCGCTATTGCCACAGCTCAAAGCGGCCCCAGGGCAAGCAGCCTTCCGGGAAATTTCCCAGCATCCCGGTAGGCCAAGAGCTGACAGCTTCCACAGACGGAAGTTGCCTGGCAGTGGGGGTGTCACCAGTGTCCTGACGAGGGGGGCTGTAGGCAGCTGGGCGTGCTGGTGATGGAGAGGGAGAAGGCAGCAGTCCACAGATGGGTGGATCTCCGTACTCGACGTATCAGAGTGGAGGGCCAGCCAGCGTGCCGACAGGGGATGGGGTGAAGCCGCAATCCACAGATGGATGTGACAATACTCTCTCCTGGTGGTGCCAGACAGGCGTGTGGCTGCTCCCAGGTGTAAGTGGGGATGCCCTGGTCTCACTGCTCAGAGGCAATCCCCTACAGGTAAGTATGGAATACATTAACAGAAGGTAAAATCAATACCCCATTCATGGATTATTATCCCTTAATATTACAAGTAAAAAAAAAAATGTAATAAACAGGATAAGGGGCAATTAAAATGAACAATAATGAATTGGTCACCATTACATCAATATGCGTGAGAATACAAATAAGAATGTATGTGTTAACCACTTGCCGACCAGCCGCCGCAGTTTTACTGCGGCAGAATGGCACGGCTGGGCGAAACGACATTACCTTACGTCGCTCCGCCCTTTGGCCACTAGGGGCGCGTGTGCCAGTAGCCGATGCGAGTGCTCGGCGGGCGCGACGACCGACAGGCTCCCGCGATCACTCGTGAAAGAGCGAGAACCGGGGGGAGAGGAGACAGATCGTGTGTTAATACTAAGTATGAACACCGATCGCTCTCTTCTCCTAGACAGTCCCCTCCCCCTACAGTTAGAACACACCCAGGGAACACAGTTAACTCCTTGATCGCCCCCTAGTGTTAACCCCTTCCCTGCCAGTGACATTTATACAGTAATCAGTGCCTTGTTAAAGCACTGATCGCTGTATAATTGTCAATGGTCCCAAAAATGTGTCAAAATTGTCCGATCTGTCCGCCGCAATATCGCAGTCCCGATAAAAATCGCAGATTGCCGTCATTACTAGTAAATAAAAATGCCATAAATCTATCCCCTATTTTGTAGAGGCTATAACTTTAGCGCCAACCAATCAATATACGCTTATTGCGGGGAGGGAGAGAGGGAGAGGGAGAGAGAATTTTTTTCTACAACCCTTGGTTTCCCAACTTCCGTCATATATCAGAGATTCGAGCCAGGTTATCGAAGTTCTCCAACACTACTCATGGGAAGATGAATACATGTGGGCATCTCTTGATGTTGCCTCCATTTATACATCAATACCCTTAGGGCCATACAACACTTTCTCACCCAACATGGAGACATCAATTTCCTACAATCCGATTTCCTGGTTAAATCAACTGAGTTTTGTTTAAGACACAATTACTTTACATTCCTTAAATCAGTTTTATTCACAATGCAGGGGCACAGCCATGGGGGCGAATTTTGCCCCAGTATATGCCAACCTGACAATGGGCTACTGGGAGGAGGGATACATCGGGGAGAGTATTGTCACATCCATCCGCGGATCACGGCTTCACCCCATCCCCTGTCAGGCACGCCGGCTGGCCCTGCACTCTGATATGTGGAGTACAGAGATCGATCAATCTGCGGACCGCTGCCTTCTCCCCCTCCATCAACAGCACGCCCAGCTGCCTACAGCCCTGTCAGAAACCATGAAATCAGGCCAAGACAGAAGTACAGTTAAATCACACTTGTTTAATAATAAAAGTAAAAAGAACAAACGTAGTCAAAACATAGCCAAAGTTCAGTAACCGGAGCGGATAGTCAGCCAAGCCAGAAGTCAGGGATCAACGTAGAGAAAGAGCAAGCAGGATCTGGAGCCAGAAGGAATGTCAGCAAAGCAAGTCTTGAACAGGATCGCAGGAGATAGTTTCTGTGATGTTGACCAAGGCGAAGGCAGAGATCCACTGGGCTGAACGGCTTAAGTAGGCAGGACTGACAAGCAGGATATCATCAACAGCTGAGTAACTGGGAGAGATAGGAGCTGGCATTTAGCCGACAGCTGAGCGGCCAGCCCTGACAAGCCCACCGATGAGCAGGCCCCTCGTCTGGCTCAGCACAGTGGGGACACTGGTGCCACCCCCACTGCCAGGATACTTCCATCCGTGGATGCCGTCAGCTCCTCTCTCCTCTTGGGACCTCCAACGATACAGTAAACTTTCTCATCTTATTTCCTATCCCTCCCATTATCCCACAGCCATGGGGGTGAATTTTGCCCCAGTATATGCCAACCTGACAATGGGCTACTGGGAGGAGGGATACATCTGGGCCAAAAACCCGTTTGCTGAGCACATCGTGTTCTTTGGCAGATACATTGACGACATCCTGGGGAAGGTGTGGGGCGAGGCACCTGTAATTCGATATTTGTAAAAATTAGTATACAGTCAACTGAACACTTACCCAACACCCGCTGACTGTATACAAATTTTTACAAATATCGAATTACAAGTGCCTCAGCCCACATCTTCCCCACTGGGTCCAAGTGCGTGGCTCCTTGTAAGCCCCGTGGACTATGAATACGCCTGGAGGGGATGGAGGGAATATGCGGACATTATGAGACCACCGAATGCAACCATTTTTAATAACTCTGGCTGTGCGATACACTCTCACTTACCCAACCCCAGAATGGTAAATACTTTACCATATGTATGGAGATATACCTTCAAAAATATTATGAAATGACCAATTATGTTTTGTATACTGCAGAAAATCCTTAATAGAATTTTTTGATGTATCTCTTTAGAATAAAAAAATCACCCTGAAGAAGACCAGAACTGAAAAGGGTCGAAATGCATCGGGGTATTCATGGGGTATTCATGTGGATAGCAATATTATAATGTAACTGTATGTCAGAATGAAATAACTTTTTACTAAATACTGTTTTAGAAATACTTTGCTGCTAAAAAAAACCCCCGGGGGAAACTATTCCACAATTATTCAATTTTTTTACTTGTGATATTAAGGGATAATAATCCATTAATTTGAGTATTGATTTTACCTTCACTTTCCTGTAGGGGATTACCTCTGAGTAGTGAGGAGTTGACGGTTTCCATTCAATTGTCCTGTCTCACCGTTCTGCTCATTCCCCGCCCTCCCATAGGGTTTTTAATCTCCCTGGTTGCCGACTCCAGTGACTTTGATAAAGCGCATGTGCGTGAAACGCATCGTCACGGCAACCAAGAAGCTGGCCCCCGATCCTAGCCATCCACCACAGCTTCCACCAGCGCTGCCATCCACCAGGAAAGAGCATTGTCATATCCATCCACGGATCGCGGCTTTACCCCATCCCCTGTCGGCACGCCGGCTGGCCCTGATATGCAGAGTAGAGATCGATCCGTCCGCTGACCGCTGCCTTCTCCCCCTCCATCACCAGCTGCCTACAGTCCACCGGTGAGCGGGCCCCTCGTCCAGCTCAGCGCAGTGGGGACACTGGCGCCACCCCCACTCTCAGGCTACTTCCATCCGTGGATGCCGTCAGCTCCTCCCTGCTCTGGGGACCTCCAGCGATACCGTAAGCTTTCTCATCTTATTTCCTATCCCTCCCAATATCCTGAGTGCATTAACTTTTGGATTGTAGAATCCACATCGTCATCGAATAAACTGTGTATATTATTGCATTACTGCTACCGGGAGACTTTTTTATTTTAACCCACTGAGCGCTGGTATCTTTTTTTGTGCATTGTGTTATCCATATTTCCAGTTATGGTCGGTCTCCAGCTGCACTGGGTTCAGTTCTCACTGTATCACATGTGATTCCTTTCACAGCCACATATGACCACTTTTTAGCGCTGGTGACACCCGCCATTCATCATGAGTAGTCATCTAGGCAAGAAAAACTCCAACTACGGCGGCCGATGTTTGAGAGCCTCACAATAAGTACAACAGGGTCACATGCAGCCCTCAAGTTCCACATTGTCTCTGATACATCAGTTGGATAAAGATAAGAGATTGTAGATAAAGCCTTTACATGGTGTAAAGTATCTTCTCCTCATTTGTTGGGAACATGATGTTATATTGAGGAATGGAGATGGACCTTTCATATGGTGTACAGTATCTCCTCCTCATTTGTTGGGAACATGACATTATATTGAGGAATGGAGATGGACCTTTCATATGGTGTACAGTATCTCCTCCTCATTTGTTGAGAACATGACGTTATATTGAGGAATGGAGATGGACCTTTCATATGGTGTACAGTATCTCCTCCTCATTTGTTGGGAACATGACATTATATTGAGGAATGGAGATGGACCTTTCATATGGTGTACAGTATCTCCCCATTTGTTGGGAACATGACATTATATTGAGGAATGGAGATGGACCTTTCATATGGTGTAGGACTGGGAGATTTTCTTAAAAAAAAACTCGATTCACGATTCGAATTTTTTTTTTTTTTTTTGGAAACCGCGCCGGTCCCGAGGCGCTGCGGGCATGAGCTTTTAGGCGAGGCAGCGGCTTCGGCCTAGTCCGCGGCGTCACCTAAATACTCCTTGCCCGCAGCTCTTCAGGCCCAGCGCGGTGTCCGCGCCGGTCCGGAGGCGCTGCAGGCATGAGTTTTTAGGCGAGGCGCGGCTTCGGCCTAGTCCGTGGCGTCCGGCCGTAGCCGCGGACTAGGCCGAAGCCGCGGCCTCGCCTAAAAACTCATGCCCGCATGCGCCTCGGGAACGGCGCGGTGAAAAAAAAAATCTAAAAAAATCGATTTGCTTAAATTTTGAATCGATTTGACCTCTCAACTCGATTCAAGATTTAAATCGATTTTTTTCCCAGCCCTAATATGGTGTACAGTATCTCCTCCTCATTTGTTGGGAACATGACATTATATTGAGGAATGGAGATGGACCTTTCATAGTCTTCCACAGAAACTTGTTCTAGCAGACTGGAAGCGCTTCTAATATTTGTAGGAATCATTGTAGAATGTTGATCTGGGGAATTATCTGCCTTATGGAACAAAGAAGGAACTCTTTTAACTTAATGAATTAAGGAAACACTTTATGTGGCTTTTCTGTCCTCCTCTGGATCAACTGCCACTTTGGATTTTATTTTTTACTCAGTGGACATATGGTATATTTCAATCCATGTAACTACATGTCTTATGCTTAAATAAGTAGAATGTGAACTTTCTGCATTTAGTGTTTATGACTTACTTGTGTCCATAGGTAGAGAGAATTCTTCCAGTTTACTTCCCATAATCATCTCCCCCTCCTCCATAGACGCCTGATCTCCACTCACCAACCTCTCTTCTTCTTCCTCTTTATGCTCAACTTTAATGTCTTTCCGTTCTTCATTCTAAATTCCAGAGATGATAAAAAAATAACATCTGGAAACACTGCTGCCCATAATAAGACATGACATAGAAGAATGTCCTCTTATAGAATTATTTTTTCATTTTTTTTCCGGTCGCGTCTATAGTACCTGATCATTCTCTGTATAGTGGTGACCCTCCCATGTAGAATTCTGGGAATACAGAGGACAACCCTCCTCCATAGACTGCTGATCTCCACTCACCAACGTCTCTTCTTCCTCTTTAACCTCAACTTTAATGCCTTTTAGTTTTCCACCCTAAACCCCAAAAATGAAAAAATACATTTGTAAAAAGGAGCAAGAGATGACATATAGGAATGTTACCCCATACCGCAAATATGTTTAGGTTTACATGCTCAGTCCCACCTACCTGATGATGGTGGGGGATGGTGTGACCTTCCTGTGTGGAATCCCGGGAATACAGAGGACGGGGACATCTCTCTGGTGGGTTCCCATTACTGGATCCATCTGTAGGAAACACACACACTGACTGAATACATTGTTTCTATGTGTTTATCAGATGATGGGGGATCTAGGTGGACCCTCCGTACTGCTCTCTCCTTTACAATAAAGTCTCCTCTTACCCGGTGATGTGAGGGGCGGCTGATTGTCCATCATGACGTCCTTGTAGAGATCCTTGTGTCCTTCTAAATACTCCCACTCCTCCATGGAGAAATAGACAGTGACCTCCTGACACCTCAGAAAAATCAGGAGATATAATTAGGATATATCTGGTCTATAAACCAGAGGCTCTGGATGGACAGTTGGATAAATGGCTCTATATTTAGGATGTATCTGGTCTACAAACCAGAGGCTCTGGATGGACAGTTGGATAAATGGCTCTATATTTAGGATGTATCTAGTCTATAAAGCATAGGAGGCATCACAGTGACTATGGAGGAAGAGGACGGACATGACGGGGGGGGGTTACTGGGTGTAAATATAAAATAATATCTTATTACCTCCTCTGCTGTAAAGTTCCAGCAATGTCTCCTCTCTGCTTCCTGGTTATGCTCCAAAAATACTTCCTGTCGGTAGCCTACATCACTTCCTGTCTGCAGCTTACATCACTTCCTGTTTGTTCCAAGTGACATCGCCACCTTGTGTTGAAGATAAATACTGCAGTCTATGTTTCATAATTTTGCCCACTGCTTTGTGGTCCATTCCTCTATTATGTTCCATCCATCAGAAAATGTGTTTTATGTTCAGCCACCAGATACTTTTTATATATTTCGATATAGCTGGTATTTCATTTTTATTATGTTCTAGCGTTTTTTTGGATTTTTTATTTTATTTTTTCGATTTTTTTTTCTCTTTCCGCAGTCAGTTAGTCTTCCAATAAGATGATCGTTTGATCGTATTAAAGGTTTGGATGAATTTGAATATCCATTTCAGTTGAATTGGCTGGTTAGGTTGAAATACAGACATGTGGAAGTGGTCCGTTTCCTCAATAAAGGGTTCCTCTGCTAACCATTACCAGTTCCACTTCCCCCGCTATAAACATTTTGGATGTGACGTCGCGCGCTGACCTCCAATCCCAGTTGACGCCTCCTCAGGGGAAACGCGTCGATGGGTGACGTCAGGGCACGCGGTCCGTTCTGCAGGCAGCCGCCGCTGACACTATCGTGTGTGCTTTTAACCAAGATTTTTCTCTGTAAGTGCAATTCCCATTTTTTATTAAGAGTTTTTAATGGTAATGCACCATGAGTCCTCCTTTCTGATTTCATTACCCTGTGGACCGGGAGCCTGTGACCATGTGGAACTGCTGAGTGGCGGCTGTGTGGAGTGGTGGTGCTTATCCCAGCAGTGGTGGTGTTCTCATTTGTGCACTCGATCCTTTTGGATCTGGTAAGAGGCCATCTCTAACTTTTGGAGCACGGCGGTGATGCACTGATTATTGAAGACTCTGCACTTCATGTACTGGCACCTTTTAAGTGGATGAGGGACATTATTAATTTTTTCACTATTTAATTTGTATATATATTTCTTGCTGACTTTTATGATTAATACTTTGGTTACTTTTTCTCAAAGTTTTTTTTTTTGATTACGTGTTTTTTTGCACTATGATACACATGTATTGCACTTTATATATGTTGCAATGGGATCATCCTAGGGTGATAGGAGATGTTTTACAAAGAATTGTCACTTTAGTGTATATTGAGAGTTTGCAAATGTCATTCACTCTCTTTTTGTATTGAGACAGCGCACCTTCACTTTGTCTTTTATTTATTAATATCCTGGCATTCAAGGAGAGCTAGGCGGCACTAGCAACCAGTGACCAAGAGTAGAGTCAGGTGGAGATGGGGGCGAAGCTGGAGCCGGAGCCAGCGCTACCACGGCTCAGTCCGCCCCTGTCCACTGCATTCTGGACCAGGAGAAGAGACTCTGGGCTATGGGCCCCAGACTCAGGGCTGTAGCCCCAATAGCCACCCCCTAGCGACGCCTCTGGGCAACAGCAATAGTGACGGTTAACCTGATGGTCAGTTTGAGTTGATAATAGGATGTGACACATGCCAGAAGGTGTCGGGGGATAAAATGTTTAGTAAGAAGGGTTCTGACTTAATAGTGAATTGAGAGATAGACAGCGTAGTGAGAGTGAGAGGGGGCCTCCTACAAGTTCGGAACGGTAGATTGGGGAAAGATCTCCCACAGTGTAGGAAGTGCCAGGGAAGTCCTTACTGACCGCCTTATCTGCACATAAAGAAAGAACTAGATCAATTAATAATGGAAATAAATGCTTAGTGGAAAACCAAAACCTTGAAGCTTGATGTGAAAGCCTGAAATTAGCTTTGGTAGGAGTTAAACAAGAGAACAAAGGCTTCAATGAAGAGTAGGAATCTTTGACAATACCACATGAACCAAAATGTCAAGGTCTGTATCAGAACTTGTGACCTCTGCTTTGTCTGGTAGGAACTCAACGAATTCAGCCTTATGTCTTGTTTCTCTTGAACCTTGAACCCTTTGCTCCTCACATGAACTTCCTATTTCAGCCATATCTTTGCACTTCCTGTTTGCCAGATTATTGTGATCTCTCCAGCCAATATCTCCCTATTGTCACTCCTGCTGCTCTCCGTATCTTTGCTACCACTTGTTGGCTTGTTCCTCGACTATGGTTTGTCAGGTCACCTTGAGGCTAGGTGACAGATGCACTCTGTAGGAGTCAGAAGTGCACCGCTAGGTAGTGGACCCTAAGACTGACTGCTGCGGATTGAACCCTGGGAGGTTCAGGAAGCATGTCTACTGGATCACTGACACAGATCCCACTAGGAGCTAGAGCATAGATTCCCCAGGGCGCGGATCCTAAGAGCCAGCAGGTGTTCACCAGAGCCTCTAGTGGTGAGGATGGACTGCGCTGCAGTCTGGCTCCAGGTCGCGGCCCCCAGGGTCTCACAGGAGAAGAGGAAGGAGGCAGCAGGCTGGAACAACAAGGAAAGTAAGGGACAAGCCAAGGTCGGGGCCACAAGCAGACAAGGACAACAGAGTTCATGCCAAGGTTCAGGGTCACAGGCAAACAGGGATGGTCGGGGACATGCCAAAGGTCAGGGTCACGAGCAGACAGGAATAGTTAAGAACAGGCCAAAGTCAGTAACTGGAAACAGACGTAGGAAACACAGCACTTACACACGAAAGCTAACACACAATGGTTGATCAGCACTGCTGGCTTGCCGTGCACAGGTTAATATAGGGTTCCCTGATAGGAGCTGGGGTGGAGCCATGCTAGAGGAGAGTTTACAAAAGCATTCAGGTGAGGGTCAGCTGGTCTCTAGAGATGATCACATGGAGACAGGTAAGCTGACAGACAAACTCTATTGCATAACCATGACATGGTTCTTCATGATCCCAACCTCCAACCACTTGCTACGGACCTTAGGCTTGTTCCTCGACTACGCTTCCACTTGATCCCAGCCTGGAACTCCTTGTTACTGACCTTTGCATTGTTTACTGACTACACTTCTGCTGGAATCCTACCTGTTATATCTGCAACTGTATCCCGGCATGCTCACCTCCTGGTGGGGCGCTATTGAGGACCACTACCTGGTACCAACATACAGCAAAACCCATCCCCACCGTCAGCTCTGGTGAATACCGGTTAGTACTTGGACCCTGCACCTCCGGGAAGCCCACGTCATCTGCCAGGAAGACCTGCCTGTATACCCATGCTGTTCGGTGGGAGTCTCTCTCTATTGCTATAGCTACTGGTCTCCAAGCCTGACCGTGACACAAAGACATTTGAATGGAAAGATGAGTCTGCGATGTTGCTGCTGTTATATGAGAATGTTATTGGTGAAACTGTCAAAATGAGGCATGAAAGGGAAATGGTGAAACAAGAGAAGCTGAGATCAGACACTGTATAAAGCAGTTTCCCAAGGTATGATTGATAAAATGGAGGATAAAAGGAAGCCAATGGCTATTGTGACCCCAAGAAAAATAATCAGAAGGCGCTTTGGGAAGTAAAACGTGAATCGTTGAAACACATGATAAAGTAGTAGTAGGACCTAGAGAAAGTACCTAAGAGTTCTCCTTTAAAATTATTGTAAAGAGTAATGACAGCCAGGAATGTGCCCATGTAGATGAGAGCTGCCCCAGAGCTGACAAAGTGAGGGGTACCAGTTTATGTGTTTATGGGTCAAAACAGAGGGGGAGGATACCGGGATACCGCATTTGACATTTCTATGCCTTGTCACAGTGTAAAGATGTAGCAATGTGGACTACAATTGCAAAGTACAGTGATCCTCCGGTATCCTATTCATCGCATGTCCCTCTAGCGCCCAGTGTTATCAACTGACATCATGTTTGTGAGCCAAACTAAAGGGATTTTGCGATGAGTAGTTCTTCAGACTGATAATTGTTTGCATGACTATGCACATGGACTACATCGCCCAGGGATCTTTGCTACCATCAGAGAGATTGCTGGGAGGAGCTATAAAAGATGCCAAAGTCCCACCCTGCTCTCTCTTCCTCCTGGGCCTGATGCAAGACGGACCTCTCCGTTAGGGTGCCCACGTGTCCCGGATTGCCCGGGATTGTCCCTTATTTCAGATCTTTGTCCCATGTCCTGGGCACCTTCATTCCGGGACAATACAGTGTCCCAGAATGAAAAAAAAAACACACCGCCGGCACCAGTCCGACTCCGCCACCCTTCTAATCATTATACACTGTGTAACAGTAACACACATATCATATGCCTAACTGGTTGCTAGGCTAGGGCCGCCCGCTCCGCGTCTAGCAACCAGTGACGTAAGCTGACACCGTCCGTCACATGGGCAGTCAGTGCAGTGGGCACTACAGCTGAGCAGCGCGCCTCCGAGAGAGAGAGAGAGAGCAGCCGCCAGCCTGGCTCAGGCAGCCACACTTATTTACTACCCTGTGCGCAGTCAGTACTAGTCCCAGGGGCCGCCGACTACTCCAGCAGCCGGTGCAGAAGCACATTGCCAGCAGCGCAGCCCGACTCCGAGCTGCCCGATTTCGACTTCTCCAGTCTCCACAGTTCAACTTCTCTCCTGAGCCTCATCCGAGTCCTCCCTCCCTCTCGCCCACAAGGTCTGTGAGTTTGCTGCCCGCCAGACAAACTTGACAAAATTCCAGGTTCGTGTAACTTACATTTCTTTGTTACAGTAAGCAATGCATGCTCCCCCTCCGTTCTGCTGCTGTCCCCCACTCCCCCTCAGATCTGCTGCTGTCCCCCACTCCCCTCAGTTCTGCTGCTGTCCCCCCAATCTCCCTCAGATCTGCTGCTGTCCCCCACTCCCCCTCAGTTCTGCTGCTGTCCCCCCCACTCCCCCTCAGTTCTTCTGCTGTCCCCCCCACTCCCTCAGTTCTGCTGCTGTCCCCCCCACTCCCCCTCACTCCCCCTCAGTTCTGCTGCTGTCCCCCCACTCCCCCTCAGTTCTGCTGCTGTCCCCCCCACTCCCCCTCAGTTCTGCTGCTGTCCCCCCACTCCCCCTCAGTTCTGCTGCTGTCCCCCACTCCCCCTCAGTTCTGCTGCTGTCCCCCTCCGTTCTTCCTCCGTGTCCCCCTCCATTCTGCTGCTGTCCCCCTCCGTCCTCCGTCACTTTGCATACCACCTGTCTAAACTGGTTACACTGTTTGCGTCTTTTTTCCAAAAATTGGCAAAAAAAAGTATCAAAAACAATCTTATTTGGGCGGGCGCGCGCGGGGGGGGGGGCGGGTGATGTCCCTGAATGGCAGTTTGGAAATGTGGTCACCCTACTCTCCGTACATGGAGAGAGAGGTCGTGGCCTACCACGCGGTATACCACATTCCAACCCGGCCTAGCACTGCTTGCTGTTCATTCGGCATCCATCCGGCACCACTTTGGTCGCCTGCCAACCTGTGTTCTGAGCTTCGCATAGGGAGATCGATACGGTGGATCCGCTGCACGAGTGTCGCTACAGGAGCTGCTGTCCGGAAGGCATTAAATCGACCTGGTCGTTGGTGAGAGGACAATCGCACACCTTTACAAATAGTTTCTCACTGTTTCATTGGGACACTCTGCACAGACATCTGTACCTTGGGAATACTTTACTCTCAATCCGTATGGAGTAAGTGGCTGCGGCATCATATAAAGCTCTACGCGTTTCGTGGGTGTTCCCACTCGTCAGGAGCGGATGCGTCAGACATTTCTATGGAATTAAAAAAGGATTTAAGGAACCGTACTTCTCAGAAAAGTTCAAAAATGTTGTTTCTATTAGTATTGGTGGTTGACCACTGACACTCACCAACCCAGGCATGGACCGCAAGGTGGAGTGATCGGAGCAGGGCCGGCCGAGACATAGCCTCAACGCGGGAGCTGAGGCGGCATAATGCAGGGTTGCAGCATCGGATAGGATGAGAGCTTAAAGTATGAATGAGAGCTGATGTGGCCAAGAAAATAGTGTATACTCAAAGGAGCAAGGATATCTGGGAACAAGATTAAAATAAATATATGTATAATTATAATATATTAATCATAGTGATGATATATAGTGGGGGATAGTGATAAAGGTAAATGAACCCAGTATAGCTCCATATAGGAGGTGTATGAATAATATGAAAAATATGAAAAAGGTAAGGAAGATACAAATGATGCCCAAAGATGTGCAAGTATCTGTGTATAGAAATGATGAAAATGAACATACAACAGATTAAGGTATAAATGCTGATAGGAATGCCACGTGGAAACAAGGGCAAATAGTGTGACTTGAAAACAAATCCACCAAGAGAGAGAGGGGAAAAGAAGATAAAGGTTGGGAAAGCAAAGGAGAACACCTACCCTAATGCTGCAACAAAACAACTCCCAGCAGGACGTGTAGCTGGTGTGTGGAAACCCCAAAGGGGAACTGACGAATTGGGCAGTTCACCTGAATGGGGGATGTAATTATGCTGCCAACGCCACGCTAATGAGCCAATGGAGGCGAGGGAGCCGCACCTGAAGTGAGTGATGCACTCAACAGCTGACGCGGAGATCTCACCATACCGGGACAGAAGATGTTCTGGCTAGACGCCGGCGCCATGACCTCATTACTGACGTCACACGCACGGAGTGGAGCCGTCACACACAGAGCGTGACAGGCGTGGCGCCGATGCGCAAAGCGGCAGACGCCCCGTTCTCCCAAACACACTGGGTGCAGGGGGAGGAGGGGGAGAGTCCAATGAGCGCATCGCAGCTCCCGCCATAGAGGTGGAGCTCAGCCATGTCCAAAACATCGACCCATCCACCTACGTCAGACCATGGGCAGGCGGAGGGAGTGTGCATGGAACATGTGATTGGGGGCAGTCTATGTGGGTACATGAAGCTTAGTGAAGAGACTGCTGCCTATAAAGAATGACATATGCAAAACATGAAATCATAGATGTTAAATAAACGATCTAGATAAATGTTTGTATTGACAAAATTTAAACCTTAATGAAGGTGCCCTATGAATGAGGGTGGGCCTCACACTGGGATGGCAGGGGAGCACTGCCACTCCAATTACTCAATTGCTTCCATCCCGGTATCTGTATGAGAAAATGGGGGGAGTTTGGGACTTTATATGAAGCACCATAAGTGCCTCCATCCCGCGGGACTTTGAATGAAGCACCCTAAGGTGCCTCCATCCCTGTAAATAAATGAAAAAGGAAGTTTGGGACTTTGTATGAAGCAATTGAGTAGTGGAGGTAGATTACAATAAAAGCATATTTATTAGGTAGCATGAGTTTGCATACAAAAATAGATAAAAGAATGTTTCATATCATATATACATGAGAGACGTGCACAAAGGCTGAATATGCAAGAATGGGAAAATACATGCATAACATCATGTGGTCAAAACAATAAATACATATATGCATAAGAAATACATGTACATGCCAATAGCAGCAGGCCTACCACCGGCACATGCACCCACATGGTACATCTGTGTCCACCAGATGGTATAAAAAACATCATATATTAAAAATAAGTAAATCTCAATCCGTATGGAGTAAGTGGCTGCGGCATCATATAAAGCTCTACGCGTTTCGTGGGTGTTCCCACTCGTCAGGAGCGGATGCGTCAGACATTTCTATGGAATTAAAAAAGGATTTAAGGAACCGTACTTCTCAGAAAAGTTCAAAAATGTTGTTTCTATTAGTATTGGTGGTTGACCACTGACACTCACCAACCCAGGCATGGACCGCAAGGTGGAGTGATCGGAGCAGGGCCGGCCGAGACATAGCCTCAACGCGGGAGCTGAGGCGGCATAATGCAGGGTTGCAGCATCGGATAAGATGAGAGCTTAAAGTATGAATGAGAGCTGATGTGGCCAAGAAAATAGTGTATACTCAAAGGAGCAAGGATATCTGGGAACAAGATTAAAATAAATATATGTATAATTATAATATATTAATCATAGTGATGATATATAGTGGGGGATAGTGATAAAGGTAAATGAACCCAGTATAGCTCCATATAGGAGGTGTATGAATAATATGAAAAATATGAAAAAGGTAAGGAAGATACAAATGATGCCCAAAGATGTGCAAGTATCTGTGTATAGAAATGATGAAAATGAACATACAATAGATTAAGGTATAAATGCTGATAGGAATGCCACGTGGAAACAAGGGCAAATAGTGTGAACCGAAAACAAATCCACCAAGAGAGAGAGGGGAAAAGAAGATAAAGGTTGGAAAAGCAAAGGAGAACACCTACCCTAATGCTGCAACAAAACAACTCCCAGCAGGACGTGTAGCTGGTGTGTGGAAACCCCAAAGGGGAACTGACGAATTGGGCAGTTCACCTGAATGGGGGATGTAATTATGCCGCCAACGCCACGCTAATGAGCCAATGGAGGCGAGGGAGCCGCACCTGAAGTGAGTGATGCACTCAACAGCTGACTCAACAGCTGACATTTTAAGAAACTATATTGCTTGCTACTACACCTTATTGGATAAAGTTAATGAGCTCCTACTGCCGGTGAAGATCATCGGATCTGCAACAGGGGCATTGCTGTCATTATTGCTACAAGGGTCCATATACCATTGCCATTAAGTCTGACCTCACATTGGGTTAAAGGTTTATAGGCCGGCCGAGGTTCCCCCTATTAGAAATGTGTCAGTATAACCATTTAACTTTGTTTATCCTTTCAGGTGCAAGTAGTACTCCATTGTACATGTGTATATAGTAGACTGTTTACCTGCAAATATCTTGGCTTGTGTTATTCGGAGGAATTCCTTTGCTCAGTTGGCGCTGTTGCCCAAAACTCAGCAGATCTATTACCTCCTCTTTGTGACAATATCTTCTTTGAACTGTCCTAGTAAACAGTACCAGAACATAAACGCACAGAGTTGTCTGACTTATTACTTTAAGGTGGTGCAAAGATGTCTGAACCCAGAGTGTCAGGTAGGTTGGAATGTTCATAAGGTCATGGCAGTGCAGATGAGCAGGTAAATCCAAGTAGCCCCTTAGGGGGCCGTGCTACAAAGAGGATTTGGTGTTACCCAGGTTTCTCACTAAGAGTCTCCGGGACACTGCATTTCTAGTTTTCTCCAGGACTGGCAAGTCCTGGTCTCTGGGTACAGGAGCTCAGAGGCTTTGTGGAGATGTGGAAGGGATGAAGCCTCCGAACTTGGGTCTACATTTTGTCAGCAACCAGCACCCTGATAGTTTAGGTTTTTGTGAGGAAGGCTGACTATAGTTCAGGGCTCCTCCCTTCCAAAGAAGTCCCTCTGGCTGTGAGGGAACAAAAAGTGTGCTAGAGGTGTGTGATAGACTGTGTGGAAAGAGACAACAGGTCTGAGCGGACTGAGATAGTCAGCAGGCTGAAGTTAATCATTTAACTTACTTTTTGGAGGAATGCTGGAAAACCCCTTGCATGCTTGTGAAACGACTTAAGAAAAATGGGCAAATAAATCACTAAAAAGAAAGGAAGTGATGAGTTCTTGGAAGCCCAACTTTCAGCTAATGGTCCAACAATCTTCAAAAAAATAGATACCATATTTTACCTTTTTTTCTGTATTTGTAGATGATTCACCACCACTATACTCCTAAACAAGTTTATGGTTATTTCAAACAAACATGTGAAGTCTGGGCTCATTACAAATGGATCGCTGTAGATGTTTGTTGATCGTGTACTTTAATATGTGGGATATGGTGTACCAGCATATGACATTTATTACTGACCATACAGGATTTGATAAGAGGCACGGAGGAGCTCAGCTATGAGGAAAGATTAGAGTGAATGAATGTATTCTCACTTGAGAAGAGGAGATTAAGGGGGGATATGATCTCCATGGACAAATACATAAGTGGTCCATATAGTGAACTTGTTGAATTGGCTGGTTAGGTTGAAATACAGACATGTGAAAGTGGTCCGTTTCCTCAATAAAGGGTTCCCCTGCTAACCATTACCAGTTCCGCTTTCTCCGATATAAACATTTTGGATGTGACGTCGTATGCTGATCTCCAATCCCAGTTGATGCCTCCTGAGGGGAAACGCATTGGGTGGAGACAGCGGCGACGTCAGGATGCGCGGTCCGTGCTTAGAGTGAATGAATGTATTCTCTCTTGAGAAGAGGAGATTAAGGGGGGATGTGATCTCCATGGACAAATACATAAGTGGTCCATATAGTGAACTTGGTGTTGAGTTATTCAGTTTAAGGTCATCACAGAGGACAAGGGAGCACTCTTTACATCTGGAGGAAAAGAGATTTCATCTCCACATATGGAAAGATTTCCTCACAGTAAGAGCTGTGAAAATGTGGAATAGACTCCCTCCAGGGGTGGTTAGATTGATTTAAAAAAAGGCCTGGATTCTTTCCTAAATGTACATAATATAATTGGGTCCTAACATTTATAGGTAGAGATTGATCCAGGGAATATCTGATTGCCTCTCAGGGGATCAGAAAGGAATTTTTTTCCCCTGCTGGAGCAAATTGGATCATGCTTTGGTGGAGTTTTTTGCCTTTGCCCCTTTTATTGGTTGAACTAGATGGACTTGTGTCTTTTTTTTCAACCAGACTATGTATTACAACAAGGTGAAGCAAAAGCTGTCTCTCAGCTTTTGCTTCACCTTGTTGTAATACATAGTCTGGTTGAAAAAAAAGACACAAGTCCATCTAGTTTATGGTTTTATAGAATTTTAGATCTATTATACATATATTTCTCAGCCTAAAATCAAATTAGTTGATTCAATACTATAAATCACCGGCCACCAGCGCCACTAAGTCCCCTGAACTAGCTGCTCCTCCTGTTTTGCAGAAGTTCCACCAGAGACCTGCGAGGCCTCACATATTCGTGGTTCAGACCCTGTCCCTGAGAAGCTCTGCTCTGCAGTGGGCCCTGAGATAGGGTCCTTACCACTGAGAAGCAATGGCGTCCCTAGAGGGGGCGAGAGGGGGCCCTGACCCCCCAACATTATGCTGTGCCCCACCATGTGCCCCCCCCCCCCAATAAAAATAAAAAAACATTTTTTTCTTTTTTTTTTACAAAAAATCAATGTCTAATAGGGCGTACACACGGTCGGACTTTGTTCGGACATTCCGACAACAAAGTCCTAGGATTTTTTCCGACGGATGTTGGCTCAAACTTGTCTTGCATACACACGGTCACACAAAGTTGTCGGAAAATCCGATCGCTCTGAACGCGGTGACGTAAAACACGTACGTCAGGACTATAAACGGGGCAGTGGCCAATAGCTTTCATCTCTTTATTTATTCTGAGCATGCGTGGCACTTTGTCCGTCGGATTTGTGTACACACGATCGGAATTTCCGACAACGGATTTTGTTGTCGGAAAGTTTTATATCCTGCTCTCAAACTTTGTGTGTCGGAAAATCCGATGGAAAATGTCCGATGGAGCCCACACATGGTCGGAATTTCCGACAACACGCTCCGATCGGACATTTTCCATCGGAAAATCCGACCGTGTGTACGGGGCATAAGAGGGAGAGAGTCCCCAGTCAGCTCCTGCGGGTGATTCCTCCCCCCTCCCTCTGCTTGCCGACACTGCATAATGCGAGCACTCACACAACCACGGCCGCCCGATCTGCTCCTTCCCCTGCATCCTCATTGGCAGGGAGAAGAGCGAGTTGCAGGAAGGACTCCACCAGGACTCTAAGTTACTGAAAAAACAGACTGATTTCTCCCATCCTTAGGACAGGAGAACCAGCCTGTAAATTCCAAGAGATGCCAGACCAGAGCAGTCAATAGCAGATGCATGAATAGGGTAGCCAGATACCTTACTTCCCTACTAATACATGCATACACATTTATTATTAAGTAATGACACCGACACCTGGATTGGAAGTAAATGGCCTTATCGGCCTTTATTTTACAAAAACCAATAAAAAACTATAATTTTAATATTTATAACATTTAAATATTCAAAATATTTAAAATATTTTAACTTTGACTCTCAGTAACCTTATTGTTGCTGGTCCCTGACGACCCCAATCACTTTTTGAGCCTGAGCCCCATTTGTTAGATCTGTCCCCAGCCACTAACTGACCCAGACCCCCATTTATTACCAGTTGGTCCAAAAACTGACTGGACCAACCGGAAACTCCATCTTGGGATGTGTCCCAACGTTTTCAATCCGCATTGTAAACAATTTAAATATATATATCCATATATATATTAACTATTGTCGCCAAGGACCAAGCGCCAACCACACTCTCTTAAAATATTAACAACCCCTCAGCTAGGGCGGGAGGGCGGGAGGGCGGGAGCGTTCTTCCTGACTCTCCAACTCACGACTGCTGTATAATTCCCCCTGGCTTAAGCACTGATCAAAATTCTCCTCCCCTTCTACACTGATCCACCAATCCCAGCATATCTCTAACTTCCTTAAACCCCTCCTTATCCTACTTCTTCCTTCCTAAGTTCCTTGCACCCTTTCATGTCTGTACTCTGCTTCCTTTTCACTACAGCTCCGTACATGTCTGGACAGCAAGAGGAGGCTGGGAAACCCCACAGTGGCAGAACACCAGGGCCCGGAGGCAAGACAACCTTTGCAACCCTGATAGTTCTCCCACGGCTTTGGATCCGAATATTTTTTTGGTATGCTGGTGACATATATATATTGTTTTCTGCCACCCTGGGGGACCCCAATACAGTAGGAAGGGAGCCCACTGCAGAACATGTGAAAGGGCAGTTGTGGGGTCGTAGTAAAGGGCCCCAGTATATATTTATATATCTATATATATCTATCTATCTATCTATATATATAGATAGATAGATATATATATATATATGCATTTTATAGTTGCCCCCCTACTTTTGTCGCTGTCCCCCCATGTGCCCCCCCTTAATATGAAAGCTGGAGACACCACTGCTGAGAAGGGCAGACCAAAGGCATAAAGTCGCCCCTCCAACAGAACCTCTATCACCGGTCACCACCGCCACTAAGTCTTCTGAACTAGCTGCTCCTCCTGTTTTGCAGAAGTTCCACCAAACACCTGCAAGGCCTCACATATTGGTGGCCCAGACCCAGTCCCTGGGAAGCTCCATTCTGCAGTGGGCCCTGAGTAAGGGTCCCTACCACTGAGAAGGGCAGACCAAAGGCATGAAGTCACCCCTCCAACAGAACTTCCATCACCAGCAGCCACTAAGTCTCCTGAACTAGATGCTCCTCCTTCTGCTTTGCAGAAGTTCCACCAAACACCTGCGAGGCCTTACATATTCGCGGTTCAGACCCTGTCCCTGGGAAGCTCCATTCTGCAGTGGGCCCTGAGATAGGTTCCTTACCACTGAGAAGACAGACCAAAGGCATGAAGTCCCCCCTCCAACAGAACCACCGGCCACCACTAAGGGGGTTATTTACTAAAGCTGGAGAGTGCAAAATCTGGTGCAACTCTACAAAGAAAACAATCAGTTTCCAGGTTTTAATGACGAAGCTTAAAGCGGAGTTCCACCCTAAAGTGGAACTTCCGCTCATCGGATTCCTCCCCCCCTCCGGTGTCACAATTGGCACCTTTCAGGGGGGAGGGGGGTGCAGATACCTGTATAATACAGGTATCTGCACCCACTTCCGGGTACAGCTAGCCGCAGCTAGCCGCCGACTCCCCGCCCACCCCCGTTGTGTTGTGGGAAATACACAGTTCCCACAACACAACGGGGACCAGTGAAGACGCGCAGCGCGACTCGCGCATGCGCAGTAGGGAACCGGGCAGTGAAGCGGCAACGCTTCGCTTCCTGATTCCCTCAGTGTGAATGGCGGCGGCAGCACCCGAGGATCGAGGGACGGCTCGGTCTCGGGTGCCGACATCGCTGGACCCCGGGACAGGTAAGTGTCCTTATTTTAAAAGTCAGCAGCTGCAGTATTTGCAGCTGCTGACATCTAATTTTTTTTTTTTTGGTGAAACACCACTTTAACTGAACAAACCAAAGTTAAAAGCTGATTGGCTACCACACACAGCTGCACCAGATTCTGAGTCCACTAGTTTTAGTAAATCTACTCATAAGTCTCCTAAACTAGATGCTCCTCCTGTTTTGCAGAAGTTCCACTCCTTTACTTTCTTGACTATCAGCATAATTATATACAGTACTTCATTCCTCGTTAGCATTCACCTGATTCCTTAGTATAGTGACTAGACCAGGCATTGTTGAATGAACAGAACTCTTTTACTGAAGTTGTCATTTTTGCACTTATGGATACCGGTCTTAAATGGTTCAGTAGTATAACACTGAATATAATGGCTGTTGCAAAACTCCTTCATCAAAGATTACCCACTCTTTAATGGCATCATAAACTGAGGTTTTAGCTGTGGCAGTGGTGTGTGTACCTCGAGCTATGACACTTCCCAAAGGGATAGCTATTCAGTCTCTCCTTATTTCTATGCTCAGGTCCCCAAAAATGGATAAAATCTCTCTGCTTAGTAACGACTACATTGCTACACATGTGGGCTTCCTCCCTGCTGTTAGAAATCACAGGCACCTGTACAAATTATATTTTCATTTAAAAAAAACCCACTAAAATCATTATTAGCGGGCAGCAGGGGGAATCGAATCCTGGACAGGGAAGGGGATCGGTAAACAATTACAGGAACCGATCACCTGTGTGTCTCTCCCTGCAGCAGCTGAAAGCCAATGGGAGGGAGAGATGGAGAAGCCAGCTTTTACCTGCTGCAGGGGGAGGCACCTAATTCTCCCGCCCCTCCTGATTTACCAATCACCCCCTCTACTGTCTATATCTCATTCCTCTGCTGTCCCGGGCCCCGTACAGGATAACTGGTGCTACCCCCTTGTCAGCGGCCATGAAAACGCCTACTGGGCATTTGCAGTAGTGGTGCCACTTATCTACAGCACAGGAACCTACATTTATCCACCGCCACCCCTTCTTTTTTTGCAATCCTCTACATATGTTTTTCTTTGTATCAAATCCTTTTTATTAATTATTTAGGGAAAAAAAAATCTTAATTTAAATTATTTAGTACAACAATGCTATATTTTACCATCTTACATCCCTATTTCCCCCCCCCCCCCCCCCCAAAAAAAACGCAGACATTTTAAAGTACAAGTTATTTTATAAATATCTACTCAAATATTCCTAGAAACTATTTTCTTTTTCTTCTTCCCTATCCATTTATGGCATACCATCATTTCCATATCTCCAAATCGAATTTATACATACATGCCCCCCTTACATATGTTGACTTTTTCTTCATTAACGTGTTATTAATCTCTCTTTTCCACTCTTCTTGGGTACGGGGAAAGGGTCACAACCACCTCTTGGCAATTTATTTTCTAGCCTTGATAGAGACATCTTTTTATTGCTATTTGCGTCGGGACAGGGGCTGTTTGCTGTTCCATATATCCCAATACACATAGCCTATGAATGAATGAATGAATGAATGATTTGTAAAGCGCTGCAATTGCGAACTGAATCGCCTCAAGGCGCTAGATGTATTCTCTGTAGCCAGCTTCTAGAAAAGGAAGGTCTTTAGTTTTTTCCTGAAGGCCTGGTGGTTTTCTTCCATGCGGAGGTTGGTTGGGAGAGCATTCCATAGTCGAGGTCCTTGGACTGCAAGTCTACGTTCTCCCTTTGCTTTGTAGCGGTATTTGGGAATGAGGAGGAGGTTTTGGTTAGCTGATCGAAGACTGCGATTCGGTGTGTAGTGTTTTATTTTTTCCCGGAGATATTGCGGAGCGTTTCCTTGTATGCATTTATGGGTGAGGCAGAGGGTCTTGAATGTGATCCGATTCTTCACCGTTAGCCAATGTAGGCTTTTTAGGGATGGGGAGATGGATTCCCAGGGCTTTTTCCCTGTTAACAGCCTTGCCGCCGTGTTCTGCATGAGTTGCAAGCGCGCAAGCTGGTATTGGGGTAGACCTACGTAGAGGGAATTTGCGTAGTCGAGTCGGGAATTGATGATCGTTCCCACAACTGCCGCTTTGTCCTCTTCTGGGATGAAGGGGATGAGTCTGCGAAGCAGGCGGAGGAGGTGGTGAGATCCGCTCACCACCGATCCTATTTGTGCATCCATTGTCATTCCTGAGTCAAAGATGACTCCGAGACTCTTGATTTTGGTGCTGGGGGAGATGGTCTGTCCGAGGATGGAGGGTGGTGTCCACGGAGTCTCAATTTTGGAATTTTTGTTGGCTTGCAGGAGAAGAAGTTCTGTTTTTGATTCGTTAAGTTTGAGGGAGCTAGCGGTCATCCAGTCATTGATTAAAGTGAGGCATTTCTGTAGTTGCTGATGATGATCTTTCTGTCCATTAATGCGAAAGTAGAGTTGGGTGTCGTCTGCATATGAGTGGAAGCAGAGGTCCGTTTTCCTGATGATATTGAGAAGCGGGCGGATGTAGATGTTAAATAGCACTGGTGACAAGGGTGAGCCCTGAGGGACTCCACAGGAGACTGCCCGAGATTCCGAGGTGAATGTTCCTAGTTTCACTGTCTGAGAGCGATTCTCTAAGAAGGATGTAAACCATTTTAGGGCAGAATCTGTGGCTCCTGCAACTTCTGAGAGGCGGACAAGTAAAGTATTGTGGTCCACTGTATCGAATGCTGCGCTGAGGTCTAACAGTACCAGGAGACTCGGTTCCCCGTCATCTGCTGCTTCAAGGGCGTCGTCCCATATTTTGAGAAGTGCTGTTTCTGTGCCATGGCCTGGGCGGAAGCCTGATTGCAGAGGGTCCAGGAGGTGGTGTGTCTCTAGGTGGTGTTGTAGCTGCTGTACTACTGCTTTCTCTATAATCTTGGAGATGGTGTTGAGGCTTGTTATTGGTCTGCGGCAGTTAGGGTCTTTAGGGTCGAGGTTAGGTTTCTTTAGCAGGGGTTTGACGATGCCTTGCTTGAGGGAGGTTGGCACAGTCCCTTCTTTGAATGATTGATTTATGAGATGTGTTAGGGTGGGGGCCAGGATGTCGGAACATGCTTTGAACAATTTGGTGGGGATGATGTCGTTCGGTGATGTGCTGTCGCGAAGGCTTCTGATGATGTTTTTAGTCGTGTCCGTGGTGATTGGGGACAAAGAGAACTTTGGTGGTTGAGTGATGTTCGTGTCGATATCCTCTTTTTGCATTGGTTGGGTGAGGTTGGTTGTTATTTTCTGATGAATTGCTTTCCGAATGCTGTCGATTTTGTCGATGAAGAAATCTGATAACTCATTGCAGAATTCTTGAGTATCGTTTGCCGGGGGCTCTAAGCAGGTCGGGTTCATTGATTGAGCAACTATTTTGAAAAGTTCCCGTGGGCGGTTTAAGGCGGATGAGATGGTGTCTGCAAAATGTTCTTTTTTGGCTTTGAAGATTGCCTTGTGGTATTTCACCGTGAGTGCTTTGTAGTTAGCATGGTTTTCCTTGGTGGGATTTCTTCTCCAAGTTCTCTCAGCTCTTCTGCGTTCTTGCTTGAGTAGGGTGAGAGTGCCATTAAACCAACTCGAGTTTTTTGTGCGGACGGGTGTTCTGCGTTTTGGCGCCACGGAGTCTGCTGTTTGTAGTAAAGCATTGTTTAGGGAGTTGAGTGTTTGTTCCGTTGAGAGGTTTGGGTTTAGCAGAAGAATTTTGCTCGACAATGTAGTTTTGAAGAGTTCAGAGTGTAGTTTCTTCTGAGATCTATTCCAGTGTGTTGCTATTTCCCGTTTCTGTTTTTGGAGAGTGGTGTTAGTGGTGATTTTAAATTTGATAGCATGGTGGTCCGTCCATGGTAGTGGGGTGATGTTCAATACGTCGATGTCCATATTCTGTTTGAAGATGAGATCTAAAGTGTGTCCTGAACCATGCGTAGGAGCATTTATCAGTTGTTGCAGGCCAAGTTCTTCCATTTGGTTAACGCAGGCGGTTGCCATAGGGTCTTGGGCGGAGTTTGCCCATAGATTGAAATCCCCAAGTACCAGAAGGTTTTTGGTTTTCAAGGTGTGCATTGAGAAGAATTCGGTGAGTGGTGTGAGGAGATTGGTCTTTGGTCCAGGTGGTCTGTAGCATAGTAGTATGTGAATGGTGTCTTGAGGTGTTATTTGAAGGTGCAGTGAGAGTGTTTCCATGAAAGGCACTGAGTTCTGTAAGTTTGGTTTGGTGAGCCCCAGGTGCGATTTGAAAATCACTGCTAGACCTCCTCCTTTTTTTCCTATTCTATGCTCAGATAGGATACTGTAGTTCTTGGGCACCAATTCAGTTAGGATGGTGTTGCAGTCGGAAGTTAGCCAGCTTTCTGTAATGAAGAGGCAGTCTATGTTGTTTTCGGTGATGAACTCGCGGATTTCTAGCCTGTGCTTGACTGCAGATCTGGTGTTGATCAGGGCGCATGCTAGTTGTTGTGGTTGGATCGGTGTCTCCCTGCCTTTGATGGTTGATTGTGGGTTGGTCCTTAGTAATTGTTCTTTTTTTAGTCTTTTTTGCGTGGTGGTCGGTAAAGTTGCGGCCGTGTATCTTAGCCTGTGGAGGGTATCTGCTGTGTACTTGAAGTTGCACATGATGCGGAAGGCGGCGATGCTAGAAAAGAAATTTGTATGACGAAGGCACTGGTGTGGCGATGATAGCCTTGCAGGGGGATGGAGGGATCGGATGGCTGACCACTGCTCTGGAGTGGTGAGAGTGACGGCTGAGTGTTGGAGCGGAGGTACTGGAGGGAGGTGGCTGCCTACCTCCCTCTCGTTGATCCAGAGGAAGGCAAAAAAACCCCTGGCTGCGTAGCCTAGGTTCCATCTGGAGTGCTAAAACTTCCCCCCAGTACCTGTGAAGCTTGGGACACCTCCAGAGCATAAGTATAAGATTTCCATCTAGATCTCCACATCTGGGACATGATGGCTCTGGACCAGAGGCGTAGCTTGAAGCTTGTGGGCCCCCCCATGCAAAAGTTGACCTGCCCCCCTTCCAACGTGCGAGCAGATACATCCACCGCATGCCAAAATACTCAAAGTGGCTTAAGAGTTTTGAGTTCCCAGAGTTACTCTTTACATCTGAGGACAGGGATTACTGCTGGAGAATCAGAGGACAGTGATCACCGATGGAGAATCAGAGGACAGGGACCCCTGGCAGGTTACTTGGCAGCGCTCCTTTCCCATTCCAGCACTGTATACAGCTCCCCCCCCCCCCACCACACACTACACAGGGCTGAAATCACATTCCTTTACACACAGTCTATCAGTCTTCACAGGGTGTATCTGGCTTTTATGTTGCCCTTCTGACCTATGAAATTCTCTGGTCGGAACGGCAGTGTAGTTGCAGTAGGCAGATACACCCTGTGCAGATCATGGCTGACTGGCTGTGTTGTAAAGGAATGTGATTTCAGCCCTGCGGAGGAGGAACAGTATAGAGTGCTGTAATGGGAAAGGAGCTCAGCAGCCGGGCATAGCATGCAGGGTGGAGGGGGTCGTCAGGGGGCTTTGGGGGGGCAACTTAGATCTGGGAGGGCAAAGCCATGTGACACAAAATCTGGAGCCTGCAGCCCTTCAGGGGCCCCCCGAGGAGGTCTTAAGAGATTTGTTTTAGCAATTTCTGAAAGTTTCTCTGTCAGTGTTGCCAGGTGTTGGGGGAAGGTCACCTCCCGGAGGTGTGTGTCTTTTCCCCAGAAGTGGGGTAAGTAGACATCCCTGGGTGGGGGGGTACAGAGAATCCCAGCTGGTGACTAGGAGACACTGAACGGTGTCTTACCTCACCAGTGACATCGGTCCCATCGTGGCTACAGGATGGCACTCTCCTCCTCTTGCCTCGCTGAGCTCGGTTACCATTCCATGTTGCCAGCACACAGCACAGACACTTCCCCATCCTGGGCTGTTCTCACCTGGTGCTCCTCTCCATTCAGAAAATGGCTCACAGCTTCTCCCCAGGCAATGGGAACAGAGGGGTGTGGACTGTGGAAGGCAAAGTAGAAGCCCAGTACTGGAGCGTGGCTGTGGGGCCCTAGGGCAGATCGGAGCTGGATTTTGTGGAGGATATGATAATATGACAGAGAGGCTGCAGGGGGCCCCTGGAGCTAAGGGCGGGGTTGCGATTGTGACCCCTGCAACCCCTTATGCTACGCCCATGCTCTGGACGTCTCCCAAACAAAAAGAGCTTTCTTGGCGTATAGTATGTCCTATGAATAATAAAAATTTGCGTTCATTTTTGTGCCGGTGCTAAAGATATTAATTCTACAGATTTTAAAATACTGTCCCATTGATCGTCTGTTAATTCCCCTACATCTTCTTCCCATTTTACCCTACAAGTAAGAACCAAATCTTTTTATACTGCTGCTATATGTATCTTGGTACTGTATACAGTTTTGATGTTATCCCTACATTCATCCACGCCACCCCTTCTTTTTTTGCAATTCTCTACATTTCGCACCGCGGTTGCAATGAGAAAAACAAACTGCACACGCCCCCCCAATGTTTTGTGTGATTTAATTGATCTTTGCAGGCTAGTTTTCCCACATACACTCCTTGAAAATCATGTAACTCCCCCCACTTAAAGCATTCATACATGCAGTTCTGGGGACAAGTTGTCCAGCACCCAGGGTGATGATGCGGAACTGCGCCCCCCCCCTCTCCTGCTGCTTAAGAGTGCTGTAGAATGTGTGTACTGCCCTGCGCAGTTGGCATGGAGTGTGCAATGTGCGACCAATTGCTTGCTTTATGGTTTCCTGGCACTGGAGTGACCATGTGGTGAGGGGGGTGCCCTTCCCCAATTGCTGCACCTGGGGCGGATGCCCCTCTTGCCCCCCCCCCCCCCCCCATTTGTCCCTGCATACATGTACAGAATGATTTTAGAGATGTAATATGTATGTGAACTTGCAACTATGGAGGAAATGTGACCTCCATTTTTATGTCCAGTATTTCTTTTTTGTATGAGAATAATATCATTATCAATACACAATGGACTCATTTCTCTGTTATCAGACAGATTATAGTTTAGCTAAAGAATTAGACAAATATAATGAAAAACAACAGTTTGATTTTAATATTATGTATACATTTATTATTTTAATATTTAAAATTATTAACAAAAACAAAAGAATGAAAAACAGACTTAAGATTGATGAACATGGGTGTGGTCAAGCATACGCCAGTGCGAGAGCACAGGTGTTCCGTGCATCCCCATGCAAGCAGGTTCCATCCATGCCAATTGGGACGTATCGCCTGCCCGCGGAATGGCGGCAAACTACGGTGCTTAAAATTCTCCATAGGCGACGCTTTAAACGCCTTTACAGGTTACCAGTTTAGAGTGGCACAGGAGGTCTGGTGCTAGAATTATTGCTCTCGCTCTGATGTTCACGACATTACCTCACATGTGTGGTGCGATCACCGTTTACATGCATTCGGGAGTAACGTATGCGTTCGCATTTGCGCGTAAGCATGGTGAGACTAGGGGGGGGCTTTTAATTTTGTTTTTATTATTTATTTATTTTATGCACAATTTTTTTTATTTTTTTTTTACACTTTTTTTGCACTAATTTTATTGCTATCACAGGGGATGAACAACACCCCTTGTGACAGGTCATCTTTGTGGAGATATTTAGGGTCTATTAGACCCCAAATCTCTCCTCTGGCCCTCCATGCAGTTGATCGGCTACTTTCCTGGTCGCTGGTGGCCAGGTAAATAAAGGGGCAGAACCGGAAGTGGCAAACTACTTGTCGCTTCCGGTTTCCAGGGTTACAGAGAAAGGGGAACGACGTCAGTTCCTCTCTCTCTCTACAGGGCAGCCATTGCCGCCGGCCGCACCACTCCTGGCCTCCACAATGGGAACCGAGAGCCCGGGAGAGGCGGCAGTGGCAGAAGTGAATTAGCCACTCAGATCACTTCTGCAAGAAAGAGAATCGCTGCCTGAAAAGAATGATACCGGGATGATGCCTGTAGGTGTACCCAACATCCCGGTATAACCACTCAAACCCGAGGACGTCCATGTACGTACCATGCGAAGGAAGTGGTTAATGTGATATACTTTCCTATTTACTAATGCCAGCAGCATGAGTATTAAAAATAATCAATGTTCAATGGGAGAGAGAAATTCCACTTGAATCCATGTCTTTATGGACCTTGCCTTGTGCACTGGTCCACAAACACGAAGTAGCCATCCCCAAACTGTTCCCACAAAGATGGGAGCATAAAATTGTCCAAATGTCTTGGTATGCTGACATCCTTTGGTTGGTTGTCTTTGGCCCCTTAGTTCCAGTGAAGGGAATGTGACTGTACCAATGTACAAAGCAAGGTCCATAAAGACATGGATGAGCGAGTTTGGGGTGGAGGAACTTGACTGACCTGCAGAGTCCTGACCTCAACCCAACAGAACACCTTTGGGATGAATTGGAGCGCATACCGCAAGCCAGGACTACTCGCCCAACATCAGTGCCTGACCTCACAAATGCGCTTCTGGAAGAATGGTCAAACATTCCCTTAGACACACTCCTAAACCTTGTGGACGGCCTTCCCAGAAGAGTTGAAGCTGTTCTAGCTGCAAAGGGTGGGCCAACTCAATATTGAACCCTACAGACTAAAACTGGGATGCCATTAAAGTTTATGTGCGTATAAAGGCAGGTGTCCCAATACTTTTGGCAATATAGTGTATATTTCTATCCCCCTTGGTGGGAGTGGAGATGAGAGCACAAAGCCGTGTTCTGAGTCTGAGATGTTTCTCGGGGCTGCAGTTCTTCTGAGCTCCACAAGGTGGTGATCTCACTTATACAAAGACAGGAAGTCTCTATGGAAGACAGGAAGTGAAGACAGGCATCCCAATACTTTTTAAGTAATATAGTATGTGAGCTTTGCTCCAACTGACCACCAATGGGCAATTTTCATGGTGCTGTCGGTGTAAATATTGGACTAGCTCAGTACTATTTCATATGAGATCTGTGTTCCTATAATTTATTCCTTATGGGTTTATACCGATCACACCGCACCCCTAAAAACTAAAACATTCTTACTATACCCCCAATGTACTGTGATGTGCTTTGTACACCACTTGGGACTATCTGACCCCCTCCCTAGGAGAATCTGAGGCTCGTAGGGTAACATTTGTTCTCTTGGTATGTCCCATCATCAGAGTCTCCAAGAAATAGAAGAAGACAAGGGAAGACTCGCTCCATCAAACTCCACCTAGAAATGAAATATCACTTTCCCGGGATGTGCCCCTTTGAAGAACATTTTCTTGTCCTCCAGATGTTCTATGGACTCCACAGTTCCACCTGGAAAAGTCATCGTCCATTTGTCATAAGAATCAGCAGGTGGGTTCTCTCTGATGTCTCTGATTTTTTTTTATCTGTATACCATTTCCCGCACTTTAAATGCAATGAGGCCGCTCTGCGGTGTGTCTTCTCTTTCAGAAGGTTTCCTTTATGATTGAAAAATTTTCTACAGTCTGAATATGAAGGACGCTCATCCGTGTGAATTCTCTGGTGTTGCACAAGGTGTCCTTTCACACTGAAACATTTCCCGCACTCTGAACATGAATAGGGACGCTCACCAGTGTGAATTCTCCGGTGTTTAACAAGGCCTCCTGTATAAGAGAAAGATTTCCCGAACTCTGGACTTGCATAAGGGCGTTCACCTGTGTGACTTCTCCGATGTTCAACAATTGTTCCTTCCTGAGCGAAAGATCCGGACCTGTGTGAAGTCTCTGGTGTTGCACAAGGTGTTCTTTCGCATTGAAACATTTCCCGCACTCTGAACATGAATTAGGACGCTCACCCGTGTGAATTTTCTGGTGTTTAACAAGGTCTCTTTTATGAATGTAGGATTTCCCGCACTCTGAACATGGATGAGGACGCTCACCCGTGTGAATTTTCTGATGTGTAACAAGTGCTACTTCCTGAGCGAAAGATTTCCCGCACTCGGAACATGAATAAGGGCGCTCACCCGTATGATTTCTCTGGTGTACAATTAGTCTTTCTTTTTTAAAGAAACCTTTCCCGCACTCCAAACAAGGGAAAGGACGCTCAATGGTGTGAATTTTCTGGTGTTCAGCAAGATTTCCTTTTTTAAGGAAACATTTCCCACACTCTAAACAAGAGAAAGGACGCTCGCCCGTGTGAATTTTCATGTGTACAACAAGTTCTCCCTTACGAGTAAAACTTTTCCCACACTGTGAACATGAAAAAGGACGCTCACCCGTGTGAATTAACTGATGTCTAAGAAGGTGTTTTTTTTCAATGAAACATTTTCCGCACTCTGAACAAGAGAAAGGACGCTCACCCGTGTGATTTCTTTGGTGTATAATAAGGGTTGCTTTTTTAAGGAAACCTTTCCCGCACTCTGAACAGGAGAAAGGACGCTCACCTGTGTGAATTCTTTGATGGGAAACCAGGACTGATTTCCGAATGAAACTTTTCTCGCACTCTGAACATGGATAGGGACGCTCACCTGTGTGAATTCTCTGGTGTACAATAAGTTGTTGTTTCTGAGTGAAACATTTCCCGCACTCTGAACATGGATAGGGACGCTCACCCGTGTGAATTCTCTGGTGCGTAAGAAGGTTTTTGTTTGCAGTGAAAGATTTCCCACACTCTGAACATGAGAATGAACGTTCTCCTGTGTGAACCCTCTTATGACTTAAAGAAGATTTCTGGAGATCTGTTGGTCTGTGAGAACTTGGATGGACATCTGGAGTCAAAGTATGGGATTTCTCATAAGGTTCTTCAGGATTAGAAGGATTCATTGATCTTAGATGGACATCTGAAGTCATAGTATGGGATTTCCTAGAAGGTTCCTCAGGATTAGAAGGATCCATTGATCTTAGATGGACATCTGAAGTCATAGTATGGGATTTATCAGAAGGTTCCTCAGGATGAGAAGGACCCATTGATCTTAGATGGACATCTGAAGTCATAGTATGGGATTTATCAGACGATTCCTCAGGATAAGAAGGACCCATTGATCTTAGATGGACATCTGAAGTCATAGTATGGGATTTATCAGACGATTCCTCAGGATAAGAAGGATCCATTGATCTTAGATGGACATCTGAAGTCATAGTATGGGATTTATCAGACGATTCCTCAGGATAAGAAGGACCCATTGATCTTAGATGGACATCTGGAGTCATAGTATGGGATTTCTCAGACGATTCCTCAGGATGAGAAGGGCCCATTGATCTTAGATGGACATCTGGAGTCATAGTATGGGATTTCTCAGACGATTCCTCAGGATGAGAAGGACCCATTGATCTTAGATGGACATCTGAAGTCATAGTATGGGATTTATCAGAAGGTTCCTCAGGATAAGAAGGACCCATTGATCTAACCAACCAATCAGAGGTCACTTTCGGAGAATATTGTGGAATGTCAGTATCTTCTGCCTTACAATCTGGAGATATAATAAGATGTCCCTCCGATGTATTTATTATAGTCCAGAAACACCGTCCATCTGCTGGAAAGCAATATTTAATATAAGTCATATCTGTTCTCATACATCTTGTATTCAGAAGTCATATGTATACACTGGGCAAGATGGTCAGAGAGAGAAAACATACTACAAGGGTGAAAAGAAAATGAAAGTTAAACCATTTAACCAACAAATGCCAGTTCGATTGCCGGAGTAATCATCTAACACAATGCACAACAAAAGATACCAGCGCTCAGCGGGTCAAAATGAAAGAAAGTCTCTTAGTAGCAGTAATGCGATAATATACACAGTTTATTCGATGACAATCATGTGGATTCTACAATCTAAAAGTTAATGCACTCAGGATAATGGGAGGAGTCAGGACTGGGGATAAAAACCAGCCCTGGAAAAAATTTCCCACCAGCCCCAAAGCATTATACCAGCCCAACATCAGAACGTCATTATTTTCTTGTTCATAAAAGGGAAAACCATACATTGTAAAGCACATTTGAAGAGTGTATTATATACAGTATATAGATCAGACAGATATGAAAGCACATAGGGCTTTATATGCCTCAGACTGGCCTGGCAGCGCAGTCACTGACCCATACCTGTCAACGTTTGAACTTCAGAATGAGGGACATTTGAGGAAGGAAGTAACCTTGCATAGCGCGCTGCGTCAAATGTGGGCGTGGTCAAACTTTTGACAGTGGGAGGAGCTTAATGGGCATCATTAAACAAAACTTGGGCTTCCTTGTACCTATAAAATATGCTTTTATTATTGTTCCACAAGCAAGAGTCTCATGGATACATACAAACCCCAGCACATTCATTCAAAATAAAAAGGATAAAAGAATGCAGTGTTTGGAGTGCATTATGTACAGAGTGCAGGGTTCTGGCATGAGCTATGTACAGAGTGCAGGGTTTTGGCATGAGCTATGTACAGAGTGCAGGGTTCTGGCATGAGCTATGTACAGCGTGCAGGGTTCTGGGATGAGCTGTGTACAGAGTGCAGGGTTCTAGGATGAGCTAAATAAAGGGTGCAGGGTTCTGGGATGAGCTATATACAGGGTTTTGGGATGAGCTTTATGCAGGGTTTTGGGATGAGCTATGTACAGAGTGCAGGGTTCTGAGATGAGCTATGTACAGAGAGCAGGGTTCTGGGATGAGCTATGCACAGAGTGCAGGGTTCTGAGATGAGCTATGTACAGAGAGCAGGGTTCTGGGATGAGCTATGCACAGAGTGCAGCGTTCTGGGATGAGCTATGCACAGAGTGCAGGGTTCTGGCATGAGTTATGTACAGAGTGCAGGGTTCTGGCATGAGCTATGTACAGAGCAGGGTTCTGGCATGAGCTATGTACAGAGTGCAGGGTTCTGGCATGAGCTGTGTACAGAGTGCAGGGTTCTGGGGTGAGCTGTGTACAGAGTGCAGGGTTCTGGGATGGGCTGTGTACAGAGTGCAGGGTTCTGGGATGAGCTATATAAAGGGTGCAGGGTTCTGGGATGAGCTATATACAGAGTCCAGGGTTCTGAGATTAGCTATATACAGGGTTCTGGGATGAGCTATATGCAGGGTTCTGGGATGAGCTATGTACAGAGTGCAGGGTTCTGGGATGAGCTATGCACAGAGTGCAGCGTTCTGGGATGAGCTATGCACAGAGTGCTGGGTTCTGGGATGAGCTATATAAAGGCTGCAGGGTTCTGGGATGAGCTATATACAGGGTCCAGGGTTCTGAGATGAGCTATATACAGGGTTCAGGCATGAGCTATATACAGGGTGCAGGGTTCTGTGATGAGCTATGTACAGAGTGCAGCGTTCTGGGATGAGCTATGTACAGAGTGCAGGGTTCTGAGATGAGCTATGTACAGAGGGCAGGGTTCTGGGATGAGCTGTGTACAGAGTGCAGGGTTCTGATATGAGCTATATACAGGGCGCAGGGTACTGGACGATATACAGGGTGCAGCAGAGGCGTAATTAAAACCTTCAGCGCCCTGGTTCAAGAAACCATGAAGGGCCCCCCGACCTCCAGCCTGGGCCATTCCCTCCGAGCCCAGAGCCCTTCCCACTGATCCCACCACCCTTCATGGTCCCACAGCTGATCCCTTTCACATGTTCTGCAGTCCTGCAGTCTTGGGCCCGGCCATGGTGGCAGAAGGCCAGGGCCTAGTCGCAAGTGCAACCTTTGCTGGTAGTTCCGCCAGTGGTGTTAGTGTGGACTGTGAATGGTGTCAGTCAGTAGGGCAGTGGACATGGTCAGTAGAGCAGTGGAAGTGGTCAGCATGGCAGAGAAAGTAGTCAGTAGGGTAGTGGACATGGTCAGTAGAGCAGTGGACATGGTCAGTAGGGCAGTGGACATGGTCAGTAGGGCAGTGGACATGGTCAGTAGGGCAGTGGACATGGTCAGTAGGGCAGTGGACATGGTCAGTAGGGCAGTGGACGTGGACAGTAGGGCAGTGGACGTGGTCAGTAGGGCAGTAGACATAATTAGTAGGGCAGTGGACAGGATCAGTAGTTTTTTTATTTTTGTTACATTATTTTTGCTGTTATTTTTTACCATTATATTTTATTTTACCATTTTATTTTTTAGAGTTTTTTTTACAGTTTTTGATGGGAGTTGGTGGCAGTGGAGGGCAGTATGATGGGAGGGGTGGCAGTGGAGGGCAGTATGATGGGAGGGGGTGTCAGTGGAGGGCAGTATGATGGGAGGGGTGGCAGTGGAAGGCAATATGATGGGAGGGGAGGCAGTGGAAGGCAGTATGATGGCAGGGAAGGCAGTATGATGGGGTGAAGGGCAGTATGATGGGAGGAGGCGGTAGTGGAGGGCAGTATGATGGGAAGGGGATTGGTGGAGGGCAGTATGATGGTAGGGATGGTAGTGGAGTGCAGTATAATGGGAGGAATGGTAGTGGAGGGCAGTATGAGAGGGGGGTTAGTGGAGGGCAGTATGATGGGAGGGGTGGTAGTGGAGGGCAGTATGATGGGAGGGAGAGCAGTATGATGGGAGGGGTGGTAGTGGAGGGCAGTGTGATGGGAGGGGTGGTAGTGGAGGGCAGTATAATGGGAGCGGTGGTAGTGGAGGGCAGTATGATGGGGGGGGTGATAGTGGAGGGCAGTATAATGGGAGGGGGGTTAGCGGAGGGCAGTATAATAGGAGGGGTAGCAGTGGAGGGCAGTATAATAGGAGGGGTGACAGTGGAGGGCAGTATAATGGGAGGGGGCAGTATGATGAGAGGGGGTGGTAGTGGAGGGCAGTATAATGGGGGGGTTAGTGGAGGCCAGTATAATAGGAGGGATGGCAGTGGAGAGCAGTATAATAGGAGGGGTGGCAGTGGAAGGCAGTAAAATGGGAGGGGGCAGTATGATGGGAGGGGGTGGTAGTGGAGGGCAGTATAATAGGAGGGGTGGCAGTGGAGGGCAGTATAATAGGAGTGGTGGCAGTGGAGGGCAGTATAATGGGGGTGGCAGTGGAGGGCAGTATGATGGGAGGGGGTGGTAGTGGAGGGCAGTATGGTGGGAGGGGTGGCAATGGAGGGCAGTATAATAGGAGCGGTGGCAGTGGAGGGCAGTATAATGGGAGTTGGCAGTATGATGGGAGGGGGTGGCAGTGGAGGGCAATATAATGGGGGGGGTTAGTGGAGGGCAGTATAATAGGAGGGGTGGTAGTGGAGGGCAGTATAACGGGAGGGGTGGCAGTGGAGGGCAGTATAATAGGGGGGGTTAGTGGAGGGCAGTATAATAGGAGGGGTGGCAGTGGAGGGCAGTATAATAGGAGGGGTGGCAGTGGAGGGCAGTATAATAGGAGGGGAGCAGTATGATGGGTGGGGGTGGTAGTGGAGGGCAGTATAATGGGGGGAGGTTAGTAGAGGGCAGTATAATAGGAGGGGTGGCAGTGGAGGGCAGTATAATGGGGGGTTAGTGGAAGGCAGTATAATAGGAGGGTGGCAGTGGAGGGCAGTATAATAAGAGGAGTGGCAGTGGAGAGCAGTATAATGGGGGGGTTAGTTGAGGGGAGTATGATGGGGGGTTAGTGGAGGGCAGTATGATAGGAGGGGTGGTAGTGGAGGGCAGTATAATTTGAGGGGGGCAGTATGATGTGAGGGGGTGGTAGTGGAGGGCAGTATAATAGGAGGGGTGGGAGTGGAGGGCAGTATAATAGGAGGGGTGGCAGTGGAGGGCAGTATAATGGGGGGTGGCAGTGGAGGGCAGTATAATAGGAGCGGTAGCAGTGGAGGGCAGTATAATAGGAGGGGAGCAGTATGATGGGTGGGGGTGGTAGTGGAGGGCAGTATAATGGGGGGAGGTTAGTAGAGGGCGGTATAATAGGAGGGGGGGCAGTATGATAGGATTGGGGCAGTATGATGGGAGGGGTGGTAGTGGAGGGCAGTATAATGGGGGGGTAGTGGAGGGCAGTATAATGGGAGGGGGGCAGTATAATGGGGGGTAGTGGAGGGCAGTATGGGGGGACTATACAGCATGACTGGAGGAAGGCAGTATAATGGGGGGGTAGTGGAGGGCAGTATGGGGGGAACTGTACAGCATGACTGGAGGGGGCAGTGTATGGGAGGGAGCAGAGTGACCATGAGCGTACTCAGAGTCAGGGCAGTGCAGGGAGCATTTCTCCTACCTTTCATCCAGCGCAGGAACAGCCTTCAGGGAAGACCCAGAGTCGGAGGCGGAGCTGTGGGCGGAGCTTAGGCGCGAGGAGGAATCCTCCTCCGGCTCGCATTGTATGCTAGGGCTCCACTCTTCTCCTCGTCGTGACGTCACTGGTTGTTAGACGCCAGGCGGGCCATGCGTAGCAACCAGTTGTTTTGGCAGTGAGCCAGGCAGCGTCTGGGGGTGAAATGAAGCGGTCTCAGCCAGAACTAGTACAGAGGGCAGTGAGGGACAGCGGCAATGTGGCGGCAATTTTTAGGGGGCATCAGATCGGCCAATGGGGCGATTCCGGGACATTGTATTGCCCCGGAATGAAGGTGCCCGGGACGCGGGACAGACCTCCCACAGCGGGACTTTCACAGGCAATCAGGGACAGTTAGGAGGTATGCTGACCTCCTCTCATCAGTCAGTCGGCTCCAGCTTTGTGGCTCTGGTTTTATTCCATAGTCTCCTCATCACAGTCCACACACGTCTGACTTCTCCCATGACCCTGTAAGAGTCCAGGGCTTACTACGCATGCACCAATAACGCGTTGCCGCAAGAGCAAGTCCGTGCCTACTGAGCATGCGACAAAGACGCCTCAGTGCGCCAACCCGCACCTGCGCAGAAGACCTGATGGAAAAAGGCAGGAAAATGTCCAGGAGGCGCACAGGAAGTGACCTCAACCTGATGGAAAAGGGCGGGAAAATGTCCAGGAGGCGCACAGGAAGTGACCTCAAACTTCCCTATATAAGCCCAGACACTGCCAAATTGCTGGATTATCTTCAGTCCCCCCTTGTTCCTGTGCTAGTGTGTGATTTGTCTAAACTTGTGACCTGGAAACCTATTTGACTACTCTTGATTGCTGCTTGTCATTGACCTTGGATTTGTACCTTGACTATTCTACTTCTTTGCCTCTTTTGTACTTTGCCAGATTGGAACCGACGCCGGCTTGAATCTCAACCATTCTTCTTCTGATTAACCCTTTTATACTTTGTTGCAAAACTGGTCTTGACCTCGGCTCGGATCTTGGACTAAGACTTGCACGGTGCTCCGCAGCCCTGGCATCCGTGCCACTCGGCGGGCACCAAGTCTCTGTCTCCATCTCCAGAGGCTTCAAGAACCTGAGGTGCAAGGGAGGCCTCCCCACTACTTCAGTCTCACCTCAGGTACGTGGCCCTCAGGACAGACCCCCATCCCGGCGGCACTCCCACTTTTAATTCCTCTCCAGACTCCCTCAGAGACTGCAAACATACTACAAGAGATGGTCAGAGAATGTAGACATAGTACAAGAGATGGTCAGAGACTGTAGACACTGTACAGGAGATGGTCAGAGGGTGCGGACATACTACAGGAGATGGTCAGAGACTGCAGACAGGAGATGGTCAGAGACTGCAGACATGATACAGGAGATGGTCAGAGACTGCAGACATACTACAAATGGTCAGAGATTGCAGACATGATACAAGAGTTGGTCAGAGATTGCAGATGTAGTACAGGAGATGGTCAGAGGCTGCGGGCATACTACAGGAGATGGTCAGAGACTGCAGACATACTACAGGAGATGGTCAGAGACTGCAGACATACTACAGGAGATGGTCAGAAACTGCAGACATGATACAAGAGATGGTCAGAGGCTGCGGACATGATACAAGAGATCAATGCAGCCTTACCAGTGCCCATCAAATGCAGCCTTACTGTGCCAACACAATGCAGCCTCACTGTGCCCATCTGCAGCCTCACTGTGCCAACAATGCAGCCTTGCCAGTGCCTTGATTACGCAGAGCGGTTATCTCCTTCTGCTGTGCTATGGAGCTGGGGTCTGAACTGTTCGGCAGCTGTCTAGTGTAGCAAGGCCCCGCCTCCTAGACATCTATCATGGTCTAGGAGGCGGGGCTTTGTCACAGTGGGATCGGAAATGTTCGGCCAGCTTCATGACACCGCGGGAGGAGATAACCGCTCTCTGTGTGATTACACACAGAGAGCGGCCCCAGGGCTCAAAGCGGCCCCAGGGCAAGAGGCCTTCTGGTAAATTTCCCAGCATCCCGGTAGGCCACTCCGGCCCTGGCAGGGAGGAGCTGAGGGCATCCACAGATGGAAGTAGCCTGGCAGTGGGGGTGGCGCCAGTGTCCCCACTGCGCTGAGCCTGACGAGGGGGGCTGTAGGCAGCTGGGCGTGCTGGTGATGGAGAGGGAGAGGGCAGCGGTCCGCAGATGGGTGGATCTCTGTACTCGACGTGTCAGAGCGCAGGGCCAGCCGGCGTGCCAACAGGGGATGGGGTGAAGCCGCAATCCACGGATGGATGTGACAAAGCTCTCTCCTGGTGGTGCCAGACAGGCTTGTGGCTGCTCCCAGGTGTGGGTGGGGATGCCCTGGTCTCACTGCCCAGAGGTAATCCCCTACAGGTAAGTATGGAATACATAAACAGAAGGCAAAATCAATACCCCATTCATGGATTATTATCCCTTAATATCACAAGTAAAAAAAAACGTAATAACCAGGATAAGGGGCAATAAAAATGAACAATAATGAATTGGTCACCATTACATCAATATACGTGGGAATACAAATAAGAATGTATGTGTTAACCGCTTGCCGACCAGCCGCCGCCGTTTTACTGCGGCAGAATGGCACAGCTGGGCAAAACGACTTCACCTTACGTCGCTCCGCCTTTTGGCCACTAGGGGCGCGCACGCATCCGCAGCGTGTGCCAGAAGCCGATGTGAGTGCTCGTGGGCGCGATGACCACCGGGCTCCCACGAGCGCTCGTGACAGAATCCCTGACCAGGATCCTAGTTCTCTCAGGGGAGAGGAGACAGATCGTGTGTTCATACTAAGTATGAACACCAATCTCTCTCTCCTCCTAGTCAGTCCCATCCCCCCTACAGTTAGAACACACAGTCAGGGAACACATTTAACCCCTTGATCGCCCCCTAGTGTTAACCCCTTCCCTGCCAGTGACATTTATACAGTAATCAGTGCATAATTGTCAATGGTCCCAAAAATGTGTCAAACGTGTCCGATGCGTCCGCCGCAATATCGCAGTCTCGATAAAAATCACAGATCGCCGCCATTACTAGTAAAAAAAAATGTAAAAAATGCCATAAATCTATCACCTATTTTGTAGACGCTATAACTTTTGCGCAAACCAATCAATATACGCTTATTGCGATTTTTTTTTTTCACACTTGAACCCCCTCCTCAAAAACAAAATCTCAACCGAGGGTCATGATAACCATACAGTTAGATTTGTGTCAACCTTTAAAGACAAATTTAGATTAGTCGCGAGAATAATAAAAAAAACCACTACAACATCTTACTACTAGACCAGCGTCCAGCCGCTGAGTTGCCAGAAGCTCTGCAAGTAACCTTTAGTAAAGCACGCACTACCAAAAACATACCAGCACCAAGTAAAATGGTAACCAACATCACCAGATGCCCCCCTTGACATCAGAACGTACATTGACAACAGGACAGACATTTTTCAGTGTAAAAAAAAAAAGAGGATGCCTGACCTGTCAATTTATCACCCATGGTAGCAATAGAATCACCACCAACAAAGGCAAAATTTTCCTAATCAAACAGTTCATCACATGTTCTACAGATTTTTTCATATATGTCTTACAGTGTCCCTGCGGCCTCTTGTACGTGGGACGCACCATACGCCCCCCTACGGGCAAGAATTGGCGATCACAGCAGGTTTATCAACAAAGGATGTGATGAAGACAGCGTCCCACGGCACTTTCATCGCATGCATAATGATGACTAGAAGTTTTTGTCATAGAGACCATTCCTAAAGGGACTGCAAATGAGAGATTTTCCCTCTTATGTAGAAGGGAAGTGTTTTGTTTATGTGTTCGATTCCCTCGCCCCGAAAGGGTTGAACGAGGAATTAGAAACATGCAGTTTTGTTTAGCTCCCCCCCCCCATCCACTTCCACTTTCTTTTTTACCCTCCTTGTTTTCCCTTCTCCCCCTCCTCCTCCTCCTTTCTACCCCCCTTCTCTCTCTTTCCCCCCTCTTCCTTTCAAAGACCCCCTCCCCCTCTCTTGACAGCCTGCGGCCCAATCATCCATCAAGTCTGTTGCATACACATCCAGTCATTTTTTCATGTAGTATCACTTATTATACATACACAGTGCATACCTTTCATTCTCATGTTGTTTTCATTGTTAATCATTTATTTATTTTTTGTTATTTTTTGCCATTTTTATTCATTTATTTTAATATTTTGAATTTTTTTTTATTTATTCTTCTGTATTTATCACATACATTCTTATTTGTATTCTCACTCATATTAATGTAATGTTGACCAATTTATTATTGTTCATTTTAATTGCCGCTTATCCTGGTTATTACATTTTTTTACCTGTGATATTAAGGGATAATAATCCATGAAATTGAGTATTGATTTTACCTTCTGTTAATGTATTCCATACTTACCTGTAGGGGATTACCTCTGAGCAACGAGGAGTTAACGGTTTCCATACGATTGTCCTGTCTCACCGTTCTGCCCATTCCCCGGGCCTCCCATTTTTAATCTCCCTGGTTGCCGATTTCAGTGACTTTGATAAAGCGCATGCGCACGAAACGCGTCGTCACGTCAACAAAGCAGCTTGCGGGTCACGCTGGTCCCCGATCCTAGCCATCCACCACAGCTTCCACCAGCGCTGCGCGCCATCCATGCCAGCCCAACCCGGCTTGGGCCCCTTCTTCCCGGCTTCCCTAACTGGACCAGGGAATCTCCACCCACACCTGGGAGCAGCCACACGCCTGTCTGGCACCATCAGGAGAGAGCATTGTCATATCCATCCACGGATCGTGGCTTTACCCCATCCCCCGTCGGCAAGCCTGCTGGCCCTGCGCTCTGATATGTGGAGTACAGAGATCGATCCATCCGCGGACCTCTGCCTTCTCCGCCTCCATCACCAGCACGCCCAGTTGCCTACAGCCCGCCGGTGAGTGGGCTTCTCATCCGGCTCAGCGCAGTGGGTGCCCTGGCGCCACCCCCACTCTCAGGCTACTTCCATCCGTGGATGCCGTCAGCTCCTCCCTGCTCTGGGGACCTCCAGCGATACCGTAAGCTTTCTCATCTTATTTCCTATCCCTCCCATTATCCTGAGTGCATTAACTTTTGGATTGTAGAATCCACATGATCGTCATCGAATAAACTGTATATTATTGCATTACTGCTACCGGGAGACTTTTTTTTTCATTTTAACCCACTGAGCGCTGGTATATTTTGTTGTGCACTGTGTTATCCATATTTCCAGCTATGGCCAGTCTCCAGCTGCAATGGGTTCAGCTCTCACTGTACCACATGTGATTCCTTTCACAGTCACATATGACCACTTTTTAGCGCTGGTGACACCCGCCATTCATCATTTGTAATCATCTAGGCAAGAAAAACTCCAACTACGGCGGCCTATGTTTGAGAGCCTTACAATAAGTACAACAGGGTCACATGCAGCCCTCAAGTCCTACATTGTCTCTGATACATCTACAGGAATTGTAGATAAAGTCTTTACATGGTGTACAGTATCTCCTCCTCATTTGTTGGGAACATGACATTATATTGAGGAATGGAGATGGACCTTTCATATGGTGTACAGTATCTCCTCCTCATTTGTTGGGAACATGACGTTATATTGAGGAATGGAGATGAACCTTTCATAGCCTTCCACAGGAACTTGTTCTAGCAGACTGGAAGAGCTTCTAATATTTGTAAGAATCATTGTCAAATGTTGATCTGGGGAATTATCTGCCTTATGGAACAAAGAATGAATTCTTTTAACTTAATGAATTAAGGAAAAACTTTGTGTCTTTTCTGTCCTCCTCTGAATCAGCTGCTACTTTGGATTTTTTTTTTACTCAGTGGACATATGGTATATTTCAATCCATGTAACTACATGCTTTATGCTTAGATAAGTAGAATGTGAACTTTCTGCATTAAGTGTTTATGACTTACTTGTGTCCATATGTAGAGTCGGTTCCTCCTGTTTACTTTTCATAATCATTTCCCCCTCCTCCATAGACTGCTGATCTCCACTCACCAACCTCTCTTCTTCTTCCTCTTTATGCTCAACTTTGATGTCTTTCCGTTCTTCATTCTGAATTCCAGAGATGATAAAATATAACATCTGGAAACAATGCAGCCAATAATAAGAGATGACATAGAAAAATGTCCTCTTATAGAATTATTTTTTAGTTTTTTTTCCCGTGGCATCTATAGTACCTGATCATTCTCTGTATAGTGATGACCTTCCCATGTAGAATTCTGGGAATACAGAGGACAACCCTCCTCCATAGACTGCTGATCTCCACTCACCAACATCTCTTCTTCTTCCTCTTTAACCTCAACTTTAATGCCTTTTAGTTTTCCATCCTAAACCCCAAAAATAGAAAGAATACATTGTAAATAGGAGCAAGAGATGACATATAGGAATGTTACCCCATACCGCAAATATATTTTTAGGTCTACATGCTCAGTCCCACCTACCTGATGATGGTGAGGGATGGTGTGACCTTGCTGTGTGGAATCCCGGGAATACAGAGGACGGGGACATCTCTCTGGTGGGTTCCCATTACTGGATCCATCTGTAGGAAACACACACACTGACTGAATACATTGTTTCTATGTGCTTATCAGATGATGGGGGATCTAGGTGGACCCTCCGTACTGCTCTCTCCTTTACAATAAAATCTCCTCTTACCCGGTGATGTGAGGGGCGGCTGATTCTCCATCATGATGTCCTTGTAGAGATCCTTGTGTCCTTCTAAATACTCCCACTCCTCCATGGAGAAATAGACAGTGACATCCTGACACCTCAGAAAAATCAGGAGATATAATTAGGATATATCAGGTCTATAAACCAGAGGCTCTGGATGGACAGTTGGATAAATGGCTCTATATTTAGGATGTATCTGGTCTATAAACCAGAGGCTCTGGATGGACAGTTGGATAAGTGGTTCTATATTTAGGATGTATCTGGTCTATAAACCAGAGGCTCTGGATGGACAGTTGGATAAATGGTTCTATATTTAGGATGTATCTGGTCTATAAACCAGAGGCCCTGGATGGACAGTTGGATAAAGGGTTCTATATTTAGAATGTATACGGTCTCTATAAACCATAAGGCTACTTTCACACTGCGGTGCTTTACAGGCGCTATAGCGCTAAAAATAGTGCCTGCAAAGTGCCTGCAAAGAGCCTCTCCTGTCACTCCAGTGTGAAAGCCCAAGTGCTTTCACACTGGAGCGGTGCGCTGGCAGGACACTAAAAAAAGTCCTGCAAGCAGCATCTTTGAGGGGCTTTAGGAGCGGTGTATACAGCACTCCTAAAGCGCCTCTGCCTATTGAAATCAATGGGCAGCGCCACCGAAGCACTGGCAAAGCTCTGCTGCAGCGCCGCAAAAATAACAGTAAAGTGCCACTAAAAATAGCAGCGCTTTACCGCCAATGCCCGCCCACCCCAGTGTGAAAGTGCCCTAATAGACATCACAGTGACTATGGAGGAAGAGGACAAACATGACGGGGGGTGACTGGGCGTAAATATAAATAAGATCTTATTACCTCCTCTACGGCCAGTTCCTCTACTTCCCTCCCACTCTTTTACCAGGAACTTCCTGTTTATGCTCCAAAAACACTTCCTGTCTGTAGCCTAGATCACTTCCTGTCTGCAAACTACATCACTTCCTGTTTGTTCCAAGTGACATGCCCACCTTGTGTCGAAGATAAATACTGCAGTCTATGTTATGTTTCATCATTTTGCCCGCTGCTTTGTGGTCCTTTCTTATATTATGTTCCATCCATCAGAAAATATGTTTTATGTTCAGCCACCAGATACGTTTTTCTTTCTACTTTTGATATAGCTGTTAACTTCCCCCATGCAACACCCCATGTCCACAGATAAAATCATTACTTCCCTCATTCAACCCTGCTACTATTAATGAGGTTGCTAAACTTTTATCTAACACTCATCTAACCACCTGCCCCCTGGATCCTGCTCCCTCGCAAATGCTACGCTCACCCTCTGACTCGATTCTACACTCTCTTACTCACATTTTCAACCTCTCCCTCTCTTGTGGCATCTTCCCAAACTCTCTAAAACATGCGCTAGTCACCCCCATACTTAAAAAGCCCTCACTGGACCCCACCAATCTTAAAAACCTACGCCCCATCTCCTTACTCGCCTTCTTTCCCAAACTTCTTGAAAGACTGGTCTACAACCAACTAAGCGACCATCTGACCATGAATAAACTTCCTAATTCCCCTCAGTCCGGATTTCGCCCTCAACACACCACAGAAACTGCTCTCCTTAAACTCTCAAATGACCTATTAATGGCTAAAACCAGTGGACACTATTCTGTACTACTTCTCCTGGATCTCTCTGCTGCCTTTGACACAGTGGACCACCCCCTCCTCCTCAATAAACTCCACTCCTTTGGTCTCCGTGACTGTACTCTTCGCTGGTTCTCATCCTACCTATCCCACCGCTCCTTCAGTGTCACTTACAACTCTACTTCCTCCTCTCATCTTCCTTTCTCCGTTGGGGTCCCCCAAGGTTCTGTTCTTGGACCTCTCCTTTTCTCAATCTACACCACCTCCCTGGGTCAGTTGATTGGCTCCCATGGCTTTAAATATTATCTCTATGCTGATGACACCCAAATCTATCTCTCCACCCCCCAGCTCTCTCCATCTCTCTCCTCACGCATTACCAACTTACTAGCAGACATAGCTTGGATGTCACATCACTTCCTCAGACTCAACCTATCCAAAACCGAGCTCATGATATTTCCTCCCTCAGGTGCCGCTTCCCCTGATTTCTCTGTCAATATCAACGGCTCAACTATCAACCCATCTCCCCGCGCCAAGGTCCTAGGTGTAATCCTGGACTCTGAACTAACCTTTCGGCCCTCACATTCTATCACTATCCAAAATTTTCTGCCTCAACCTCCGCAACATCTCCAAGATACGTCCCTTCCTAACCAATGTCACCACAAAGCTTCTAATCCACTCCCTGGTCATCTCCCGCCTCGACTACTGCAACTCCCTCCTCATTGGCTTACCTCTAAATAGGCTATCCCCACTTCAGTCCATCATGAACGCTGCTGCCAGGCTCATCCACCTCACAAACCGCTCAGCGTCTGCTATACCCCTCTGCCAATCCCTCCATTGGCTGCCACTCAGTCACCGAATTAAATTCAAGATACTAACTATAACTTACAAAGCCATCCACAACCTGGCTACATCTCTAACCTAGTCTCAAAATACCAACCTAATCGTTCTCTTTGCTCCTCCCAAGACCTCCTGCTCTCAAACTCCCTTGTCACCTCATCCCATGCTCGCCTTCAGGACTTCTCCAGAGCCTCTCCCATCCTCTGGAATGCTCTACCTCAATCCGTATGATTTTCTCCTATTTTATCCACTTTCAGACGATCCCTGAAAACTCATCTCTTCAGAGAAGCCTATCTGACCCCCACCTAACTGTACATTTATCTTCTCAATCAGCACATCACCCACAGTTATTACCTCTCGTATCTCTTGACTTTCCCTCTTAGATTGTAAGCTCTAAGGAGCAGGGCCCTCTGATTCCTACTGTATTAAAGCGTATTGTATTTGTACTGTCTACCCTCAAGTTGTAAAGCGCTATGTAAACTGTTGGCGCTATATAAATCCTGTATAATAATAATAATTTCATTTTTATTATGTTGTAATGTTCTAGCGTTTTTAAAAAAAATTTTTGGGAGGGATTTTTAAACTTTTTTTCTGGATTTTCTTTTTCCGCAGTCAGTTAGTCTTCCAATAAGATGATTGTTTGATCGTATTAAAGGTTTGGATGAATTTGAATATTAATTTCAGTTGAATTGCCTGGTTAGGTTGAAATACAGACATGTGGAAGTGGTCCGTTTCCTCAATAAAGGGTTCCTCTGCTAACCATTGCCAGTTCCGCTTTCTCCGCTATAAACGTTTTGGATGTGATGTCGCGCGTTAGCCTCCAATCCCAGTTGTCGCCTTCTGAGGGGAAACGCGTTGGGCGGAGACAGTGGTGACGTCAGGACGGGCGGTCCGCGCTGCAGGCGGCCGCGCTGACACTATTGTGTGTGCTTTTAACCACGATTTTTCTCTGTAAGTGCAATTTCCTTTTGTTAAAATTTTTTATTGGTAATTCGCTATGAGTCCTCCTTTCTTATTTCACTACCCTGTGGACCGGGAGCTCGTGACCATGTGGAACTGCTGAGTGGCAGCTGTGTGGAGTGGTGGTGCTTATCCCAGTGGTGGTGTTCTCATTTGTGCACTCGATCCTTTTGGATCTGGTAAGAGGCCATCTTTTACTTTGGGAGCACGGCGATGATGCACTGATTATTGAAGACTCTGCACTTCATGTACTGCACCTTTTAAGTAGATGTGGGACATTATTGATTTTTTCACTATTTAATTTATCTAAATATTTCTTGCTGATGAACAGCGGACTTTTATGAGTAATATTTTGGTTACTTTTTCTCAAAGTTTTTTTTTTCTTTTTGATTACGTGTTTTTTTGCACTATGATACACATGTATTGCACTTGCACTTTACATATGTTGCAATGGGATCCTCTTAGGGTGATATGAGATGTTTTACAAACAATTGTCACTTTGAGTGTATATTGAGAGTTTGCAAATGTCATTCACTCTCTGTTTGTATTGAGACAGAGCACCTTCACTTTGTCTTTTATTCACTAGTATCCTGGTATTTAAGGATTTTACAGTATCTCACAAAAGTGAGTACACCCCTCACATTTTTGTAAATATTTTCTTCTATCTTTTCATGTGACAACACTGAAGAAATGACACTTTGCTACAATGTAAAGTAGTGAGTGTACAGCTTGTATAACAGTGTAAATTTGCTGTCCCCTAAAAATAACTCCACACACAGCCATTAATGTCTAAACCGCTGGCAACAAAAGTGAGTACACCCCTAAGTGAAAATGTCCAAATTAGGCCCAAAGTGTCAATATTTTGTGTGGCCACCATTATTTTCCAGCACTGCCTTAACCCTCTTAGGCATGGAGGTCACCAGAGCTTCGCAGGTTGCCACTGGAGTCCTCTTCCACTCCTCCATGATGACATCACAGAGCTGGTGGATGTTAAAGACAAGACCTTGCGCTCCTCCACCTTCTGTTTGAGGATGCCTCACAGATGATCAATAGGGTTTAGGTCTGGAGACATGCTTGGCCAGTCCATCACCTTTACCCTCAGCTTCTTTAGCAAGGCAGTGGTCGTTTTGGAGGTGTTTGGGGTTATTTTCATGTTGGAATACTGCCCTGCGGCCCAGTCTCCGAAGGTGGGATCATGTTCTGGTTCAGTATGTCACAGTACATGTTGGCATTCATGGTTCCCTCAATGAACTGTAGCTCCCCAGTGCCGGCAGCTCTCATGCAGCCCCAGACCATGACACTCACACCACCATGCATGACTGTAGACAAGACACACTTGTCTTTGTACTCCTCACCTGGTTGCCGCCACACACGCCTGACACCATCTGAACCAAATAAGTTTATCTTGGTCTCATCAGACCACAGGACATGGTTCCAGTAATCCATGTCCTTAGTCTGCTTGTCTTCAGCAAACTGTTTGTGGGCTTTCTTGTGCATCATCTTTAGAAGAGGTTTCCTTCTGGGACGACAGCCATGCAGACCAATTTGATGCAGTGTGCAGTGTATGGTCTGAGCACTGACAGGCTGACCCCTTCAACCTCTGCAGCAATGCTGGCAGCACTCATACGTTTATTTCCCAAAGACAACCTCTGGATATGACGCTGAGCACGTGCACTCAACTTTTTTGGTCGACCATGGCAAGGCCTGTTCCTTAAGGTCATCACAGAGGACAAGGGGGCACTCTTTACGTCTGGAGGAAAAGAGATTTCATCTCCAAATACGAAAAGATTTCTTCACAGTAAGAACTGTGCAAAATGTGGAATAGACTCCTTCCAGAGGTGGTTCTGGTCAGCTCAGTAGATTGTTTTAAAAAAAGGCCTGGATTCTTTCCTAAATGTACATAATATAATTGGATACTAACATTTATAGGTAAAGTTGATCTAGGGAATATCTGATTGCCTCTCGGGGGGATCAGTAAGGAATTTTTTCCCCCTTCTGGAGCAAATTGGATCATGCTTTGCTGGAGATTTTTGCCTTCCTCTGTGGGTATAAGATTGTGTATATGGGATTGTATGATTTTTTTTCTTTTTTCCCCTTTCAGTGGCTGAACTAGATGGACTTGTGTCTTTTTTCAACTAGACTATGTATTACAACAAGGTGTAGCAAAAGCTGAGAGATAATTTTGTGTTTTTATTGAATTTTACATCTAGTATACATATATTTCTCAGGCTAAAATCAAATTATGCGATTTAATGCTATAAATCACGGGCCACCACCGCCACTAAGTCTCCTGAACTAGCTGCTCCCCCTGTTTGGCAGAAGTTCCACCAAACACCTGCAAGGCCTCACATATTCATGGCCCAGACCCAGTCTCTGGGAAGCTCCATTCTAGAGTGGGCCCTGAGTAGAGGTCCTTACCACTGAGAAGGGCAGACCAAAGGCATGAAGTCACCACTCCAACAGAACCTCCGGCCACTAAGTCTCCTGAACTAGATGCTCCTCCTTCTGCTTTGCAGAAGTTCCATTAAACACCTGCGAAGCCTTACATATTCATGGTCCAGACCCAGCTCCTGGGAAACTCCGTTCTGCAGTGGGCCTTGCCATAGGGCTCTTACCACTGAGAAGGGCAGACCAAAGGCATAAAGTCACCCCTCCAACAGAATTTCCATCACCGGCCACTATCGCCACTAAGTCTCCTGAACTAGATGCTCCTCCTTCTGCTTTGCAGAAGTTCCACCAAACACCTGGCCTTACATATTTGTGGTCATATACATATTTACATATTTGTGGTCCAGACCCAGTCCCTGGGAAGCTCCATTCTGCAGTGGGCCCTGAGATAGGGTCCTTACCACTGAGAAGGGCAGACCAAAGGCATGAAGTCACCCTTCCAACAGAAATACCGGCCACCACCACCACTAAGTCTCCTGAACTAGATGCTCCTCCTGTTTTGCAGAAGTCCCACTCCTCTACTTGCTTGACTACTAGCATATTTATACACATAATTCTTCATTAGCGTTTACTTGATCCCTTAGTATAGTTTCTAGACCAGAATGAACAGAACTCTTTTACTGAAGTTGTCATTTTTGCACTTATGGATACAGGTCGTAAATGGTTCAGTAGTATAACACTGAATATAATGGCTGTTGCAAAACTCCTTCATCAAAGATTACCCACTCTTTAATCGCAACATAAACTGAAGTTTCAGCTGTGGCAGTGGTGTGTGTACCTCGAGCAATGACACTTCAAAAGAGATGACTATTCAGTTACTCCTTATTTCCATGCTCAGGAACTGATCCCCCATGTGTCTCTCCTTGCAGCAGCTGAAAGCCAATGGGAGGGAGAGAAGGAGAAGCCAGCTTTTAGCTGCTGCAGGGAGCGGCACCTAGGGCATCAGTTCCTCTAATCCCCCCCCCCCCCACTGCTTTCCCAATCACCATCTCTACTGTCCATATTTTCCTGCTGCCCAGGGCCCCCCCTGCTCGCCTGGGCCCCGTACAGGATGACTGGTGCTACCCCATTATCAGCACCCCTGATAACGCCTACTGGGCATTTGCAGTAGTGATGCCACTTATCTACTGCATAGGAACCTACATTAATCCACCTTCTTTTTTTTCCAATCCTCTACATTTACCACCATTATTGCAATGGGAAAAACAAACTGCACACGATCCCCAACGTTGTGTGTGATTTAACTGAACTTTGCAGGTTAGTTTTCCCACATACAGTCCTTCAGAGTCATGTAATTCCGCCCACTTAAAGCATTTATAAATGCAGTCCTGGGACCCTGGGTGAGGATGCGGAACTGTGCCCCCCCTGCTGCTCATGAGTGCTGTAGAATGTGTGTACTGCCCTGTGCAGTTGGCATGGAGTGTTCAATGTGCGACCAATTGCTTGCTTTATGGTTGCCTGCCACTGGAGTGTGCATGTGGTGAGAGGGGTGCCCCCCCCCCATTGCTGCGCCTGGGGTGGATTCCCCTCTTGCCCACCCCTTGTCCCTGCGTATGTGTATGGAATGATTTTAGAGATGTAATATGTATGTGAACCTGCAACTATGGAGGAAATGTGACCTCCATTTTACGTCCAGTATTTCTTTTTTGTATGAGATTAGCCACTTACTCATACTGGGCCATTGTCATATGACATCCGCAGGAGCACTTTGCCATCCTGGGTGGGCATCATATGATGTCCTCTGCTTCTCACCGCTCCTGCGGGTCGCGGGGGGCCCGCAGCGTGGCAATCGGGGATGAGGCGCGTCCCTGGGACACAGTCCATCCCAGATCAATGTAAAGAGTCAATAAAAATCTGCACTTTACCATGTGACCGGCTGTGTCCAATCACAGCTGGCCACATGCACTGTCCTCGGCAGAGCAGCGATCGGGGACGAGGCTTGTCATCCTGAGACAGCCCATCCCAGATCAATGTAAAGAGCCAATAAAAATCCGCACTTTACCACGTGAGCAGTGTCCAATCACAGGCAGTCACAGAATGTCAACAAACCGCGGTAACGAGCTGTTACCGCATTCTCCTCCTCACACACTGTTCGTGTGTGAGGAGGAGAATGCAGTAACAGCTCTTTACAGTGTACACCAAACACAATGACTGCCCCCCAATAAAGAGGACCTGTCAGCACCCATCAAAATACCTGTCACCAGTCCATCTGAGTACCAGAGTACCTGTCACCATGCCATCAGAGTACCTGAGTATTTGTCACCAGCACATCAGAGTACCCGAGTATTTGTCACCAGCACATCAGAGTACCCGCGTACCTGTCACCAGCTCATCAGATTACCTGAGTACCTATCACCAGCCCATCAGAGTACCCGAGTACCTGTCACATGGCCATCAGAGTACCCGAGTACCTGTCACCAGCCCATCAGAGTACCTGAGTATCTGTCACCAGCCCATCATATTACCTGAGTACCTGTCACCAGCCCATCAGAGTACCTGAGTATTTGTCACCAGCACGTCAGAGTACCCGAGTACCTGTCACCAGCTCATCAGAGTACCTGAGTACCTGTCATCAGCCCATCAGAGTACCCGAGTTCCTGTCACCAGCTCATCAGAGTACCCGAGTACCTGTCACCAGCCCATCAGAGTACCCAAATACCTATCTGCAGTCCAGGCCTCATGGAATATACCTTGGGGTGTTTGCTTTCCAAAATGGAGTCATTTTGTGGGTAATTCCATTGTCCTGGTGCTCCAGGACCTTCAAAAGTGTGATAGGAAGGAATGAAATGAGATGTGTAATTTATGCTCCTAGAACGCCTGAAGGTACTACTTCAATGTTGGACCTCTCTATGTGACCAGGCTGTGTAAAAGTCTCACACATGTGGTATCGCCATACTCAGGATGAGTAGCAGAATGTATTTTTTGGTGTAATTTTTGCTCTGTACATGCTATGTGTTAGAAATATCTTATAAATTGACAACTTTGTGTAAAAAAAAATACGTTTTCATTTTCTTTCCACGTTTTCCAAAGACTTGTGAAAAAATGAACCTTTCAAAAGCCTCATTATGCCTCATAAAATATACGTTGGGGTGTTGGCTTTCCAAAATGGGGTCATTTTGTGGGTAATTCCATTGTCCTGGTGCTCCAGGGCCTTCAAAAGTGTGATAGGTTGTTAGGAAATTTTATGTGTAATTTATGCTCCTAGAACGCCTGATGGTGCTCCCTGCATATTGGGCCTCTCTGTGTGGCCAGGCTGTGTAAAAGTCTCCCACATGTGGTATCACCATACTCATGACGAGTAGCAGAATGTATTTTGGGGTGTAATTTTTGCTATCTACATGCTATATGTTAGAAATATCCTATATATTGACCACTTTCAGTAAAAAAAAAAAACATTTTCATTTTCTTTCCACATTTTCCGAAGATTTGTGGAAAAAAATTAACTGTTCAAAAGACTCATTATGCCTCATAGAATATACCTTGGGGTGTTTGCTTTCCAAAACGTGGTCATTTTGAGGGTAATTCAATTGTCCTGGTGCTCCAGGGCCTTCAAAAGTGTGATAGGTTGTTAGGAAATTTTATGTGTAATTTATGCTCCTAGAACGCCTGATGGTGCTCCCTGCATGTTGGGCCTCTCTGTGTGGCCAGGCTGTGTAAAAGTCTCACACATGTGGTATCGCCATACTCGGGATGAGTAGCAGAATGTATTTTGGGATGTAATTTTTGCTATGTACATGCTATATGTTCCGGGACGGACATCCCCTTGGTTTGCTTTGGCCTCATACCCTTTACACCCCTACTGCATACTACTCTGCCATGTAAGTATTTTGGATGGGCTCTTTTGCCGCTCCATCTAAAATCCTAGCCTTATATTAGATTTAATTAATCTTCATACATATTTTTATAGATATTTGTGAGCATCCACCCCTGATGAGTGTACAAACACGAAACGCGTCGGGCACTACAGGATGCCGACATACATTATCACTAGCAATCAACTTCATCAACCATCCTCCTACTTATTATGTATCATGTACTCTTTTATGTTATATGCAGTGTACCGCAATTTTGAGTTATGTTTACGTATGTGGAATTCATGGTAATTGCTCAATTACTCTTATTACTGTTATGTGTTCTTAAGCTGACACTACCCCGCATCCTTGATGTATCATGTTATATATATATGCACTGCCATATTGTCATGATTTTCCAAGTTGATGCGATTATGTGCTGCCTATGTCCATGTTGTATTTGTATATTATGTGCTATCCCATGACCCACGCATGTACACCTATACATCCTGTCACGTCAATAAATATGTGATTTTTATACTTATCTCCACCATGTCTTGAACCTCATCTAAAGTCCCAAACCTCCGCTTATATTACTTTGCACCAGGGATGGAGGCGCAACTTATGTGCGCCTCATTTAAAGTCCCACCTGTGTCCTTACACAGTCCCCCTCTTTTTTTCCCTTTAGTTTACATATAGGGATGGAGGTTTCTTGGCTGAGCTGGCAGTGTTCCCCTGTCACTCAGGTGGAGGTCGGTTGGCTCCATTTGGCTACACATTGCCTTTGGGGCCCCATTCTGCTTGAAACATGGTACCCATGTCCAGCAGTTATGCGGCATTGCACTTTCTATAGGGCTGTTTGGCCTTCCATGGAGCCACAGGCATCCCTCTGCTGTCCAATCCCGGAAGCTGCGATGCGCTCTGTGTGCTTCCCTCCTCCCTCTCCCTCCCGCCTTTTTAGGCGGAGGCTCGGGGGTCCTGGGCGGCATCCACAGCGCATCGACGCCACGCCACACGCCTCACGTATGACGTCACCGCGTGCGTCATCATGTGGGGCGCGACTATCACTACTTTAGCCATCACACCTGGGAGGGTCATCCTCTGCTGGAGGCGGTACCATTCCGCCCAGGCACAGGCTCCTCCCTACACGTGCTGAGCCGGCGTGACGTCGGTAGGGGCCAACGTGCGGCCGAGCGGCACTATATAATACACCACTTGCACACAGTTACGAACTTCACAGCCGGCACATATCACAAGGCAGTAGGACCCTCCATCTCTCCATGTACACTACCAGGTAACATCCATGGCACTCGCCTCACTACTGAATTAGTCAGTACCACCCCAATACTCAAACTGGACTCTTATCTATCTATGTAGATTCCATGGCATTTTCCATCACCTACTTCCGTTTGTACCATGGCTTGTGATACCGAACGATCTATCCACTTTGAGGAAGCTCTGTGCATCCCATTCCGGCCGCCCAATGGCCCCATATACCCCAGCTTCCGGGACGGACATCCTCTTGGTTTGCTTTGGCCTCATACCCTTTACACCCCTACTGCATACTACTCTGCCATGTAAGTATTTTGGATGGGCTCTTTTGCCGCTCCATCTAAAATCCTAGCCTTATATTAGATTTAATTAATCTTCATACATATTTTTATAGATATTTGTGAGCATCCGCCCCTGATGAGTGTACAAACACGAAACGCGTCGGGCACTACAGGATGCCGACATACATTATCACTATCGCCATACTCGGGAGGAGGAGTAGATTGTGTTTTTGGTGTAATTGGAAGTATGAATATGCTGTGTCTGAGAAATACCTTGTTATAGGGCGTACACACGGTCGGACTTTGTTCGGACATTCCGACAACAAAATCCTAGGATTTTTTCCAACGGATGTTGGCTCAAACTTGTCTTGCATACACACAGTCACACAAAGTTGTCGGAAAATCCGATCGTTCTGAACGCGGTGACGTAAAACACGTACGTCGGGACTATAAACGGGGCAGTGGCCAATAGCTTTCATCTCTTTATTTATTCTGAGCATGCGTGGCACTTTGTCCGTCGGATTTGTGTACACACGATCGGAATTTCCGACAACGGATTTTGTTGTCAGAAAATTTTATCTCCTGCTCTCCAACTTTGTGTGTTGGAAAATCCGATGGAAAATGTCCGATGGAGCCCACACACGGTCGGAATTTCCGACAACACGCTCCGATCGGACATTTTCCATCGGAAAATCCGACCGTGTGTACGGGGCATTATTGTGACAATTTTGTGTAAAAAATTTTAATTTCCCCAAGAATTGTGGGAAAGAATTACAACTTCAAAAAACTCACCATGCCTCTTACTAAATACCTTGGAATGTCTACTTTGAAAAAAGGGGTCATTTCGGGGGCATTTGTACTTTCCTGACATTTTAGAGCCTCAAGAAATGAGATCATCAGGTGTGATCAATTTTCAATGATTGCCACCATAGCTTGTAGACTCTATAACTTTCACAAAGACCAAATAATATCCACTAATTTGGGTTATTTTTTTTTACCAAAGATATGTAGCAGTATAAATTTTGGCCCAAACTTATGAACAAAAATTACTTATTTGCCAAATTTTATCATAGAAACTAGAAAAAAGTGTTTTTTTTTTGTCAAAATTTTTTTCACTTATGTCGCAAAAAATAAAAAACCCAGTGGTGATTAAATACCACCAAAAAAAAAAAACTCTATTTGTGGGAAAAAAATGATAAAAATGTTGTTTGGGTACAGTGTAGCATGACTGAGTAATTGTCATTCAAAGTGCGAGAGCGCTGAAAGCTGAAAATTGGTCTGGGCAGGAAGGGTGTATAAGTGCCCCCCGGTATTGAAGCTAATATCATTATCATGAAGTTAATATCATTATCAATACACAATGGACTCATTTCTCTATTATCATACAGATTATATTTTAGCTAAAGAATGAAACAAATGTAATGAAAAACAACAGTTTGATTTTAATAGTATGTATACATTTAGTATTTATATATTCAAATAGTTATAATTATTAAAAAATCAAACGAATGGAAAACAAACTTAAGATTTATGAACATGGGTGTATTTGCATACGGTATTTGCCCACATGGGGATGGACAGGTGTTCCGTGGCACTTTAAATTTTAAAAGGGAGCACTTTAAATTTTGCTTTTATTACTTATTTTATGCACAATTTTTTTATTTTTATCACTTTTTTTGCACTAACTTTATTGCTATCACAAGGGATGAACAACATCCCTTGTGACAGCATGGGCCATAATAGGTCCTCTTTATCTAATAGACCCCCAAATCTCTCCTCTGGCCCTCCCATGCAGCCGATCAGAGATCGGTCCGATCGGCTACTTTCCTGGCCGCTGGTGGCCAGGTAAACGAAGGGGCGGAACCGTAAGTGACCAACTACTTATCGCTTCGGGTTTCCAGGGTTACAGAGAAAGGGGAACGACGTCAGTTCCTCTCTTTCTGAACAGGGCAGCCACCACCTCCGGCCCCTTCGCTCCAAGCCTCGGCGATGGGACCGAAGAGCCCGGGAGAGGCGGCAGCGGCGGGACGGGGGACTGGGGGGTGGTATCCCCTTCCACCATCCCCAGAAATGATCGAGTGTCTAATTAGACACTCAGATCACTTCTGCAAGGAAGAGAATCTCTGCCTGAACAGGGCAGCCACCACTGCCGGCCTCTTCGCTCCAAGCCTCGGCGATGGGACCGGAGAGCCCGGGAGAGGCGGCAGCGGCGGGACGGGGGACTGGGGGGTGGTATCCCCTTCCGCCATCCCCAGAAGTGATCGAGTGTCTAATTAGACACTCAGATCACTTCTGCAAGAAAGAGAATCTCTGCCTGAAAAGAATGATACCAGTATGATGCCTATAGGTACACCCACCATCCCGGTATAACCACTCAAACCTGAGAACATACAGGTACGTACCATGGGAAGGAAGTAGTTAATATGATATACTTTCCTATCTATTTACCAATGCCAGCAGCACGAGTATTAAAAAAAAATCAATGTTGATTGGGAGAGTGAAGTTCCACTTTAATCCATGTCTTTATGGACCTTGCTTTGGCAGTAGTCATCAACCCTGCCCTAAGGGCCCACTAACAGGCCAGGTTTGCAGGATAACTGAAATACATCACAGGTGATATAATTTCCTCCTCAGTGATTGCAGTATTGTAGTCTGCATCTCCCCCAAGGTCATACATAAAACCCGGCCTGTTAGTGGGCCCTGAGGACAGGGTTGATGACCACTGGATTATGGTGTTTGGTTGTTTTTCAGGGGTTGGGTTTGGCCCCCTTAGTTCCAGTGAAGGAAATTCTTAAGACGTCAGCATACCAAGACATTTTGGACAATTTTATGCTCCCAACGTTGTGGGAAAAGTTGGGAAATGGCCCCTTCCTGTTCCAACATGACTGCCCACCAGTGCACAAAGCAAGGTCCATAAAGACATGGATGAGCGAGTTTGGGGTGGAGGAACTTGACTGCCCTTCATAGTCCTGACCTCAACCCAATAGAACACCTTTGGGATGAATTAGAGCAGAGACTGCGAGCCAGGCCTTCTCATCCAACATCAGTGCCTGACCTCACAAATGCGCTTCTGGAAGAATGGTCAAACATTCCCATAGACACACTCCTAAACCTTGTGGACGGCCTTCCTAGAAGAGTTGAAGCTGTTATAGCTGCAATGGGTGGGGCCAACTCAATATTGAACCCTACGGACTAAAACTGGGATGCCATTAAAGTTCATGTGCTTGTAAAGGCAGGCGTCCCAATACTTTTGGCAATATAGTGTATATTTCTATCCCCCTTGGTGGGAGTCGAGATGAGAGCACAAAGCCGTGTTCTCAGTCTGAGATGTTTCTCGGGGTTGCAGTTCTTCTGAGCTCCACAAGGTGGTGATCTCACTTATACCAAGACAGGAAGTCTCTATGGAAGACAGGAAGTGAAGGCAGGCGTCCCAATACTTTTGGTAATATAGGGTATGTGAGTTTTTCTCCAACTGACCACCAATGGGCAATTTTCATGGTGCTGTCGGTGTAAATAGTGGACTAGCTCAGTACTATTTCATATGAGATCCGTGTTCCTATAATTTATTCCTTATGGGTTTATACCGATCACACCGCACCCCTAAAAACTAAAACATTCTTACTATACCCCCCAATGTACTGTGATGTGCTTTCTACACCACTTGGGACTATCTGACCCCCTCCCTAGGAGAATCTGAGGCTCGTAGGGTAACATTTGTTCTCTTGGTATGTCCCATCATCAGAGCCTCCAAGAAATAGAAGAAGACAAGGGAAGACTCGCTCCATCAAACTCCACCTAGAAATGAAATATCACTTTCCCGGGATGTGCCCCTTTTGAAAAACGATTTCCTGTCCTCCAGATGTTCTATGGATTCAACAGTTTGAAGAATGAAGGATTTCCCACACTCTGAACATGGATAGGGACGCTCACCTGTGTGAATTCTCTGATGTTCAGCAAGTTCTCCTTCCTGAGTAAAAGCTTTCCCGCACTATGAACAAAAGAAAGGACGCTCACCAGTGTGAGTACTCTGGTGTACAAAAAGTCTTTCTTTTTTAAAGAAACCTTCCCCGCACTCCAAACAAGGGAACGGACGCTCTCTGGTGTGAATTTTCTGGTGTTTAGTAAGGTTTCCTTTTTTAAGGAAACGTTTCCCGCACTCTGAGCAAGGGAAAGGACGCTCACCCGTGTGAATTTTCAGGTGTACAACAAGTTCTCTTTTACGACTAAAACATTTCCCGCACTCTGAACATGAAAAAGGACGCTCACCCGTGTGAATTACCTGATGTCTAAGAAGATGTTTTTTTGCAATGAAACATTTCCCGCACCCTGAACATAAATAAGGACGCTCTCCTGTGTGAGTTCGGTAGTGTATAATAAGGGATTCTTTTTTAAGGAAAGTTTTCCCGCACTCTGAACAAGAGAAAGGACGCTCTCCTGTGTGAGTTCGGTAGTGTATAATAAGGGATTCTTTTTTAAGGAAACTTTTCCCGCACTCTGAACAAGGGAAAGGACGCTCACCTGTGTGATTTCTCTGGTGTATAGTGAGGGTTTCTTTTTTAAGGAAAGCTTTCCCGCACTCTGAACAAGAGAAAGGACGCTCGCCCGTGTGAATTATTTGATGGGAAACCAGGACTGATTTCTGAGTGAAACATTTCCCGCACTCTGAACATGGATAGGGACGCTCACCGGTGTGAATTCTCTGGTGTACAATAAGTTGTCTTTTCTGAATGAAAGATTTCCCGCACTCTGAACATGGATAGGGACGCTCACCGGTGTGAATTCTCTGGTGTACAATAAGTTGTCTTTTCTGAATGAAAGATTTCCCGCACTCTGAACATGGATAGGGACGCTCACTGATGTGAATTTTCTGGTGCCTACGAAGGTTTCTGTTATCAGTGAAAGATTTCCCGCACTCTGAACATGGATAGGGACGCTCACTGGTGTGAACTTTCTGGTGCCTACGAAGGTTTCTGTTATCAGTGAAACATTTCCCGCACTCTGAACATGGATAGGGACGCTCACTGGTGTGAATTTTCTGGTGCCTGCAAAGGTTTCTGTTATCAGTGAAAGATTTCCCGCACTCTGAACATGACAATGAACGCTCTCCTGTGTGAACCCTCTTATGGCTTGAAGAAGATATCTGGGGATTGGATGGATCTGGTGATCTGTGAGAACTTGGATGGACATCTGAAGTCATAGTATGGGATTTATCAGAAGGTTCCTCAGGATTAGAAGGATCTGTGGATCTTGTCAACCAGTAAGTGTTCACTTTCGGAGAATATTGTGGAATGTCAGTATCTTCTGCCTTACAATCTGGAGATATAATAAGATGTCCCTCCGATGTATTTATATTCCAGAAACACCGTCCATCTGCTGGAAAGCAATATTTAATATAAGTCATATCTGTTCTCATACATCTTGTATTCAGAAGTCATCTGTATACACTGGGCAAGATGGTCAGAGAGAGAAAACAAACTACAAGGGTGAAAAGAAAATGTGAAAAATAAAATAAAAATAAACCATTTAACCAACAAATGGCAGTTCGATTGCCGGAGTAATCATCTAGGTAAGGAAAACTCCAACTATGGCGGCCCATGTTTGAGAGCCTCACAATAAGTACAACAGGGTCACATGCAGCCCTCAAGTTCTACATTGTCTCTGATACATCAGTTGGATAAAGATAAGAGATTGTAGATAAAGTCTTTACATGGTGTACAGTATCTCCTCCTCATTTGTTGGGAACATGACATTATATTGAGGAATGGAGATGGACCTTTCATATGGTGTACAGTATCTCCTCCTCATTTGTTGGGAACATGACGTTATATTGAGGAATGGAGATGGACCTTTCATATGGTGTACAGTATCTCCTTCTCATTTGTTGGGAACATGACGTTATATTGAGGAATGGAGGTGGACCTTTCATAGTCTTCCACAGGAACTTGTTCTAGTAGACTGGAAGAGCTTCTATAGTTTGTAAGAATCATTGTAAAATGTTGATCTGGGGAATTATCTGCTTTTTGGAACAAAAAAGGAACTCTATTAACATAATGAATTATGGCTTTTCTGTCCTCTTCTGGATTAACTGCTACTTTGGATATTTTTTTTACTCAGTGGACATATGGTATATTTCAATCCATGTAACTACATGTCTTATGCTTAGATAAGTAGAATGTGAACTTTCTGCATTTAGTGTTTATGACTTACTTGTGTCCATATGTAGAGAGAATTCCTCTGGTTTACTTCCCATAATCCTCTCCCCCTCCTCCATAGACTGCTGATCTCCACTCACCAACCTCTCTTCTTCTTCCTCTTTATGCTCAACTTTGATGTCTTTCCGTTCTTCATTCTAAAATCCAGAGATGATAAAATATCACATCTGGAAACACTGCTGCCAATAATGAGAGATGACATAGAAAAATGTCCTTTTCTAGAATTATTTTTGAGTTTTTCGTCCAGTCCCATCTACAGTACCTGATCATTCTCTGTATAGTGGTGACTTTCCCAAGTAGAATTCCGGTAATACAGAGGACAACCCTCCTCCACAGACTGCTGATCTCCACTCACCAACATCTCTTCTTCTTCCTCTTTAACCTCAACTTTAATGCCTTTTTGTTTTTCACCCTAAACCCCAAAATAGAAAGAATTCATTTGTAAATAGAAGCAAGAGATGACATATAGGAATGTTACCCCATACCGAAAATATGTTTAGGTTTACATGCTCAGTCCCACCTACCTGATGATGGTGAGGGATGGTGTGACCTTCCTGTATGGAATCCCGGGAATACAGAGGATGAGGACATCTCTCTGGTGGGTTCCCATTACTGGATCCATCTGTAGGAAACACACACACTGACTGAATACATTGTTTCTATGTGTTTATCAGATGATGGGGGATCTAGGTGGACCCTCCGTACTGCTCTCTCCTTTACAATAAAGTCTCCTCTTACCCGGTGATGTGAGAGTCTCCTGAATGTCCATCATGACATGAAAAGCTTCCTTGACTCTAACTGGCACTTTAACGGCACACTCTTCTGTGGACTGGTCGCCTCTCATATATTTCTCTTCTTCTGCTTTAACCTCAACTTTTATATCTATCGGATCGTCACCCTAAATAAAGGAAATGTTTGGCAAATATAAGGTTTAGTGATACTAGACCATAAATAAAATATTTTGTAGGGTTCAAACTGTCTTGCATTGTTGAGTCACGTTCATGTTCTAGATGCTCCAACCAACCTGATAACAACGTGCATAGTTGTGATCTTCCTGTATGAAATCCAGGGAATACAGAGGACGGAGAGATCTCTCTGGTGGGTTCCCATTACTGGATCCATCTGTAGGAAACACACACACTGACTGAATACATTGTTTCTATGTGTTTATCAGATGATGGGGGATCTAGGTGGACCCTCCGTACTGCTCTCTCCTTTACAATAAAGTCTCCTCTTACCCGGTAATGTGAGGGGCAGCTGATTGTCCATCATGACGTCCTTGTAGAGATCCTTGTGTCCTTCTAAATACTCCCACTCCTCCATGGAGAAATAGACAATGACACCTCAGAAAAATCAGGAGATATAATTAGGATGTATCCAGTCTATAAACCAGAGGCTCTGGATGGACAGTTGGATAAATGGTTCTATATTTAGGTTGGAGATGTACTATAAACAGACATCACAGTGAATATGGAGGAAGAGGATGGACATGACGGGGGGTTTCCGGGTATAAATAGAAAATAATATCTTATTACCTCTGCCAGCTCTAACGTCTCCTCTCCTCCTTCTCCAGACTGACCTCTGACCTCTGACCTCGGAACTTCCTGTCTGTAGGGCTTCAATTCTGTTCTTTGTTTGGTATCATCTCGCTGCTCGGCATTCTCCGAACAAAAAGTGAGATCACCACCTTGTGGAAATTTTTATTAATGCAGCCTATTTTATTTATTTATTATTATTATTATTTATTTATTTATTTTTTTTTTTTTTCAAGTATAAGTTTTATTCAACTCCAATCAAGGGCGAGGGCCCCACTACATACAAGCAAAAACAGGTGCCGATTCGGCCATTTCAAGTTGACAAAGCTCAGATCGACAAATGGTCATATCAGTTACATTTAGAGTGTGGTTATTGGCTCGTACATACAACTTTTAGTTCAACATGTAAAAGGTGAGCTCACGTCCAGTTTCAGGTAGTATATTCGGGGTGAACCTCGCCTACTTTTTCCATTTTACAACCATATAGAGAGGAGAGAGAGAGAAGTGAGGGGAATCAAGGGGGGGGGGGGGGGTGAAGGGGGAGAAAAAACAGGGGAGGGGGCGTGGGAGACACGGCGGCGACGCTCTCGGCATGTTATATCTAATTCAGCCTCCAAGGAGGTCAGAGAAAGAGGGGAGAGTTAGTTACTAAGCAGTTGTTGACCTTCATCTGAAAAGATGAAGACATTCCAGATATCCCACGTACGTTTGAATATTTCTTGTTTTTGTTGCGCAGAAAGGATCAGATCTTCCATCTGCTTGATCTCTTCGACCTTACGTATCCACATAGATGTGGATGGGGGATGACTTTGTTTCCAGAGAAGAGGGATACATCCCTTAGCCGCATTTAGGAGGTGTCTGATTAGAGATTTCCTGTAAGCTTTGATGGGTATTGTGGAGAGATGTAGGAGAAAGAATGTAGCTTCGTCTGGGATAGCATATTCAGTGAACTTCTGAGTTATTTGCCTGACCTCTTCCCAAAAGCTCCTTAGCTGAGGGCACGACCAGAAGATGTGTATTAGTGTTCCCTCCTCCTCTGAACAGCGCCAGCACCGTCCCGAAGAGCCAGGGAAGTATTTCTAAAGTCTAGAGGGGGTCATGTACCATCGCGTAAGTAGTTTGAAGTTGGTCTCTTGGATCTTGGTACAAAGTGACGATTTCAGGGAGAGTGTAATAATGCGTTGTCGCTGAGCTGCTGAGAAAGAGAGGTGTAATTCCCTCATCCAACTGTCTAGATAAGGCAGTTGTGGTGGTGCATTTGGCTCAGTTAGCATCGAGTATGTTTGAGAGAGAATATGCGTTAGTGGATCCTCCCCAGTACACAACTCCTCAAAGGATGTGAGTATCCGAGAGAAATTCCGTGGGCTGGGAAGTGAGTGTAGGAAGTGGTGTAGTTGTATCGCTTTCCAGTAAGGAATGCGGTAAGGACCTGTCTGATTGGATAAGTCTGCTACTGAGGGCCATTTCTCATCCGAGATGAAATTGGATACATGATCATACCTTTGTTCTGTTAGATGGGGGTATTCCCTGGAAAGTAAACCCGGCCCAAAGTTAGGATTACCCAGTACGGGGTATAGCGGTGAAGTTTTAGTTGTGAGCAGAGATCTAAGGGAGGTTTGGTGGCTATGTCGCAGGGTGGTGCCAATTAAGGGGTGCGATTTTATGCTAGGCGGTAAGGAATTATAGCACCACATTGCCCCCTTTAGAGGGATGGGGGATTGAGCTCTTTCAATCTGAACCCAAAGTTTACATGCCCCATTTCTCCTCCAATCCAACACTCGACCCAGGTGAGAGGCTAAGTAATAGAGTTTGATGTCGGGTAAAGCTAGACCTCCTAGATGTTTAGGGATTATCATCAATGAACGCCGTAACCGAGGTTTTTTATTTGCCCACACAAAACCGGTGAAAAGTGAATGGATCTTCTGGAAGAAGGAGGTGGGGATTTGTATAGGTAGTGCTTGGATCAGGTAAATAAATTTTGGCAATATGCTCATTTTCAGGAGGTTACACCTCCCGAACCATGAGTGGAAGCCCGGTTTCCATTTCTCTAATAATGTTTTGATCTTAGCTAATAAAGGGGGGAAGTTCAAGTCAAAAGTCCGAGATATGTCAGCCGGGATTCTAGTTCCCAAGTATTTTATGTCGGTCCTGGTCCATTTGAAACGAAAGTTGGATGCTAATTGTTGTGATATTTGGGGAGGTACCTCAATACACATTGCCTCGGATTTCGAGAAATTTATCTTTAAATTAGATAATGAGCCGTATGTATTAAATTCTCGCATGAGGTTTGGGAGGGAGATTCTTGGGTTCGTCAAAGAGAAGAGCAAATCATCGGCGTATGCAGATATTTTGCATTGTAAATTACCAACCTGCAGGCCTGAAATGTCAGGATTTAGTCTGATTTTACATAAGAAGGGTTCTAGGGATAGTGCAAATAGCAGGGGGGAAAGAGGGCATCCCTGCCTTGTGCCATTTCTTATGGGGAAGGGGTCGGAAAGTACACCATTGGCCTTCACCTGCGCAGATGGGTTGGAGTAAATACTCTCTATCCACCGCATCATCCTATTGCCCAGACCGATGTGACGGAGAACAGATAGCATAAAGCTCCAATTCACCCTATCGAAAGCCTTTTCGGCGTCTGTGCTTACTAGTATACATGGCGTCTTCTCGGAGGTTGCTATTTGGATTAAGTTGAGAACTTTAATGGTGTTATCTCTCGCCTCTCTAGAGGGTATGAAGCCAACTTGATCCATGTGTATAAGGGACTGGAGATGTTGGGCTAGTCTAGTAGCTATTATTTTGGAAAAAATCTTCAGGTCTAAATTTAAAAGGGAGATGGGTCTGTAGCTGCCACAAGAACCCGGATCTTTCCCTTCCTTGTGGATTAAGGAAATATGGGCTTTGAGGGTTTCCCCGGGAAAGTTTGAGTTTGCTCCTAGAGCGTTGAAGAATGTTACCATTCGTGGGCCTAATGTTGCTAGTAGGGACTTATAATACTGGGCGGTGAACCCGTCAGGACCTGGGGCTTTCCCTACCTTCATAGATTTGATTGCTAGCTGTAATTCCTCTAGTGATATTGGCTCATCTAATACAGTTTGGGATTCTAGTGGAAGAGAGGGAAGGCATGAGTCAGATATGTACTGGTCAATGACGTCCTGGGAAGGGGAGGGGTTTGTTAGGTTATAGAGTCCCGAGTAAAAGTCTGCGAATCCTTTCGTAATTTGCGTCGGTAGATTAGCTTTCTGTCCGTTGGGGGTGGTTATTTGGGGGATGTATGCAGTGGATTTGATTTCCTGAACGGATCTGGCCAAGAGTCTCCCGCATTTGTCACCCGATTCATAAGACAGCCTGCGAGAAAATTGTAAGGCAGCCTTAGCTTTGTAATGCAGTAGATCTGTGATTTGTGATCTCAAGGACCGCAGTTTCATCTCCAACTCCTGAGTGGGAGAGTGTTTATGTTGTGCTTCAACTCTGGCCAGATCCGCTAGCAGTCTGGTTAGCTGTTCGTTTCTCTTCCTCTTAATGGACGCCCCATGTTTAATAAGGACTCCTCGGAGGACGCATTTGTGAGCCTCCCACAGTATACCCGGGTCACAGTCTTGTGTGTCATTCTCACTGAAGTACAAGTTCAGTTCTTTGGTTACGTCTGCTAGTATCTCAGGAATTTGGAGGAGGCTCTCATTGAGACGCCAAAAAGTGGATCTGGGTGATGATCTCTCAGTGAGAGTGTAAGTCAGGGAAACTGGAGCATGATCAGACCAAGTGATCTGACCTATAGAAGTAGATTGCACTAAGTGTAGCTGGTCGTGAGGGATAATAAAAAGGTCAATTCTGGAATATACCCCATGTGGAGAGGAGTAAAAGGAATAGTCACGTTCTCCAGAATGCTGGAGACGCCAAGCATCAATCAGTTGAGCTTTGTGTAGTGTCTGGGCTATTCGTTTCCTGTTTTTGGGGGGATAAGAAGAGGTACCAGAGGACGTGTCTACTGGGGGTGAGAGCGGCACATTAAAGTCGCCTCCTAGTATGAGCTGGCCCTCCTTATATTCCATCAGTTTATGAACAGTTGACATTATAAACCCGTCTTGATGTGCGTTAGGGGCGTAGAGTGTTGCAAGGGTGAGTTGGACTTCCCCAATCTGACCTTTAAGGAACAGGTAGCGGCCTTCAGGGTCTGCTAATATGTCCTGGAGTTTCCAAGGGAGACTGCCAGAGAGTAGAATAGTTACCCCCTTAGATTTTGCGTTGTTATTCGTCGAGTGGTATACATGGGGAAAATATCTATTCCTGAGTACAGGAGATTTGTCAGTTTTAAAATGAGTCTCCTGAACAAAGGCGACGTCCGTGCGCGACTTTTTAAATTCTTGTAGGAGAATGCGCCTCTTCTCTGGAGTATTCAGGCCCCTCGCATTAAGCGACGTCACTCTTAAAGAGCTCACCGCCATGTCTCACACGGGGGGAGAAGGGAGAAAAGAGGGTTCTGATAGGGGTGAAAGCAAGGGAGGGGAAGGGAGGGAAAGAGGAGAGAGAAGGAAAAGAAAGACCGGAGACGAGGGTCTAGTACTATTGCACCTCACGTCTCTGTTTAGTTAAGCTAAATGGGTGAGTTTTACTAAACTAAGAAGAAAACCAAACCGGATATCCGGAGGTAGACTTACGGCCTAAGTGGGGCGAGGGCAGACAACAACCTAAAAGGGAGGTCCCGACCCTCCCACCCCATCTAGCCTGAACATTTAGAAGCAGTATAAACACAGTATACATAACAAGAATAAAGAACTTTAAATATCTTCAACAGAAAAGCATAAAGACAAGAGCTAGGAGAAGCATCACCTTGCGTACCATTCCACTCTTGAGTGTTATGCGTAATAATAATTCCGTTCTCCTCGTGTGCCATCCGGCGAGGTGACCCGCTCCCCCCCCCAATATCCACGACAAGGCGCAGATAGACCGGGGCAGGGAGAGGCCAAATCGCCAGAAGCCCACCGGGAACGTCCTGGAGCTTCCTCTACCCTTGTGGGAAAACATGTATCAGACTCATCTATATCATGAAATCCCGATGATGAGCTCTAGAGCGGGCCGAGCCCCCGAGACAGGGGTCTAGCGCGCCCCCGAGTCACCCCAGAGCCCCTTCATACATTTAAAACCCATTAAATTGCCCGACCCTCCTCCCCCTCATCCCCATTTTATCACACACTCTCGTCCTTGTCATGATGTCTCTCCAGGAAGGAGGGCATGTATTTCCTCTCGGAAAGTAGATGTCCGTAGGGGTGAGAGAACTCTTCCCGCGGGACCTGCTGGGGACCACCTAGGTCCTATACGGGGGTGGCTTGCGGAATGAGAGGTGAGAGCATAATGCTGGTGACTCGCCAGTTACAGGAAGCCCTAGTCCGAAGCATGTCAGGAGGCAGTATGACTTTTATCGTCCTCACTGAAGTGGACCGTTGAGTGCAGAGAATGATGAAGCTTGGGGCTTGTAGCTAAGGCAAGTCCGGCGACCATGAGTCAGAGCGGAGGCAAGAATAGGGGGGTATGGAGAGACCGGGCGGATGGGGCAGACCCAAAACCAAAAACGAAAAACAAAAAGCAAAAAGGTAGCTGATCAGGTAATCATAGTACCGAAGGGGATAACATGAGTAGAGTTAGTCAAAGGGGCAACTCACAGCTCTCTTGGCTCATCTAGTGAAGCTGAGCGAGGTCGACGGCCGCTCCTCCGTGAGCGCTGCGGTCTAGGAGCCTGATCTCTCATCTCGTGTAGTCAACCAGGAGCCCGGTACAGATAATCCAGCCAGTTAGGGACAGGAATAGGTTCCGTATCTAGGAAGTCGAATAGAGCAGGCAGATTTTCCGGTGATCGAAGAAGGAAGGAGCGCTGTTCCTTGTGGAAAGTAACCGAGAGGGGGAAGCCCCATCTGTATGTCGCATTACATCTCCGGGCAAGATCTAGTAGGGGTTTCAGCATGGCACGTCGAATCAGGGTCGGTCTGGAGATGTCCGGAAGAATTTTAACCGATGCTCCGTCGAATTCTATTTCTCCTGATTCCCACGCTCCTCGTACTATGGCCTCCTTATGGATGTAATGATGAAGTCTGCATATTATGTCCCGAGGTCTGTTTGGGTCGGTCGAGCGGGGACCCAGGGCTCTATGTATTCGATCTACTTCGATTTGTTCCGGTAAGTGTGCTCCCGCCACTCTTCTGAAGATGTCTGTAGCTGTGGCCAGTAGATCCGACGGGCCCGTGGCCTCAGGTAGGCCGCGGAGCCGGACGTTGTTTCTTCTGCTCCGGTCTTCCGTTTCTTCCATGCGAAGCTGAAGCTCTACCGCGGCCAGAGATTGGGCTTTTTGTTGGGTCTCTAGAGACGAGACTCTCTGTTCCAGGGACTCTAGGGACGATTCACCCGAGGTCAGACGGGCAGAGAGGGTCTTAACATCTTGTTTGACTTCGCAGATTTCCTTCTTGTGTGCGCCCTCTACTCTGCCCACCAAGGCCTCAATATCCGCCCTCGTTGGTAGGGCCCGTAGTATAGCCTTAAGCTCCTCGTCTGCACCATAAGCCCCCTGTAAATAAGGGAGGGGACCCTGGTTTGAGGTAGAAGCCGCTGGTGAGCCGGTATAGAGCACCGGGCTCCGGGATCCTTCTGAGGCGGCAAAGTCAGCTTCTCTGACCGGAGTGCAGGAGTTTGAGGCACAAGGCTCCGCCATCTTGGGTATAGGGGAGCCGGAGAGGGATCTCCCGAAAAGTCTCTGTAAGTCGACCAGAGCGGGTGTGGAGGCCGCCGGGCTGATCTTCTTTTTATTCCTCCGGTATGTCCGCTTCTTGGATGAGAGCATAACGGTAAAAATAGAGCAAAGTAGGCTGATTTAGGGGTGGAAAGGCCGGGAGCTCAGAGAGAACACGTCTCTAGTCGGCCATGTCCAGACCACGCCCCTTCATTATTTATTTATTTAATTATATATTTTTTTAATATAAATTGACAGCTTCTTTTTGGTGCATTCTTAATTTTTTGCATATTTTACTCCTGAGTGGATACTTGACAAATGAAAAGTTATAATAAAAAATATAAATAAATGAAATATATGTGAATAAATATGCAGCACTGAAATAAATAGGGTTTTTAAATTTTTTTTTATTCCCCCTACTTAAATATAAATATATGTTCCTATAATGGGTTATTCTGATAATATTAATGGTGATATTAGGAATAATATTAGCTATAATAATATAAAGAGGCAAACCAAAAAAAAAAACAACATAAATGTAAGCATACATATGTTATATATATTACCAAAAGTATTGGACTCTATGCAGGCCAGTCAAGTTCCTCCACCCCAAACTCGATCATCCATGTCTTTATGGAGCTTGCTTTGTGCACTGGTAATCCTTTTTTGCCGTGTGACGGGCTGATGTTGTCTACCTCATAGAGAACCACTTACTAGTTTTCCTAATTGGATATTTTATATGGATGTCGCACTACAAGAGGACTCCTCACCAGACCTTTATTAATACTTCATTGTGATATAATTTCCAATATACAGTAACATGGCAGTAGAGGTACCAGTGTATTGCGCGCACTGAAAAATTTTGCTTTGTTTAATTTTGGAATGCAATAATTCGATTGATAATTTTGTTTATTCGTTTTTGTTGTGTCGGTCCGGTTTGTTTTTCGAGATTTGTTTAATTTCTTTCGGGATTCGTTTCGTATATTTGTTATACTGGGTAGATTCATTTTCTAACCCATCTGGTATAACTTCAGACGGATCTGAATTCTTTGTGAAAAGTTATGGTTGTTTAGGAGCGGGCAACCGCTGCGTCCTTCATAGGGATGGGAGAACGGTTCGGCCTGAGCATGAGTTTGGGCCGATCATTGGCTGTTTGCACGTTCACCGAACAACCAAATTATTAGGACGTTCAACCATTTGTTCGCCCGCTGAACGACCACAATGCCATGCGCCGCCGCACAGTGCATTGAAGGCCCTGATTGGCTGAAGTAATTAAAGCTTTGCCTAATCAGGGCACAGAGCACTGTCAAAGCCATGAGTGGACGCTGTCATGAGGACTCTATCCCATTATGGCTCATTGCTATTAGTCACGCCCCACACTATAAAAGTTTTCTTTCAATAGTGGCCATTTTCAGTTTGATATTGGCATGGAGAGAGATAGAACAGAGCTTTGTTCAGTGCTATTAGACAATTAGTGTGCTATTCTAATTCTATTGTCAGTGTAGAATATCAGTTTAGTGTGAATCTAGTGATAGTACAGTGTGAGTGTAGTGCGACCATTCATCTTTACATTAGTGTGAATGTAGGGATAGTTCAGTCAGTGTGAGTGTAGTGCCCGCTTAATACAGTACATTTCAGTGCGTTACTGCAAGTTTAACGTGGCATACTTCAGTGTGTTATCTTCCGTTTAACGCAGTACAGTTCAGTGCATTACTGAAAGTTTAACGCCATATATTTCAGTGCTTATCTTCCTTTTAACGCAGTACAGTTCAGTGCGTTACTGCAAGTTGAACACCGTATATTTGAGTGCGTTATCTTCCGTTTAACGCAGTACAGTTCAGTTTATTACTGCAAGCTTAACGCCATATATTTCAATTTGTTATCATCCATTTAATGCAGTACAGTTCAGTGCATTACTGCAAGTTTAACCCTGTATATTTCAGTGTGTTATCTTCCGTTAAACTTGCAGTATTGCACTGAACTGTACTGCGTTAAATGCCATATATTTCAGTGCGTTACGTGCCATTTAACACCGTATAGTTCAGTGCATTACTGCAAGTTTAACGCAGTATATTTCAGTGCGTTATCTTCCGTTTAACCAAGTACAGTTCAGTGCATTACTGCAAGTTTAATACCTTATATTTCAGTGCGTTACGTGCCATTTAATGCAGTACATTTCTGTGCATTAGTGCAGCTTAATGCAGTATATTTCAGTGCATTATCTTCTGTTTAACGCTGTATAGTTCAGTGCATTACTGCAAGTTTAATGCTTTATATTTCAATGTTTTAAATGCTGTTTAACACTGTATATTTCTGTGTGTTACTGCACATTTGAGATGGTAGTATATTGCAGTGCATCAGTGCAGTTTTACTGCAGTATATTATAGTGTATCAGTGGAGTGTGTCTGTGTAGTAGTGAATACTCAAGTTAAAGTGCACCAAACACCACTTTCCATTGATTAAAGTGCATCCAGGTACACATTTCCACATCTATATTACTTGTGTTAATAAGCATCACCCCATCATGTCTGGGAGGACAACAAGGAGAGGCAGATGTTCCCATGGCACTGTGAGGGGGCCATCAGCGTATGTGTCCACAGGAAAAGGTGGATGTGTTCAGTCCTCAGGCAGGGCATAGTTTCCTCTGTTTATTGATGTTGCCCATGCTATCCAACCATAGCATGCAGAGGAGGTGGTAGACTGGCTTACTAAACCATCCTCATCCTTCTCATCCCCCGTCACCCAAGCAGAGACTGGTGCACAGTCCACTGCAGCTGCCAGAGTGGACAAACCTACCTCCTTGTCCACAGCTATTCCTGCCATAAGCTCAGCATCAGGCATGGAGGAGTCAGCTATTTGAACAAAGCATCAGCCACTTGCTCCTTGACGATACACAGCCATTACTTGATTCAGATATTGGTTCTGAGGTTGAGGAAGGCAGGAACATGAGCCTACAGAGAGGGGAGAACACTGATACACAAATTGGCACTCATGTTCCTCCAGCCGCAGCGTATTGCCAAGTTGTCTCCAGTGGTAATGAGGATGGAGGAGATGATGATAATGAGGTCACTGAAGCGACTTGGGTGCCAGAAAGAGCAGAGGAGGAAAGTGAGGGTGAGGCACAACAGCAATGAGGCAACCATCATGGAAGAGTAGAGAGCAGCCACCCTATTCCATCACATTGTGGAACTATTATCTCCCAGCCCACTTCCTACAGCTCAGCTGTCTGGGCCTATATTAGCACATGTGCAGCTGATCGGACTGTTGCAATTTTCAAACTTTATCTCAAGCACATCAAGCGTGGCAAAAACATCAGCCATTTGGGTACCACACGCTTGACAGGGCAAATAACCTCCCACCACTCAGCCTGTTGGCAAGAGCACCTGAAAGCCACACAAAAGGGCCGCAAATCTGTTCCTCCTCCTTACTCACCTCAGTCTGTCCCTGCTATACCTCATGACCTCTCAGCAGCCTCCACTGACAGGGATGATGGTATAGCGCAGGATGTCCCAGGTCCTTGCAGCACATCTGCCAGCAACACATCACCAGCTGTAGACTATAGCCGAAAAATTTCTCTGCCCCATCTGCTGCAGCGAAAAAAAAATATTGTCTCTGCCACCCACATGCCCAGCGTCTAAATGCAAGTTTGTCAAAGCTGCTGGCTCTACAACTTCTGCCTTTCCGTCTGGTGGATTCTGCCCCCTTCCATGAATTTGCAGAATGTGCTGTACCACAATAGCAGGTTTCAAAGTCACTATTTCTTTTTATGTAAGGCTATTCTAGCTCTGTACCATTACGTGGAAGGCAAAGTTGTGGCATCGTTGGGGCAAGGCAGTGAGCCGCAAAGTCCATGTTACTGCTGACACATGGTCCAGCAAGCTTGCAACTCAGAAGGATGCAGGACCAGGCTCAGTGCTGCAGCTTGTTGTGCCCCCATGTCTCCATACAGCTAGAGGTGATGATGCGAGATTTGTCAGCTCTACCCCCTCCTCCTTCTTAGCCTCCATGCCCTCCTCTGCTGAATTGTCCTATGAAGCACAAGTAAGTAAGCATTCAAGGGGCTATTAAATGAGTCAGGCTAAAAGGTGCAATGCAGTGCTTCAGCTGGTGTGTCTAGGGGACAGGAACCACACTGGAGCAAAGATTCTTGTAGCTCTGCTGAGACAGGCCCAGGGGTAGTTCATGCCACGCCAGCTGGAGCCAGGAATGGTGGTGTGTGATAATGGCACAAACTTCCTGTCCGCCCTTAGACAGGGAACCTTGACACATGTGCCATGTCTGGCACATGTCCTCAATTTGGTGGTGCAGTGTTTCCTAAATAGGTACCCAGGGTTGGAAGATCTGCTAAAGCAGGCCAGAAGAGTCTGTAGCCATTTCAGGCGGACATACACAGCCAGTGCTCGGTTGACTGGAATTCCACCTGCCCATAAACTGATTGGTGAAATGCCCACGAGGTGGAACTCGACTTTGGCAATGCTGCAGTGCCTGCACATGTAACAGAGGGCCGTCAACGAGTACCTGTGTGAGTATGGCACAATGACAGGTTCAGGCCGGCTCAGCTTTTTTTTCCTATGCCAATGGCTGCATGCACTGTACTGTCACCATTTGAGGAGGCCACAAGGATGGTAAGCCGTGACAATGCATGCATCAGTGACACAATCCCTGTTGTGTTCCTGCTGGAGCAGACTCTGTGTGGCATTATGAACAGGGCACTTGAGGCAGAGCAGCGGGAGGAAGAGGAGGACTTCCTTTCCTCTCAAGGCCCTCTTTATGCAGACACCATTGTTCCTAAGAACACACAAGAAGGGAGGAGGAGGATTCTGGCAGTTTTGGAGGCATTGAAACAGAGGAAGACATACGTCAAACAGTAAGAGATGGTTTTCCATCCGCAGAACCCTTGGGAGTAGTAGGTGGCTGGGAGGAGGCAGTTCCAGATACTATAATCCTCAGTGACCCTGAGGAGTCTGCTTCTCATGATGCCTCTGCAAATTTGCAGTGCATGGGCTCCCTCATGCTTCAAAGCCTACGAAAGGACCCAAGAATACGTGCAGTAAAAGAGAAGGATCACTATTGGTTGGCAACCCTCCTTGACCACCGTTACAAGGGGAAAGTCTGAGAATTCATCCTGTCCAAAGATCTTGAGGACACCTTAAAGAGGAGTTTATCTAATGCTTTTCCTAAACCTGGTAGGTTACAGTGTTGTGGAAAATGTAGGTTTTAGGCTTCTGTTGGTCAAGAAAGGAGCGGTGGAGAAGGCGGCCGCCTAAGTGATGCATTTCACAATTTTTTTTAGTCCTCACCACCCAAGCTTTCACATCCCATCGGCAGCATCTACATCACGTGGTGGACGGTTATCTAGGGACGAAAACAGAGATGGAGAGCTTTCCAGTCGATTATCCACTGGCTTACTGGGTCATTAGAATAGACCACTAGCCAGAACTTGCCCAGTATGCAATTGAGCTTCTGGGCTGCCTTGCATCCAGCGTGCTTTCCAACTGGGCATTCAGTGCTGCTGGAGGTTTTGTTACTGATAATAGAACACGTCTGTCCACAGACTCGGTGGACCGTCTGACATTTATCAAATGATTCAATCCTGGATTACAAGCAGCTATGAAGCCCCTGATGTCGATGTTGTTGATTAAGTGTTTTTGGGATGTGAAACCTCTGCAGGACTTCTAGGCTGCCTAGCGTTGTGGGTGTTGAGTTCATCTGGAAAAATGTTGTTGGTATAGGTTTCATAGGCACAATTAACACCCAAAGAAAGACCAATTTGTCTGCACCTGTTTGACAGGTGCATATTATTTTAATTTTTGACAGCAAGGCCAATTCTTGCTTTCATCAAGAGTACCTCTATAGGGTTACGGTGTGAAGGCACTAATGACACCCAAAGACCAATTTTTCCGCCACTGTTACTTCTATCCAAAGTCCATGGAAGAGACACCAGAATGTATCCAAAAAAATCTGTATTCTTGTTCCCAGTGCACTCCATTGTAGCCTCATCATACAGATTGGCTCTGCAAGCTGTTGCCTACAAAATAAAGAAAGCTTGCATGGAACATGTCATTTTTTGGGCTTTATAAATGCAATTATTGCTGCAGCAGCTTCTATACACAGTACAGATGTGCCACTTTACAGGTAGACTAAGGGGACCCCAGGCACTATATTGAAAGGAATTTTTCATTTTTATGCTTTCACTTTAAGCATCAATAAATCACTGCTCATTAGAAAATGAAATTTTTTACAAACTTTTTTTTCATTGATACATGTCCTCCAGAGCAGTACCAGGACCCTCATAACCATTTTATGCCCAACTACCTGCATATGAGCCTTCAAAATGGGCACTTTTGATTTTTCACGTTTGGGTCCCATAGACTTCCATGGGGTTCATTCTTCAGTTCCAAAATTTCACGATGTTTGAAAGTTCTGGTGCGAACCAAACTGGGGGTCGTTCGGCCCATCCCTAGTCCTTAACAACCATAACTCAATTGCTGACAGCAGGATACCCTACCCGGGAGCACCCATGTTTATCTGGCATTCGGCAAGTGACGGGACATGGGACCGGTTGTGTTTTTCGTACAGGTCGGCGTTCATTGTGATTGACATTGGAGGGGCATTTGTTTTTTGGAGGTTTTTTAAAAAAGGACTTGTCGAAAACTGTCTGTTTTTTTTTTCCACTTTGCGCATTTTTGTTGCTCATATTCATTCACAAGGGGGGGGGGGCCTTGTTATAGGGGGGTTACAGATTCTGATAAGTAACCCCCACAACCACTGGGGCAGAGTTGTGGGAAGAGGCCCTTGTTCTCATCAACTTGGGGACAAGGAGCTTCCCCAAAGCACCTCCCCTTGTTGAGGGCATGTGGCCTAGTATGGTTCAGGAGGGGGGCACTTGCTCACCCCACCCCCTTTTCTGGCCTGCATTCTTGAATAAAGGGTCTGGTATGGCTTTTTGGGGGGATCCCACTAAATTTTTTAAAAAAATGGGGGCTTGGGTTTCCCCTTAAAATACATACCAGAGATAAGGGTCTGGTATGGAGTTTGGGGAGGACCCCGTGCCATTTTTTTAAAAAACATTTTGGTGTTGGGGTTCTTCTCAAAATCCATACCTATAGACCTATAGGGCCTGGTACCCCCCCCCCCCCCCACCGGTGTTTTGCTCAAAGCCTGCTGACAGCGGGGTAACCCACTGACAGAAAATGAGTCATGTTGTTAAGGAGCAGCACAGATATACGGAGGGCACCCACACATCTGACATCCTGAGGACACATCCACTGGGAGATGGTTGGATATTCATCCGCCCGTTGTACAGCCTTTATCATACAGGCTCCAACGACCGTCTGCCCTGAGTAGATCCGCCCAATACAGATTGGATCTGGCGTCCATGAAATATTTTGTTTGACCCTGGTGCCTTGAGTGCTGCTTGAACACAGTGTCATTCCACTGGAACCTATACACTTGTAAAACATCTTCAACTCTCAAATCCCTGATGAAGGTATCAGAATACTGGAAACGCGTCAGGTATTGGGGTACGTCACCCCTTGGAGAGTATTTATAACACGATCATTATTCATCTGTATATCTTTGGTTCTGTTTCTGTATGGAATGTATATTTTTACATGTTGTAGACATTTGTACGTCTTTTTTACTGTATACCATTAAAAATATATTTTTTAACTCAAGAGTTGGTGGTCTGTCAAAGTCCCAATAAGGGGGGTATCTTTCTCTGGTTTATCCAAATGAAACAAATGCATTCATTATAACTTTTGTTTGGATTCATTGCCATTTGTTTCTATGTCCATTTGAAAATTTAGACACAAATACAAATACATTTTCGCCCGAAGAACGAATCTGAACAAACCGAATCGCACATATCTACAGTGTATACAATTTATTCTTGATTTTTACAATGTATATGGTTTTCATTTTTTTCATTTATAAAGTATAATAAAAGTATAATATGTTTTCTTTTACATTTTTATTCGGACATGTCATATATTTTATTGGTTTCTTGTTTCTTTTCTTGTACAAGGGGTTGGTAGTCAAAGTCTGCTTTTCTTTTTTTTTGGTTTATAACCACGGATAATGACTATAAAATGATGGAGCCTATGAATGTGATCACAAGCAGGATAGCCAAGATGGCAGCACTGAGAATATTATACAATGCTTTGAAAAAGTATTCATATCCCCTGAAATTTTCTACATTTTGTCATGTTACAACCAAAAACGTAAATTTATTTTATTGGGATTTTATGTGATAGACCAACACCAAGTAGTACATAATTGTTAAGTGAAAGAAAAATTATAAAGGGTTTTCAGCATTTGTTACAAATAAATATGTGAAAAGTGTGGCGTGCATTTGTATTCAGCCCCCCTGAGTCAATACCTTGTAGAATCTCCTTTCGCTGCAAGTCTTTTTGGGGATGTCTCTACCAGCTTTGCACATCTAGAGAGGGACATTTTTGCCCATTCTTCCTCACAAAATATCTCAAGCTCTGTCAGATTGGATGGAGAGCGTCTGTGAACAGCAATTTTCAAGGCCTGTCACAGATTCTCAATTGGATTTAGGTCTGGACTGTGACTGGGCCATTCTAACACATGAATATGCTTTGATGTAAACCATTCCATTGTAGCTCTGGCTGTATGTTTAGGGTTGTTGTCCTGCTGGAAGGTGAACCTCCGCCCCAGTCTCACGTCTTTTGCAGACTCTAATGGGGCGTACACACGGTCGGACTTTTCGTATACAAAAGTCCGACAGCCTGTCCGACAGACTTCCGGCGGACTTGCGGCGGACTTGCGGCGGACTTGCGGCAGACTTTCTAACGAACGGACTTGCCTACACACGACCACACAAAAGTCCGACAGATTCGTACGTGATGACGTACACCGGACTAAAATAAGGAAGTTCATAGCCAGTAGCCAATAGCTGCCCTAGCGTGGGTTTTTGTCCGTCGGACTAGCACACAGACGAGCGGATTTCGGGGTCCGTCGTAGTTGCGACGTAAAGATTTGAAGCATGTTTCAAATCTAAAGTCCGTCGGATTTGAGGCTGAAAAAGTCCGCTGAAAGTCCGGAGAAGCCCACACACGATCGGATTACCAGCCAGCTTTAGTCCGTCGGCGTCCGTTGGACTTTTGTTGACGAAAAGTCCGACCGTGTGTACGCCCCATAACAGTTTTTCTTCTAAGATTTCCCTGTATTTGGCTCCATCCATCTTCCCATCAACTCTGACCGGCTTCCCTGTCCCTGCTAAAAAAAATGGTGTGTTCAGGGTGATGTGCATTGTTACTTTTCCACCACACATAGCGTTTTGCTTTTAGGCCAAAAGGTTCAATTTTGGTCTCATCTGACCAGAGCACCCTCTTCCACGTTTGCTGTGTCTTCCACATGGCTTCTCACAAACGGGACTTCTTATGGCTTTCTTTCAACAATGGCTTCCATAAAGGTCATATTTGTGGAGAGCACGACCAATAGTTGTACTGTGGACAGATTCTCCCAACTGAGATGTGGATCTCTGCAGCTCCTCCAGAGTTACCATGGGCCTCTTGGCTGCTTCTCTGATGAATGCTCTCCTTGCCCGGCCGGTCAGTTTAGGTGGACGGCCATGTCTTGGTAGGTTTGCAGTTGTGCCATACTCTTTCCATTTTCGGATGATGGATTGAACAGTGCTCAGTGAGATGTTTAAAACTTGGGATTCTTTTTTGTAATCTAACCCTGCTTTATACTTCTCCACAACTTTATCCCTGACCTGTCTGGTGTGTTCCTTGGCCTTCATGATGCTGTTTGTACACTAAGGTTCTCCAACAAATTTGCGAGGGCTTCACAGAACAGCTGTATTTGTACTGAAATTAAATTACACACAGGTGGACTCTATTTACTAATTAGGTGACTTCTGGAGGCAATTGGATACCCCTAACTAGATTTTAGTTAGGGGTATCAGAGTAAAGGGGGCTGAATACAAATGCCCCCCCCCCCACTTTTCACATTTTTGTAAAATATTTTGAAAACCATTTATCATTTTCCTTTCACTTCAATTATGTGCCATTTTGTGTTGGTCTATCACATAAAATCCCAATAAAATACATTTACGTTTTTGGTTGTAAGATGACAAAATGCGGAATATTTCAAGGGGTATGAATACTTTTTCAAGGCACTGTATATGGCATTTGCAGTGGCTCCATGTATACTCCTGCTGACACCTGTGCAGAACTGGAACTTCTGGACTCTCCATCTCAATCATAATACACCAATGGGTGAATCTCTATGAACTTATCACATTCCAATCATCTAAGAATTATGATCATTTCTAAAAAAAAATAATTGGACTGAGAACAAAATATTGTAAAGTGCGGAGCTTTCTTGTTTATTTTAAAAACTCATGATAAATGAATAACGTACAATAAAATTAAGCTTTAGGGGTCTATTTATCAATGATTTCACCCAACTTACACCAACAATTCACACATTTTTAAACATAATTGAAGCGGAACTAAACCCTCCTATCGTTTTCAGCCAAGGAAGCCGCCATCTTGGCCTTTGATCTTCAACTACCACCATGGTGCTGCCTATGTGATCAGTTAGGACACCAGAACTTTGATGGTTTGACATATGGTTGAGAAAACAACCAATGTGACAGTTAGCATTCCTGGCACTACCTGGAAATGGAACTGTTTTTGCAACCGTTAAATAGATGGGTTTAGTTCCACTTTAATATTAATTAATTTACAAAGTAATTTACAACTCACAAATATCACCCTAAACATCCATTTTGCTTCTCCCAAGACCTCCTTCTCTCTAACTCCCTTGTCATCTCCTCCCGTGTTCTTCTCTAGGACTTCTCCCATTCTCTGGAACACCCTACCCCCCCCAACCTTTACACGCCCATGAACTTTAATGGCATCCCAGTCTTAATCTGTAGGGTTCAATATTGAGTTGGCCCACCCTTTGCAGCTATAACAGCTTCAACTCTTCTGGGAAGGCCGTCCACAAGGTTTAGGAGTGTGTCTATGGAAATGTTTGACCATTCTTCCAGAAGAACATTTGAAAGGTCAGGCACTGATGTTGGAAGACAAAAGACAGAAAAGAGAGGGCGCACCGGGCTTGTGCATTATCTTTAAAAAGGTTTATTAAAACAGAAAACGTAAAAGTACTACTCACAAGGGTAGATAAAAATCACGCATAATAGTCAAATGATGGTAGCAGTCTCCAGACCTATGGACAAGACGTGCAGGCCGCTGCTGGCTGACGCGTTTCGAAGGTAGTACCTTCTTCTTCAGAGCCTCACTGATGTTGGAAGAGAAGGCCTGGCTCGCAGTCTCCGCTCTATTTCATCCCAAAGGTGTTCTATCTGGTTGAGGTCAGGACTCTGCGCAGGTCATTCAAGTTCATCCACCCCAAACTCGCTCATCCATGTTTTTATGGACCTTAGTTCCAGTGAAGGGAACTCTTAAGGTGTCAGCATACCAAGACATTTTGGACAATTTCATGCTCTCAACTTTGTGGGAACTGTTTGGGGATGTCCCATTCCTGTTCCAACATGACTGCGCACCAGTGCACAAAGCAAGGTCCATAAAGACATGGATGAGCGAGTTTTGGGTGGAGGAATTTGACTGGACTTGGACGAGAAGGCCTGGCTCGCAGTCTCTGCTCTAATTTATCCCAAAAGTGTTCTATTGGGTTGAGGTCAGGACTCTGTGCAGGCCAGTCAAATTCCTGCACCCCAAACTCGCTCATCCATGTCTTTATGGACCTTGATTTGTGCACTGATCCAAATAATTTGGTGGAGGGGGGTTTATGGTGTTCCAGTGAAGGGAACTCTTAAGGCGTCAGCATACCAAGACATTTTGGACAATTTCACGCTCACAACTTTGTGGGATCAGTTTGGGGATGGCCCCTTCCTGTTCCAACATGACTGCCCACCAGTGCACAAGGCAAGGTCCATAAAGACATAAATGGGTGAGTTTGGGGTGGCCGAAATTGACTGGCCTGCACAGAGTCCCGAGTCCAGACCTCAACCCGTTAGAACACCTTTGGGACGAATTAGAGCGGAGACTGCGAGCCAGGCCCAGCTCACAAATGCGCTTCTGGAAGAATGGTCAAACATTCCCATAGACACACGCCTAAACCTTGTGGACGGCCTTCCCAGAAGAGTTGAAGCTGTTATATCTGCAAAGGGTGGGCCAACTCAATATTGAACCCTACGGACTAAGACTGGGATGCCATTAAAGTTCATGTGCGTGTAAAGGCAGGCGTCCCAATACTTTTGGCAACATAGTGTACAGTTGCAATAAAAAGTATGTGAAACCTTTTGGAATGATATGGATTTCTGCACAAATTGGTTATAAAATGTGATCTGATCTTCATCTAAGTCACAACAATAGACAATCACAGTCTGCTTAAACTAATAACACACAAAGTATTAAATGTTACCATGTTTTTATTGAACACACCATGTCAACATTCACAGTGCAGGTGGAAAAAGTATGTGAACCCTTGGATTTAATAACTGGTTGAACCTCCTTTGGCAGCAATAACTTCAACCAAACGTTTCCTGTAGCTGCAGATCAGACGTGCACAACGGTCAGGAGTAATTCTTGTTCATTCTTCCTTACAGAACTGTTTCAGTTCAGCAATATTCTTGGGATGTCTGGTGTGAATCGCTTTCTTGAGGTCATGCCACAGCATCTCAATCGGGTTGAGGTCAGGACTCTGACTGGGCCACTCCAGAAGGCGTATTTTCTTCTGTTTAAGCCATTCTGTTGTTGATTTACTTCTATGCTTTGGGTCGTTGTCCTGTTGCAACACCCATCTTCTGTTGAGCTTCAGCTGGTGGACAGATGGCCTTAAGTTCTCCTGCAAAATGTCTTGATAAACTTGGGAATTCATTTTTCCTTCGATGATAGCAATCCGTTCCAGGCCCTGACGCAGCAAAGCAGCCCCAAACGATGATGCCCCCACCACCATACTTCACAGTTTGGATGAGGTTTTGATGTTGGTGTGCTGTGCCTCTTTTTCTCCACACATAGTGTTGTGTGTTTCTTCCAAACAACTCAACTTTGGTTTCATCTGTCCACAGAATATGTTGCCAATACTCCTGTGGAACATCCAGGTGCTCTTGTGCAAACTGTAAACGTGCAGCAATGTTTTTTTTGGGACAACAGTGGCTTCCTCTGTGGTATCCTCCGATGAAATCCATTCTTGTTTAGTGTTTTATGTATCGTAGATGATGTTAGCATATGCCAGAGACTTTTGTAAGTCTTTAGCTGACACTCCAGGATTCTTCTTCACCTCATTGAGCAGTCTGCGCTGTGCTCTTGCAGTCATCTTTACAGGACGCCCACTCCTAGGAAAAGTAGCAGCAGTGCTGAACTTTCTCCATTTATGGACAATTTGTCTTACCGTGGACTGATGAACAGCAAGGCTTTTGGAGATACTTTTATAACCCTTTCCAGCTTTATGCAAGTCAACAATTCTTAATCGTAGGTCTTCTGAGAGCTCTTTTGTGCGAGGCATCATTCACATCAGGCAATGCTTCTTGTGAAAAGCAAACCCAGAACTGGTGTGTGTTTTTTTATAGGGCAGGGCAGCTGTAACCAACACCTCCAATCTCATCTCATTGATTGGACTGCAGTTGGCTGACACCTCACTCCAATTAGCTCTTGGAGATCTCATTAGTCTAGGGGTTCACATACTTTTTCCACCTGCACTGTGAATGTTTACATGGTGTGTTCAAAAAAAAAACATGGTAACATTTAAATTCTTTGTGTGTTATTAGTTTAAGCAGACTGTGATTGTCTATTGTTCTGACTTAGATGTAGATCAGATCACATTTTATGAGCAATTTGTGCAGAAATCCATATCATTCCAAAAGGGTTCACATACTTTTTATTGCAACTGTATATTTCCATCCCCCCTTGGTGGGAGTGGAGATGAGAGCACAAAGCCGTGTTTTCAGTCTGAGACGTTTCTCTGGGCTGCAGTTCTTCTGAGATCCACAAAGGTGGTGATCTCACTTATACCAAGACAGGAAGTCTCTATGGAAGACAGGAAGTGAAGGCAGGAGACCCAATACTTTTGGTGATATAGTGTATGTGAGCTTTTCTCCAACTGACCACCAATGGGCAATTTTCATGGTGCTGTCGGTGTAAATAGTGGACTAGCTCAGTATTATTTCATATGAGATCCGTGTTCCTATAATTTATTCCTTATGGGTTTATACCGATCACACCGCACCCCTAAAAACATTCTTACTATACCCCCAATGTACTGGGATGTGCTTTGTACACCACTTGGGACTATCTGACCCCCTCCCTAGGAGAATCTGAGCCTCGTAGGGTAACATTTGTTCTCTTGGTATGTCCCATCATCAGAGTCTCCAAGAAATAGAAGAAGACAAGGGAAGACTCGCTCCATCAAACTCCACCTAGAAATGAAATATCACTTTTCCCGGGATGTGCCCCTTTGAAGAACAATTTCTTATCCTCCAGATGTTCTATGGACTCAACAGTTCCACCTGGAAAAGTCATCGTCCATTTGTCATAAGAATCAGCAGGTGGGTTCTCTCTGATGTCTCTGATTATATTTTATGTGTAAACCATTTCCCGCACTCTGAATGCAATGAGGTCTCTCTTAGGAGTGTCTTCTCTTTCAGAAGGTTTCCTTTATGATTGAAAAATCTCCTGAACATGAATACGGACGCTCACCCGTGTGAATTCTCTGGTGTTGCACGAGGTGTCCTTTCACACTGAAACATTTCCCGCACTCTGATCATGAATAGGGACGCTCACCAGTGTGAATTCTCCAGTGTTCAACAAGGCCTCCTGTACAAGAGAAAGATTTCCCGCACTCTGGACATGCATAAGGGCGTTCACCTGTGTGACTTCTCCGATGTTCAACAATTGCTCCTTTCTGAGCGAAAGATCCGGACCCGTGTGAATTTTCTTGTGTGTAACAAGGCTTCTTTTATGAATGAAGGATTTCCCGCACTCTGAACATAGATAAGGACGCTCACCCGTGTGAATTCTCTGATGTTCAACAAGTGCTACTTCCTGAGCGAAAGATTTCCCGCACTCTGAACATGGATAAGGGCGCTCGCCCGTGTGATTTCTCTGGTGTACAATAAGTCTTTCTTTTTTAAAGAAACCTTTCCCGCACTCCAAACAAGTGAAAGGACGCTCACTGCTGTGAGTTTTTTGGTGTTCAGTAAGGTTTCCTTTTTTAAGGAAACGTTTCCCGCACTCTGAGCAAGAGAAAGGACGCTCACCCGTGTGAATTTTCAGGTGTTCCACCAGTTCTCCTTTACGAGTAAAACTTTTCCCACACTCTGAACATGAAAAAGGACGCTCACCCGTGTGAATTACCTGATGTCTAAGAAGGGTTTTTTTTGCAATGAAACATTTTCCGCACTCTGAACATAAATAAGGACGCTCACCTGTGTGAGTTCTCTGGTGTATAATAAGGATTTCTTTTTTAAGAAAACCTTTCCCGCACTCAGAACAAGAGAAAGGACACTTACCTGTGTGAATTCTATCATGTACATTAAGTGCTTCTTTTTTAAGGAAACTTTTATCGCACTCTAAACAAGAGAAAGGACGCTCACCGGTGTGGGTTCTCTGGTGTATAATAAGGGTTTCTTTTTTAAGGAAACCTTTCCCGCACTCTGAACAAGAGAAAGGACGCTCACCGGTGTGAATTCTTTGATGGGAAACCAGGACTGCTTTCCGAATGAAACTTTTCTTGCACTCTGGACATGAAAACGGACGCTCACCTGTGTGAATTTTCTGGTGTACAATAAAATGTTGTTTCTGAGTGAAACATTTCCCGCACTCTGAACATGAATAGGGACGCTCACCAGTGTGAATTCTCTGGTGTCTAAGAAGGTTTTCTTTTTTAGGGAAACCTTTCCCGCACTCCGAACAAGAGAAAGGACGCTCACCCGTGTGAATTTTCTGGTGCCTGCGAAGGTTTTTGTGTTCAGTGAAAGACTTCCCGCACTCTGAACATGACAATGAATGTTCTCCTGTGTGAACCTCCTTATGGCTTGAAGATGATTCCTGGGGATTGGATGGATCTGTTGGTCTGTCAGCACTGTGAGAACTTGGATGGACATCTGAAGTCATAGTATGGGATTTATCAGAAGGTTCCTCAGGATTAGAAGGATCTGTGGATCTTGTCAACCAGTAAATGTTCACTTTCGGAGAATATTGTGGAATGTCGGTATCTTCTGCCTTACAATCTGGAGATATAATAAGATGTCCCTCCGATGTATTTATATTCCAGAAACACCGTCCATCTGCTGGAAAGCAATATTTAATAGAAGTCATATCTGTTCTCATACATCTTGTATTCAGAAGTCATATGTATACACTGGGCAAGATGGTCAGAGAGAGAAAACATACTACAAGGGTGAAAAGAAAATGTAAAAAAAACTAATTAAACCATTTAACCAACAAATGGCAGTTCGATTGCCGGAGTAATCATCTAGGTAAGGAAAACTCCAACTACGGCGGCCCATGTTTGAGAGCCTCACAATAAGTACAACAGGGTCACATGCAGCCCTCAAGTCCTACATTGTCTCCGATACCTCAGTTGGATAAAGATAAGAGATTGTAGATAAATCCTTTACATGGAGTACAGTATCTCCTCCTCATTTGTTGGGAACATGACGTTATATTGAGGAATGGAGATGGACCTTTCATAGTCTTCCACAGAAACTAGTTCTAGCAGACTGGAAGAGCTTCTATAGTTTGTAAGAATCATTGTAGAATGTTGATCTGGGGAATTATCTGCCTTTTGGAACAAAGAAGGAACTCTTAACTTAATGAATTATGGAAACACTTTATGTGGCTTTTCTGTCCTCCTCTGGATCAACTGTCACTTTGGATTTTTTTTTACTCAGTAGATATATGGTATATTTCAATCCATGTAACTACATGTCTTATGCTTAGATAAGTAGAATGTGAACTTTCTCCATTTAGTGTTTATGACTTACTTGTGTCCATATGTAGAGAAGATTCCTCCGGTTTACTTTCCATAATCATCTCCCCCTCCTCCATAGACTGCTGATCTCCACTCACCAACCTCTCTTCTTCTTCCTCTTTATGCTCAACTTTGATGTCTTTCCATTCTTCATTCTAAATTCCAGAGATGATAAAATATAACATCTGGAAACACTGCTGCCAATAATAAGAGAGGACATAGAAGAATGTCCTCTTATAGAATTATTTTTTAGTTTTTTCCGGTCCCATCTACCTGATCATTCTCTGTATAGTGGTGATCTTCCCATGTAGAATTCTGGGTATAGAGAGGACAACCCTCCTCCATAGACTGCTGATCTCCACTCACCAACGTTTCTTCTTCTTCTTCCTTTTTAACTTCAACTTTAATATCTTTTAGTTTTTCACCCTAAACCCCAAAAATGAAAGAATACATTTGTAATAAAGGAGCAAGAGATGACATATAGGAATGTTACCCCATACCGCAAATATATTTTTAGGTCTACATGCTCAGTCCCACCTACCTGATGATGGTGAGGGATGGTGTGACCTTCCTGTGTGGAATCCCGGGAATACAGAGGACGGGGACATCTCTCTGGTGGGTTCCCATTACTGGATCCATCTGTAGGAAACACACACTGACTGAATACATTGTTTCTATGTGTTTATCAGATGATGGGGGATCTAGGTGGACCCTCCGTACTGCTCTCTCCTTTACAATAAAGTCTCCTCTTACCCGGTGATGTGAGGGGCGGCTGATTGTCCATCATGACGTCCTTGTAGAGATCCTTGTGTCCTTCTAAATACTCCCACTCCTCCATGGAGAAATAGACAGTGACATCCTGACACCTCAGCAAATCAGGAGATATAATTAGGATGTATCAGTTCTATAAACTAGAGGCTCTGGATGGACAGTTGGATAAATGGCTCTATATTTAGGATGTATCCGGTCTATAAACCAGAGGCTCTGGATGGACAGTTGGATAAATGGTTCTATATTTAGGATGTATCTGGTCTATAAACCAGAGGCTCTGGATGGACAGTTGGATAAATGGCTCTATATTTAGGATGTATCTGGTCTATAAACCATAACAGACGTCACAGTGACTATGGAGGAAGAGGACGGACATGACAGGGGGGGTTACTGGGTGTAAATATAAAATAATATCTTATTACCTCCTCTGCTGCCACTTCCAGGAATGTCTCCTCTCTACTTCCCTCCAATTCCACTTTTACTGGGAATGTCCTGTTTACTCTTCAAAAACACTTCCTGTCCATAGATTATGTAACTTCCTGTCTGTACCTTACATCACTTCCTGTCTGTAGTTACATCACTTCCTGTCCGTGTGATCCAAATGAGATCACCACCCTGTGTTGAATATAAATACTGCAGTCTAGGTTACGTTTCATCATGGTCTCCTCTGCCTCCTGGTCCATTCCTCTATCATGTTGCCGTGTTTAATGAAGAGCCACAGGTTCGCAGAGAAGGAAATGTTCCGGTGTTCAGTGCAGAGCAACAGCATCACAGTAAAAAGAACTTGGAAATGCAACTGTGATGTCTATAGATGTGATATCAGAAAATGTGTTTCATTTTCAGCCACCAGATATTTAGGTGTCTCCGGCGTCGGATGAGTTGGCACTGCGGAGCACCTTTGATCGGAGCACAGATAAAATAGATTTGGGATGATTTATCAAAACTTTATTCATACCTCCCAACATTTTGAGATGGGAATGAGGGACACCTACTAGCAAACGTATGTAGGCATAGGAGACGCCCCCTGCCACACCCCTCTAAAGGAGAATTAACTAAAAAAAAGGTTAATTAAATCCACAAGGTCTTTTTTTTACCACTACTATTACTTTATATTGGCTTTTAAAACTTACAAATGCAGCAATTTAGAAATTGGATGAAAGGTTTAGCACTGGGGAACACTTTTTGAAAGATGAAAAGTGCATTTTATATACAACTATATAGATCAGACCAAAATGAGGGACAAATGAGGAGGAAAGAGGGACAGAGGGACAGTGTTCTAAATCAGGGACAGTTGGGAGCTATGCAGAGGCCCCTCCACACTACATAGCCCCCTCCACAGTACAGACCCCTCTCCACAGTACAGACCCCCCTCCACAGTACAGATCTCCCCTCCACAGTAAAGAGCCCCCCTCCACAGTACAGATCCCCCTCCACAGTACAGACCCCCCCTCCACAGTAAAGAGCCCCCCTCCACAGTACAGAGCCCCCTCCATAGTAAAGATCCCCCTCCACAGTACAGATCCCCCCTCCACAGTGCAGAGCCCCCTCCACAGTAGAGATCCCCCCTCCACAGTACAGATCCCCCCTCCGCAGTACAGATCCCCCCCTCCACAGTACAGATCCCCTCTCCACAGTAAAGATCCCCCTCCACAGTACAGAGCCCCCTCCACAGTATAGAGCTCCCCTCCACAGTACAGAGCCCCCCTCCACAGCAGAGAGCCCCCCTCCACAGAACAGATCCCCCTCCACAGCACAGATCCCCCTCCACAGTACAGATCCCCCTCCACAGTACAGATCCCCCTCCATAGTACAGAGTCCCCCTCCACAGTACAGATCCCCCTTCCACAGCACAGATCCCCCTCCACAGTACAGAGCCCCCTCCACAGTACAGAGACCCCTTCCACAGTACAGAGCCCCCCTCCACAGTACAGAGCCCCCTTCACAGTACAGAGCCCCCCTACATAGTACAGATCCACCCCTCCACAGTACAGAGCCCCCCTCCACAGTAAAGAGCCCCCCTTCACAGCACAGAGCCCCCCTCCACAGCACAGAGCCCCCTCCACAGTACAGAGCCCCCCTCCACTGTACAGAGCCCCCTCCACAGTACAGAGCCCCCTCCACAGTACAGGTCCCCCCTCCACAGTAAAGATCCCCCTTCCACAGTACAGATCCCCCTCCACAGTACAGAGCCCCCTCCACAGTAAAGATCCCCCCTCCACAGTACAGAGCCCCCCTCCACAATACAGAGCCCCCTCCACAGTACAGATCCCCCTCCACAGTACAGATCCCCCTCCACAGTACAGATCCCCCTCCACAGTAGAGTTGCCACCTCATCCCTTTAAACCCAAACACCTTTGAATTACACAGGGTCTGAGGCTAATTAAATGCAGATAAGGCACCAAGAGAGTTTAATTACCACCTTAATCAGCCACAGAACGTGTGTAATTAATGTGTGTTCAGGTTTAAAGGGATGAGGTGGCAACCATACTCAACAGTACAAAGCCCCCTTCCACAGCACAGATTCCCCTCCACAGTACAGATTCCCACTCTACAGCACAGATCCCCCCTCCACAGCACAGAGCCCCCTCCACAGTACAGAGCCCCCCTCCACAGTACAGAGCCCCCCTCCACAGTACAGAGCCCCCTCCACAGTACAGAGCCCCCCTCCACAGTACAGATCCCCCCTCCACAGTACAGATCCCCCTCCACAGTACAGAGCCCCCCTCCACAGTACAGAGCCCCCTCCACAGTACAGATCCTACACAGTACAGAGCCCCCCTCCACAGTACAGATCCCCCTCCACAGTACAGAGCCCCCCTCCACAGTACAGAGCCCCCTCCACAGTACAGATCCTACACAGTACAGAGCCCCCCTCCACAATACAGATTCCCCACAGTACAGAGCCCCCCCTCCACAATACAGAGCCCCCTCCACTGTACAGATCCCCCTCCACAGTACAGATCCTACACAGTACAGAGCCCCCCTCCACAATACAGATTCCCCACAGTACAGAGCCCCCCTCCACAGCACAGAGCCCCCTCCACGGTACACGGTACAGATCCCCCCTCCACAGTACAGATCCCCCTCCACAGCACAGATCCCCCCTCCACAGTACAGAGCCCCCTCTATAGTACATATCCTCCACAGTACAGAGCCCCCATTCACAATACAGATCCCCCACAGTACAGATCCCCCCTCCACAGTACAGATCCCCCTCCATAGTACAGATCCTCCACAGTACTGAGCCCCCATTCACAATACAGATCCCCCACAGTACAGATCCCCCCTCCACAATACAGATCCCTCACAGTACAGATCCCCCCTCCACAGCACAGATCCCCCCTCTACAGCACAGATCCCCCTCCACAGTACAGATCACCCCTCCACAGTACAGAGCCCCCCTCCACAGCACAGATCCCCCTCCACAGCACAGAGCTCCCCTCCACAATACAGAGTCCCCCTCCACAGCACAGAGCCCCCCTCCACAGCACATATCCCCCTCCACAGCACAGAGCCCCCATCCACAGCACAGAGCCCCCCTCCACAGTACAGAGCCCCCCTCCACAGTACAAATCCCACCTCCACAGTACAGAGCCCCCTTCCACAGCACAGATCCCCCTCCACAGTACAGAGCCCCCCTCCACAGTACAGATCCCCCTTCCACAGCACAGATCCCCCTCCACAGTACAGAGCCCCCTTCCACAGTACAGAGCCCCCTCCACAGTATAGATCCCCCTCCACAGTACAGAGCCCCCTCCACAGTACAGAGCCCCCTCCACAGTACAGAGCCCCCTTCCACAGTACAGAGCCCCCTCCACAGTACAGAGCCCCCCTCCACAGTACAGAGCCCCCTCCACAGTACAGAGCCCCCCTCCACAGTACAGATCCTCCACAGTACAGAGCCCCCTCCACAGTACAGATCCTTCTTCCACAGTACAGAGCCCCCCTCCACAGTACAGAGCCCCCTCCACAGTACAGATCCCCCCTCCACAGCACAGAGCCCCCTCCACATTACACAGCCCCCTCCACAGTACAGAGCCCCCTCCACAGTACAGAGCCCCCCTCCACAGTACAGAGCCCCTTCCACAGTACAGAGCCCCCCTCCACAGTACAGATCCTCCACAGTACAGAGCCCCCTCCACAGTACAGATCCCCCTTCCACAGTACAGAGCCCCCCTCCACAGTACAGATCCTCCACAGTACAGAGCCCCCTCCACAGTACAGATCCCCCTTCCACAGTACAGATCCCCCTCCACAGTACAGATCCCCCTTCCACAGTACAGATCCCCCCTCCACAGTACAGATCCCCCCTCCACAGTACAGAGCCCCCTTCACAGTACAGAGCCCCCTTCACAGTACAGAGCCCCCTTCCACAGTACAGAGCCCCCTCCACAGTACAGAGCCCCCTCCACAGTACAGAGCCCCCCCCCCCCATTCCACAGTACAGAGCCCCCTCCACAGTACAGAGCCCCCCCTTCCACAGTACAGATCCCCCTCCACAGTACAGAGCCCCCCTCCACAGTGCAGAGCCCCCTCCACAGTACAGATCCCCCTCCACAGTACAGAGCCCCCCCTTCCACAGTACAGAGCCCCCCTCCACAGTACAGAGCCCCCTCCACAGTACAGAGCCCCCTCCACAGTACAGAGCCCCCCTCCACAGTACAGATCCTCCACAGTACAGAGCCCCCTCCACAGTACAGATCCCCCTTCCACAGTACAGAGCCCCCCTCCACAGTACAGAGCCCCCTCCACAGTACAGATCCCCCCTCCACAGCACAGAGCCCCCTCCACATTACAGAGCCCCCTCCACAGTACAGAGCCCCCTCCACAGTACAGATCCCCCCTCCACAGCACAGAGCCCCCTCCACATTACAGAGCCCCCTCCACAGTACAGAGCCCCCTCCACAGTACAGAGCCCCCCTCCACAGTACAGAGCCCCTTCCACAGTACAGAGCCCCCCTCCACAGTACAGATCCTCCACAGTACAGAGCCCCCTCCACAGTACAGATCCCCCTTCCACAGTACAGAGCCCCCCTCCACAGTACAGATCCTCCACAGTACAGAGCCCCCTCCACAGTACAGATCCCCCTCCACAGTACAGATCCCCCTTCCACAGTACAGATCCCCCCTCCACAGTACAGATCCCCCCTTCACAGTACAGAGCCCCCTTCACAGTACAGAGCCCCCTTCCACAGTACAGAGCCCCCTCCACAGTACAGAGCCCCCTCCACAGTACAGAGCCCCCTCCACAGTACAGAGCCCCCCCCCCCATTCCACAGTACAGAGCCCCCTCCACAGTACAGAGCCCCCCCCTCCACAGTACAGAGCCCCCTCCACAGTACAGAGCCCCCCTCCACAGTACAGAGCCCCTTCCACAGTACAGAGCCCCCCTCCACAGTACAGATCCTCCACAGTACAGAGCCCCCTCCACAGTACAGATCCCCCTTCCACAGTACAGAGCCCCCCTCCACAGTACAGATCCTCCACAGTACAGAGCCCCCTCCACAGTACAGATCCCCCTTCCACAGTACAGATCCCCCTCCACAGTACAGATCCCCCTTCCACAGTACAGATCCCCCCTCCACAGTACAGATCCCCCCTCCACAGTACAGAGCCCCCTTCACAGTACAGAGCCCCCTTCACAGTACAGAGCCCCCTTCCACAGTACAGAGCCCCCTCCACAGTACAGAGCCCCCTCCACAGTACAGAGCCCCCCCCCCCATTCCACAGTACAGAGCCCCCTCCACAGTACAGAGCCCCCCCTTCCACAGTACAGATCCCCCTCCACAGTACAGAGCCCCCCTCCACAGTGCAGAGCCCCCTCCACAGTACAGATCCCCCTCCACAGTACAGAGCCCCCCCTTCCACAGTACAGAGCCCCCCTCCACAGTACAGAGCCCCCTCCACAGTACAGAGCCCCCTCCACAGTACAGAGCCCCCCTCCACAGTACAGATCCTCCACAGTACAGAGCCCCCTCCACAGTACAGATCCCCCTTCCACAGTACAGAGCCCCCCTCCACAGTACAGAGCCCCCTCCACAGTACAGATCCCCCCTCCACAGCACAGAGCCCCCTCCACATTACAGAGCCCCCTCCACAGTACAGAGCCCCCTCCACAGTACAGATCCCCCCTCCACAGCACAGAGCCCCCTCCACATTACAGAGCCCCCTCCACAGTACAGAGCCCCCTCCACAGTACAGAGCCCCCCTCCACAGTACAGAGCCCCTTCCACAGTACAGAGCCCCCCTCCACAGTACAGATCCTCCACAGTACAGAGCCCCCTCCACAGTACAGATCCCCCTTCCACAGTACAGAGCCCCCCTCCACAGTACAGATCCTCCACAGTACAGAGCCCCCTCCACAGTACAGATCCCCCTTCCACAGTACAGATCCCCCTCCACAGTACAGATCCCCCTTCCACAGTACAGATCCCCCCTCCACAGTACAGATCCCCCCTTCACAGTACAGAGCCCCCTTCACAGTACAGAGCCCCCTTCCACAGTACAGAGCCCCCTCCACAGTACAGAGCCCCCTCCACAGTACAGAGCCCCCTCCACAGTACAGAGCCCCCCCCCATTCCACAGTACAGAGCCCCCTCCACAGTACAGAGCCCCCCCTTCCACAGTACAGATCCCCCTCCACAGTACAGAGCCCCCCTCCACAGTACAGATCCTCCACAGTACAGAGCCCCCTCCACAGTACAGATCCCCCTTCCACAGTACAGAGCCCCCCTCCACAGTACAGATCCTCCACAGTACAGAGCCCCCTCCACAGTACAGATCCCCCTTCCACAGTACAGATCCCCCTCCACAGTACAGATCCCCCTTCCACAGTACAGATCCCCCCTCCACAGTACAGATCCCCCCTTCACAGTACAGAGCCCCCTTCACAGTACAGAGCCCCCTTCCACAGTACAGAGCCCCCTCCACAGTACAGAGCCCCCTCCACAGTACAGAGCCCCCTCCACAGTACAGAGCCCCCCCCCCCATTCCACAGTACAGAGCCCCCTCCACAGTACAGAGCCCCCCCTTCCACAGTACAGATCCCCCTCCACAGTACAGAGCCCCCCTCCACAGTGCAGAGCCCCCTCCACAGTACAGATCCCCCTCCACAGTACAGAGCCCCCTCCCTTCCACAGTACAGAGCCCCCTTCCACAGTACAGAGCCCCCCTCCACAGTACAGAGCCCCCTCCACAGTACAGAGCCCCCTCCACAGTACAGAGCCCCCCTCCACAGTACAGAGCCCCCTTGCACAGTAAAGAGCCCTCCCCTTCCACAGTACAGAGCCCCCCAATGGGGGTGGACAGAGAGCTCAGGAGAGGAAGCATAAACAGTGCAATTCATATTGAGACACACACAGATCACGTCCCGTTCTCAGCACACACTGTCCTTATCTCCCGCTGCAGAGTCCTGTACAGATGAAGCAGACAGAACGAGTGGTGCTCTGTGTCAGGGACAGTGTAAAAAAAATAAAAAATAAAATAAATATGACATTTTTTTAAAGCGCCCCCATCCCTCTGTGCTCGCGCACAGAAGCAAACGCATATTTAGGTCCCGCTCGCGTTAAGTAAACTGTGTTTGCACCACACATGTGAGGTCTTGCTGCGAAGGTCAGAGCGAGATCAATAATTCTAGCACCAGACCTCCTCTGTAACTCTAAACTGGTAACCTGTACACATTCTTGAAGAATCGCCTATGGAGACTTTTAAGTACCGTAATTTGTCACCATTCTATGAGCGTGCCCAATTTTAAACTGTGACATGTTAGGTATCCATTTACTCAGCGTAACTTCATCTTTCATATTTAACAAACAAATTTGGGAATATATTGTGTTTGTCTTTCTTTTTCCAATTCAGTTTATTATTTTTCCAAAAAATTGCGTTTGAAAAACCGTGTGACATAAAAAAATGCACCGATTGGAATTTTATTCTCTAGGGGAGGGGCGCCCAACCTTTTGAGGAGCGAGGGAAACTTTAGCAACTTGGTAATCGGTCGCGGGCCATAATGAGCAGAGCTGGCGGATGACAGGTCCATGTCCACTCTGCATATGCAGAGCAGACACAGCCCACTCCACTCTGTGTGCCCTCCGATCCGATCCGCCCAGACAGAAGGGGACAGATCCCCTAGGTGGGTGTAAATGGACACAAGTCTGTTTACATCTGCCGCTCTATAGAGGTGAATGGAGGGTTCAATTGGGTCCACCTGAAAAACAGACAAGCAGACCCCGATCGGACCGATCGCGTGAAAGGGGCCTAAGGCTGCTGTCACACTGATGCACTGCGGTTTACCTGCACCTCAATCTCAATCTTCACTTCTTACTCTGGATTCCTGCAGGTAACACTGGCTGCTGCTGTCCCCCAGGCAGGTATGGCTGGTGGCTGCTGCTGGCTGTCCTCCAGGGCTGGTACTGCTGGTGGGTACTGCTGGCTGGTACTGCTGTTGGGTACTGTTGGTGGGTACTGCTGGTGGGTCCTGCTGACTGGTACTGCTAGTGGATACTGCTGGTGGGTCCTGCTGACTGGTACTGCAGCTGAGTCCTGCTGGCTGATACTGCTGGTGGGTACTGTTGGCGGGTACTACTAGTGGGTACTGCTGGTGGGTCCTGCTGGCTGGTACTGCTGGTGGGTACTGTTGGCGGGTACTACTAGTGGGTACTGTTGGTGGGTCCTGCTGACTGGTACTGCTAGTGGATACTGCTGGTGGGTCCTGCTGACTGGTACTGCAGGTGGATCCCGCTGGCTGATACTGCTGGTGGGTACTCTTGGCAAATACTACTAGTGGGTACTAATGGTGGGTCCTGCTGACTGGTAATGCAGGTGGGTCCTGCTGGTGGGTACTGTTGGCAGGTACTACTAGTGGGTAAAGTTGGTGGGTCCTGCTGGCTGGTACTGCTAGTGGGTACTGCTGGTGGGTCCTGTTGACTGGTACTGCAGGTAGGTCCTGCTGGCTGGTACTGCTGGTGGGTACTGTTGGCGGGTACTGCTGGCTGGTTTCCAACCCACCATTCCCTAACATCAGTGTGACAGGAGCCAGCGCTGGAGGAAGCATACAGCTGCAGTAGAGAGCAGAGCCGATGCTTCTTGTATCGCTCCTGTCACAGGCGGAATACATTTGGTATCACCCCGTCTGTGACAGGAGTCGGCGCTATACAGAAAACATCGGCTCTGATCCCTCTAGTACCAGCTCCTTTCGTTATACAGATGCTCGGGGATGGCGGGTCGGGGACCCGCGATCTGGGCTTGCTGACCCGCCATCCCAAAGAAGGAGGTGGCGGGCCAAATCAGAGGGCGCGGTGGGCAAGCGGTCGGGCGCCCCTGCCCTAGGGTCTCTGCTTAAAAAAAAAAATATATATTTAATTTTTGGGGGTTATAGGTAATTTTCTAGGAAAATATACTGATTTAAACACAAAAAGTGGCAGAAAAGGCCTGGTCTTCAAGTGGCTAATACATGTTCAGGGGATGTAATAATACAGTATTGTATGTGAAACCGCAACTACTCCATTTTACCTCCTATATTTTTATTTTAAGATTAATATAATTTTTTTATTTACAAAGGACTCATTTTCTTTATTATCGCACACTGATTATATTTCATGTCAAATACAAGAGGTGAAAAACTATAATGGAAAAAAGCAGCACAAGGACAGCGTTTTGAAATGTATATTTTTCACGAAAGTATGAAAAGACAAACTGAAAACTGATGCATAAAATAATGAAATAAGTATAGTAACTCTTTAAATATATTTGGATTTGCATCCAAATGATTAGTAATATATACACAGGATCCATTGATTAAATATCCGTCATGTTGTGTGGGTGTTATGAGGCACACCAAGGAACATGTCCCATTCTAGTAAATTTACACATCTGACATCTTCGTAAATTATTCTTGCAAGAAAATCCATGAAATAAAGTTACCAATCTCCCTATTTGTGTTATTAGGGATCGAAACTTCCTCTTCTCACCGGGGATTCCGCACTTGTGCCCGGTAAGTACTCAGTGTATAGAGTAGAGCCCAGATCTGAATCCTCAGCCCTGACCAGCCGATCACAGCTCAGATTTATACCACAGACTGGAACTTTCACTTTCACTTTCATTGCCGGAGGATTCTACCACCAGGAATGAATGTACTAGGAGAGGATATTAGGAAATCATCGGATCCAGTCTCTTTCGGAGTTTTACACTGCGATGCTGAAAAGTCCCCACCACACGTTGTTCAATCAATAATAACCACATCTTGGATGAGACATTCTTCTATGATCAGAGTGTTGCACAAGGTGTCCTTTCACACTGAAACATTTCCCGCACTCTGAACATGAATAGGGACACTCACCAGTGTGAATTCTCCGGTGTTTAACAAGGCCTCCTGTATAAGAGAAAGATTTCCCGCACTCTGGACATGCATAAGGGCGTTCACCTGTGTGACTTCTCCGAAGTTCAACAATTGTTCCTTCATGAGCGAAATATCCGGACCTGTGTGAAGTCTCTGGTGTTGCACAAGGTGTTCTTTCGCATTGAAACATTTCCCGCACTCTGAACATGAATTAGGACGCTCACCCGTGTGGATTTTCTGGTGTTTAACAAGGTCTCTTTTATGAATGTAGAATTTCCCGCACTCTGAACATGGATAAGGACGCTCACCTGTGTGAATTTTCTGATGTATAAGAAGTGCTCCTTCCTGAGCGAAAGATTTCTCGCACTCTGAACATGGATAAGGGCGCTCGCCAGTGTGATTTCTCTGGTGTACAATAAGTCTTTCTTTTTTAAAGAAACCTTTCCCGCACTCCAAACAAGGGAAAGGACGCTCACTGCTGTGAGTTCTCTGGTGTTCAGTAAGATTTCCTTTTTTAAGGAAACGTTTCCCGCACTCTGGGCAAGAGAAAGGACGCTCACCCGTGTGAATTTTCAGGTGTACAGCAAGTTCTCCTTTACGAGTAAAACTTTTCCCACACTCTGAACATGAAAAAGGACGCTCACCCGTGTGAATTACCTGATGTCTAAGAAGGTTTTTTTTTTCAATGAAACATTTCCCGCACTCTGAACATGAATAAGGATGCTCACCTGTGTGAGTTCTGTGGTGTATAATAAGGGTTGCTTTTTTAAGAAAACCTTTCCCGCACTCTGAACAAGAGAAAGGACGCTCCCCGGTGTGAATTCTCTGATGTGAAACCAGGACTGCTTTCCGAATGAAACTTTTCTTGCACTCTGGACATGAAAACGGACGCTCGCCTGTGTGAATTCTCTGGTGTACAATCAGTTGTTGTTTCTGACTGAAACATTTCCCGCACTCTGAACATGGATAGGGACGCTCACCAGTGTGAATTCTCTGGTGCCTAAGAAGGTTATTGTTAGCAGTGAAACATTTCCCGCACTCTGAACATGGATAGGGACGCTCACCAGTGTGAATTCTTTGGTGCATTAGAAGGTTTTTTTTTTTAGTGAAGGATTTCCCGCACTTTGAACATGACAATGAACGCTCTCCTGTGTGAACCCCCTTATGGCTTGAAGAAGATATCTGGGGATTGGATGGATCTGGTGATCTGTGAGAACTTGGATGGACATCTGAAGTCATAGTATGGGATTTATCAGAAGGTTCCTCAGGATTGGAAGGATCTGTGGATCTTGTCAACCAATCAGAGTTCACTTTTGGAGAATATTGTGGAATGTCAGTATCTTCTGCCTTACAATCTGGAGATATAATAAAATGTCCCTCCGATGTATTTATATTCCAGAAAAAAGGTCCATCTGCTGGAAAGCAATATATAATATAAGTCATATCTGTTCTCATACATCTTGTATTCAGAAGTCATATGTATACACTGGGCAAGATGGTCAGAGAGAGAAAACATACTACAAGGGTGAAAAGAAAATGTGAAAAAAACTAAACTAAATAATGTAACCAACAAATGGCAGTTCGACTGCCTGAGTAATCATCTAGAAAAGAGAAGGGAATTTCACAGGTGCTCTTGTGCACCAAACAATATAAGCAGAAATAGCGCTAATCGGCGTGCTGCGGGGTGTCAGAAATCCTCTGCCCAGCTCTGTGCTGATCGCTCCGTCCTGGCCCCTCCCCTACGTGTCTTCGACACAGGGAGTCACCTGTCTTCATCAGGGGGATATCCCTGCGGAATTGATTTAGGATTTGAATCACATGCACATAGCACTTTTGGCATATGATACCAATTGGGTGAATGTTTTTACAAAGATACATACCTGAGCGCAATTATTTCTATTTATATTCACCGCACGGCCATGAATACGTGATCTGCGTTTGCAGCTGGGCATTTACATTTTGTTTAGTTTGTTCTCCGGTAAGGTATAGGATTATTGTGGCTCGCAAGATTTTCCCCCGTATTTGAGTAATCATCTAGGTAAGGAAAACTCCAGCTATGGTGATGTTTGAGAGCCGCACAATAAGTACAACAGGGTCACATGCAGCCCTCAAGTTCTACATTGTCTCCGATACCTCAGTTGGATAAAGATAAGAGATTGTAGATAAATCCTTTACATGGTGTACAGTATCTCCTCCTCATTTGTTGGGAACATGACATTATATTGAGGAATGGAGATGGACCTTTCATATGGTGTACAGTATCTCCTCCTCATTTGTTGGGAACATGACGTTATATTGAGGAATGGAGATGGACCTTTCATATGGCGTACAGTATCTCCTCCTCATTTGTTGAGAACATGACGTTATATTGAGGAATGGAGATGGACCTTTCATATGGTGTACAGTATCTCCTCCTCATTTGTTGGGAACATGACGTTATATTGAGGAATGGAGATGGACCTTTCATATGGTGTACAGTATCTCCTCCTCATTTGTTGGGAACATGACGTTATATTGAGGAATGGAGATGGACCTTTCATATGGTGTACAGTATCTCCTCCTCATTTGTTGGGAACACCACGTTATATTGAGGAATGGAGATGGACCTTTCATATGGTGTACAGTATCTCCTCCTCATTTGTTGGGAACATGACATTATATTGAGGAATGGAGATGGACCTTTCATATGGTGCACAGTATCTCCTCCTCATTTGTTAGGAACATGACGTTATATTGAGGAATGGAGATGGACCTTTCATATGGTGTACAGTATCTCCTCCTCATTTGTTGGGAACATGACATTATATTGAGGAATGGAGATGGACCTTTCATATGGTGTACAGTATCTCCTCCTCATTTGTTGGGAACATGACATTATATTGAGGAATGGAGATGTACCTTTCATATGGTGTACAGTATCTCCTCCTCATTTGTTGGGAACATGATGTTATATTGAGGAATGGAGATGGACCTTTCATATGGTGTACAGTATCTCCTCCTCATTTGTTGGGAACATGACGTTATATTGAGGAATGGAGGTGGACCTTTCATAGTCTTCCACAGAAACTAGTTCTAGCAGACTGGAAGAGCTTCTAATATTTGTAAGAATCATTGTAGAATGTTGATCTGGGGAATTATCTGCCTTTTGGATCAAAGAAGGAACTCTTTTAACTTAATGAATTATGGACAAACTTTATGTGTCTTTTCTGTCCTCCTCTGGATCAACTGCCACTTTGCATTTTTTTTACTCAGTGAACATATGGTATATTTCAATCCATGTAACTACATGCCTTATGCTTGTGTAGCACCCTCTACCAATAGGTAGGTGCTAGTAATAGGTTTTTACTAGGAACTGTCAACACAGGCAAATTTAGGCAGGTCTATGCTGCAAGCTAGGCCTGTCTGTTTTGATCTGGGGGCAGGGAGTGGTTAGTGTAGCAGTGGGTGTGACCACCTGTGCTCCAGTTCTGAGGCACCTCCCCTGCCTCCAGGGAGAATGTTCTGGAAGAGGGGCTGGGCCTAGAACTGGAGTGGCAGGCAGCTCATGTGGGAGCCCTGACCAATCTCCAACTGGTATTGGCAGGGGGTGGGCCTCCTATATAAGCTGAGGTAACATGCCACTGGGGGGAGTTGTTGGCTGAGTGAAGTGGAGGATGGAATACTAGGCAGCAGCAGGAGGGCACTCCCATCTAGAGGGGGGAGGGGGGGTGCCGATTGCAGGAGGAGGCCCGGGGAGAGCTGTGAAGGAACTTTGCCTCTACACGGTTATTGGCATTGTCTTTATCATCACATGGTGGTTGATAAAGAATTCCTGGAGCAGAGGGGCAGGTGAAGCTGTCGGGAATGTATGTCCTGTCAAGTTCTCCATCAAGGACTCAGGGCAGTGGAAGGTCGGTGAGTGTTACCACTCTGGAGGGCTGGATGTGCCAGGAAGTCTGTGAGGGAACTTTGCCTTTACACGGTCATTAGCAAAGTCTTCATCATATACACGGTGAATGATGCGGAGTCCTGGATCAGAGGAGAGACTGTGGGGATCTGTGTGAAATCGTTGTGGCCTGAGGGCACAGGATTTGCAAGATGGGCTGGCTGGGAACAGTAGTCCACTATCCAAAAGAATGCTTTTAAACTACTAGGCCTCCAGGGAGAGGTGCTGCAGGCCTCTGGCTTAGTAGCAGCGAGCAACCAGAGCCTGCCTAAGGACTTATTCAGAGTGGGTCCTTCTTGCTCACAGAAGAGGATGTGACATTACTTCACTTCAGGATAAGTTATGTGCAGGAAGAAAAGAAGTTTGTGCAGGAGGGGAGAAGTTCTGGGAACATCACTCTTACATGGTCAAGAGTGAAGTCCTCATTCTTTACATGGTAATGGATGGGGAACGCCTGGAAGTCTGCGGGAGTTAAGCAGAGGAGGAGCAACAGTCTGCATGGTGATGCAGGAGGAAGATATAGCAATAATAAATGCATATGATCTCTTCTGGCTCTAACTATGTGCTAATTTGTGTAATCCTTAAAATATGATGGCAATTGGACTATCCTATGGGCATTCCATATACCCTTTTCCTCAACCAAGTTGTACCCCCCCCCCCCCCCCCCCCAAAGACAATACCAGCAAAAAAGACTGTTCATTGTCTCTGCAAGTGATGTATGGGAGTCTGGCAGCAGGGTGAATTGGTGGATTGTCTGTTACTAGTGGCAACTACACCGCTACACATAGATAAGTAGAATGTGAACTTTCTGCATTTAGTGTTTATGACTTACTTGTGTCCATATGTAGAGGGAATTCCTCCGGTTTACTTTTCATAATCATCTCCCCCTCCTCCATAGACTGCCGATCTCCACTCACCAACCTCTCTTCTTCTTCTTCTTTATGCTCAACTTTGATGTCTTTTCGTTCTTCATTCTAAATTCCAGAGATGATAAAATATAACACCTGGAAACATTGCTGCCAATAATAAGAGATGACATAGAAGAATGTCCTCTTATAGAATTATTTTTGAGTTTTTCGCCCAGTCCCATCTACAGTACCTGATCATTCTCTGTATAGTGGTGATCTTCCTGTGTAGGATTCTTGGAATACAGAGGACAACCCTCCTCCATAGACTGCTGATCTCCACTCACCAACGTCTCTTCTTCTTCCTTTTTAACCTCAACTTTAATGCCTTTTAGTTTTTCACCCTAAACCCCAAAAATGAAAGAATACATTTGTAAAAAGGAGCAAGAGATGACATATAGGAATGTTACCCCATACCGCAAATATATTTTTAGGTCTACATGCTCAGCCCCACCTACCTGATGATGGTGAGGGATGGTGTGATCTTCCTGTGTGGAATCCCGGGAATACAGAGGACGGGGACATCTCTCTGGTGGGTTCCCATTACTGGATCCATCTGTAGGAAACACACACACTGACTGAATACATTGTTTCTATGTGTTTATCAGATGATGGGGGATCTAGGTGGAGCCTCCGTACTGCTCTCTCCTTTACAATAAAGTCTCCTCTTACCCGGTGATGTGAGGGGCGGCTGATTCTCCATCATGACGTCCTTGTAGAGATATTTGTGTCCTTCTAAATACTCCCACTCCTCCATGGAGAAATAGACAGTAACATCCTGACACCCCACAAAAATCAGGAGATATAATTAGGATATATCGGGTCTATAAATCAGAGGCTTTGGATGGACAGTTGGATAAATGGTTCTATATTTAGGTTGGAGATATACTATAAACAGACATCACAGTCACTATGAAGGAAGAGGACGGACATGACGGGGGGTTCCTGAGTATAAATAGAAAATAATATCTTAGTACCTCTGCCAGCTCTAACGTCTCCTCTCCTCCTTCTCCAGACTAACCTCTGACCCGGAACTTCCTGTCTGTAATGCCTCAAGTCTGTTCTTTATTTGGTATCATCTCGCTGCTCAGCGTTCCCCGAACAATAAGTGAGATCACCACCTTGTGGATGTTTTTAGAACTGCAGTATATATATATATATATATATATATATATATATATATATATATATATATATATATATATATATATATGTATATATATATATATATATGTATATATATATATATATATATATGTATATATATATATATATATATATATATATATATATATATATATATATATATATATATATATATATATATATATTATAAATTAACAGCTTATTTTTGGTGCATTCTTAATAATTTTTTGCATATTTTACTCCTGAGTGAATACTTGACAAATGAAAAGTTATAATAACAAATATAAATAAATAAAATATATGTGAATGAAAATGCGGCACTCAAATAAATAGTGTTTTTTTAATTTTTATTCCCCCTACTTAAATAATAAATATGTCTGTGCCTATAATGGGTTATTCTGATAACATTAATTGTGATATTAGGAATAATATTAGCTATAATAATATGAAACGGCAAACCGAAAAATTGACATAAACGTAAGCATACATATGTTACATATATATGTACACTATATTGCCAAAAGTATTGGGACACCTGCCTTTATATACACACACATGCACTTTAATGTCATGTCCACAAGGTTTAGGAGTGTATCTACCCACCCTTTGCAGCTATAACAGCTTCAACTCTTCTGGGAAGGCTGTCCACAAGGTTTAGGAGTGTGTCTATGGGAATGTTTGACCATTCTTCCAGAAGCGCATTTGTGAGGCCAGGCACTGATGTTGGACGAGAAGGTCTGGCTCGCAGTCTCCGCTCTAATTCATCCCAAATTTGTTCTATCGGTTGAGTTCAGGACTCTGTGCAGGCCAGTCAAGTTCCTCCACCCCAAACTCGCTCATCCATGTCTTTTCAATACATGTTGTTATACTTACGGTTTCATCTATATGACGGGCTTCAGGAACTGGAGCTCCTCATAGTGACAGTAAATACGACCCTTTGTCTTCCCACCAGAACCACTTTGTATCTTTACTTGCTTTTTATGTTCTCTTCTAAAATTATCTATCATGGTCTTCCACCTTATTTTCAGTAGTCCTACTAAAAGAAATAAAATTAATTGTTCTTTTTTAACAACTTCATGACCGCCCACCGCAGTTGTACTGTGGCAGGTTGGCTCTCCTGCATGAACCGCCGTCATTGTACGTCGGATCATGCAGGCGCAGTTGCAGTAGTGTGCCGGTGGGTCAGGCGGCCTCGATATCCCAAACTAATACTCACAGTTTGGGTGTAATATTTCCGCCTCTGTCTGTTTTCGTACTGAAGAATAACTTAAAAAATGTGATGCTGGCTGTTTCCATCTTGCATGTGGGAATGTGAAGCCCACAAGCATTGATCTCCGGGATGCGGTGAATGCTGTTCATTCACAGCTTGTTCACGCGCATGATCATTGTTTCCGCACTGAATCTTGGGAAGCCTGACACTAAGCTCTCAGGAACACGCCTACTCCCATGGGAGGAGAGACAGGAAGTGCCACAATAAAGTACAATATAAAGGTAATTACAGCGATAAAAATTTTTTTGTGGCATTTGAACATCTATGCAATTAACTAAAGGGGGTAAGATTAAGTTAAAAATTTGAGTGGAACCCCGCTTTAAGTTGCTAATTACAGATATCTTGCCATAGGAAATACCTATACATCACTACAATATGAATTCCGAACAGGAATCTAGACAATTGGTGAAATTGTGACGCTAACTTGTGATGCTATCTGGAATCTAAAAATACAATTATGCCTATTCCAAATAAAAAGAAATTAAATGATGTTGCCCAGCAGTTCTGGAACAAAACCAACTTTCTAAACTGCCTGGGAGCAATTGATGGAAAACACAGACATTAGGCTAATAAAACTTCGTCACAGTGGTAGCCAATAATATACCTACAATAAGTTTTTTTTCTGTTGTGCTAATTGCTGTGGTTGATGCAGACTATACATTTTTCTTTATTGATGTAGGAGCATTTGGGAGCTCTGCAGACTCTACTGTTTTCCAGAATTCTAAACTTGGAAAGCGCCTTGTAGCTAATCGACTTGACTTTCCGGAAAACTGACCATTACCCGGGACAGAAAATCCTTTTGTTTTCGTGGCTGATGAGGCATTCGCTATCAATGAACATCTAATGAAGTCCTACTCACAGAGGAATCTTGACACCTGGAAGAGAATCTTCAATTACTGTCTCTTTCGGGCATGTAGGCTAGTTGAATGTTCCTTTGGCATTCTTGCCAACAAATGGCAATTTGGTAATGAATAAGCACAGCGTCGCTGTGTGAAATACATCTACCTGTTCTTGTTTGCCTGTCCTGTGGTGTTATTCATGTTATGGATTTTACAATAAAGAGATTCATCACTACCTTGGTGTGCAGCCATCCATTCCTTTTATCCATATTACATGGCCGGCGAGCCCAGGCTAGCACCCCTGGGAGGAGTCCATTCCCCAGCCTACCTGGTTCCATCACTCATCAGGAGCGGCATTTTCTTTTCCTATTCCTTAAACCTATCAACCTAAAGGCTGAAAATGCATGCAAATTAATTAAGGCAGCAAGTGTGTTGCATAATGTGGTATGAGATAGAGATGGCGTAAATTTTGAGGACACATTGGCACACAATTTGGAACCTGCTGATTTCCCTCATGTCCGTGGTCCAACAGTGGGTTTCAGAATTAGGGATGAGTTGGCAGACTATGTTATGAGCCCTGCTGGTGCAGTAAGTTGGCAAGGAGATGTGATTTAAACTTGCACATATCAAATAAAAATAATCATTGCTATGTTTCATTGACCATTTTCATGTTGTTTTCATGCATATATTTTGACCGATAATTGCATATTGTTAGCGATTTTGGATATTTTTTTCTTGCTGTTTTGATTAAAGACATTAGATAACTGTTTACTTTGAGGTTTTTCTGTCTTTATTTGAGGTTACAATAATAATAATAATATGAATAATAATGATTACAATGATTACGGTTTGAGGGATTGGGACTAGTGGGACTGGTATTATGGTTCAGTTTGCGGAATTGGGACTAGTTTAACTGGGATTAGGTTATGGTTAGGGGATTGGGACTAATGGGACTGGGATTAGGTTAGAGGATTGGGACTAGATTGGCTGGGATTTAGGGTTAGAGGATTGGGACTAGTTTGGCTGGGATTAGGGTTAGGGGATTGGGACTAGTTTGACTGAGGTAGAGATTAGGGTTAGGGGATTGGGACTAGTTTGGGATTAGGGTTAGGTTTAGGGAATTTGGACTAGTGGGACTGGGATTATGGTTAGGGGATTGGGACTATTTTGACTGGGATTATGGTTAGGGGATTGGGACTAGTTTGACTGGGGTTATGGTTACGGGATTGGGACTAGTTTGACTGGGATTAGGGTTAGGGTATTGGGACTGGGATTAGGGTTAGGGACTAGTTTGAATGGGATTAGGGTTAGGGGATTGGAACTAGTGGGACTGGGATTAGGGTTGGGTTAGGGGATTGGGACTATTGGGACTGGAATTAGGGTTAGGAGATTGGGACTAGTTTGACTGGAATTAGGGTTAGTAGATTGGGACTAGTTTGACTGGGATTAGGGTTGGGTAAGGGGATTGGGACTAGTGGGACTGGGATTAGGGTTAGGGGATTGGGACTAGTTTGACTGGAATTAGGGTTAGTGGATTGGGACTAGTTTGACTGGGATTAGGGTTAGGGGATTTGGACTAATGGGACTGGGATTAGGGTTAGGGGATTGGGGCTAGTTTGACTGGGATTAGGGTTAGCATATTGGGACTAGTTTGACTGGCATTAGGGTTGGGTTAGGGGATTGGGACTAGTGGGACTGGGATTAGGGGATTGGGACTAGTTTGAATGGAATTAGGGTTAGTGGATTGGGACCAGTTTGACTGGGATTAGAGTTAGGGGATTGGGACTAGTGGGACTGGTATTAGGGTTAGGGGATTGGGACTAGTTTGACTGGGATTAGGGGATTGGGACTAGTGGGACTGGGATTAGGGTTAGGGGATTGGGACTAGTGGGACTGGGATTATGGTTAGGGGATTGGGACTTCTTTGACTGGTATTAGGGTTAGGGGATTGGGACTAGTGAGACTGGGACTAGGGGATTGGGAGTAGTTTGAGTGGAATTAGGGTTAGCGGATTGGAATAGTTTGACTGCGATTAGGGTTAGGTTTGGTGAGGTGGGACTAGTGGGGCTGGGATTATGGTTAGGGTTAGGGGATTGGGACTTTTTTGACTGGGGTTAGGGTTAAGGTTAGGGGATTGGGACTAGTTTGACTGGGATTAGGATTGGGTTAGGGGATTGGGACTAGTAGGACTGGGATTAGGGTAAGGGGATTGGGACAAATTTGACTGGAATTAGGGTTAGCAGATTGGTACTAGTTTGACTGGGATTAGGGTTAGGTGATTGGGACTAGTGGGACTGGGATTAGGGTTAGGTGATTGGGACTAGTTTGACTGGGATTAGGATTAGGGGATTGGGACTAGTTTTACTGGGATTATGGGATTGGGACTAGTTTGACTGGGATTAGGGTTGGGTTAAGGGATTGGGACTAGCGGGACTGTGATTAGGGTTAGGGGATTGGGATTAGGGTTAGGAGATTGGGACTAGTTTGACTGGGATTAGGGTTTGGTTAGGAGATTGGGACTAGTGGGACTGGGATTAGGGTTAGGGGATTGGGACTGGTGGGACTGGGATTAGGGTTAGCGGATTGGGACTAGTTTGACTGGGATTAGGGTTAGGGGATTGGGACTAGTGGGACTGGGGTTAGGGGATTGGGACTAGTGGGACTGGAATTAGGGTTAGGGGATTGGGACTAGTGGGACTGGAATTAGGGTTAGGGGATTGGGACTAGTTTGACTGGAATTAGGGTTAGAGGATAGGGACTAGTTTGGCTGGGATTAGGGTTAGGGGATTGGGACTAGTTTGACTGGGATAGGGGTTAGGGTTAGGGGATTGGGACTAGTTTGGGATTAGGGTTAGGTTTGGGGAATTTGGACTAGTGGGACTGGGATTATGGTTAGGATTAGGGGATTGGGACTATTTTGACTGGGATTATGGTTAGGGTTAGGGGATTGGGACTAGTTTGACTGGGGTTAGGGTTATGGGATTGGGACTAGTTTGACTGGGATTAGGGTTAGGGACTAGTTTGAATTGGATTAGGGTTAGGGGATTGGAACTAGTGGGACTGGGATTAGGGTTGGGTTAGGGGATTGGGACCAGTGGGATGGAATTAGGGTTAGAGGATTGGGACTAGTTTGACTGGAATTAGGGTTAGCAGATTGGGACTAGTTTGACTGGAATTAGGGTTAGCAGATTGGGACTAGTTTGACCGGGATTAGGGTTGGGCTAGGGGATTGGGACTAGTGGGACTGGGATTAGGGTTAGGGGATTGGGATTAGGGTTAGGAGATTGGGACTAGTTTGACTGGGATTAGGGTTAGGGGATTGGGACTAGTGGGACTGGAATTAGGGTTAGGGGATTGGGACTAGTTTGACTGGAATTAGGGTTAGAGGATTGGGACTAGTTTGGCTGGGATTCGGGTTAGGGGATTGGGACTAGTTTGACTGGGATAGGGGTTAGGGGATTGGGACTAGTTTGGGATTAGGGTTAGGTTTGGGGAATTTGGACTAGTGGGGCTGGGATTATGGTTAGGGGATTGGGACTAGTTTGACTGGAATTAGGGTTAGCAGATTGGGACTAGTTTTACTGGGATTGGGGTTGGGTTAGGGGATTGGGACTAGTAGGACTGGGATTAGGGTTAGGGGATTGGGACTAGTTTGACTGGAATTAGGGTTAGTGGATTGGAACTAGTTTCACTGGGATTAGGGTTAGGGGATTGGGACTAGTGGGACTGGGATTAGGGTTAGGGGATTGGAACTGATGGGACCGAGATTAGAGGTTAGGGGATTGGGACTAGTTTGACTGGGATTAGGGTTAGGTTTGGTGAGTTGGGACTAGTGGGACTGGGATTATAGTTAGGGTTAGGGGATTGGGACTTCTTTGACTGGGATTATGGTTAGGGGATTGGGACTAGTGAGACGGGGATTAGGGTTAGGGGATTGGGACTAGTTTGACTGGAATTTGGGTTAGCGGATTGGGAATAGTTTGACTGCGATTAGGGTTAGGTTTGGTGAGTTGGGACTAGTGGGGCTGGGATTATGGTTAGGGTTAGGGGACTTTTTTGACTGGGATTATGATTAGTGTTAGGGGATTGGGACTAGTTTGACTGGGATTAGGATTGGGTTGGGGGACTAGTGGGACTGGGATTACGGTTAGGGGATTGGGACAAGTTTGACTGGAATTAGGGTTAGCGGATTGGTACTAGTTTGACTGGGATTGGAGTTAGGTGATTGGGACTAGTGGGACTGGGATTAGGGTTAGGGGATTGGGACTAGTTTGACTGGGATTAGGATTAGGGGATTGGGACTAGTTTGACTGGGATTAGGATAAGGAGATTGGGACTAGTTTACTGGGTGAAAGTGCATTAGGATAGTTCATTTTTAGTTTTTAAGTTCACTAATTAGAAGAGAAACACTTTGACAGCAGTTGAACTATAGTCTAATAAGATACTATTCCTTAAAGATAATAAATAATCATTGTCAAGAATAAGTGATAAAAACATCCTATACTGATGGTTTTAAAATAAGTATGTGGAATATGGGAAAGTTATGCACTTTAATTTACTTTGACAGGGTCAAAAAGATCTGCTTGTGCCCTCATTAAAACTGTTAAAATACATTGAATAAGAAGAACACTGATGTGTATGTATGTATGTATTGATAATGAAACAATATTGAATAAAGTAGTTAGCTTTGTGTATGTATTTGTATTAGGGATGAGCTGAACACCCCCCTGTTCGGTTTGCACCAGAACTTGTGAACAGGCAAAAAATTTGTTCGAATACGCGAACACCGTTAAAGTCTATGGGACATGAACATGAATAATCAAAAGTGCTCATTTTAAAGGCTTATATGCAAGTTATTGTCATAAAAAGTGTTTGGGGACCTGGGTCCTGCCCCAGGGGACATGGATCAATGCAAAAAAAGTTTTAAAAACAGCTGTTTTTTCGGGATCAGTGACTTTAATAATGCTTAAAGTGAAACAATAAAAGTGTAATATTCCTTTAAATTTTGTACCTGGGGGGAGTCTATAGTATGCCTGTAAAGGGGCGCATGTTTCCCGTGTTTAGAACAGTCTGACAGCAAAATGACATTTCAAAGGAAAAAAGTAATTTAAAACTACTCGCGGCTATTAATGAATTGCCGGTCCGACAATACACATAAAAGTTCATTGATAAAAACGGCATGGGAATTCCCCACAGCCCACAGATGAACCCCGAACCAAAATTTTTAAAAAAATGATGTGGGGGTCCCCCTAAATTCCATACCAGGCCCTTCAGGTCTGATATGGATATTAAGGGGAACCCCGGCCAAAATTTAAAAAAAAATGGCGTGGGGTCCCCCTCAAAATCTATACCAGACCCTATAGGTCTGGTGTAGATTTTAAGGGGAACCCCGCGCCAAAATTTAAAAAAAAATGGTGTGGGGTCCCCCCAAAAATCCATACCAGACCCTTATCTGAGCACGCAACCTGGCAGGCCGCAGGAAAAGAGGGGGGAACGAGAAAGCGCCCCCCCTCCTGAACCATACCAGGCCACATGCCCTCAACATTGGGAGGGTGCTTTGGGGTAGCCCCCAAAACACCTTGTCCCCATGTTGATGGGGACAAGGGCCTCATCCCCACAATCCTTGCCCGGTGGTTGTGGGGGTCTGTGGGTGGGGGGCTTATCGGAATTTGGAAGCCCCCTTTAACAAGGGGACCCCCAGATCCCGGCCCTCCCCCTGTGTGAAATGGTAAGGGGGTACAAAAGTACCCCTACCATTTCACAAAAAACTGTCAAAAATATTAAAAATGACAAGAGACAGTTTTTTGACAATGCCTTTATTTAAATGCTTCTTCTTTCTTCTATCTTCCTTCGGTTTCTTCCTCCATCTTTTTCTTCTTCTGGTTCTTCTGGTTTGTCCTCCGGTGTTCTCGTCCGGCGTCTTCTTCCCTGCTTCCCTGATGGGAGGCTCCCGCTGTGTGACGCTTCTCCTCTTCTGACGTTTCTTAAATAACGGGGGGGCAGGGCCTACCCGGTGACCCCGCCCCCCTCTGATGCACAGGGACTTCCCTGTGGCATTCCCCGTGATGCCAGAGAGGGGTGGGGTCACCCGTTATGTAATCACGCCCCCTTCTGACATCACGGGGAATGCCGCAGGGAAGTCCCCGTCAAGTCCCCATATGTCAGAGGGGGGCAGGGTCACCGGGTGGCCCCGCCCCCAATTATTTAAGAACCGTCAGAAGAAGAGAAGCATCACACAGTGGGAGGCTCCCATCATGTCATCATGTATGCGGAGCGGCCCGAGGAGAAGAAAGAAAGAAGACACCACGGAGGAAGATGCTGGACGAGAACACCAGAGGAAGAACCAGAAGAAGAAGATGGAGGAAGAAACCGAAGGAAGATAGAAGAAAGAAGAAGCATTTAAATAAAGGAATTGTCAAAAACTGTCTCTTGTCATTTTTTTACATTTTTGACACTTTTTTTGTGACATGGTAGGGGTACTTTTGTACCCCCTTACCATTTCACACAGGGGGGAGGGCCGGGATCTGGGGGTCCCCTTGTTAAAGGGGGCTTCCAGATTCTGATAAGCCCCCCCCCCGCAGACCTCCACACCCACCGGGCAAGTGTTGTGGGGATGAGGCCCTTGTCCCCATCAACATGGGGACAAAGTGTTTTGGGGGGCTACCCCAAAGCACCCTCCCAATGTTGAGGGCATGTGGCCTGGTACGATTCAGGAGGGGGGCCACTCGCTCGTCCCCCCTCTTATCCTGTGGCCTGCCAGGTTGCGTGCTCGTATAAGGGTCTGGTATGGATTTTTTGGGGGACCCCATGCCATTTTTTTTTTTACTTTTGGCACGGGGTTCCCCTTAAAATCCATACCAGACCTTAAGGGTCTGGTATAGATTTTGAGGGGGACCCCACACCATTTTTTTTTTAAATTCTGGCCGGGGTTCCCCTTAATATCCATACCAGACCTGAAGGGCCTGGTATGGAATTTAGGGGGACCCCCCACATCCTTTTTTTTTTTTAAATTTTGGTTCAGGGTTCCCCTGTGGGGAATTCCCATGCTGTTTTTATCAATGAACTTTTATGTGTATTGTCAGACCGGCAATTCATTATAGCCGCGAGTCGTTTTAAATTACTTTTTTTCCTTTGAAATGTCATTTTGCTGTCAGACTCTTCTAAACACGGGAAACATGCGCCCCTTTACAGGCATACTATAGACACCCCCCAGGTACGAAATTTAAAGGAATATTACACTTTTATTGTTTCACTTTAAGCATTATTAAAATCACTGCTCCCGAAAAAAACGGCCGTTTTTAAAACTTTTTTTTTCATTGATCCATATCTCCTGGGGCAGGACCTGGGTCCCCAAACACTTTTTATGACAATACCATGCATATAAGCCTTTAAAATTAGCACTTTTGATTTCTCCCATAGACTTTTAAAGGGTGTTCCGCGGGTTTCGAATTTGCCGCAAACACCCCAAATTGTTCGCTGTTCGATGAACTGGCGAACAGACGATGTTCGAGTCGAACAAGAGTTCGATTCAAACTCGAAGCTCATCCCTAATGTGTATGTATATATGCATATATATATATATATATATATATATATATATATATATATATATATATATATATATATATATATATATATATATATATATATATATATATATATATATATATATAATACAGTACTTCTTTGTGAAACCAATATATGAATACATATACATATGATTGCATAGTGAAAAACAATAAGACATATAACACATAAGCTGGGGTTATAGCAAGTTCATTTTCCCAAAGTCGTAAATCTGTTATGCTTGAGTTGGTAAAGTCTTATTAGGACGAGGAGGGTTTGATTTAACATGACTGGGTGCCATACTGTCTCTACACAAGTATTGTAATGGATAAAACCATAGGCAAAACCAGTTATAAATAATTTTAATAAACATATAGGAAATCTGGGAATGAATAATTTTGTCTGGTTTTATGACAGATGTCAGATTTATGGTTAGTCACATTGACGTAGATTTTAGCAACCAATCATGTTGTACCTAATATGCTTGCATTGTAAAAAACTGTATAAATAAGACCTGCATCTTGTAATACTTTGAACATAAACCTGTATGTTCCCAGCTATTCTTAATAAACCTGCATCACTGAGGTCCTGCCTGGTTCGATACGTTATTATTCTACTTCAGGACCTAGCACTGCTTGCTGCTCATCAGACATCTATCCAGCATCAACTCGGCAGTCCATACAACTCACACTTCATGCTTTGCATAAGGTGATTGTCACAGCGGATCTGCTGCAAGGACGCCCCTGCGGGAGCCTCTGTTCAGAAGACGTTGAATTGGCCTGGTTGTTGGTGGGAGGGCAATTGCCCACCTTTGAAAACCTTTCTTTGTTGTTTTACTGGGACACCGTGTACAGACAGCTTTACCTTGGGAACACTTTAGCAGCAACCATTCCAAGAAATACCATTGCCTTGTTACTGCACTTTATTGGATATAGTTAACGAGCTCCGACTGCTGGTGAAGACCATCAGGCCTGCAACGGGGACATTGCTTTAATTACTGCTTAAAGGGCCCTCATACCATAATTGTTTTGCTTGATCTCTCATTAGGATTAAAGGTTAAATAGGCCGGCCTGGGTTTCCCTTTAGACGTATTGCCAGAATTAATGCTTAAATCTTGCTTATCCTTTCAGGTCATGTTAAAGTGGTATTTCATTGTACATACATGTATGTAATATGTTGTTATTGCAATAGTGCTTTAACTTGTAGTATTGTAGAGGAATTCTTCTGCTGAGCTAGGACTGTTATCCAAAGCTCAGTTGATCTATTAGCTCCTCTGTGCAACAAGACTTTCTTTAAAGTGCTCCAATAAATGTTAACAGAATATAAGCGCACTGTTGTTGTTTAACCTATTACTTCAAGGTGTGCAAAGATGTCTGAACCCAGAGTGTCAGGTGGGTTGGAATGTTTACAGGGTCATGGTGATGCAGATGAGCAGGTAAATCCAAGCATTCCCCAAGAGAGTCGAGCTACACAAGGATGCGGCGGCCGCTTGCTCCTTAACAACCCGAGTTATTCACAATAAATTCAGATCATTATCAAACCTATTCGAAAATGGCGTCATCCGAATGAAACAAATGCATTCATTATAACTTTTGGCGGATTCATTGCCATTTGTTTCTATGTCCATTTGAAAATTTAGACACATCTGAAGTCACGGAAAATACATTTTCATCCGAAAAACTAATCGGAACAAACCGAATCGCACATATCTACAGTGTATACAATTTATTCTTGGCCAAGATTTTTACAATATATATGTTTTTCATGAATAAAGTATAAATATGTTTTCTTTTACATTTTTATTCGGACATATCATATATTTATATTAATACCCTAAACATCCACTTTGATCCTCCGGAGACCTCCTGCTCTCTAACTCCCTTGTCATCTCCTCCCATGTTCTTCTCTAGGACTTCTCCCATCCTCTGGAACACCCTACCCCCCCAACCTTTACACGCAAATTAACTTTAATGGCATCCCATTCTTAGTCCGTAGGGTTCAATATTGAGTTGGCCCACCCTTCGCAGCTATAACAGCTTCAACTCTTCTAGGAAGGCCACAAGGTTTAGTGTGTGAATGTTTGACAATTCTTCCAGAAGCGCATTTGTGAGGTTGGGCACTGATGATGGTTGAGAAGGCCTGGCTCGCAGTGTCCGCTCTAATTCATCCCAATGCTGTTCTGTCGTGTTGTGGTCAGGACTCTGTGCAGGCCAGTCAAGTTCGGCCACCCCAAACTCACTCATCCATGTCTTTATGGACCTTTCTTTGTGCACTGGTGCGCAGTCATGTTGGAACAGGAAGGGGCCATCCCCAAACTGTTCCCACAAAGATGGGAGCATGAAATTGTCCAAAATGTCTTGGTATGCTGACGCCTTAAGAGTTCCCTTCACTGGAACTAAGGGGCCAAGTCCGAACCCTGAAAAACAACCCCCACACCATAATTCCCCCCTCCACCAAATAATTGGGACCAGTGCACAAAGCAAGGTCCATAAAGTGCCCAGAGACCCGCTCCACACTCTCTTCCTCCTGGGCCTTGTGTATGATGGACCTCTCTGTACAGGGAGGGTGAGGTCTAGGCCAACCACGGGGGGGTACAACATTCCAACCCGGCCGAGAAGGACCTAGCACTGCTTGCTGTTCGTTAGACATCTATCCAGCATCAACTCAGTGCAATAATCCAAATCATTTGGTGGAGGGGTGATTATGGTGTGGGGTTGTTTTTCAGGGGTTGGGCTTGGCCCCTTAGTTCCAGTGAAGAGACCCACCAGTACACAAAGCAAGGTCCATAAATACATATATGAGTGAGCTAGGGGTGGAGGAATTTGACTGGACAAGAAGGCCTGGCTCACAGTCTCCGCTCTAATTCATCCCAAAGGTGTTCTATGGGGTTAAGGTCAGGACTTTGTGCAGGCCAATCAAGTTCCTCCACCCCAAACTCGCTCATCCGTGTCTTTATGGACCTTGATTTGTGCATTGATCCAAATCATTTGGTGGAGGGGGGATTATGGTGTGGGGTTGTTTTTCAGGGGTTGGGCTTGGCCCTTTAGTTCCAATGAAGGAAACTCTTAAGGCGTCAGCATACCAAGACATTTTGGACAATTTCATGCTCCGAACTTTGTGGGAACAGTTTGGGGATGGCCCCTTTGTGTTCCATCATGACTGCACACCAGTGCATAAAGCAAGGTCCATAAAGACATGGACGAGCAAGTTTGGGTTGGAGGAACTTGACTGGACTTGGACGAGAAGGCCTGGCTCGCAGTCTCCACTCTAATTCATCCCAAAGGTGTTCTAACGGGTTAAGGTCAGGACTCTGTGAGTTCCCATCACTGGAACTAAGGGGCCAAGCCCAACCTCTGAAAAACAACCTCACACCATAATCCCCCCTCCACCAAATGATTTGGACCAGTGCACAAAGCAAGGTTCATAAAGACATGGATGAGAAAGTTTGGGGTGGAGGAACATGACTGGCCTGCACAGAGTCCTTACCTCAACCTGATAGAACACCTTTGGGATGAATTAGAGCATAGACTGCGAGTCAGGCCTCCTCGTCCAACATCAGTGCTGACCTCACAAATGCGCTCCTGGAAGAATCGTCAAACATTCCCATAGACACACTCCTAAACCTTGTGAACAGCCTTCCCAGAAGAGTTGAAGCTGTTATAGCTGCAAAGGGTGGGCCAACTCAATATTGAACCCTACGGACTAAGACTGGGATGCCCTTAAAGTTCATGTGCGTGCAAACTGCAAAGGCAGGCGTCCTAATCCTAATACTTTTGGCAAAATAAGATATATTTCTATCCCCCTTGGTGGGAGTGGAGATGAGAGCACAAAGCCGTGTTCTCAGTCTGAGATGTTTCTCGGGGCTGCAGTTCCTCTGAGCTCCACAAGGTGGTGATCTCACTTATACCAAGACAGGAAGTCTCTATGGAAGACAGGAAGTGAAGGCAGGAGACCCAATAGTTTTGGTGATATAGTGTATGTGAGCTTTTCTCCAACTGACCACCAATGGGCAATTTTCATGGTGCTGTCGGTGTAAATATTGGACTAGCTCAGTACTATTTCATATGAGATCTGTGTTCCTATAATTTATTCCTTGTAGCGATGTAGTTGCCGCTGGTAACAAACAATCCACCAATTCACCACGCTGCGACTCCCATACATCACTTCCAGAGACAATAAACAGCCTTTTGCTGGTTTTGTTTTTGTTGTTTTATTGGGGGGGGGGGGGGGGGGTACAACTTGGATAAGGGATAGGAATAAGGGATGCCCATAGAACATATCATTGCCATCATATTTTAAGATTTTAGCACATTAGAATAAAGTTAGAGTCAGAAGATTAGATGTGCATTTAAACTGAGTATGAATCTCCTCCTGCATCTCCATGCAGACTGTTGCTCCTCCTCTGCTCAACTTCCGCGGACTATTCTTTCTATGAATTCCCCATCCATCACCGTGTGAAGGATGAAGGCATCGCTTTTGACCGTGTAAAAATGATGGTCTTAGAACTCTTTCTCCTCCTGCCCAAAACTTTCCTCCTGCACCGACTTGTAGTTACTGAATTAAAGTCATGCCACATCTTCTTCTATTGAGTAATAGGGCCCCACTCTGAATAAGCCCCTAGACAGGCTCTGGCTGCTCGCTGCTACTAGGCCTGAGGCCTGCAGTACCTCTCCCCGGAGGCCTAGTAGTTTAAAAGCATGTCTATGGATGGTGGACTACTGTTCCCAGCCAGCCCAACTTGCAAATCCTGTGCCCTCAGGCCGCACCGACTTGACACAGATCCCCACAGTCTCTCCTCTGATCCAGGACTCCCCATCATTCACTGTGTGACTGATGAAGACTTTGCTGATGACCGTGTAGAAGCAAAGTTCCCTCACAGACTTCCTGGCACATCCAGCCCTCCACTGTGGTAACACTCACCGACCTTCCACTGCCCTGAGTCCTTGATGAGGAACTTGACTGAACCATGCGTTCCGACAGCTTCACCTGCCCCTCTGCTCCAGGATATCTTTACCACCGATGGTGGTGATAAAGACATTGCCAATGACCGTGTAGAGGCAAAGTTCCTTCACAGTTCTCCCTGGGCCTCCTCCTGCGATCAATACACCCCCCCCCCCCCCCCAGATGGGGGTGTCCTACTGCTGCTGCCTAGCATTCCATTCCTCACTTCACCCAGCCAACTTCCCCCCTTTAGTGGCATATCACCTTAGCTTATATATAGGAGGACCGCCCCCTGCCAATACCAATTGGGGATTGGTCAGGGCTCCCTCATGAGCAGCCTGCCACTCCAGTTCCAGCCCCTCTTCCAGAATCTTCTCCCTGGAAGCAGGGGAGGCGCCTCAGAACTGGAGCACAGGTGGCCACACACCACTGCTACTCTGACCACTCCCAGCCCCCCAGATCGAAACGGACAGGCTTAGCTTGCAGCATAGGCCTGCCTAAATTTGCCTGTGCTGACTGTCCCTAGAAAAAAAAAAAAAAACACTACTAGCACCTACCTATTGGTAGAGGGTGCTACATCCTTATGGATTTATACCGATCAAACCGCACCCCTAAAAACGAAAGCATTCCTACTATACCCCCCAATGTACTGTGATGTGCATTATACACCACTTGGGACTATCTGACCCCCTCCCTAGGAGAATCTGAGGCTCGTAGGGTAACATTGGTTCTCTTGGTATGTCCCATCATCAGAGTCTCCAAGAAATAGAAGAAGACAAGGGAAGACTCGCTCCATCAAACTCCACCTAGAAATGAAATATCACTTTCCCGGGATGTGCCCCTCTGAAGAACATTTTCTTGTCCTCCAGATGTTCTATGGACTCAACAGTTCCACCTGGAAAAGTCATCGTCCATTTGTCATAAGAATCAGCAGGTGGGTTCTCTCTGATGTCTCAGATTTTTTTTTATCTGTATACCATTTCCCGCACACTGAATGCAAAGAGGCCTCTCTGCGGTGTGTCTTCTCTGGTGTTTCAGAAGGTTTCCCTTATGATTGAAAAATGTCCCACACTCTGAACTTGAAGAAGGACGCTCACCCGTGTGAATTCTCTAATGTTGCACAAGGTGTCCTTTCATACTGAAACATTTCCCGCACTCTGAACATGAATAGGGACACTCACCAGTGTGAATTCTCCGGTGTTTAACAAGGCCTCCTGTATAAGAGAAAGATTTCCCGCACTCTGGACATGCATAAGGGCGTTCACCTGTGTGACTTCTCCGATGTTCAACAATTGCTCCTTCCTGAGCGAAAGATCCGGACCTGTGTGAAGTCTCTGGTGTTGTACAAGATTATCTTTCGCATTGAAACATTTCCCGCACTCTGAACATGAATAGGGACGCTCACCCGTGTGGATTTTCTGGTGTTTAACAAGGTCTCTTTTATTAATGTAGGATTTCCCGCACTCCGAACATGGATAAGGACGCTCACCTGTGTGAATTTTCTGATGTGTAACAAGTGCTCCTTCCTGAGCAAAAGATTTTCCGCACTCTGAACATGAATAAGGACGCTCGCCCGTGTGATTTCTGTTGTGTACAATAAGTCTTTCCTTGTTAAAGAAACCTTTCCCGCACTCCAAACAAGGGAAAGGACGCTCACTGGTGTGAATTTTCTGGTGTTTAGTAAGATTTCCCTTTTTAATGAAACGTTTCCCGCACTCTGAGCAAGAGAAAGGACGCTCGCCCGTGTGAATTTTCAGGTGTACAGCAAGTTCTGCTTTACGAGTAAAACTTTTCCCGCACTCTGGACATGAAAAAGGACGCTCACCCGTGTGAATTACCTGATGTCTAAGAAGATTTTTTTTTTCAAGGAAACACTTCCCGCACTCTGGACATACATAAGGATTTTCACCTGTGTGGGTTCTGTGGTGTATAATAAGGGTTGCTTTTTTAAGGAAACCTTTCCCGCACTCTGAACAAGAGAAAGGACGCTCACCCGTGTGAATTCTATGATGGGAATCCAGGGCTGCTTTCCGAATGAAACTTTTCTCGCACTCTGAACATGGATAGGGACGCTCACCTGTGTGGATTCTCTGGTGTACATTAAGTTGGTCTTTCTGAGTGAAACATTTCCCACACTCTGAACATGAATAGGGACGCTCACCAGTGTGAATTCTTTGGTGCCTAAGAAGGTTTTCTTTTTTAAGAAAATCTTTCCCGCACTCCGAACAAGAGAAAGGACGCTCACCCGTGTGAATTCTCTGGTGCATAAGAAGGTTTTTGTTTGCAGTGAAAGATTTCCCGCACTCTGAACATGACAATGAACGCTCTCCTGTGTGAACCTCCTTATGGCTTAAAGAAGATATCTGGGGATTGGATGGATCTGGTGATCTGTGAGAACTTGGATGGACATGTGAAGTCATAGTATGGGATTTCTTAGAAGGTTCCTCAGGATTAGAAGGATCTGTGGATCTTGTCAACCAATCAGAGGTCACTTTCGGAGAATATTGTGGAATGTCAGTATCTTCTGCCTTACAATCTGGAGATATAATAAGATGTCCCTCCGATGTATTTATATTCCAGAAACACCGTCCATCTGCTGGAAAGCAATATTTAATATAAGTCATTTCTGTTCTCATACATCTTGTATTCAGAAGTCATCTGTATACACTGGGCAAGATGGTCAGAGAGAGAAAACATACTACAAGGGTGAAAAGAAAATGTGAAAAAACTAATTAAACCATTTAACCAACAAATGGCAGTTCGATTGCCGGAGTAATCATCTAGGTAAGGAAAACTCCAACAACAGCGGCCCATGTTTGAGAGCCGCACAATAAGTACAACAGGGTCACATGCAGCCCTCAAGTCCTACATTGTCTCTGATACATCAGTTGGATAAAGATAAGGAATTGTAGATAAATCATTTACATGGTGTACAGTATCTCCTCCTCATTTGTTGGGAACACCACGTTATATTGAGGAATGGAGATGGACCTTTCATAGTCTTCCACAGGAACTTGTTCTAGCAGACTGAAAGAGCTTCTAATATTTGTAAGAATCATTGTAGAATGTTGATCTGGGGAATTATCTGCCTTTTGGAACAAAGAAGGAATTCTTTTAACTTAACGAATAGAATGTGAACTTTCTTCATTTAGTGTTTATGACTTACTTGTGTCCATATGTACAGGAAATTCCTCCGGTTTACTTTTCATAATCATCTCCCCCTCCTCCATAGACTGCCGATCTCCACTCACCAACCTCTCTTCTTCTTCCTCTTTATGCTCAACTTTGATGTCTTTCCGTTCTTCATTCTAAATTCCAGAGATGATAAAATATAACACATGGAAACACTGCTGCCAATAATAAGAGATGACATAGAAGAATGTCCTCTTATAGAATTATTTTTGAGTTTTTTTGTCCAGTCCCATCTACCTGATCATTCTCTGTATAGTGGTGATCTTCCTGTGTAGAATTCTGGGAATACAGAGAACAACCCTCCTCTATAGACTGCTGATCTCCACTCACCAACGTCTCTTCTTCTTCCTCTTTAACCTCAACTTTAACACCTTTTAGTTTTTCACCCTAAACCCCAAAAATGAAAGAATTCATTTGTAAAACAGAGCAAGAGATGACATATAGGAATGTTACCCCATACCGCAAATATATTTTTAGGTCTACATGCTCAGTCCCACCTACCTGATGATGATGGGGGATGGTGTGATCTTCCTGTGTGGAATTCCGGGAATACAGAGGACGGGGACATCTCTCTGGTGGGTTCCCATTACTGGATCCATCTGTAGGAAACACACACACTGACTGAATACATTGTTTCTATGTGTTTATCAGATGATGGGGGATCTAGGTGGATCCTCCGTACTGCTCTCTCCTTTACAATAAAGTCTCCTCTTACCCGGTGATGTGAGGGGCGGCTGATTGTCCATCATGACGTCCTTGTAGAGATCCTTGTGTCCTTCTAAATACTCCCACTCCTCCATGGAGAAATAGACAGTGACATCCTGACACCTTTAGAAAAATCAGGAGATATAATTAGGATGTATCAGGTCTATAAACCAGAGGCTCTGGATGGACAGTTGGATAAATGGTTCTATATTTAGGTTGGAGATGTACTATAAATAGACATCACAGTGACTATGGAGGAAGAGGACGGACATGACGGGGGGTTCCTGAGTATAAATAGAAAATAATATCTTATTACCTCTGCCAGCTCTAACGTCTCCTCTCCTCCTTCTCCAGACTGACCTCTGACCCAGAACTTCCTGTCTGTAGCGCTTCAAGTCTGTTCTTTATTTGGTATCCTCTCGCTGCTCTGCGTTCCCCAAACTATAAGTGAGATCACCACCTTGTGGAAGCTTTTAAAACTGCAGCCTATATATATATATATATATATATATATATATATATATATATATATATATATATAATTTTTTTTTTCATAAATTGACAGCTTCTTTATGGTGCATTCTTACTTTTTTGCATATTTTAATCTTTAGTGGATACTTGACAAATGAAAACTTGTAATAATAAAAAATATAAATAAATAAAATATGTGAATGAATATGCGTCACTGAAATAAATAGCGTTTGTTTTTATTCCCCCCCTACTTAAATAATATGTATGTTCCTATAATGGGTTATTCTGATAATATTAATGGTGATATTAGGAATATTATTAGCTATCATAATGTAAAGAGGCAAACCAAAAAAATAAACAACATAAATGTAAGCATACATATGTTACTATGTGTGTGTATATATATATATATATATATATATATATATATATATATATATACTATATTAAAGTATTGGGACCCCTCCTTTACACACACATGAACTTTAATGGCCTCCCAGTCTTAGTCCGTAGGGTTCAATATTCAGTTGGTCCACCCATTGCAGCTATAACAGCTTCAACTCTTCTACACACTATTAGATTTTCTGCAGATTTACCAAGACCATGCAGAGAAAGGGCCTGTCTGATTGCATACAAATTGAAACTCTTACGGTTTGACCTCCATATTATATGATTTTGGTAAATCTGAAGACAAAAGTCTGCAGAAAATCTAATAGTTTCTATGGGGCCTTAGTCCGTAGGGTTCAATATTGGGTTGGCCCGCCCATTGCAGCTATAACAGCTTCAACTCTTCTGGGAAGGCCGTCCACAAGGTTTAGGAGTGTGTCTATGGGGACGTTTGACCATTCTTCCAGAAGCGCATTTGTGAGGTCAGGCGCTGATGTTGGACGAGATGGCCTGGCTCACAAATGCTCTTATGGAAGAATGGTCATACATTCCCATAGACACACTCCTAAACCTTGTGGACGGCCTTCCCAGAAGAGTTGAAGCTGTTATAGCTGCAAAGGGTGGGCCAACTCAATATTGAACCCTACGGACTAAGAATGGGATGTCATTAAAGTTCATGTGTGTGTAAAGGCAGGCGTCCCAATACTTTTGACAATATAGTGTATACAGTGGAACCTCGGATTGCGAGTAATGCAGTTAACGAGCGTTTCACAATACAAGCAATTATTTTTTTTAAATCCTGACTCGGTTTGCGAGTGTTGTCTCGCAAAAAGAGCAGGATTCAAGCCTCTGCGGTGTGCAGTACCGCATTTGGCCAGAGGTGCGGGGACACCGGTAAAACTCGGAGCCGTTCAGAAATACTCAGAAACACTCGGAAATACTCTGTTCCCGAGAGTTTCTGAGCTTTTCTGAGTGCAGCCGAGCGGTCTCTAAGTATTTACGAGTGTCTCCGGCGCCCCCTCCACCTCTGGCCACATGCGGTATTGCATGCAATAGAAGTCAATGTGGAACAAATTATCTTTGTTTCCATTGACTTCTATGGGGAAACTCGCCCGTGTCTTCCCACAGCTCTTTTGACATAAGCGGCACAGCGCCCTACAGTGGACTAATCGGAAACTAAATCCCCGGCTTTTCATCTACATTTATCGGAGAACATAGCTTTCTTTTCTCCCTCTTTTCCACCGGGCCTTTGTGCCTTGGTGGAACATACTATAACAGGCAAGTGTGTTGTATTGAGAGTGGAGAGGAAAGGATCAAAGCCGTGATGAATGGATGAGAACATTTTGGGCAAAATTGTGACGCTTTATACAGATCTACAAACAGATACCCAATAATGATGCCTGTTTTAATATTCATTAAGGTGAGAGTTCTGAGAGCCTGATGTTACCTGGAGACTTTCTATGAGGATTTTTATGAACTTTGGACAATCTGTTTATTTATTTTAACACTGAGTCACTTTATGCAGTTTCACAGCCAGGATTGAGCCCTTCACTTGTTCACTTTATGAACCTGAACCCCCACTGCATGGATATAGAGCACTTAATATTCTGATATTAGAAAAAATAAATGCTGCAAAGTGCATGTGGGGGACGCCCCATTTTTCTTTAAGATTCAGACACATTCTCTAATATTAACCCTTTCATGACTAAGCCTATTTTTGAAATTTGGTGTTTACAAGTTAAAATCCATATTTTTTGCTAGAAAATTACTTAGAACCCCCAAACATTATATATATATATTTTTTAGCAGAGAATCTAGAGAATAAAATGGAGATTGTTGCAATATTTTATATCACACGGTATTTGTGCAGCGGTGTTTTAAACGCAAATTTTTGGAAAAGGGACACTTCCATGAATTTTAAAAAATCCAAACAGTAAAGTTACCCCAATTTTTTTGTATAATGTGAAAGATGAAGTTACGCCGAGTAAATAGATACCAAACATGTCACGCTTTATAATTGCACGCACTCGTGGAATGGCGACAAACTATGGTAGCTATGAATTTCCATAGGCGGCGCTTTAAATTTTTTTTACGGTTACCAGGTTAGAGTTACAGAGGAGGTCTAGGGCTAGAATTATTGCTCTCGCTCTGACGATCATGGTGATACCTCACATGTGTGATTTGAACACCGTTTACATATGCGGGCGCGACTTCCGTATGCGTTTTCTTCGCTGCGCGAGCTCGCGGGGATGGGGGCGCTTTAAAAAAAAATTTTCTTTTTTATTTTATTTATTTTTATACTTATAATTTGTGTTTAAAAAAAATGTTTTTTTTTTTTACTTTTATTGCTGTCACAAGGAATGTAAACATCCCTTGTGACAGTAATAGGTGGTGACAGGTACTCTTTATGGAGGGATCGGGGGTCTAAAAGACCCCCGATCCCTCCTCTGCACTTCAAAGTATTCAGATCGCCGAAAATGGCGATTCTGAATACTGTGTACTTTTTTAAATTCGGCGCCATTGGCAGCCGAGTAAACGGGAAGTGACGTCATGACGTGGCTTCCGCGTTTACATTGAGAAGGCTGGAGCGAAGCCGCCCACAGCTTCGTTCCAGCCCGCCCACAGCCGCCGGAGGCACCCGATTGGACACCGGGCCTCCCGATCGCACGGTAGGCCCGGTAAGAGCGTCGGGAGGCGGCGGGAGGGGGGGGATGTCCCCTCCCAATCCTCCGGTATAACAGCCGAGCGTCTTTTAGCCGCCTCAGTTGTTATATACGGATAGCCGATCGCCCGCTCGAAACAACGGTACCGAGATGATGCCTGCAGCTGCGGGCATCATCCCGGTATAACCCCCGAAAGCCGAGTACGCATATCTGCGTACGGTTGGCGGGAAGGGACTATTATCTTTGCCATATTTTTTGAATCATTCTTATTACATGTAATGACATATCCTGGTATATACTGTTGGTACAAACTTTCCTCCCCTTGTCATCCCCTTTGTTTTTTATTATTTTTCATTATTCAATACTACTGTGTTTTTCTTTGTAAACATGCCGGCTGTCTTTTTCCATCTATCCACTAGATGGCAGGGCTGGATGCCCCTGTGTTCTCGCGCTGTTGCCCGTGCGCCTATACGCTCTCACCGCCGTCTCCATGACGATCGGTGACGCCTTCCCGCCGGTGGCGCACCGACACGTGACGCCATCACGCCACCTGTGGGCGTGGCTGCGCCGCGCGCCCCTGCGCCTGAGGTACGCCCCTTGAGACACATCCCTGCGTGCCGTGCGCGTCGACACGGCGGCAGGGATGGTCTCTCTGTTTGCTATTGATTGGCTGTTCTTGACACACCTTCTCCTTAGTTTTTCTCAGCTGTGTTCATACACAGCTGAATTGACATGATTACTCCTACTGGATTGGTCCATTGCCTCTACATATAGGTAACTTTATTGCTCACACCCGGAAGTCTTGTGCTAACTTATTGGCAGACACCGGATTGTCAGCAGCAGATGTCTCTGGTTTATAACCTAGGTAAGAACCATGCCTTGTACAGACCTTGTACTTATATGGCCATTTACCATACACTCTATAGTTTCTAACATACCTCTTTGCCTTTCTTTATGTGCAATCTTTCCTCCTAATGGTGACATTGTTTGCTTAAGGGAGGATTGGGCGTTCCTTGTGAAAGTGCTCTTGCGGCTTTGCGTATTGCCACGGGTACCCTCTCTGTCATCTGTGGACTTTTACAGCCAGCATGTGATCCCTTTATCTGTTTTTTAATTTATGACATGAGCTTGACTATGTAAGTACTATGACTCTGGTTACTTTATACAATAACGGCCAAAAAACAGACCACTTTTATGGTCTTTCTTTGCTATGTTATTTACTTACCCGTATTTATCGGTGTATAACACGCGCCGGCGTATAACACGCACCCCAAGTTTAGGAGAGAATTTTAACCACTTGACGACCGCCTCACGCCGATGTACGTCGGCAAAGTGGCACGGACAGGCAAAATCACGTACAGTGTACGTGATTTGCCTTCCGCGGGTGGGGGGTCCGATCGGACCCCCCCCCGGTGCCCGAGGCGGTCGTCCTTTGTGCCCCGGCGATCGGTGGTGAGGGGGAGACCATCCGTTCGTGGCCCCCCCCTCGCGATCGCCGCCGGCCAATCGAATCATTCCTTTGCTGCTGTATGCTAAACAGCAGCAAAGGAAATGATGTCATCTCCCCTCGGGTCGGTAATTTCCGTTCCGGCCCGAGGAGAGACGACAAGTGAGTGACTGCACCAACACACACACACACAGTAGAACATGCCAGGCACACAAAACACCCCGATCCCCCCCCGATCCCCCCCCAATCACCCCCCCCCCCCCCTGTCACAAACTGACACCAGCAGTTTTTTTTTTTTTTTCTGATTACTGCATTGGTGTCAGTTTGTGACAGTTAGTGTGTTAGGGCAGTGAGTATTACCCCCCTTTAGGTCTAGGGTACCCCCCTAACCCCCCCTAATAAAGTTTTAACCCCTTGATCACCCCCTGTCACCAGTGTCACTAAGCGATCATTTTTCTGATCGCTGTATTAGTGTCGCTGGTGACGCTAGTTAGGGACATAAATATTTAGGTTCGCCGTCAGCGTTTTATAGCGTCAGGGACCCCCATATACTACCGAATAAATGTTTTAACCCCTTGATTGCCCCCTAGTTAACCCTTTCACCACTGATCACCGTATAACTGTTACGGTTGACGCTGGTTAGTTTGTTTATTTTTTATAGTGTCAGGGCACCCGCCGTTTATTACCGAATAAAGGTTTAGCCCCCTGATCGCCCGGCGGTGATATGCGTCGCCCCAGGCAGCGTCAGATTAGCGCCAGTACCGCTAACACCCACGCACGCAGCATACACCTCCCTTAGTGGTATAGTATCTGAACGCATCAATATCTGATCCGATCAGATCTATACTGGCGTCCCCAGCAGTTTAGGGTTCCCAAAAACGCAGTGTTAGCGGGATCAGCCCAGATACCTGCTAGCACCTGCGTTTTGCCCCTCCGCCCGGCCCAGCCCACCCAAGTGCAGTATTGATCGATCACTGTCACTTACAAAAGACTAAACGCATAACTGCAGCGTTCGCAGAGTCAGGCCTGATCCCTGCGATCGCTAACAGTTTTTTTGGTAGTATTTTGGTGAACTGGCAAGCACCAGCCCCAGGCAGGGTCAGGTTAGCGCCAGTACCGCTAACACCCACGCACGCAGCATACGCCTCCCTTAGTGGTATAGTATCTGAACGGATCAATATCTGATCCGATCAGATCTATACTAGCGTCCCCAGCAGTTTAGGGTTCCCAAAAACGCAGTGTTAGCGGAATCAGCCCAGATACCTGCTAGCACCTGCGTTTTGCCCCTCCGCCCGGCCCAGCCCACCCAAGTGCAGTATCGATCGATCACTGACACTTACAAAACACTAAATGCATAACTGCAGCGTTCACAGAGTCAGGCCTGATCCCTGCGATCGCTAACAGTTTTTTTGGTAGTATTTTGGTGAACTGGCAAGCACCAGCCCCAGGCAGCGTCAGGTTAGCGCCAGTACCGCTAACACCCACGCACGCACCGTACACCACCCTTAGTGGTATAGTATCTGAACGGATCAATATCTGATCCGATCAGATCTATACTAGCATCCCCAGCAGTTTAGGGTTCTCACAAACGCAGTGTTAGTGGGATCAGCCCAGATACCTGCTAGCACCTGCGTTTTGCCCCTCCGCCCGGCCCAGCCCAGCCCACCCAAGTGCAGTATCGATCGATCACTGTCACTTACAAAAGACTAAAACGCATAACTGCAGCGTTCGCAGAGTCAGGCCTGATCCCTGCGATCGCTAACAGATTTTTTGGTAGCGTTTTGGTGAACTGGCAAGCGCCAGCGGCCTAGTACACCCCGGTCGTAGTCAAACCAGCACTGCAGTAACACTTGGTGACGTGGCGAGTCCCATAAGTGCAGTTCAAGCTGGTGAGGTGGCAAGCACAAGTAGTGTCCCGCTGCCACCAGAAAGACAAACACAGGCCCGTCGTGCCCATAGTGCCCTTCCTACTGCATTCGCCAATCCTAATTGGGAACCCACCGCTTCTGCAGCGCCCGTACTTCCCCCATTCACATCCCCAACCAAATGCAGTCGGCTGCATGAGAGGCATTTTCTTTATGTCCTCCCGAGTACCCCTACCCAGCGAACGCCCCCAAAAAAGATGTCGTGTCTGCAGCAAGCGCGGATATAGGCGTGACACCCGCTATTATTGTCCCTCCTGTCCTGACAATCCTGGTCTTTGCATTGGTGAATGTTTTGAACGCTACCATACACTAGTTGAGTATTAGCATAGGGTACAGCATTGCACAGACTAGGCACACTTTCACAGGGTCTCCCAAGATGCCATCGCATTTTGAGAGACCCGAACCTGGAACCGGTTACCGTTATAAAAGTTAGTTACAAAAAAAGTGTAAAAAAAAAATAAAAAAATATATATATATATATATATATATAAAATAAAAAAAAATAGTTGTCGTTTTATTGTTCTCTCTCTCTCTATTCTCTCTATTGTTCTGCTCTTTTTTACTGTATTCTATTCTGCAATGTTTTATTGTTATTATGCTTTATCATGTTTGCTTTTCAGGTATGCAATTTTTTATACTTTACCGTTTACTGTGCTTTATTGTTAACCATTTTTTTGTCTTCAGGTACGCCATTCACAACTTTGAGTGGTTATACCAGAATGATGTATCACATAGGGGGCAAGGGAAAGGAGGAACCCAATAGAGTGGGTTCAAGAAAAGGGGTTACTTTATGCAACAATAGATTCCAAAATGGTATAGTGATAAAATCAATTTTATTGGTCTTGCGCTTAAAAAATGGTACACAAAAAAAAAAAGCAGCGTGGAAGCCAGTGGTAATGTACAGCCAATAACAAACACTATTCAATACTAATAGCATTTGTGTGTCGACCACACCACAAGTTTACGGCTTAAAGTGATTGCACTACTGCCAGAACACTAACTTAGATTGATTGTTGTCTGCTCATGGTACCACTGCATAATTGACATCAGTTGGAATCAGTATTTTTAACACCTCCACAGGATATCAAGGACTTCCGAATGAACCTATAGGGGTAATACAGCTATAGGATCAGCCGCATATTACTGCCCTATATCCAATTTAGAGAAATAATTACCCCTGCTACTCATTATTAAGGAATACTATCCTGCTTCTTGTATACTACTGGTGCCTTCTTCTCCCACTGTGTCCTACACTCTCCCATTGCATTTTGCCACAGGGAGCTACACTCTAAGTCCAAACACTAAAATTGAAATCCCCATTTGGGTGGAAAGCCACCAACACAATTTGACTGATTGATATCACCGTAAGGCCAAAGTGGCAAACTGCAATATGCCCTGACCGGGTAGCAATAAATGTTTTCTTAATGTATTGTTTGTCAAGTCTGTCTTGTCTGGTTTTCTAGGCCTAATTGCAGTACCCATTTCTAGCAATTAATGAGCTTTTTTTGTGTACCATTTTTTAAGCGCAAGACCAATAAAATTGATTTTATCACTATACCATTTTGGAATCTATTGTTGCATAAAGTAACCCCTTTTCTTGAACCCACTCTATTGGGTTCCTCCTTTCCCTTGCCCCCTATGTGATACTGTATAAGTTATGGTTACAGCAACAATACCCTAACGGGATAAAACCACTAAACACATATACGACCTAACATTGGTTTACTCACGCCTTCCCCTTTTCCCTCCTATCCCGCATTCCCTTCCCTTTCCCCTCCCTTCCCCTTTTCCCCTTATTTTTTGATGGTATACCAGAATGATGCCTGCAGGTTTAGGTATCATCTTGGTATCATTCTTTTCAGCCAGCGGTCGGCTTTCATGTAAAAGCAATCCTAGCGGCTAATTAGCCTCTAGACTGCTTTTACAAGCCGTGGGAGGGAATGCCCCCCCCCACCGTCTTCCGTGTTTTTCTCTGGCTCTCCTGTCTCAACAGGGAACCTGAGAATGCAGCCGGTGATTCAGCCAGCTGACCATAGAGCTGATCAGAGACCAGAGTGGCTCCAAACATCTCTATGGCCTAAGAAACCGGAAGCTACGAGCATTTTATGACTTAGATTTCGCTGGATGTAAATAGCGCCATTGGGAAATTGGGGAAGCATTTTATCACACCGATCTTGGTGTGGTCAGATGCTTTGAGGGCAGAGGAGAGATCTAGGGTCTAATAGACCCCAATTTTTTCAAAAAAGAGTACCTGTCACTACCTATTGCTATCATAGGGGATATTTTCATTCCCCGAGATAACAATAAAAATGATTAAAAAAAAAAAAAAATGAAAGGAACAGTTTAAAAATAAGATAAAAAAGCAAAAAAATAATAGAGAAAAAAAAAAAAAAAAAAAAAAAGCACCCCTGTCGCCCCCTGCTCTCGCACTAAGGCGAACGCAAGCGGCGGTCTGGAGTCAAATGTAAACAGCAATTGCACCATGCATGTGAGGTATCACCGCGAAGGTTAGATCGAGGGCAGTAATTTTTGCAGTAGACCTCCTCTGTAAATCTAAAGTGGTAACCTGTAAAGGCTTTTAAAGGCTTTTAAAAATGTATTTATTTTGTTGCCACTGCACGTTTGTGCGCAATTGTAAAGCATGTCATGTTTGGTATCCATGTACTCGGCCTAAGATCATCTTTTTTATTTCATCAAACATTTGGGCAATATAGTGTGTTTTAGTGCATTAAAATTTAAAAAAGTGTGTTTTTTCCCCAAAAAATGCGTTTGAAAAATCGCTGCGCAAATACTGTGTGAAAAAAAAAAATGAAACACCCACCATTTTAATCTGTAGGGCATTTGCTTTAAAAAAATATATAATGTTTGGGGGTTCAAAGTAATTTTCTTGCAAAAAAAAAAAACTTTTTCATGTAAACAATAAGTGTCAGAAAGGGCTTTGTCTTCAAGTGGTTAGAAGAGTGGGTGATGTGTGACATAAGCTTCTAAATGTTGTGCATAAAATGCCAGGACAGTTCAAAACCCCCCCAAATGACCCCATTTTGGAAAGTAGACACCCCAAGCTATTTGCTGAGAGGCATGTCGAGTTCATGGAATATTTTATATTGCGACACAAGTTGCGGGAAAGAGACAATTTTTTTTTTTTTTGCACAAAATTGTCACTAAATGATATATTGCTCAAACATGCTATGGGAATATGTGAAATTATACCCCAAAATACATTCTGCTGCTTCTCCTGAGTACGGGGATACCACATGTGTGAGACTTTTTGGGAGCCTAGCCGCGTACGGAACCCCGAAAACCAAGCACCGCCTTCAGGCTTTCTAAGGGCGTGAATTTTTGATTTCTCTCTTGACTGCTTATCACAGTTTCGGAGACCATGGAATGCCCAGGTGGCACAAACCCCCCCCAAATGACCCCATTTTGGAAAGTAGACACCCCAAGCTATTTGATGAGAGGTATAGTGAGTATTTTGCAGACCTCACTTTTTGTCACAAAGTTTTGAAAATTGAAAAAAGAAAAAAAAAAAAAGTTTTTTCTTGTCTTTCTTCATTTTCAAAAACAAATGAGAGCTGCAAAATACTCACCATGCCTCTCAGCAAATAGCTTGGGGTGTCTACTTTCCAAAATGGGGTCATTTGGGGGGGTTTTGTGCCACCTGGGCATTCCATGGCCTCCGAAACTGTGATAGGCAGTGAAGAGTGAAATCAAAAATTTTCACCCTTAGAAATCCTGAAGGCGGTGATTGGTTTTCGGGGTCCCGTACACGGCTAGGCTCCCAAAAAGCCCCACACATGTGGTATCCCCGTACTCAGGAGAAGTAGCTAAATGTATTTTGGGGTGCAATTCCACATATGCCCATGGCCTGTGTGAGCAATATATCATTTAGTGACAACTTTGTGCAAAAAAAAAAAAAAAAAAAAAAAAAAAAGTGTCACTTTCCCGCAACTTGTGTCAAAATATAAAATATTCCATGGACTCAATATGCCTCTCTGGAAATAGCTTGGGGTGTCTACTTTCCAAAATGGGGTCATTTGGGGGGGTTTTGTGCCACCTGGGCATTCCATGGCCTCCGAAACTATGATAGGCAGTAAAGAGTGAAATCATAAATTTACGCCCTTAGAAATCCTGAAGGCGGTGATTGGATTTCGGGGCCCCGTACGCGGCTAGGCTCCCAAAAAGTCCCACACATGTGGTATCCCCATATTCAGGAGAAGCAGCAGAATGTATTTTGGAGTGCAATTCCACATAGGCCCATGGCCTGTGTGAGCAATATATCATTTAGTGACAACTTTTTGTAAATATTTTTTTTTTTTTGTCATTATTCAATCACTTGGGACAAAAAAAATAAATATTCAATGGGTTCAACATGCCTCTCAGCAATTTCCTTGGGGTGTCTACTTTCCACAATGGGGTCATTTGGGGGGGTTTTGTACTGCCCTGCCATTTTAGCACCTCAAGAAATGACATAGGCAGTCATAAACTAAAAGCTGTGTAAATTACAGAAAATGTACCCTAGTTTGTAGACGCTATAACTTTTGCGCAAACCAATAAATATACGCTTATTGACATTTTTTTTACCAAAAACATGTGGCCGAATACATTTTGGCCTAAATGTATGACTAAAATTGAGTTTATTGGATTTTTTTTATAACAAAAAGTAGAAAATATCATTTTTTTTCAAAATTTTCGGTCTTTTTCCATTTATAGCGCAAAAAATAAAAACCACAGAGGTGATCAAATACCATCAAAAGAAAGCTCTATTTGTGGGAAGAAAAGGACGCAAATTTCGTTTGGGTACAGCATTGCATGACTGCGCAATTAGCAGTTAAAGCGACGCAGTGCCAAATTGGAAAAAGACCTCTGGTCCTTAGGCAGCATAATGGTCCGGGGCTCAAGTGGTTAAGGAAAAAACTTTTAGGAGGGAAGTTTAAGGAAAAGAAACTTACATTAAAATGCCCATCAATGCAGCCTCATCAGTGTTCATCTGCAGCCTTGTCAGTGTCAGTGCAGCCTTGTCCCCAGTGTCCATTGCAGCCTTGTCAGTGCAGCCTTGCCCCAGTGCAGCCTTGCCCCAGTGCAGCCTTGTCAGTGCAGCCTTGCCCCAGTGTCCATGCCTACCGCCGCCGACATACACATGCATGTAGTTTTAAATATGGCGCCGCGGAGTTCGGAGGGACTCGGCGCCGGCGGAACTGAACGAACGCCGCCGAGATACACGTAGTCGAGTGTATTCGGCTCTTTCCGGCGCCGCTCACAGTCCCGCCCGGTCCCGCCCTATGATGGACATAACACAGGTCCAATGGCGGGACTGGGCGTGACTGTGAGCGGCGCCGGAAAGAGCCGAATACACTCGACTATGTGTATCTCGGCTCTGTGATTTCGGCGGCGCTCGTTCAGCACCGCCGAGTCCCTCCGAACTCCGCGGCGCCATATTTAAAACTACTCGCTATGTGAATGTCGGCGGCGATCGCCGTCGATAGCTCACAATTAGCGGGGATCGGCGTATAACACGCACCCACCATTTTCCCCTGATTTTAAGGGGTAAACAGTGCGTGTTATACGCCGATAAATACGGTATTTATATATTTGTGTTCTAGAGACAAGAAACATTTTTCACACGTCTGTATGTAAAATAATTCCCCTGAAGAAGGAATATACAAGTTTGACTACGGTCTTCTCCGAAACATGTCGGGATATATTTACTAGCCACCCACCCCCACTATACCCACTCTGATTGGGTTGGTTCTTCGGGGTCGATGGCACTGGGTGATATTATCTATTAATGCTCTGTATGTCTTATATCCAATTATTTGTAAAGATATCGATTACCCATTGCACATGTTTGTCTTGTCTTTTAGACATTTTATTCATTTATGTACAATAATAAAGTTGGCACTGTTTTGCCTTTTATCACTATTTACTCCTTATACTTCTTTTCTGCCTTTAAAATCCAAAGGGGCGTCCCCCACATGCACTTTGCTGCATATATTTTTTCTAGTATTATTTAGGATGATGGCAGTCCCCGCACACCAGCATATTCTCTTATAACTTGATCTTTTTCAATATTCTGATATTTCATTTTTATTGATTATTGAGACATTTCACCCACCGTATTTTATTCACTTTATTATTATTATGCACTTTACAATTTTTGCAGTCTTCTCTGGTGTTTCAGAAGGTTTCCTTTATGATTGAAAAGTTTTACGCACTCTGAATACGAAGGACGCTCATCCATGTGAATTCTCTGGTGTTGCACAAGGTGTCCTTTCACACTGAAACATTTCCCGCACCCTGAACATAAATAGGGACGCTCACCAGTATGAATTCTCCGGTGTTTAACAAGGCCTCCTGTATAAGAGAAAGATTTCCCGCACTCTGGACATGCATAAGGGCGTTCACCTGTGTGACTTCTCCGATGTTCAACAATTGCTCCTTCCTGAGCGAAAGCTCCGGACCTGTGTGAAGTCTCTGGTGTTTAACAAGGTTTCCTTTCACACCAAAACATTTCCCGCACTCTGAACATGAATAAGGACGCTCACCCGTGTGAATTTTCTGGTGTACAACAAGGACTCTTTTATGAAAGAAGGATTGCCCGCACTCCGAACATGAATAAGGGCGCACACCTGTGTGAATTTTCTGATGTTCAACAAGTGCTTCTTTTTTAAAGAAACTTTTCCCGCACTCTGAACAAGAGAAAGGACGCTCACCTGTGTGGGTTCTGTGGTGTATAATAAGGTTTTCTTTTTTAAGGAAACCTTTCCCGCACTCTGAACAAGAGAAAGGACGCTCACCGGTGTGAATTCTTTGATGGGAAACCAGGGATGCTTTCCGAATGAAACTTTTCTTGCACTCTGGACATGAAAACGGACGCTCGCCTGTGTGGATTCTCTGGTGTACAATAAGTTGTTGTTTCTGAGCAAAACATTTCCCGCACTCTGAACATGGATAGGGACGCTCACCAGTGTGAATTCTCTGGTGTCTAAGAAGGTTTTCTTTTTTAAGGAAACCTTTACCGCACTCCGAACAAGAGAAAGGACGTTCACCCATGTGAATTCTCTGGTGCATACGAAGGTTTTTGTTTTCAGTGAAAGACTTCCCACACTCTGTACATGACAATGAACACTCTCCTGTGTGAACCTTCTTATGGCTTAAAGAAGATTTCTGGGGATTAGATGGATCTGGGGATCTGTTAGCACTGTGAGGACTTGGATGGACATCTGAAGTCATAGTATGGGATTTCTCAGAAGGTTCCTTAGGATTAGAAGGATCTGTGGATCTTGTCAACCAGTAAGTGTTCACTTTCGGAGAATATTGTGGAATGTCAGTATCTTCTGCCTTACAATCTGGAGATATAATAAAATGTCCCTCCGATGTATTTATATTCCAGAAACACCGTCCATCTGCTGGAAAGCAATATTTAATATAAGTCATATCTGTTCTCATACATCTTGTATTCAAAAGTCATAAGTGTAAGATGGACTCTTACCAGAAAAGGAGGACTCTATCACCGAGTCAAAAACACTCAGCCAAGTAAATGGTCATCAATCCGCTGTCACAGATCCGTCCAGGTGCAAGCGCTATTCAGGGGCATGTTCATGCCTCTGCCGCCATGCCATATTTAACACGTACATGCCCCCGAGGACATCAGTTGTGACGAAACATGTAGGACAGAGCCTATGTACTTGTCGTTGCCACGCTTCCTCTGTTGTGTACACCTATTGATCGATCTCCATGCATGATTCATTGCATGCATGAATGCTTTTAATTTTCCAAATGTGAGTACCTTTTATACTGTATGTGTGCAATAAACGAGTGGTTACGTTATTACACTATGTGAATGCTCTCCTTCATTTATGAGATACATCAATAGCCCTACATCCATTGCTTCTGATGGAATCATTTGAATAGCCTCTGCTCTTGGAAGGATCTGTGACAGCTGATTGATGTCCATTTACTTAGCTGAGCGTTTTTGACTCCGTGACAGAGTCCTCCCTTTTTGGAGTGTTTGGTGTTGGAGCACGTTGGTGATTGCTGGATTACGCTTTATTTCTTTTTTTTGCACCAATATATGAACATTATTAGCTTTCATTTCTTTGGATTTCACTTGCACATTGTATTATTGTTTGTTTACTACTCATGAACTTTTAACGCTGTAACATTTTGTTTTATATTTTTTGCACAGTGTACATGACTGTTTTTTATTAGCTGCTTGCTTATCACTTATTGGGATATATATTTATTTAATTCATCAGCGTGTTTCCTCCCCCCCAATTGTAGATAAGGCCTTTACGTGGTATACAGTATCTCCTCCTCATTTGTTGGGAACATGACATTATATTGAGGAATGGAGATGAACCTTTCATATGGTGTACAGTATCTCCTCCTCATTTGTTGGGAACATGACGTTATATTGAGGAATGGAGATGGACCTTTCATATGGTGTACAGTATCTCCTCCTCATTTGTTGGGAACATGAAGTTATATTGAGGAATGGAGATGGACCTTTCATATGGTGTACAGTATCTCCACCTCATTTGTTGGGAACATGACGTTATATTGAGGAATGGAGATGTGTGTTTTCAATAAACAGTTCATGTTCAAGCTGTGTAACTGAGCTAGTCTCGTCTGCTTCTTAGTTACAATATATGGGCTGTAATATCTGATATTTGAAGGTTCAGACTGGAGGAAGCGGTATATGGCGAAAGCACTCAAGCGGAGTGTGGGACCTTTCGTTACAGTAAACTTTCTTAATTTAGTGTTTATGACTTACTTGTGTCCAAATGTAGAGAGAATTCCTCCGGTTTACTTCCCATAATCATCTCCCTCTCCTCCATAGACTGCCGATCTCCACTCACCAACCTCTCTTCTTCTTCCTCTTTATGCTCAACTTTGATGTCTTTCCGTTCTTCATTCTAAAATCCAGAGATGATAAAATATCACATCTGGAAACACTGCTGCCAATAATAAGAGATGACATAGAAGAATGTCCTCTTATAGAATTATTTTTGAGTTTTTCGCCCAGTCCCATCTACCTGATCATTCTCTGTATAGTGGTGACCTTCCCATGTAGAATTCTGGGAATACAGAGGACAACCCTCCTCCATAGACTGCTGATCTCCACTCACCAATGTCTCTTCATCTTCCTCTTTAACCTCAACTTGAATGCCTTTTAGTTTTTTACCCTAAACCCCAAAGATGAAAGAATACATTTGTAAAAAGAAGCATATACCGCATATATTTTTAGGTCTACATGCTCAGTCCCACTTACCTGATCAAGCTGAGGGATGGTTTGATCTTCTTGTGTGAAATCCGGGGAATACAGAGGACGAGGACATCTCTCTGGTGGGTTCCCATTACTGGATCCATCTGTAGGAAACACACACACTGACTGAATACATTGTTTCTATTAGGGATGAGCTTCGTGTTCGAGTCGAACCCATGTTCGACTCGAACATCGGCTGTTCAACCGTCCGTCGAATTGCGAACGATATGGGCCGTTCGCGCCAAATTCGTGTGGCGCGTCACGGCCCATAATTCACTGCGGCATCGCAGTGCATTGCTGGCTGATGATTGGCCAAGCATGCACTATGACCCGCATGCTTGGCCAATCACAGCGCCGTCAGTAGAGAGAGCTGTAATTGGCCAAAGCCAGGGTGGCTTTGGCCAATTATGGCTCAGGGGATTTAGTACACACCCCACACTATATAAGGCCGCCTGCACGGCGGCCCTGTGTAGTGTGTGTTCCGGTGTGCTGAGAGATAGAGAGAGAGAGAGACAGTGTCATTTGATTTGAGTTAGATAGATTAGGCAGAACAGTCAGTCAGTTAGCTGCACTTACAGTGTATTGTGTATATATATGCATCCCAGGTGTTGCATATATATATATACACTGTATTCAGTTTAGCTAGATCCGTTCCTGTTATCTTCTATCTAGACTATTTAGTGCAGTGTGTCCTGCTCACAGTGTTCAGCTAGATCCGTTCCTGCTATTTACATTCAGTGCAGTGCGTCCTGCTCACAGTGTTCAGCTAGATCCGTTCCTGCTATTTACATTCAGTGCAGTGCGTCCTGCTCACAGTGTTCAGCTAGATCCGTTCCTGCTATTTACATTCAGTGCAGTGCGTCCTGCTCACAGTGTTCAGCTAGATCCGTTCCTGGTATTTACATTTAGTGCAGTGCGTCCTGCTCACAGTGTTCAGCTAGATCCGTTCCTGCTATTTACATTCAGTGCAGTGCGTCCTGCTCACAGTGTTCAGCTAGATCCGTTCCTGCTATTTACATTCAGTGCAGTGCGTCCTGCTCACAGTGTTCAGCTAGATCCGTTCCTGCTATTTACATTCAGTGCAGTGCGTCCTGCTCACAGTGTTCAGCTAGATCCGTTCCTGCTATTTACATTCAGTGCAGTGCATCCTGCTCACAGTGTTCAGCTAGATCCGTTCCTGGTATTTACATTTAGTGCAGTGCGTCCTGCTCACAGTGTTCAGCTAGATCCGTTCCTGCTATTTACATTCAGTGCAGTGCGTCCTGCTCACAGTGTTCAGCTAGATCCGTTCCTGCTATTTACATTCAGTGCAGTGCGTCCTGCTCACAGTGTTCAGCTAGATCCGTTCCTGGTATTTACATTTAGTGCAGTGCGTCCTGCTCACAGTGTTCAGCTAGATCCGTTCCTGCTATTTACATTCAGTGCAGTGCGTCCTGCTCACAGTGTTCAGCTAGATCCGTTCCTGCTATTTACATTCAGTGCAGTGCGTCCTGCTCACAGTGTTCAGCTAGATCCGTTCCTGGTATTTACATTTAGTGCAGTGCGTCCTGCTCACAGTGTTCAGCTAGATCCGTTCCTGCTATTTACATTCAGTGCAGTGCGTCCTGCTCACAGTGTTCAGCTAGATCCGTTCCTGCTATTTACATTCAGTGCAGTGCGTCCTGCTCACAGTGTTCAGCTAGATCCGTTCCTGCTATTTACATTCAGTGCAGTGCGTCCTGCTCACAGTGTTCAGCTAGATCCGTTCCTGGTATTTACATTTAGTGCAGTGCGTCCTGCTCACAGTGTTCAGCTAGATCCGTTCCTGCTATTTACATTCAGTGCAGTGCGTCCTGCTCACAGTGTTCAGCTAGATCCGTTCCTGCTATTTACATTCAGTGCAGTGCGTCCTGCTCACAGTGTTCAGCTAGATCCGTTCCTGCTATTTACATTCAGTGCAGTGCGTCCTGCTCACAGTGTTCAGCTAGATCCGTTCCTGCTATTTACATTCAGTGCAGTGCGTCCTGCTCACAGTGTTCAGCTAGATCCGTTCCTGCTATTTACATTTAGTGCAGTGCGTCCTGCTCACAGTGTTCAGCTAGATCCGTTCCTGCTATTTACATTCAGTGCAGTGCGTCCTGCTCACAGTGTTCAGCTAGATCCGTTCCTGCTATTTACATTCAGTGCAGTGCGTCCTGCTCACAGTGTTCAGCTAGATCCGTTCCTGCTATTTACATTCAGTGCAGTGCGTCCTGCTCACAGTGTTCAGCTAGATCCGTTCCTGCTATTTACATTCAGTGCAGTGCGTCCTGCTCACAGTGTTCAGCTAGATCCGTTCCTGCTATTTACATTCAGTGCAGTGCGTCCTGCTCACAGTGTTCAGCTAGATCCGTTCCTGCTATTTACATTTAGTGCAGTGCGTCCTGCTCACAGTGTTCAGCTAGATCCGTTCCTGCTATTTACATTCAGTGCAGTGCGTCCTGCTCACAGTGTTCAGCTAGATCCGTTCCTGCTATATACATTTAGTGCAGTACGTCCTGCTCACAGTGTTCAGCTAGATCCGTTCCTGTTATCTTCCTACTGACAGGCAGGCTTGTCTGGTTACAGTATATAAAGCTACCTGAAGAAAATTACAGGTGTTCTTTTTGATCCTATTAGTACCACGGTCAGGCAGCTAGACTATTTACATTTAGTACAGTGTGTCCTGCTCACAGTGTTCAGCTAGATCCGTTCCTGTTATCTTCCTACTGACAGGCAGGCTTGTCTGGTTACAGTATATAAAGCTACCTGAAGAAAATTACAGGTGTTCTATCCCAGCTTAGTGCAGCTACAGGCCATTAGTATGTCTGGAAGGCCAAGAAGGAGAGGCAGACAGTCACAAGCCAATAAGAGAGGGCAAGCAGGCTCTGTGTCTAGTGCTGGTCGTGGAGACGGTGCATCCTCATCAGCACGTGGCCATGGGACACGTTTGGCCTTTTTTTCGGCAGCTGGCCGTGTTGAGCCGCAACATGCGGAAGACTTGGTCGAGTGGATGACCAAGCCGTCCTCATCCTCCTCATCCTCTCTCACCCATGCCCAGGGTGCTTTGTCTGGCAAAGCAGCGGCCTCTTCCCTCAGCTCAATGTCATCAGTGACTCCTTCCCTAGCTCCACCATGTCCTCATGAGGATTCCCTCGAACTGTTTGACCACGGTGTTGGGTACATGCTCCAGGAGGATGCCCAGCGTTTGGAAGGCTCTGATGATGATACTGAGCTCGATGAAGGCAGTAACATGAGCACGGACAGAGGGGGTGCCCAAGAAGGACAGCAATCTGGCAGTCATGCTCCCCCTGCTGCAGCATACTGCCAGGTTTGCTCCAGTGATGAGGAGGGAGGGGATGATGAGGTCACTGACTCAACGTGGGTGCCTGATAGGAGAGAGGAGGAGGAGGAGGAGGCGGCACATCACCAACGAGGCAGGATGCCCTCCAGGGGCCAGCCTAAGGGCAGCACATTGACTGCATCACACCCCAAAGCTCCACATGTGCAGGGCGCTGCAGTCTCTGCGCGTTATTCAAAAAGTTCTTTGGTGTGGGCCTTTTTTGAGACGAGTGCATCAGATCGCACCGCTGCTATTTGCAACATATGTCTCAAGCGTATCTCGCGTGGCCAAAACATCTCCCGCTTGGGTACCACATGCTTGACCAGACATATGTTGACCTGCCATGCAGTTCGTTGGCAAGCGTATCTGAAAGACCCACACCAAAGAACAAAGAGGATCTCTCCTTGCTCCTCATCAGCTGAGATTTCCAACCCCACTAGACCTTCAGTCCTCTCTGAGACCTGCAGTGAGAGGAATGAAGGTGTAGAATTAGGTGTGTCACAGCCAAGTACTTGTGGGCAATCTGCTTTTGGTACACCGACGTCAGATTGTACCAGGCAAATTTCCCTGCCCCAGCTGCTGCACCGCCGAAAGAAGTTTGCTCCCAGCCATCCACATGCCCAGCGGTTGAATGCTAGCTTGGCAAAATTGCTAGCACTTCAACTGCTGCCTTTTCAGTTGGTAGACTCTGCCCCCTTCCGTGAGTTTGTGGAATGTGCGGTTCCTCAGTGGCAGGTACCCAAACGCCACTTTTTCTCACGGAAGGCGATTCCGGCTCTCTACCGGCATGTGGAAGGCAATGTCCATGCCTCGCTGGACAGGGCGGTCAGCGGTAAGGTGCATATTACCGCTGACTCATGGTCCAGCAGGCATGGACAGGGACGTTACTTAAGTTTCACGGCGCATTGGGTGACTCTGCTGGCAGCTGGGAAGGATGCAGGACAAGGTGCAGTAGTGTTGGAGGTTGTTCCGCCACCACGCCTCCAAAATGCTGATTGTGACACACCTCTCTCCTCCACCCCCTCCTCTTCTTCTTCCTCCATGGCCTCTTCCTCGGAACCAGCGGTGCTCCGTAGGCGTTCAAGGGGCTACGCAAGTACGCAGGCCAAAAGATGCCATGCGGTGCTTGAGCTGGTGTGCTTGGGGGACAGGAGCCACACTGGGGCAGAGGTTCTGTCAGCTCTGCAGGGGCAGGTTCAGAGGTGGTTGACGCCACGCCAACTTAAGGCAGGAATGGTGGTTTGCGACAATGGCACCAACCTCCTCTCTGCCCTCCGACAGGGACAACTGACCCATGTGCCCTGTTTGGCTCACGTCCTTAACTTGGTGGTGCAGCGGTTCTTGGGCAGGTACCCGGGCTTACAGGATGTCCTGAGGCAGGCCAGGAAAGTCTGTGTGCATTTCCGCCGGTCATATAATGCCAGTGCTCGGCTGACGGACCTCCAAAAGGAGTTTAACCTGCCCAAGAACCGCCTAATCTGTGACATGCCCACCAGGTGGAACTCGACGTTGGCCATGCTGCAGCGGCTGCACACGCAGCAGAGGGCCATCAATGAGTACCTGTGCGACTATGGCACCAGGACAGGGTCAGGGGACCTTGGTTTTTTTTCCCCACGCCAGTGGGCCATGATCAGGGATGCATGCACTGTCCTGTCACCATTCGAGGAGGCCACGAGGATGGTGAGCACTGACAGTGCATGCATCAGTGACACTGTCCCCCTTGTCCACCTGTTGGAGCACACGCTGCGTGGAATAATGGACAGGGCACTTGAGGCAGAACAGAGGCAGGAAGAGGAGGACTTCCTTAGCTCTCAAGGCCCCCTTTATCCAGACAGTGTTCCTGCGTGCCCGCCGATCACACAGGAAGAGGACGAGGAGGAGGAGGAGGAGGAGGAGGAAGATTGTGTCAGTATGGAGGTGGAGCCTGGCACTCAGCATCAGCAGTCTTTAAGGGATCAGTCCCAAGGAACACATGGACTTGTACGTGGCTGGGAGGAGGTGGCTGCGGACGTTGTTGTCCTTAGTGACCCAGAGGACTCCGGACCGAATGCCTCAGCAAACCTACGCTGCATGGCCTCCCTGATCCTGCAAAGCCTGCGTAAGGATCCTCGTATTCGTGGTATCAAGGAGAAGGACCAATACTGGCTGGCAACCCTCCTTGATCCACGTTACAAGGGTAAGGTTGCGGACCTTATCTTGCCATCGCAGAGGGAGCAGAGGATGAAACATCTTCGGGAGGCCTTGCAGAAAGGTCTGTGCAACGCGTTCCCAGAGACTGGGAGGTTACAAACTCCTGTTTCTGGACAACGTGTTGCTGAGGCTTCGGTCAGTCAAAGAAGGAGCGGTGGAGAAGGTGGCCGTCTGACCGATGCGTTCAGACAATTTTTTGGTCCGCAGCCCCAAGGTATGATCGGTTCCAGCAACCATCGCCAGCGTCTGTTTTACATGGTGCAGGAATACCTAGGGGCAAGATCAGACTTGGACACCTTTCCCACCGAAAATCCTCTGGGTTACTGGGTCTTGAGGATGGATCACTGGCCAGAGCTTGCACAGTATGCAATTGAGCTACTGGCCTGTCCTGCATCCAGCGTTCTTTCGGAACGTACATTCAGTGCTGCTGGAGGCGTGGTAACCGATCACAGGGTGCGTCTGTCCACTGACTCGGTCGATCGGCTGACCTTCATAAAAATGAATCAGTCTTGGATCACCACCAGCTACCAAGCACCTGATGCTGATGTAACTGAATAATTTTTTTCAGATCCCTTCAAAGACTGCCTATGCTGATGCTGAGTGATTATCCCTGAGTAATTATCCTCTTCCTCCTCAATCATCACGCTGATAGCTTGTAAGAACATTTTTGGTTCTGGGCGCCACCACCAGTGCCTAAGGCACAATTTTTCAGCCCCTGTATAACAGGGGCGTGTAATTACAATTTTTGATGTAATACTTTGCAGCACGGCTCGTTCCTGCATTCCAACTAGAGTGTCTGTGAGGGGTTGCAGTGTTGTGGCACCAGCACCAGTGCCTAAGGCCCAATTTTTCTGCCCCTGTCTAACAGGGGCGTGTAATTACAATTTTTGATGCAATACTTTGCAGCAGTGCTCGTTCCTGCGTTCCAACTAGAGTGTCTGTGAGGGGTTGCAGTGTTGTGGCACCAGCACCAGTGCCTAAGGCCCAATTTTTCTGCCCCTGTCTAACAGGGGCGTGTAATTACAATTTTTGATGCAATACTTTGCAGCAGTGCTCGTTCCTGCGTTCCAACTAGAGTGTCTGTGAGGGGTTGCAGTGTTGTGGCACCAGCACCAGTGCCTAAGGCCCAATTTTTCTGCCCCTGTCTAACAGGGGCGTGTAATTACAATTTTTGATGCAATACTTTGCAGCAGTGCTCGTTCCTGCGTTCCAACTAGAGTGTCTGTGAGGGGTTGCAGTGTTGTGGCACCAGCACCAGTGCCTAAGGCCCAATTTTTCTGCCCCTGTCTAACAGGGGCGTGTAATTACAATTTTTGATGCAATACTTTGCAGCAGTGCTCGTTCCTGCGTTCCAACTAGAGTGTCTGTGAGGGGTTGCAGTGTTGTGGCACCAGCACCAGTGCCTAAGGCCTAATTTTTCAGCTCCTGTTCAACAGGGGCATGTAATTACAATTCTTGATCTAATATTTCACAGCAGGGCCCTGTGAGGGCTTACAGTGTTTTGGCCACAGCAACACCTAAGGCCCAAATTTCTGCTGAGTATATAGGGCAGGACCCTACTTTCAAACATCTAACTTACAAACGACTCCTACTTGCAAACGGAAGGAGACAACAGGAAGTGAGATGAAATCTACCCATAGGAAGGGAAATTCTCTCATGTAAGAGTTAATATGGGAAAACAATTTCTCCTTTCCACTGATGCTTTCCAATCCTTGTTCCACAAAAAAACCCAAATTTTCAAAAAACATTTTTCATTGGGACAAAAAAGTGAGGTGAAATCTTCTGAAGAGGAGGAAAGACGCAAAACAAATGTCACAGGGGTGATAACCCTTCCCTATGTTTTCCAAAAAGCTTAGAAAAGATTTTTTGGCTGGAGCTAAACACATTAAAAATGTTCAAAATTACAAACAGATTCTACTTAACAACAAACCTACAGTCCCTGTCTTGTTTGCACCGCCTGTATACTGCTGTTCAGAGTATATAGGGACCTTTCCTTATTTTAATTTGGGTGCGGGGTTCCCCTTAATATCCATACAAGACCCAAAGGGCCTGGTAATGGACTGGGGGGTACCCATGCCGTTTGTCTCACTGATTTTCATCCATATTGCCAGGACCCGACATGACATTAAACCCGCAAGCAGTTTTAAATGAGATTTTTTCCTTTAAAAATGACATTTGGTGCAGGGACTGTTCTAAACATGGGAAACACGCGTCACTTTACAGGCATACTATAGACACCCCCCCAGGTACGATATTTAAAGGAATATTTCACTTTTTTTTTTTTTACTTTAAGCATCATTAAAATCACTGCTCCCGAAAAAACGGCCGTTTTTAAAAGTTTTTTTTGCATTGATACATGTCCCCTGGGGTAGGACCCGGGTCCCCAAACCCTTTTTAGGACAATACCATGCAAATTAGCCTTTAAAATGAGCACTTTTGATTTCGAACGTTCGAGTCCCATAGACGTCAATGGGGTTCTAACGTTCGTGCGAACTTGCGGTCCGTTCGCGGGTTCTGGTGCGAACCGAACCGGGGGGTGTTCGGCTCATCCCTAGTTTCTATGTGTTTATCAGATGATAAGGGTCTAGGTGGACCCTCCGTACTGCTCTCTCCTTTACAATAAAGTCTCCTCTTACCCGGTGATGTGAGGGGCGGCTGATTGTCCATCATGACGTCCTTGTAGAGATCTTTGTGTCCTTCTAAATACTTCCACTCCTCCATGGAGAAATAGACAGTGACCTCTTGACACCTCACACAAATCAGGAGATATAATTAGGATATATCAGGTCTATAAACCAGAGGCTCTGGGTGGACAGTTGGATAAATGGTTCTATATTTAGGTTGTAGACGTACTATAAACAGACTTCTGTCACTATGGAGAAGGAGGATGGACATGACGGGGGTTACTGGGTATAAATAGAAAATAATATCTTATTACCTCTGCCAGCTCTAACGTCTCCTCTCCTCCTTCTCCAGACTGACCTCTGACCCGGAACTTCCTGTCTGTAGCGCTTCCATTCTGTTCTTTGTTTGGTATCCTCTCGCTGCTCGGCGTTCCCTGAACAATAAGTGAGATCACCACCTTGTGGAAGTTTTTAGAACTGCAGCCTATATTTTTTTTTAATAAATTGACAGCTTCTTTTTGGTGCATTCTTACTTTTTTGCATATTTTAGTCTTGAGTGGATACTTGACAAATGAAAACTTATAATAAAAAATATAAATAAATAAAATATATGTGAATGAATATGCATTACTGAAATAAATAGGGTTTGTTTTTATTCCCACCCTGCTTAAATAATAAATATGTCTGTTCCTATAATGGGTTATTCTGATAATATTAATGGTGATATTAGGAAAAATATTAGCTATAATAATATGAAGAGGCAAACAAAAAAAACCCCATAAATGTAAGCATACATATGTTACTGTGTGTATATATATATAGACTATATCGCCAAAAGTATTGGGACGCCTGCCTTTACACGCACATGAACTTTAATGGCATTTTATTCTTCGTCCGTAGGGTTCCATATTGAGTTGGCCCACCCTTTGCAGCTATAACAGCTTCAACTCTTCTGGGAAGGTTGTCCACAAGGTTTAGGAGTGTGTCTATGGGATTGTATGACCATTCTTCCAGAAGCGCATTTGTGAGGTCAGGCACTGATGTTGGACAAGAAGGCCTGACTCGTAGTCTACGCTATAATTCATCCCAAAGGTGTTCTATTGTGTTGAGGACAGGACTTTGCAGTCCTTTCAAGTTCTTCATCCCCAAACTCGCTCATCCATGTCTCTATGGACCTTGATTTGTGCACTGGTGCGCAGTCATGTTGGAACAGGAAGGTCATTCCCAAACTGTTCCCACAAAGTTGGGAGCATGACATTGTCCAAAATGTCTTGGTATGCTGACGCCTTCCTTCATTGGAACTAAGGGGCCAAGCCCAACCACTGAAAAACAACCCCACACCATAATCCCCCCTCCACCAAATGATTTGGACTTGGACCAGCGCACAAAGCTGTAAGAGAATGTATAACACAATTCTCTTTCTTTAGAAATATTTCCCTATGTTTTTCTAAATATGTATATATGAGTTTTAGCAAGACTCATGTTTGGTTTACATAGAAGTAAGATTTTGTCAGTTATTTGTGGTTAAGCCATCTCCCGGAACAAGGTTCCTGTTTCTGTGAAGACATATGTCCTTATCTGTAGGCAAACATCTGTTTCTCACTTACAGGAGACTTTATCTTGTGGTTTGTGGTTTAAGACAGAGCCTAAGAATAAGTTTCCTGTCCTAACTGTAAAATATGTTATTGAGAATATGCATGATCAGAATGGAAACAGATGTTTGCTAGAGATGATTTGTATCTTATTCTGATAACATACGGGAAGTCCCTCCTAGCCCCTACCTATTTCCTTCTACATCAACATAAATACTCTGCATTTTGTGTTCAATAAACCAGAGACACTCTGGTCAACACTCAACAAACTCTCCATTGTGTAATCATTGAGTCTCTCTCAGATCTGACGGGTCACTGAAAAGTTCTTCCTGCATTACCTAAAGAGTACACCTGGGTGGTTATATTACCTGTTTCCTCTTCAAAAGCAAGGTCCATAAAGACATGGATGAGCGAGTTTGGGGTGGAGGAACTTGACTGGCCTGCACAGAGTCCTATCCTCAACCCAATAGAACACCTTTTGGATGAATTAGAGCGGAGAGTGCGAGCGAGGCCTTCTCATCCAACATCAATGCCTGACCTCACAAATGCTCTGCTGGAAGAATGGTCAAACATTCCCATAGACACACTCCTAAACCTTGTGGATGATCTTCCCAGAAGAGTTAAAGCTGTTATAGCTGCAATGGGTGGGCCAACTCAATATTGAACCCCCACAGACTAAGGCCCCATAGACACTATTAGATTTTCTGCAGACTTTTGTCTTCAGATTGACCAAAACCATATAATATGGAGGTCAAACCTTAAGAGTTTCAATTTGTATGCAATCAGGCAGGCCCTTGCACTACATGGTTTTGGTAAATCTGAAGAAAATCGAATAGTGTGTATGGGGGTCTAAGACTGGGATGCCATTAAAGTTCATGTGCGTGTAAAGGCAGGTGTCCTAATACTTTTGACAATATAGTGTATATCTCTATTATATCCAGACAACCTGGTCACTTTTCATCTGTTTTTGGAAGGACGGAGCCATTGCATTGCCCATGGGAATTTACTTTAATTCAGGCAATCCTTTTGTGCCGTGTGACTGGCTGATGTTGTCAAGCTCCTAGAGAACCACCTACTAGTTTTCCCAATTGGATATTTTATATGGATGTCGCACTACAAGAGGACTCCTCTCCAGACCTTTAATAATACTTGTGATATAATTTCCAATATACAGTAACATGGCGGTAGAGGTACCTGTGTATTAGACATGAGCGCACTGGAAAACTTTGCTTTGTTTAATTTCGGAATGTATTTGTTATTAGGTTGATAATTTAGTTTATTAGTTTTTGTTGTGTCGATCCGGTTCTTCGTTTTTGGGGATTTGTTTCATTTCTTCGGGATTAGTTCCGTATATTGGTTATACTGGGTGGATTCTAAAAGTTTTCGAACCCACCTGGAATAACTTCAGATGGACCCGAATTCATTGTGAAAAGTTTTGGTTGTTTAGGAGCGGGTGACCACTGCGTCCTTAACAACCATAATCAGGGCCACCATCAGGGGTTACAGGCAGTACTCATGTGAGGGGCCCGAGTGTCCCTAGGGGCCCGGCCGGCCAGGACCCGCTCCCCGCTACAGCAGAACATGAAGTTCATCTTGTACCAGCTCCGTCGCTAATCTGCGTGCCGCCTACTTTCACCTGCCGCTTCCAAAGTCCCTCCCCCCTCGGTGGCTGTGGCTATGTGGAGCATTTTGTAAGTATTCTGCACACAGTGATGAAATTTAACAAGCCCGCTACCCGAGCACCAGCTAACGCCGTCTTTCAGACTGGCATCGTCCCCAGCAGCAGGTGATCGTGGCCAGCGCTCGCTCCTCATCCATTCCCTGCTGTGGCGGAGCCTGCTGGCTGCCGCTGGGTTTGCTTGCAATGTGATTGGCCGGTTTAGGGGCAGGGGGAGTGGCCAGCTCGTCGACACAGCAATAACAGGTGCATGCAGATGGGGAGCCTCTTCACTATGTAACTCTAATCCCCACCCAGAGTCATCCATTTTCACAATGCAACTCAATCATCTTCATCCCAACCCAGCACCATCGATCCCTCCAGTCTCCACAACACATTGCCACCCATGCCTAGCACCATCCATCCCTCCAGTCTCCACAACGCATCGCCACCCACACCCAGCACCATCCATCCCTCCAGTCTCCACAATGCATCGCCACCCACACCCAGCACCATCCATCCCTCCAGTCTCCACAACACATCGCCACCCATGCCCAGCACCATCCATCCCTCCAGTCTCCACAATACATCGCCACTCACGCCCAGCACCATCCATCCCTCCAGCCTTCACAACACATCATCACCCACGCCCAGCACCATCCATCCCTCCAGTCTCCACAACACATCGCCACCCACACCCAGCACCATCCATCCCTCCAGGCTCCACAACGCATCGTCACCCACGCCCAGCACCATCCATCCCTCCAGTCTCCACAACGCATCCCCACCCACGCCCAGCACCATCCATCCCTCCAGTCTACACAACACATCGCCACCCACGCCCAGCACATCCATCCCTCCAGTCTCCACAACGCATCACCACCCACGCCCAGCACCATCCATCCCTCCAGTCTCCACAACGCATTGAAACCCACTCCCAGCACCATCCATCCCTCCAGTCTCCACAATAAATTGTCACCCATGCCCAGCACCATCCATCCCTCCATTCTCCACAACACATTGCCACCCATGCCCAACACCATCCATCCCTCCAGTCTTCACAACACATCGTCACCCACGCCCAGAACCATCCATCCCTCCAGTCTCCACAATACATCATCACCCACGCCCAGCACCATCCATCCCTCCAGTCTCCACAACGCATCGCCACCACACCCAGCACCATCAATCCCTCCAGTCTCCACAATACATCGCCACTCACGCCCAGCACCATCCATCCCTCCAGCCTTCACAACACATCACCCACGCCCAGCACCATCCATCCCTCCAGTCTCCACAACGCATCCCCACCCACGCCCAGCACCATCCATCCCTCCAGTCTCCACAACGCATCCCCACCCAAGCCCAGCACCATCCATCCCTCCAGTCTCCACAACGCATCGCCACCCACCCAACACCATCCATCCCTCCAGTCTCCACAACGCATTGCCACCCACGCCCAGCACCATCCATCGCTTCAGTCTCCACAACACATCGCCACCCACGCCCAGCACCATCCATCCCTCCAGTCTCCACAATGCATCGCCACCCACGCCCAGCACCATCCATACCTCCAGTCTCCACAACACATCGCCACCCACGCCCAGCACCATCCCTCCAGTCCCCACAATGCATCACCACCCACACCCAGCACCATCCATCCCTCCAGTCTCCACAACACATCGCCACCCACGCCCAGCACCATCCCTCCAGTCTCCACAGTGCATCGCCACCCACGCCCAGCACCATTCATCCCTCCAGTCTGCACAACACATCACCACCCATGCCCAGCACCATCCATCCCTCCAGTCTCCACAATACATCGCCACCCACGCCCAGCACCATCCATCCCTCCAGTCTCCACAACGCATCGCCACCCACACCCAGCACCATCCATCCCTCCAGTCTCCACAACGCATCGCCACCCACGCCCAGCACCATCCATCCCTCCAGTCTCCACAACGCATCGCCACCCACGCCCAGCACCATCCATCCCTCCAGTCTCCACAACGCATCGCCACCCACGCTCAGCACCATCCATCCCTCCAGTCTTCACAACGCATCGCCACCAACGCCCAGCACCATCCATCCCTCCTGTCTCCACAACACACCACCACCCACGCCCAGCACCATCCATCCCTCCAGTCTCCACAACGCATCGCCACCCACGCCCAGCACCATTCATCCCTCCAGTCTCCACAACACATCGCCACCCACGCCCAGCACCATCCATCCCTCCAGTCTCCATAACGCATCGCCACCCACGCCCAGCACCATCCATCCCTCCAGTCTCCACAACGCATCGCCACCCACGCCCAGCACCATCCCTCCAGTCTCCACAATGCATCGCCACCCACGCCCAGCACCATCCATCCCTCCAGTCTCCACAACACATCGCCACCCACGCCAAGCACCATCCTTACAGTCTCCACAATGCATCGCCACCCACGCCCAGCACCATTCATCCCTCCAGTCTCCACAACACATCGCCACCCATGCCCAGCACCATCCATTCCTCCAGTCTCCACAATGCATCGCCACCCACGCCCAGCACCATCCCTCCAGTCTCCACAACGCATCGCCACCCATGCCCAGCACCATCCATCCCTCCAGTTTCCACAACACATCGCCACCCACACCCAGCACCATTCATCCCTCCAGTCTCCACAACACATCGCCACCCATGCCCAGCACCATCCATCCCTCCAATCTCCACAACGCATCGCCACCCATGCCCAGCACCATCCATCCCTCTAGTCTCCACAATGCATCGCCACCCACGCCCAGCACCATCCATCCCTCCAATCTCCACAACGCATCGCCACCCACGCCCAGCACCATCCATCCCTCTAGTCTCCACAATGCATCGCCACCCACGCCCAGCACCATCCATCCCTCCATTCTCCACAACACACCACCACCCACGCCCAGCACCATCCATCCCTCCAGTCCCCACAATGCATCGCCACCCACGCCCAGCACCATCCATCCCTCCAGTCTCCACAACGCATCGCCACCCACACTCAGCACCATCCATCCCTCCAGTCTTCACAACGCATCGCCACCCACGCCCAGCACCATCCATCCCTCCAGTCTCCACTACGCATCGCCACCCACGCCCAGCACCATCCCTCCAGTCTCCACAATGCATCGCCACCCACGCCCAGCACCATCCATCCCTCCAGTCTCCACAACGCATTGCCACCCACACCCAGCACCATCCATCTCTCTAGTCTCCACAACACATCGCCACCCACGTCTAGCACCATCCATCCCTCCAGTCCCCACAATGCATCGCCACCCACGCCCAGCACCATCCATTCCTCCAGTCTCCACAATACATAGCCACCCCCGCCCAGCACCATCCATCCCTCCAGTCTCCACAATGCATCACCACCCACGCCCAGCACCATCCATCCCACCAGTCTTCACAACACATCGCCACCCACACCCAGCACCATCCATCCCTCCAGTCTCCACAACGCATCCCCACCCACGCCCAGCACCATCCATTCCTCCAGTCTCCACAACGCATCCCCACCCACGCCCAGCACCATCCATTCCTCCAGTCTCCACAACGCATCGCCACCCACGCCCAGCACCATCTATCCCTCCAGTCTTCACAACGCATCGCCACCCACGCACAGCACCATCCATCCCTCCAGTCTCCACAACGCATCACCACCCACACTCAGCACCATCCATCCCTCCAGTCTCCACAACGCATCGCCACCCACGCCCAGCACCATCCATCCCTCCAGTCTCCACAACGCATCGCCACCCACGCTCAGCACCATCCATCCCTCCAGCCTCCACAACGCATCGCCACCCACGCCCAGCACCATCCATCCCTCCAGTCTCCACAATAAATCGCCACCCACGCCCAGCACCATCCATCCTTCCAGTCTCCACAACGCATCGCCACCCACGCCCAGCACCATTCATCCCTCCAGTCTCCACAACACATCGCCACCCATGCCCAGCACCATCCATCCCTCCAGTCTCCACAATGCATCGCCACCCATGCCCAGCACCATCCATCCCTTCAGTCTCCACAACGCATCGCCACCCACCCCTCCAGTCCCCACAATGCATCGCCAGCCACGCCCAGCACCATCCATCCCTCCAGTCTCCACAACGCATCGCCACCCACGCCCAGCACCATCCATCCCTCCAGTCTCCACAACGCATCGCCACCCACGCCCAGCACCATCCATCCCTTCTGTCTCCACAACACACCACCACCCATGCCCAGCACCATCCATCCCTCCAGTCTCCACAACGCATTGCCACCCACACCCAGCACCATTTATCCCTCCAGTCTCCACAACACATCGCCACCCATGCCCAGCATCATCCATCCCTCCAGTCTCCACAATGCATCGCCACCCACGCCCAGCACCATCCATCCCTCCAGTCTCCACAATGCATCGCCACCCACGCCCAGCACCATCCATCCCTCCAGTCCCCACAACGCATCGCCACCCACGCTCAGCACCATCCATCCCTCCAGTCTCCACAACGCATCGCCACCCACGCTCAGCACCATCCATCCCTCCAGTCTTCACAACGCATCACCACCCACGCCCAGCACCATCCATCCCTCCAGTCTCCACAATGCATCGCCACCCACGCCCAGCACCATCCATCCCTCCAGTCTCCACAACCCATCGCCATCCACACCCAGCACCATCCATCCCTCCAGTCTCCACAACGCATCGCCACCCACGCTCAGCACCATCCATCCCTCCAGTCTCCACAACGCATCGCCACCCACGCCCAGCACCATCCTTCCAGTCTCCACAACGCATCGCCACCCACGCCCAGCACCATCCATCCCTCCAGTCTCCACAACACATCGCCACCCACGCCCAGCACCATCCATCCCTCCAGTCTCCACAACACATCGCCACCCACGCCCAACACCATCCATCCCTCCAGTCTCCACAATGCATCGCCACCCACGCCCCCCGAAACCATCCATCCCTCCAGTCTCCACAACGCATCGCCACCCACGCCCAGCACCATTCATCCCTCCAGTCACCACAACACATCGCCACCCATGCCCAGCACCATCCATCCCTCCAGTCTCCACAATGCATCGCCACCCACGCCCAGCACCATCCATCCCTTCAGTCTCCACAACGCATCGCCACCCACCCCTCCAGTCCCCACAATGCATCGCCAGCCACGCCCAGCACCATCCATCCCTCCAGTCTCCACAACGCACCGCCACCCACGCCCAGCACCATCCATCCCTCCAGTCTCCACAACGCATCGCCACCCACGCCCAGCACCATCCATCCCTCCAGTCTCCACAACACATCGCCACCCATGCCCAGCACCATTCATCCCTCCAGTCTCCACAATGCATCGCCACCAACGCCCAGCACCATTCATCCCTCCAGTCTCCACAATGCATCGCCACCCACGCCCAGCACCATCCATCCCTCCAGTCTCCACAACGCATCGCCACCCACGCCCAGCACCATCTATCCCTCCAGTCTCCACAACGCATCGCCACTCACGCCCAGCACCATCCATCCCTCCAGTCTCCACAACGCATCGCCACCCACCCCTCCAGTCCCCACAATGCATCGCCAGCCACGCCCAGCACCATCCATCCCTCCAGTCTCCACAACGCACCGCCACCCACGCCCAGCACCATCCATCCCTCCAGTCTCCACAACGCATCGCCACCCACGCCCAGCACCATCCATCCCTCCAGTCTCCACAACACATCGCCACCCACGCCCAGCACCATCCATCCCTCCAGTCTCCACAACACATCGCCACCCACGCCCAACACCATCCATCCCTCCAGTCTCCACAATGCATCGCCACCCACGCCCAGCACCATCCATCCCTCCAGTCTCCACAACGCATCGCCACCCACGCCCAGCACCATTCATCCCTCCAGTCACCACAACACATCGCCACCCATGCCCAGCACCATCCATCCCTCCAGTCTCCACAATGCATCGCCACCCACGCCCAGCACCATCCATCCCTTCAGTCTCCACAACGCATCGCCACCCACCCCTCCAGTCCCCACAATGCATCGCCAGCCACGCCCAGCACCATCCATCCCTCCAGTCTCCACAACGCACCGCCACCCACGCCCAGCACCATCCATCCCTCCAGTCTCCACAACGCATCGCCACCCACGCCCAGCACCATCCATCCCTCCAGTCTCCACAACACATCGCCACCCATGCCCAGCACCATTCATCCCTCCAGTCTCCACAATGCATCGCCACCAACGCCCAGCACCATTCATCCCTCCAGTCTCCACAATGCATCGCCACCCATGCCCAGCACCATCCATCCCTCCAGTCTCCACAACGCATCGCCACCCACGCCCAGCACCATCTATCCCTCCAGTCTCCACAACGCATCGCCACTCACGCCCAGCACCATCCATCCCTCCAGTCTCCACAACGCATCGCCACCCACGCCCAGCATCATCCATCCCTTCTGTCTCCACAACACACCACCACCCACGCCCAGCACCATCCATCCCTCCAGTCTCCACAACGCATTGCCACCCACACCCAGCACCATTCATCCCTCCAGTCTCCACAACGCATCGCCACCCACGCCCAGCACCATCCATCCCTCCAGTCCCCACAACGCATCGCCACCCACGCTCAGCACCATCCATCCCTCCAGTCTTCACAACGCATCACCACCCACGCCCAGCACCATCCATCCCTCCAGTCTCCACAACGCATCGCCACCCACGCCCAGCACCATCCATCCCTCCAGTCTCCACAACCCATCGCCATCCACGCCCAGCACCATCCATCCCTCCAGTGTCCACAACGCATCGCCACCCACGCTCAGCACAATCCATCCCTCCAGTCTCCACAACGCATCGCCACCCACGCCCAGCACCATCCCTCCAGTCTCCACAACGCATCGCCACCCACGCCCAGCACCATCCATCCCTCCAGTCTCCACAACACATCGCCACCCACGCCCAGCACCATTCATCCCTCCAGTCTCCACAACACATCGCCACCCACGCCCAGCACCATCCATCCCTCCAGTTCCCAAAACGCATCGCCACCCACGCTCAGCACCATCCATCCCTCCAGTCTCCACAATGCATCGCCACCCACGCCATGCACCATCCATCCCTCCAGTCTCCACAACGCATCGCCACCCACGCCCATTAACATCCATCTCTCCATTCTCCACAACGCATCGCCACCCACGCTCAGCACCATCCATCCCTCCAGTCTCCACAACACATCGCCACCCACGCCCAGCACCATCCATCCCTCCAGTCTCCACAACACATCGCCACCCACGCCCAGCACCATCCATCCCTCCAGTCTCCACAACGCATCGCCACCCACGTTCAGCAGCATCCATCCCTCCAGTCTCCATAACGCATCGCCACCCACGCCCAGCACCATCCATCCCTCCAGTCTCCACAACACATCGCCACCCACGCCCAGCACCATCCATCCCTCCAGTCTCCACAACGCATCCCCACCCACGCCCAGCACCGTCAATGCCTCCAGTCTCCACAACGCATCGCCACCCACGCCCAGCACCATCCATCCCTCCAGTCTTCACAACGCATCGCCACCCACGCCCAGCACCATCCATCCCTCCAGTCTCCACAACACATCGCCACCCACGCCCAGCACCATCCATTCCTCCAGTCTCCACAATGCATCGCCACCTACGCCCAGCACCATCCATCCCTCCAGTCTCCACAATGCATCGCCACCTACGCCCAGCACCATCCATCCCTCCAGTCTCCACAACGCATCCCCACCCACGTCCAGCACCATCCATCCCTCCAGTCTCCACAACCCATCGCCACCCATGCCCAGCACCATCCATCCCTCCAGCCTTCACAACACATCATCACACACGCCCAGCACCATCCATCCCTCCAGTCTCCACAACGCATCCCCACCTATCCCTCCAGTCTCCACAACGCATCCCCACCCACGCCCAGCACCATCCATCCCTCCAGTCTCCACAACGCATCGCCACCCACCCAACACCATCCATCCCTCCAGTCTCCACAACGCATTGCCACCCACACCCAGCACCATCCATCTCTCTAGTCTCCACAACACATCGCCACCCACGTCCAGCACCATCCATCCCTCCAGTCCCCACAACGCATCGCCAACCACGCTCAGCACATTCCATCCCTGCAGTCTCCACAACGCATCGCCACCCACGCCCAGCACCATCCATCCCTCCAGTCTCCACAACACACCACCACCCACGCCCAGCACCATCCATCCCTCCAGTCTCCACAACGCATCCCCACCCACGTCCAGCACCATCCTTCCCTCCAGTCTCCACAACCCATCGCCACCCACGCCCAGCACCATCCATCCCTCCAGTCTCCACAATAAATCGCCACCCACGCCCAGCACCATCCATCCCTCCAGTCTCCACAACGCATCGCCACCCACGCCCAGCACCATTCATCCCTCCAGTCTCCACAACGCATTGCCACCCACACCCAGCACCATCCATCTCTCTAGTCTCCACAACACATCGCCACCCACGTCCAGCACCATCCATCCCTCCAGTCCCCACAATGCATCGCCAACCACGCTCAGCACCATCCATCCCTCCAGCCTCCACAACGCATCGCCACCCACGCCCAGCACCATCCATCCCTCCAGTCTCCACAATAAATCGCCACCCACGCCCAGCACCATCCATCCCTCCAGTCTCCACAACGCATCGCCACCCACGCCCAGCACCATTCATCCCTCCAGTCTCCACAACACATCGCCACCCATGCCCAGCACCATCCATCCCTCCAGTCTCCACAATGCATCGCCACCCACGCCCAGCACCATCCATCCCTTCAGTCTCCACAACGCATCGCCACCCACCCCTCCAGTCCCCACAATGCATCGCCAGCCACGCCCAGCACCATCCATCCCTCCAGTCTCCACAATGCATCGCCACCCACGCCCAGCACCATCCATCCCTCCAGTCTCCACAACGCATCGCCACCCACGCCCAGCACCATCCATCCCTTCTGTCTCCACAACACACGACCACCCATGCCCAGCACCATCCATCCCTCCAGTCTCCACAACGCATTGCCACCCACACCCAGCACCATTTATCCCTCCAGTCTCCACAACACATCGCCACCCATGCCCAGCATCATCCATCCCTCCAGTCTCCACAAAGCATCGCCACCCACGCCCAGCACCATCCATCCCTCCAGTCTCCACAACGCATCGCCACCCACGCCCAGCACCATCCATCCCTCCAGTCCCCAGAACGCATCGCCACCCACGCTCAGTACCATCCATCCCTCCAGTCTCCACAACGCATCGCCACCCACGCTCAGCACCATCCATCCCTCCAGTCTTCACAATGCATCACCACCCACGCCCAGCACCATCCATCCCTCCAGTCTCCACAACGCATCGCCACCCACGCCCAGCACCATCCATCCCTCCAGTCTCCACAACCCATCGCCATCCACACCCAGCACCATCCATCCCTCCAGTCTCCACAACGCATCGCCACCCACGCTCAGCACCATCCATCCCTGCAGTCTCCACAACGCATCGCCACCCACGCCCAGCACCATCCTTCCAGTCTCCACAACGCATCGCCACCCACGCCCAGCACCATCCATCCCTCCAGTCTCCACAACACATCGCCACCCACGCCCAGCACCATCCATCCCTCCAGTCTCCACAACACATCGCCACCCACGCCCAACACCATCCATCCCTCCAGTCTCCACAATACATCGCCACCCACGCCCAGCACCATCCATCCCTCCAGTCTCCACAACGCATCGCCACCCACGCCCAGCACCATTCATCCCTCCAGTCTCCACAACACATCGCCACCCATGCCCAGCACCATCCATCCCTCCAGTCTCCACAATGCATCGCCACCCACGCCCAGCACCATCCATCCCTTCAGTCTCCACAACGCATCGCCACCCACCCCTCCAGTCCCCACAATGCATCGCCAGCCACGCCCAGCACCATTCATCCCTCCAGTCTCCACAACGCACCGCCACCCACGCCCAGCACCATCCATCCCTCCAGTCTCCTCAACGCATCGCCACCCACGCCCAGCACCATCCATCCCTCCAGTCTCCACAACACATCGCCACCCACGCCCAGCACCATTCATCCCTCCAGTCTCCACAATGCATCGCCACCAACGCCCAGCACCATTCATCCCTCCAGTCTCCACAACGCATCGCCACCCACGCCCAGCACCATCTATCCCTCCAGTCTCCACAACGCATCGCCACCCACGCCCAGCACCATCCATCCCTCCAGTCTCCACAACGCATCGCCACCCACGCGCAGCATCATCCATCCCTTCTGTCTCCACAACACACCACCACCCACGCCCAGCACCATCCATCCCTCCAGTCTCCACAACGCATTGCCACCCACACCCAGCACCATTCATCCCTCCAGTCTCCACAACACATCGCCACCCATGCCCAGCATCATCCATCCCTCCAGTCTCCACAATGCATCGCCACCCACGTCCAGCACCATCCATCCCTCCAGTCTCCACAACGCATCGCCACCCACGCCCAGCACCATCCATCCCTCCAGTCCCCACAACGCATCGCCACCCACGCTCAGCACCATCCATCCCTCCAATCTCCACAATGCATCGCCACCCACGCCCAGCACCATCCATCCCTCCAGTCTCCACAACGCATCGCCACCCACGCCCAGCACCATCCCTCCAGTCTGCACAACGCATCGCCACCCACGCCCAGCACCATCCATCCCTCCAGTCTCCACAACACATCGCCACCCACGCCCAGCACCATTCATCCCTCCAGTCTCCACAACACATCGCCACCCACGCCCAGCACCATCCATCCCTCCAGTTCCCAAAACGCATCGCCACCCACGCTCAGCACCATCCATCCCTCCAGTCTCCACAATGCATCGCCACCCACGCCATGCACCATCCATCCCTCCAGTCTCCACAACGCATCGCCACCCACGCCCAGCACCATCCATCCCTCCAATCTCCACAATGCATCGCCACCCACGCCCAGCACCATCCATCCCTCCAGTCTCCACAATGCTTCGCCACCCACGCCCAGCACCATCCATCCCTCCAGTCTCCACAACACATCGCCACCCACGCCCAGCACCATCCATCCCTCCAGTCCCCACAATGCATCGCCACCCACACCCAGCACCATCCATTCCTCCAGTCTCCACAATACATCGCCACCCACGCCCAGCACCATCCATCCCTCCAGTCTCCACAACGCATCACCACCCACGCCCAGCACCATCCATCCCTCCAGTCTTCACAAAGCATCGCCACCCACACCCAGCACCATCCATCCCTCCAGTCTCCACAATGCTTCGCCACCCACGCCCAGCACCATCCATCCCTCCAGTCTCCACAACACATCGCCACCCACGCCCAGCACCATCCATCCCTCCAGTCCCCACAATGTATCGCCACCCACGCCCAGCACCATCCATTCCTCCAGTCTCCACAATACATCGCCACCCACGCCCAGCACCATCCATCCCTCCAGTCTCCACAACGCATCACCACCCACGCCCAGCACCATCCATCCCTCCAGTCTTCACAACGCATCGCCACCCACACCCAGCACCATCCATCCCTCCAGTCTCCACAACGCATCCCCACCCACGCCCAGCACCATCCATTCCTCCAGTCTCCACAACGCATCGCCACCCACGCCCAGCACCATCTATCCCTCCAGTCTCCACAATGCATCGCCACCCACGCACAGCACCATCCATCCCTCCAGTCTCCACAACGCATCGCCACCCACGCCCAGCACCATGCATCCCTCCAGTCTCCACAACTCATCGCCACCCACGCCCAGCACCATCCATCCCTCCAGTCTCCACAACGCATCGCCACCCACGCTCAGCACCATCCATCCCTCCAGTCTCCACAACGCATCGCCACCCACGCCCAGCACCATCCATCCCTCCAGTCTCCACAACACATCGCCACCCACGCCCAGCACCATTCATCCCTCCAGTCTCCACAACACATCGCCACCCACGCCCAGCACCATCCATCCCTCCAGTTCCCAAAACGCATCGCCACCCACGCTCAGCACCATCCATCCCTCCAGTCTCCACAATGCATCGCCACCCACGCCATGCACCATCCATCCCTCCAGTCTCCACAATGCATCGCCACCCACGCCCAGCACCATCCATCCCTCCAATCTCTACAATGCATCGCCACCCACGCCCAGCACCATCCATCCCTCCAGTCTCCACAATGCTTCGCCACCCACGCCCAGCACCATCCATCCCTCCAGTCTCCACAACACATCGCCACCCACGCCCAGCACCATCCATCCCTCCAGTCCCCACAATGTATCGCCACCCACGCCCAGCACCATCCATTCCTCCAGTCTCCACAATACATCGCCACCCACGCCCAGCACCATCCATCCCTCCAGTCTCCACAACGCATCACCACCCACGCCCAGCACCATCCATCCCTTCAGTCTCCACAACGCATTGCCACCCACACCCAGCACCATCCATCCCTCCAGTCTCCACAACGCATCCCCACCCACGCCCAGCACCATCCATTCCTCCAGTCTCCACAACGCATCGCCACCCACGCCCAGCACCATCTATCCCTCCAGTCTCCACAATGCATCGCCACCCACGCACAGCACCATCCATCCCTCCAGTCTCCACAACGCATCGCCACCCACGCCCAGCACCATGCATCCCTCCAGTCTCCACAACTCATCGCCACCCACGCCCAGCACCATCCATCCCTCCAGTCTCCACAACGCATCGCCACCCAAGCTCAGCACCATCCATCCCTCCAGTCTCCACAACGCATCGCCACCCACACCCAGCACCATCTATCCCTCCAGTCTCCACAACGCATCGCAACCCACGCTCAGCACCATCCCTCCAGTCTCCACAACGCATCGCCACCCACGCCCAGCACCATCCATCCCTCCAGTCTCCACAACGCATCGCCACCCACGCCCAGTACCATCCATCCTTCCAGTCTCCACAGCAAATTGTCACCCACGCCCAGCACCATCCATCCCTCCAGTCTCCACAACACATTGCCACCCATGCCCAGCACCATCCATCCCTTCAGTCTCCACAACGCATTGCCACCCACGCCCAGCACCATTCATCCCTCCAGTCTCCACAACGCATCGCCACCCATGCCCAGCACCATCCATCCCTCCAGTCTCCACAATGCATCGCCACCCACGCCCAGCACCATCCATCCCTCCAGTCTCCACAACGCATCACCACCCACGCCCAGCACCATCTATCCCTCCAGTCTCCACAACGCATCGCCACCCACGCCCAGCACCATCCATCCCTCCAGTCTCCACAACGCATCGCCACCCACGCCCAGCATCATCCATCCCTTCTGTCTCCACAACACACCACCACCCACGCCCAGCACCATCCATCTCTCCAGTCTCCACAATGCATCGACACCCACGCCCAGCACCATCCATCCCTCCAGTCTCCACAACGCATTGCCACCCACGCCCAGCACCATCCATCCCTCCAGTCCCCACAACGCATCGCCACCCACGCTCAGCACCATCCATCCCTGCAGTCTCCACAACGCATCGCCACCCACGCTCAGCACCATCCATCCCTCCAGTCTTCACAACGCATCACCACCCACGCCCAGCACCATCCATCCCTCCAGTCTCCACAACGCATCACCACCCACGCCCAGCACCATCCATCCCTCCAGTCTCCACAACCCATCGCCATCCACGCCCAGCACCATCCATCCCTCCAGTCTCCACAACGCATCGCCACCCACGCTCAGCACCATCCATCCCTCCAGTCTCCACAACGCATCGCCACCCACGCCCAGCACCATCCCTCCAGTCTCCACAATGCATCGCAACCCACGCCCAGCACCATCCATCCCTCCAGTCTCCACAACACATCACCACCCACGCCCAGCACCATTCATCCCTCCAGTCTCCACAACACATCGCCACCCACGCCCAGCACGATCCATCCCTCCAGTTCCCAAAACGCATCGCCACCCACGCTCAGCACCATCCATCCCTCCAGTCTCCACAATGCATCGCCACCCACGCCATGCACCATCCATCCCTCCAGTCTCCACAACGCATCGCCACCCACGCCCAGCACCATCCATCCCTCCAATCTCCACAATGCATCGCCACCCACGCCCAGCACCATCCATCCCTCCAGTCTCCACAACGCTTCGCCACCCACGCCCAGCACCATCCATCCCTCCAGTCTCCACAACACATCGCCACCCACGCCCAGCACCATCCATCCCTCCAGTCCCCACAATGCATCGCCACCCACGCCCAGCACCATCCATTCCTCCAGTCTCCACAATACATCGCTACCCACGCCCAGCACCATCCATCCCTCCAGTCTCCACAACGCATCACCACCCACGCCCAGCACCATCCATCCCTCCAGTCTTCACAACGCATCGCCACCCACACCCAGCACCATCCATCCCTCCAGTCTCCACAACGTATCCCCACCCACGCCCAGCACCATCCATTCCTCCAGTCTCCACAACGCATCGCAACCCACGCTCAGCACCATCCCTCCAGTCTCCACAACTCATCGCCACCCATGCCCAGCACCATCCATCCCTCCAGTCTCCACAACGCATCGCCACCCACGCCCAGCACCATCCATCCCTCCAGTCTCCACAACGCATCGCAACCCACGCTCAGCACCATCCCTCCAGTCTCCACAACGCATCGCCACCCACGCCCAGCACCATCCATCCCTCCAGTCTCCACAACGCATCGCCACCCACGCCCAGTACCATCCATCCTTCCAGTCTCCACAGCAAATTGCCACCCACGCCCAGCACCATCCATCCCTCCAGTCTCCACAACGCATCGCCACCCACGCTCAGCACCATCCATAACTCCAGTCTCCACAACGCATCCCCACCCACGCCCAGCACCATCCATCCCTCCAGTCTCCACAACGCATTGCCACCCACGCCCAGCACCATCCCTCCAGTCTCCACAACACATCGCCACCCACGCCCATCACCATCCATCCCTCTAGTCTCCACAACACATTGCCACCCATGCCCAGCACCATCCATCCCTTCAGTCTCCACAACGCATCGCCACCCACGACCAGCACCATTCATCCCTCCAGTCTCCACAACGCATCGCCACCCATGCCCAGCACCATCCATCCCTCCAGTCTCCACAATGCATTGCCACCCACGCCCAGCACCATCTATCCCTCCAATCTCCACAACGCATCGCCACCCACGCCCAGCACCATCCATCCCTCCAGTCTCCACAACGCATCACCACCCACGCCCAGCATCATCCATCCCTTCTGTCTCCACAACACACCACCACCCACGCCCAGCACCATCCATCCCTCCAGTCTCCACAACGCATCGCCACCCACACCCAGCACCATTCATCCCTCCAGTCTCCACAACACATCGCCACCCATGCCCAGCATCATCCATCCCTCCAGTCTCCACAATGCATCGCCACCCACGCCCAGCACCATCCATCCCTCCAGTCTCCACAACGCATCGCCACCCACGCCCAGCACCATCCATCCCTCCAGTCCCCACAACGCATCGCCACCCACGCTCAGCACCATCCATCCCTCCAGTCTCCACAACGCATCGCCACCCATGCTCAGCACCATCCATCCCTCCAGTCTACACAACGCATCACCACCCACGCCCAGCACCATCCATCCCTCCAGTCTCAACAACGCATCGCCACCCACGCCCAGCACCATCCATCCCTCCAGTCTCCACAACCAATCGCCATCCACACCCAGCACCATCCATCCCTCCAGTCTCCACAACGCATCGCCACCCACGCTCAGCACCATCCACCCCTCCAGTCTCCACAACGCATCGCCACCCACGCCCAGCACCATCCCTCCAGTCTCCACAACGCATCGCCACCCACGCCCAGCACCATCCATCCCTCCAGTCTCCACAACACATCGCCACCCACGCCCAGCACCATTCATCCCTCCAGTCTCCACAACACATCGCCACCCACGCCCAGCACCATCCATCCCTCCAGTTCCCAAAACGCATCGCCACCCACGCTCAGCACCATCCATCCCTCCAGTCTCCACAATGCATCGCCACCCATGCCATGCACCATCCATCCCTCCAGTCTCCACAACGCATCGCCACCCACGCCCAGCACCATCCATCCCTCCAATCTCCACAATGCATCGCCACCCACGCCCAGCACCATCCATCCCTCCAGTCTCCACAACGCTTCGCCACCCACGCCCAGCACCATCCATCCCTCCAGTCTCCACAACACATCGCCACCCACGCCCAGCACCATCCATCCCTCCAGTCCCCACAATGCATCGCCACCCACGCCCAGCACCATCCATTCCTCCAGTCTCCACAATACATCGCCACCCACGCCCAGCACCATCCATCCCTCCAGTCTCCACAACGCATCACCACCCACGCCCAGCACCATCCATCCCTCCAATCTTCACAACGCATCGCCACCCACACCCAGCACCATCCATCCCTCCAGTCTTCACAACGCATCCCCACCCACGCCCAGCACCATCCATTCCTCCAGTCTCCACAACGCATCGCCACCCACGCCCAGCACCATCCATCCCTCCAGTCTCCACAACGCATCGCCACCCACACCCAGTACCATCCATCCTTCCAGTCTCCACTGCAAATTGTCACCCACGCCCAGCACCATCCATCCCTCCAGTCTCCACAACGCATCGCCACCCACGCTCAGCACCATATATAACTCCAGTCTCCACAACACATCGCCACCCACGCCCAGCACCATCCATCCCTCCAGTCTCCACAACGCATTGCCACCCACGCCCAGCACCCTCCCTCCAGTCTCCACAACGCATCACCACCCACGCCCATCACCATCCATCCCTCTAGTCTCCACAACACATTGCCACCCATGCCCAGCACCATCCATCCCTTCAGTCTCCACAACGCATTGCCACCCACGCCCAGCACCATTCATCCCTCCAGTCTCCACAACGCATCGCCACCCATGCCCAGCACCATCCATCCTTCCAGTCTCCACAATGCATCGCCACCCACGCCCAGCACCATCCATCCCTCCAGTCTTCACAACGCATCACCACCCACGCCCAGCACCATCTATCCCTCCAGTCTCCAACGCATCGCCACCCACGCCCAGCACCATCCATCCCTCCAGTCTCCACAACGCATCGCCACCCACGCCCAGCATCATCCATCCCTTCTGTCTCCACAACACACCACCACCCACGCCCAGCACCATCCATCCCTCCAGTCTCCACAATGCATCGACACCCACGCCCAGCACCATCCATCCCTCCAGTCTCCACAACGCATTGCCACCCACGCCCAGCACCATCCATCCCTCCAGTCCCCACAACGCATCGCCACCCACGCTCAGCACCATCCATCCCTGCAGTCTCCACAACGCATCGCCACCCACGCTCAGCACCATCCATCCCTCCAGTCTTCACAACGCATCACCACCCACGCCCAGCACCATCCATCCCTCCAGTCTCCACAACGCATCGCCACCCACGCCCAGCACCATCCATCCCTCCAGTCTCCACAACCCATCGCCATCCACGCCCAGCACCATCCATCCCTCCAGTCTCCACAACGCATCGCCACCCACGCTCAGCACCATCCATCCCTCCAGTCTCCACAACGCATCGCCACCCACGCCCAGCACCATCCCTCCAGTCTCCACAACGCATCGCAACCCACGCCCAGCACCATCCATCCCTCCAGTCTCCACAACACATCACCACCCACGCCCAGCACCATTCATTACTCCAGTCTCCACAACACATCGCCACCCACGCCCAGCACGATCCATCCCTCCAGTTCCCAAAACGCATCGCCACCCACGCTCAGCACCATCCATCCCTCCAGTCTCCACAATGCATCGCCACCCACGACATACACCATCCATCCCTCCAGTCTCCACAACGCATCGCCACCCACGCCCAGCACCATCCATCCCTCCAATCTCCACAATGCATCGCCACCCACGCCCAGCACCATCCATCCCTCCAGTCTCCACAACGCTTCGCCACCCACGCCCAGCACCATCCATCCCTCCAGTCTCCACAACACATCGCCACCCACGCCCAGCACCATCCATCCCTCCAGTCCCCACAATGCATCGCCACCCATGCCCAGCACCATCCATCCCTTCTGTCTCCACAACGCATCGCCACCCACGCCCAGCACCATCCATCCCTCCAGTCTCCACAACGCATCACCACCCACGCCCAGCACCATCCATCCCTCCAGTCTTCACAACGCATCGCCACCCACACCCAGCACCATCCATCCCTCCAGTCTCCACAACGTATCCCCACCCACGCCCAGCACCATCCATTCCTCCAGTCTCCACAACGCATCGCCACCCACGCCCAGCACCATCTATCCCTCCAGTCTTCACAATGCATCGCCACCCACGCACAGCACCATCCATCCCTCCAGTCTCCACAACGCATCGCCACCCAGCCCAGCACCATGCATCCCTCCAGTCTCCACAACTCATCGCCACCCATGCCCAGCACCATCCATCCCTCCAGTCTCCACAACGCATCGCCACCCACGCCCAGCACCATCCATCCCTCCAGTCTCCACAACGCATCGCAACCCACGCTCAGCACCATCCCTCCAGTCTCCACAACGCATCGCCACCCACGCCCAGCACCATCCATCCCTCCAGTCTCCACAACGCATCGCCACCCACGCCCAGTACCATCCATCCTTCCAGTCTCCACAGCAAATTGCCACCCACGCCCAGCACCATCCATCCCTCCAGTCTCCACAACGCATCGCCACCCACGCTCAGCACCATCCATAACTCCAGTCTCCACAACGCATCGCCACCCATGCCCAGCACCATCCATCCCTCCAGTCTCCACAACGCATCACCACCCAAGCCCAGCACCATCCATCCCTCCAGTCTCCACAACGCATTGCCACCCACGCCCAGCACCATCCCTCCAGTCTCCACAACACATCGCCACCCACGCCCATCACCATCCATCCCTCTAGTCTCCACAACACATTGCCACCCATGCCCAGCACCATCCATCCCTTCAGTCTCCAACGCATCGCCACCCACGACCAGCACCATTCATCCCTCCAGTCTCCACAACGCATCGCCACCCATGCCCAGCACCATCCATCCCTCCAGTCTCCACAATGCATTGCCACCCACGCCCAGCACCATCCATCCCTCCAGTCTCCACAACGCATCACCACCCAAGCCCAGCACCATCTATCCCTCCAGTCTCCACAACGCATCGCCACCCACGCCCAGCACCATCCATCCCTCCAGTCTCCACAACGCATCGCCACCCACGCCCAGCATCATCCATCCCTTCTGTCTCCACAACACACCACCACCCACGCCCAGCACCATCCATCACTCCAGTCTCCACAACGCATCGCCACCCACACCCAGCACCATTCATCCCTCCAGTCTCCACAACACATCGCCACCCATGATCAGTCACATCCATCCCTCCAGTCTCCACAATGCATCGCCACCCACGCCCAGCACCATCCATCCCTCCAGTCTCCACAACGCATCGCCACCCACGCCCAGCACCATCCATCCCTCCAGTCCCCACAACGCATCGCCACCCACGCTCAGCACCATCCATCCCTCCAGTCTCCACAACGCATCGCCACCCACGCTCAGCACCATCCATCCCTCCAGTCTACACAACGCATCACCACCCACGCCCAGCACCATCCATCCCTCCAGTCTCCACAACGCATCGCTACCCACGTCCAGCACCATCCATCCCTCCAGTCTCCACAACCCATCGCCATCCACGCCCAGCACCATCCATCCCTCCAGTCTCCACAACGCATCGCCACCCACGCTCAGCACCATCCATCCCTCCAGTCTCCACAACGCATCGCCACCCACGCCCAGCACCATCCCTCCAGTCTCCACAACGCATCGCCACCCACGCCCAGCACCATCCATCCCTCCAGTCTCCACAACACATCGCCACCCACGCCCAGCACCATTCATCCCTCCAGTCTCCACAACACATCGCCACCCACGCCCAGCACCATCCATCCCTCCAGTTCCCAAAACGCATCGCCACCCACGCTCAGCACCATCCATCCCTCCAGTCTCCACAATGCATCGCCACCCATGCCATGCACCATCCATCCCTCCAGTCTCCACAACGCATCGCCACCCACGCCCAGCACCATCCATCCCTCCAATCTCCACAATGCATCGCCACCCACGCCCAGCACCATCCATCCCTCCAGTCTCCACAACGCTTCGCCACCCACGCCCAGCACCATCCATCCCTCCAGTCTCCACAACACATCGCCACCCACGCCCAGCACCATCCATCCCTCCAGTCCCCACAATGCATCGCCACCCACGCCCAGCACCATCCATTCCTCCAGTCTCCACAATACATTGCCACCCACGCCCAGCACCATCCATCCCTCCAGTCTCCACAACGCATCACCACCCACGCCCAGCACCATCCATCCCTCCAATCTTCACAACGCATCCCCACCCACGCCCAGCACCATCCATTCCTCCAGTCTCCACAACGCATCGCCACCCACGCCCAGCACCATCTATCCCTCCAGTCTCCACAATGCATCGCCACCCACGCACAGCACCATCCATCCCTCCAGTCTCCACAATGCATCGCCACCCACGCACAGCACCATCCATCCCTCCAGTCTCCACAACGCATCGCCACCCACGCCCAGCACCATGCATCCCTCCAGTCTCCACAACTCATCGCCACCCACGCCCAGCACCATCCATCCCTCCAGTCTCCACAACGCATCGCCACCCACGCTCAGCACCATCCATCCCTCCAGTCTCCACAACGCATCGCCACCCAAGCCCAGCACCATCCATCCCTCCAGTCTCCACAACGCATCGCCACCCATGCTCAGCACCATCCATCCTTCCAGTCTCCACAGCAAATTGCCGCACGCCCAGCAACATCCATCCCTCCAGTCTCCACAACGCATCGCCACCCACGCTCAGCACCATCCATAACTCCAGTCTCCACAACGCATCGCCACCCACGCCCAGCACCATCCATCCCTCCAGTCTCCACAACGCATTGCCACCCACGCCCAGCACCATCCCTCCAGTCTCCACAACGCATCGCCACCCATGCCCAGCACCATCCATCCCTCCAGTCTTCACAACGCAACGCCATCCACGCCCAGCACCATCCATCCCTCCAGTCTCCACAACACATCGCCACCCACGCCCAGCACCATCCATTCCTCCAGTCTCCACAATGCATCGCCACCTACGCCCAGCACCATCCATCCCTCCAGTCTCCACAACGCATCCCCACCCACGTCCAGCAACCATCCATCCCTCCAGTCTCCACAACCCATCGCCACCCACGCCCAGCACCATCCATCCCTCCAGCCTTCACAACACATCATCACCCACGCCCAGCACCATCCATCCTTCCAGTCTCCACAACGCATCCCCACCCACGCCCAGCACCATCCATCCCTCCAGTCTCCACAATGCATCCCCACCCACGCCCAGCACCATCCATCCCTCCAGTCTCCACAACGCATCGCCACCCACCCAACACCATCCATCCCTCCAGTCTCCACAACGCATTGCCACCCACGCCCAGCACCATCCATCCCTCCAGTCTCCACAACACACCACCACCCACGCCCAGCACCATCCATCCCTCCAGTCTCCACAACGCATCGCCACCCACGCCCAGCACCATTCATCCCTCCAGTCTCCACAACACATCGCCACCCATGCCCAGCACCATCCATCCCTCCAGTCTCCACAATGCATCACCACCCACGCCCAGCACCATCCATCCCTTCAGTCTCCACAACGCATCGCCACCCACCCCTCCAGTCCCCACAATGCATCGCCAGCCACGCCCAGCACCATCCATCCCTCCAGTCTCCAACACATCGCCACCCACGCCCAGCACCATCCATCCCTCCAGTCTACACAACGCATCGCCACCCACGCCCAGCACATCCATCCCTCCAGTCTCCACAACGCATAACCACCCACGCCCAGCACCATCCATCCCTCCAGTCTCCACAACGCATTGCCACCCACTCCCAGCACCATCCATCCCTCTAGTCTCCACAATAAATTGTCACCCATGCCCAGCACCATCCATCCCTCCAGTCTCCACAACACATTGCCACCCACGCCCAGCACCATCCATCCCTCCAGTCTCCACAACGCATCGCCACCCACCCAACACCATCCATCCCTCCAGTCTCCACAACGCATTGCCACCCACGCCCAGCACCATCCATCCCTCCAGTCTCCACAACACACCACCACCCACGCCCAGCACCATCCATCCCTCCAGTCTCCACAACGCATCGCCACCCACGCCCAGCACCATTCATCCCTCCAGTCTCCACAACACATCGCCACCCATGCCCAGCACCATCCATCCCTCCAGTCTCCACAACGCATCGCCACCCACGCCCAGCACCATCCATCCCTCCAGTCTCCACAACGCATTGCCACCCACGCCCAGCACCATCCCTCCAGTCTCCACAACGCATCGCCACCCATGCCCAGCACCATCCATCCCTCCAGTCTTCACAACGCAACGCCATCCACGCCCAGCACCATCCATCCCTCCAGTCTCCACAACACATCGCCACCCACGCCCAGCACCATCCATTCCTCCAGTCTCCACAATGCATCGCCACCTACGCCCAGCACCATCCATCCCTCCAGTCTCCACAACGCATCCCCACCCACGTCCAGCAACCATCCATCCCTCCAGTCTCCACAACCCATCGCCACCCACGCCCAGCACCATCCATCCCTCCAGCCTTCACAACACATCATCACCCACGCCCAGCACCATCCATCCTTCCAGTCTCCACAACGCATCCCCACCCACGCCCAGCACCATCCATCCCTCCAGTCTCCACAACGCATCCCCACCCACGCCCAGCACCATCCATCCCTCCAGTCTCCACAACGCATCGCCACCCACCCAACACCATCCATCCCTCCAGTCTCCACAACGCATTGCCACCCACGCCCAGCACCATCCATCCCTCCAGTCTCCACAACACACCACCACCCACGCCCAGCACCATCCATCCCTCCAGTCTCCACAACGCATCGCCACCCACGCCCAGCACCATTCATCCCTCCAGTCTCCACAACACATCGCCACCCATGCCCAGCACCATCCATCCCTCCAGTCTCCACAATGCATCACCACCCACGCCCAGCACCATCCATCCCTTCAGTCTCCACAACGCATCGCCACCCACCCCTCCAGTCCCCACAATGCATCGCCAGCCACGCCCAGCACCATCCATCCCTCCAGTCTCCAACACATCGCCACCCACGCCCAGCACCATCCATCCCTCCAGTCTACACAACGCATCGCCACCCACGCCCAGCACATCCATCCCTCCAGTCTCCACAACGCATAACCACCCACGCCCAGCACCATCCATCCCTCCAGTCTCCACAACGCATTGCCACCCACTCCCAGCACCATCCATCCCTCTAGTCTCCACAATAAATTGTCACCCATGCCCAGCACCATCCATCCCTCCAGTCTCCACAACACATTGCCACCCACGCCCAGCACCATCCATCCCTCCAGTCTTCACAACACATCGTCACCCACGCCCAGCACTATCCATCCCTCCAGTCTCCACAATACATCGTCACCCACGCCCAGCACCATCCATCCCTCCAGTCTCCACAACCCATCGCCATCCACGCCCAGCACCATCCATCCCTCCAGTCTCCACAACGCATCGCCACCCACGCTCAGCACCATCCATCCCTCCAGTCTCCACAACGCATCGCCACCCACGCCCAGCACCATCCCTCCAGTCTCCACAACGCATCGCCACCCACGCCCAGCACCATTCATCCCTCCAGTCTCCACAACACATCGCCACCCACGTCCAGCACCATCCATCCCTCCAGTTCCCAAAACGCATCGCCACCCACGCTCAGCACCATCCATCCCTGCAGTCTCCACAATGCATCGCCACCCATGCCATGCACCATCCATCCCTCCAGTCTCCACAACGCATCGCCACCTACGCCCAGCACCATCCATCCCTCCAATCTCCACAATGCATCGCCACCCACGCCCAGCACCATCCATCCCTCCAGTCTCCACAACGCTTCGCCACCCATGCCCAGCACCATCCATCCCTCCAGTCTCCACAACAGATCGCCACCCACGCCCAGCACCATCCATCCCTCCAGTCCCCACAATGCATCGCCACCCACGCCCAGCACCATCCATTCCTCCAGTCTCCACAATACATCGCCACCAACGCCCAGCACCATCCATCCCTCCAGTCTCCACAACGCATCACCACCCACGCCCAGCACCATCCATCCCTCCAATCTTCACAACGCATCGCCACCCACACCCAGCACCACCCATCCCTCCAGTCTCCACAACGCATCCCCACCCACGCCCAGCACCATCCATTCCTCCAGTCTCCACAACGCATCGCCACCCACGCCCAGCACCATCTATCCCTCCAGTCTCCACAATGCATCGCCACCCACGCACAGCACCATCCATCCCTCCAGTCTCCACAATGCATCGCCACCCACGCACAGCACCATCCATCCCTCCAGTCTCCACAACGCATCGCCACCCACGCCCAGCACCATGCATCCCTCCAGTTTCCACAACTCATCGCCACCCACGCCCAGCACCATCCATCCCTCCAGTCTCCACAACGCATCGCCACCCACGCTCAGCACCATCCATCCCTCCAGTCTCCACAACGCATCGCCACCCACGCCCAGCACCATCCATCCCTCCAGTCTCCACAACGCATCGCCACCCATGCTCAGCACCATCCCTCCAGTCTCCACAACGCATCGCCACACACGCCCAGCACCATTTATCCCCTCCAGTCTCCACAACGCATCGCCACCCACGCCCAGCACCATCCATCCTTCCAGGCTCCACAGCAAATTGCCACCCACGCCCAGCACCATCCATCAATCCAGTCTCCACAACGCATCGCCACCCACGCTCAGCACCATCCATAACTCCAGTCTCCACAACGCATCGCCACCCACGCCCAGCACCATCCATCCCTCCAGTCTCCACAACGCATTGCCACCCACGCCCAGCACCATCCCTCCAGTCTCCACAACGCATCACCACCCACGCCCATCACCATCCATCCCTCTAGTCTCCACAACACATTGCCACCCATGCCCAGCACCATCCATCCCTCCAGTCTTCACAACACATCGTCACCCACACCCAGCACCATCCATCCCTCCAGTCTCCACAATAAATCGTCACCCACGCCCAGCACCATCCATCCCTCCAGTCTCCACAACGCATCGCCACCCACACCCAGCACCATCCATCCTTCCAGTCTCCACAATACATCGCCACTCACGCCCAGCACCATCCATCATTCCAGCCTTCACAACACATCATCACCCACGCCCAGCACCATCCATCCCTCCAGTCTCCACAACGCATCCCCACCCACGCCCAGCACCATCCATCCCTCCAGCCTTCACAACACATCATCACCCACGCCCAGCACCATCCATCCCTCCAGTCTCCACAACGCATCCCCACCCACGCCCAGCACCATCCATCCCTCCAGTCTCCACAACGCATCCCCACCCACGCCCAGCACCATCCATCCCTCCAGTCTCCACAACGCATCCCCACCCACGCCCAGCACCATCCATCCCTCCAGTCTCCACAACGCATCGCCACCCACCCAACACCATCCATCCCTCCAGTCTCCACAACGCATTGCCACCCACGCCCAGCACCATCCATCCCTTCAGTCTCCACAACACATTGCCACCCACGCCCAGCACCATCCATCCCTCCAGTCTCCTCAATGCATCGCCACCCACGCCCAGCACCATCCATCCCTCCAGTCTTCACAACGCATCGCCACCCATGCCCAGCACCATCCATCCCTCCAGTCTCCACAACACATCGCCACCCACGCCCAGCACCATCCATTCCTCCAGTCTCCACAATACATCGCCACCCACGCCCAGCACCATCCATCCCTCCAGTCTCCACAATGCATCGCCACCTACGCCCAGCACCATCCATCCCTCCAGTCTCCACAACGCATCCCCACCCACGTCCAGCACCATCCATCCCTCCAGTCTCGACAACCCATCGCCACCCACGCCCAGCACCATCCATCCCTCCAGCCTTCACAACACATCATCACCCACGCCCAGCACCATCCATCCCTCCAGTCTCCACAACGCATCCCCACCCATGCCCAGCACCATCCATCCCTTCAGTCTCCACAACACATCCCCACCCACGCCCAGCACCATCCATCCCTCCAGTCTCCACAACGCATCGCCACCCACCCAACACCATCCATCCCTCCAGTCTCCACAACGCATTGCCACCCACACCCAGCACCATCCATCTCTCTAGTCTCCACAACACATCGCCACCCACGTCCAGCACCATCCATCCCTCCAGTCCCCACAACGTATCGCCAACCACGCTCAGCACAATCCATCCCTCCAGTCTCCACAACGCATCGCCACCCACGCCCAGCACCATCCATCCCTCCAGTCTCCACAACACACCGCCACCCACGCCCAGCACCATCCATCCCTCCAGTCTCCACAACGCATCCCCACCCACGTCCAGCACCATCCATCCCTCCAGTCTCCACAACCCATCGCCACCCATGCCCAGCACCATCCATCCCTCCAGTCTCCACAATGCATTGCCACCCACACCCAGCACCATCCATCTCTCTAGTCTCCACAACACATCGCCACCCACGTCCAGCACCATCCATCCCTCCAGTCCCCACAACGCATCGCCAACCACGCTCAGCACCATCCATCCCTCCAGTCTCCACAACGCATCGCCACCCACGCCCAGCACCATCCATCCCTCCAGTCTCCACAACACACCACCACCCACGCCCAGCACCATCCATCCCTCCAGTCTCCACAACGCATTGCCACCCACGCCCAGCACCATCCATCCCTTCAGTCTCAACAACACATCGCCACCCACGCCCAGTACCATCCATCCCTCCAGTCTCCACAATGCATCGCCACCCACGCCCAGCACCATCCATCCCTCCAGTCTTCACAACGCAACGCCATCCACGCCCAGCACCATCCATCCCTTCAGTCTCCACAACACATCGCCACCCACGCCCAGCACCATCCATTCCTCCAGTCTCCACAATACATCGCCACCCACGCCCAGCACCATCCATCCCTCCAGTCTCCACAATGCATCGCCACCTACGCCCAGCACCATCCATCCCTCCAGTCTCCACAACGCATCCCCACCCACGTCCAGCACCATCCATCCCTCCAGTCTCCACAACCCATCGCCACCCATGCCCAGCACCATCCATCCCTCCAGTCTCCACAATGCATTGCCACCCACACCCAGCACCATCCATCTCTCTAGTCTCCACAACACATCGCCACCCACGTCCAGCACCATCCATCCCTCCAGTCCCCACAACGCATCGCCAACCACGCTCAGCACCATCCATCCCTCCAGTCTCCACAACGCATCGCCACCCACGCCCAGCACCATCCATCCCTCCAGTCTCCACAACACACCACCACCCACGCCCAGCACCATCCATCCCTCCAGTCTCCACAACGCATTGCCACCCACGCCCAGCACCATCCATCCCTTCAGTCTCCACAACACATCGCCACCCACGCCCAGTACCATCCATCCCTCCAGTCTCCACAATGCATCGCCACCCACGCCCAGCACCATCCATCCCTCCAGTCTTCACAACGCAACGCCATCCACGCCCAGCACCATCCATCCCTTCAGTCTCCACAACACATCGCCACCCACGCCCAGCACCATCCATTCCTCCAGTCTCCACAATACATCGCCACCCACGCCCAGCACCATCCATCCCTCCAGTCTCCACAATGCATCGCCACCTACGCCCAGCACCATCCATCCCTCCAGTCTCCACAACGCATCCCCACCCACGTCCAGCACCATCCATCCCTCCAGTCTCCACAACCCATCGCCACCCACGCCCAGCACCATCCATCCCTCCAGCCTTCACAACAGATCATCACCCACGCCCAGCACCATCCATCCCTCCAGTCTCCACAACGCATCCCCACCCACGCCCAACACCATCCATCCCTCCAGTCTCCACAACGCATCGCCACCCACCCAACACCATCCATCCCTCCAGTCTCCACAACACACCACCACCCACGCCCAGCACCATCCATCCCTCCAGTCTCCACAACGCATCCCCACCCACGTCCAGCACCATCCATCCCTCCAGTCTCCACAACCCATCGCCACCCACGCCCAGCACCATCCATCCCTCCAGTCTCCACAACGCATTGCCACCGACACCCAGCACCATCCATCTCTCTAGTCTCCACAACACATCGCCACCCACGTCCTGCACCATCCATCCCTCCAGTCCCCACAACGCATCGCCAACCACGCTCAGCACCATCCATCCCTTCTGTCTCCACAACGCATCGCCACCCACGCCCAGCACCATCCATCCCTCCAGTCTCCACACCACCCCCCCACCCACGCCCAGCACCATCCATCCCTCCAGTCTCCACAACGCATCGCCACCCACGCCCAGCACCATTCATCCCTCCAGTCTCCACAACACATCGCCACCCATGCCCAGCACCATCCATCCCTCCAGTCTCCACAATGCATCGCCACCCACGCCCAGCACCATCCATCCCTTCAGTCTCCACAACGCATCACCACCCACCCCTCCAGTCCCCACAATGCATCGCCAGCCACGCCCAGCACCATCCATCCCTCCAGTCTCCACAACACATCGCCACCCACGCCCAGCACCATCCATCCCTCCAGTCTACACAACGCATCGCCACCCACGCCCAGCACATCCATCCCTCCAGTCTCCACAACGCATAACCACCCACGCCCAGCACCATCCATCCCTCCAGTCTCCACAACGCATCGCCACCCACGCCCAGCACCATCCATCCCTCCAGTCTCCACAACGCATTGCCACCCACGCCCAGCACCATCCCTCCAGTCTCCACAACGCATCGCCACCCACGCCCATCACCATCCATCCCTCTAGTCTCCACAACACATTGCCACCCATGCCCAGCACCATTCATCCCTCCAGTCTCCACAACGCATCGCCACCCATGCCCAGCACCATCCATCCCTCCAGTCCCCACAACGCATCGCCAACCACGCTCAGCACCATCCATCCCTCCAGTCTCCACAACGCATCGCCACCCACGCCCAGCACAATCCATCCCTCCAGTCTCCACAACGCATCGCCACCCACGCCCAGCACCATCCATCCCTCCAGTCTCCACAACACACCGCCACCCACGCCCAGCACCATCCATCCCTCCAGTCTCCACAACGCATCCCCACCCACGTCCAGCACCATCCATCCCTCCAGTCTCCACAACCCATCGCCACCCATGCCCAGCACCATCCATCCCTCCAGTCTCCACAATGCATTGCCACCCACACCCAGCACCATCCATCTCTCTAGTCTCCACAACACATCGCCACCCACGTCCAGCACCATCCATCCCTCCAGTCCCCACAACGCATCGCCAACCACGCTCAGCACCATCCATCCCTCCAGTCTCCACAACGCATCGCCACCCACGCCCAGCACCATCCATCCCTCCAGTCTCCACAACACACCACCACCCACGCCCAGCACCATCCATCCCTCCAGTCTCCACAACGCATTGCCACCCACGCCCAGCACCATCCATCCCTTCAGTCTCAACAACACATCGCCACCCACGCCCAGTACCATCCATCCCTCCAGTCTCCACAATGCATCGCCACCCACGCCCAGCACCATCCATCCCTCCAGTCTTCACAACGCAACGCCATCCACGCCCAGCACCATCCATCCCTTCAGTCTCCACAACACATCGCCACCCACGCCCAGCACCATCCATTCCTCCAGTCTCCACAATACATCGCCACCCACGCCCAGCACCATCCATCCCTCCAGTCTCCACAATGCATCGCCACCTACGCCCAGCACCATCCATCCCTCCAGTCTCCACAACGCATCCCCACCCACGTCCAGCACCATCCATCCCTCCAGTCTCCACAACCCATCGCCACCCATGCCCAGCACCATCCATCCCTCCAGTCTCCACAATGCATTGCCACCCACACCCAGCACCATCCATCTCTCTAGTCTCCACAACACATCGCCACCCACGTCCAGCACCATCCATCCCTCCAGTCCCCACAACGCATCGCCAACCACGCTCAGCACCATCCATCCCTCCAGTCTCCACAACGCATCGCCACCCACGCCCAGCACCATCCATCCCTCCAGTCTCCACAACACACCACCACCCACGCCCAGCACCATCCATCCCTCCAGTCTCCACAACGCATTGCCACCCACGCCCAGCACCATCCATCCCTTCAGTCTCCACAACACATCGCCACCCACGCCCAGTACCATCCATCCCTCCAGTCTCCACAATGCATCGCCACCCACGCCCAGCACCATCCATCCCTCCAGTCTTCACAACGCAACGCCATCCACGCCCAGCACCATCCATCCCTTCAGTCTCCACAACACATCGCCACCCACGCCCAGCACCATCCATTCCTCCAGTCTCCACAATACATCGCCACCCACGCCCAGCACCATCCATCCCTCCAGTCTCCACAATGCATCGCCACCTACGCCCAGCACCATCCATCCCTCCAGTCTCCACAACGCATCCCCACCCACGTCCAGCACCATCCATCCCTCCAGTCTCCACAACCCATCGCCACCCACGCCCAGCACCATCCATCCCTCCAGCCTTCACAACAGATCATCACCCACGCCCAGCACCATCCATCCCTCCAGTCTCCACAACGCATCCCCACCCACGCCCAACACCATCCATCCCTCCAGTCTCCACAACGCATCGCCACCCACCCAACACCATCCATCCCTCCAGTCTCCACAACACACCACCACCCACGCCCAGCACCATCCATCCCTCCAGTCTCCACAACGCATCCCCACCCACGTCCAGCACCATCCATCCCTCCAGTCTCCACAACCCATCGCCACCCACGCCCAGCACCATCCATCCCTCCAGTCTCCACAACGCATTGCCACCGACACCCAGCACCATCCATCTCTCTAGTCTCCACAACACATCGCCACCCACGTCCTGCACCATCCATCCCTCCAGTCCCCACAACGCATCGCCAACCACGCTCAGCACCATCCATCCCTTCTGTCTCCACAACGCATCGCCACCCACGCCCAGCACCATCCATCCCTCCAGTCTCCACACCACCCCCCCACCCACGCCCAGCACCATCCATCCCTCCAGTCTCCACAACGCATCGCCACCCACGCCCAGCACCATTCATCCCTCCAGTCTCCACAACACATCGCCACCCATGCCCAGCACCATCCATCCCTCCAGTCTCCACAATGCATCGCCACCCACGCCCAGCACCATCCATCCCTTCAGTCTCCACAACGCATCACCACCCACCCCTCCAGTCCCCACAATGCATCGCCAGCCACGCCCAGCACCATCCATCCCTCCAGTCTCCACAACACATCGCCACCCACGCCCAGCACCATCCATCCCTCCAGTCTACACAACGCATCGCCACCCACGCCCAGCACATCCATCCCTCCAGTCTCCACAACGCATAACCACCCACGCCCAGCACCATCCATCCCTCCAGTCTCCACAACGCATCGCCACCCACGCCCAGCACCATCCATCCCTCCAGTCTCCACAACGCATTGCCACCCACGCCCAGCACCATCCCTCCAGTCTCCACAACGCATCGCCACCCACGCCCATCACCATCCATCCCTCTAGTCTCCACAACACATTGCCACCCATGCCCAGCACCATTCATCCCTCCAGTCTCCACAACGCATCGCCACCCATGCCCAGCACCATCCATCCCTCCAGTCTCCACAATGCATCGCCACCCACGCCCAGCACCATCCATCCCTCCAGTCTCCACAACGCATCACCACCCACGCCCAGCACCATCTATCCCTCCAGTCTCCACAACGCATCGCCACCCACGCCCAGCACCATCCATCCCTCCAGTCTCCACAACGCATCGCCACCCACGCCCAGCATCATCCATCCCTTCTGTCTCCACAACACACCACCACCCATGCCCAGCATCATCCATCCCTCCAGTCTCCACAATGCATCGCCACCCACGCCCAGCACCATCCATCCCTCCAGTCTCCATAACGCATCGCCACCCACGCCCAGCACCATCCATCCCTCCAGTCCCCACAACGCATCGCCACCCACGCTCAGCACCATCCATCCCTCCAGTCTCCACAACGCATCGCCACCCACGCCCATCACCATCCATCCCTCTAGTCTCCACAACACATTGCCACCCATGCCCAGCACCATTCATCCCTCCAGTCTCCACAACGCATCGCCACCCATGCCCAGCACCATCCATCCCTCCAGTCTCCACAATGCATCGCCACCCACGCCCAGCACCATCCATCCCTCCAGTCTCCACAACGCATCACCACCCACGCCCAGCACCATCTATCCCTCCAGTCTCCACAACGCATCGCCACCCACGCCCAGCACCATCCATCCCTCCAGTCTCCACAACGCATCGCCACCCACGCCCAGCATCATCCATCCCTTCTGTCTCCACAACACACCACCACCCATGCCCAGCATCATCCATCCCTCCAGTCTCCACAATGCATCGCCACCCACGCCCAGCACCATCCATCCCTCCAGTCTCCATAACGCATCGCCACCCACGCCCAGCACCATCCATCCCTCCAGTCCCCACAACGCATCGCCACCCACGCTCAGCACCATCCATCCCTCTAGTCTCCACAACGCATCGCCACCCACGCTCAGCACCATCCATCCCTCCAGTCTACACAACGCATCACCACCCACGCCCAGCACCATCCATCCCTCCAGTCTCCACAACGCATCGCCACCCACGCCCAGCACCATCCATCCCTCCAGTCTCCACAACCCATCGCCATCCACGCCCAGCACCATCCATCCCTCCAGTCTCCACAACGCATCGCCACCCACGCTCAGCACCATCCATCCCTCCAGTCTCCACAACGCATCGCCACCCACGCCCAGCACCATCCCTCCAGTCTCCACAACGCATCGCCACCCACGCCCAGCACCATCCATCCCTCCAGTCTCCACAACACATCGCCACCCACGCCCAGCACCATTCATCCCTCCAGTCTCCACAACACATCGCCACCCACGCCCAGCACCATCCATCCCTCCAGTTCCCAAAACGCATCGCCACCCACGCTCAGCACCATCCATCCCTCCAGTCTCCACAATGCATCGCCACCCATGCCATGCACCATCCATCCCTCCAGTCTCCACAACGCATCGCCACCCACGCCCAGCACCATCCATCCCTCCAATCTCCACAATGCATCGCCACCCACGCCCAGCACCATCCATCCCTCCAGTCTCCACAATGCTTCACCACCCACGCCCAGCACCATCCATCCCTCCAGTCTCCACAACACATCGCCACCCACGCCCAGCACCATCCATCCCTCCAGTCCCCACAATGCATCGCCACCCACGCCCAGCACCATCCATTTCTCCAGTCTCCACAATACATCGCCACCCACGCCCAGCACCATCCATCCCTCCAGTCTCCACAACGCATCACCACCCACGCCCAGCACCATCCATCCCTCCAGTCTTCACAACGCATCGCCACCCACACCCAGCACATCCATCCCTCCAGTCTCCACAACGCATCCCCACCCACGCCCAGCACCATCCATTCCTCCAGTCTCCACAACGCATCGCCACCCATGCCCAGCACCATCTATCCCTCCAGTCTCCACAATGCATCGCCACCCACGCACAGCACCATCCATCCCTCCAGTCTCTACAATGCATCGCCACCCACGCACAGCACCATCCATCCCTCCATTCTCCACAACGCATCGCCACCCACGCCCAGCACCATGCATCCCTCCAGTCTCCACAACTCATCGCCACCCACGCCCAGCACCATCCATCCCTCCAGTCTCCACAACGCATCGCCGCCCACGCTCAGCACCATCCATCCCTCCAGTCTCCACAACGCATCGCCACCCATGCCCAGCACCATCCATCCCTCCAGTCTCCACAACGCATCGCCACCCATGCTCAGCACCATCCATCCTTCCAGTCTCCACAGCAAATTGCCACCCACGCCCAGCACCATCCATCCCTCCAGTCTCCACAACGCATCGCCACCCACGCTCAGCACCATCCATAACTCCAGTCTCCACAACGCATCGCCACCCACGCCCAGCACCATCCATCCCTCCAGTCTCCACAACGCATTGCCACCCACGCCCAGCACCATCCCTCCAGTCTCCACAACGCATCGCCACCCACGCCCATCACCATCCATCCCTCTAGTCTCCACAACACATTGCCACCCATGCCCAGCACCATCCTTCCCTCCAGTCTTCACAACACATTGTCACCCACGCCCAGCACCATCCATCCCTCCAGTCTCCACAATACATCGTCACCCACGCCCAGCACCATCCATCCCTCCAGTCTCCACAACGCATCGCCACCCACACCCAGCACCATCCATCCTTCCAGTCTCCACAATACATCGCCACTCACGCCCAGCACCATCCATCATTCCAGCCTTCACAACACATCATCACCCACGCCCAGCACCATCCATCCCTCCAGTCTCCACAACGCATCCCCACCCACGCCCAGCACCATCCATCCCTCCAGTCTCCACAACGCATCCCCACCCACGCCCAGCACCATCCATCCCTCCAGTCTCCACAACGCATCCCCACCCACGCCCAGCACCATCCATCCCTCCAGTCTCCACAACGCATCGCCACCCACCCAACACCATCCATCCCTCCAGTCTCCACAACGCATTGCCACCCACGCCCAGCACCATCCATCCCTTCAGTCTCCACAACATATTGCCACCCACGCCCAGCACCATCCATCCCTCCAGTCTCCTCAATGCATCGCCACCCACGCCCAGCACCATCCATCCCTCCAGTCTTCACAACGCATCGCCACCCACGCCCAGCACCATCCATCCCTCCAGTCTCCACAACACATCGCCACCCACGCCCAGCACCATCCATTCCTCCAGTCTCCACAATACATCGCCACCCACGCCCAGCACCATCCATCCCTCCAGTCTCCACAATGCATCGCCACCTACGCCCAGCACCATCCATCCCTCCAGTCTCCACAACGCATCCCCACCCACGTCCAGCACCATCCATCCCTCCAGTCTCGACAACCCATCGCCACCCACGCCCAGCACCATCCATCCCTCCAGCCTTCACAACACATCATCACCCACGCCCAGCACCATCCATCCCTCCAGTCTCCACAACGCATCCCCACCCATGCCCAGCACCATCCATCCCTCCAGTCTCCACAACACATCCCCACCCACGCCCAGCACCATCCATCCCTCCAGTCTCCACAACGCATCGCCACCCACCCAACACCATCCATCCCTCCAGTCTCCACAACGCATTGCCACCCACACCCAGCACCATCCATCTCTCTAGTCTCCACAACACATCGCCACCCACGTCCAGCACCATCCATCCCTCCAGTCCCCACAACGCATCGCCAACCACGCTCAGCACAATCCATCCCTCCAGTCTCCACAACGCATCGCCACCCACGCCCAGCACCATCCATCCCTCCAGTCTCCACAACACACCACCACCCACGCCCAGCACCATCCATCCCTCCAGTCTCCACAACGCATCCCCACCCACATCCAGCACCATCCATCCCTCCAGTCTCCACAACCCATCGCCACCCATGCCCAGCACCATCCATCCCTCCAGTCTCCACAATGCATTGCCACCCACACCCAGCACCATCCATCTCTCTAGTCTCCACAACACATCGCCACCCACGTCCAGCACCATCCATCCCTCCAGTCCCCACAACTCATCGCCAACCACGCTCTGCACCATCCATCCCTCCAGTCTCCACAACGCATCGCCACCCACGCCCAGCACCATCCATCCCTCCAGTCTCCACAACACACCACCACCCACGCCCAGCACCATCCATCCCTCCAGTCTCCACAACGCATTGCCACCCACGCCCAGCACCATCCATCCCTTCAGTCTCCACAACACATTGCCACCCACGCCCAGTACCATCCATCCCTCCAGTCTCCACAATGCATCGCCACCCACGCCCAGCACCATCCATCCCTCCAGTCTTCACAACGCAACGCCATCCACGCCCAGCACCATCCATCCCTCCAGTCTCCACAACACATCGCCACCCACGCCCAGCACCATCCATTCCTCCAGTCTCCACAATGCATCGCCACCTACGCCCAGCACCATCCATCCCTCCAGTCTCCACAATGCATCGCCACCTACGCCCAGCACCATCCATCCCTCCAGTCTCCACAACGCATCCCCACCCACGTTCAGCACCATCCATCCCTCCAGTCTCCACAACCCATCGCCACCCACGCCCAGCACCATCCATCCCTCCAGCCTTCACAACACATCATCACCCACGCCCAGCACCATCCATCCCTCCAGTCTCCACAACGCATCCCCACCCACGCCGAGCACCATCCATCCCTCCAGTCTCCACAACGCATCCCCACCCACGCCCAGCACCATCCATCCCTCCAGTCTCCACAACGCATCGCCACCCACCCAACACCATCCATCCCTCCAGTCTCCACAACGCATTGCCATCCACACCCAGCACCATCCATCTCTCTAGTCTCCACAACACATCGCCACCCACGTCCAGCACCATCCATCCCTCCAGTCCCCACAACGCATCACCAACCACACTCAGCACCATCCATCCCTCCAGTCTCCACAACACACCACCACCCACGCCCAGCACCATCCATCCCTCCAGTCTCCACAACGCATCCCCACCCACGTCCAGCACCATCCATCCTCCAGTCTCCACCACCCATCGCCACCCACGCCCAGCACCATCCATCCCTCCAGTCTCCACAACGCATTGCCACCGACACCCAGCACCATCCATCTCTCTAGTCTCCACAACACATCGCCACCCACGTCCTGCACCATCCATCCCTTCAGTCCCCACAACGCATCGCCAACCACGCTCAGCACCATCCATCCCTCCAGTCTCCACAACGCATCGCCACCCACGCCCAGCACCATCCATCCCTCCAGTCTCCACAACACACCACCACCCACGCCCAGCACCATCCATCCCTCCAGTCTCCACAACGCATCGCCACCCACGCCCAGCACCATTCATCCCTCCAGTCTCCACAACACATCGCCACCCATGCCCAGCACCATCCATCCCTCCAGTCTCCACAATGCATCACCACCCACGCCCAGCACCATCCATCCCTTCAGTCTCCACAACGCATCGCCACCCACCCCTCCAGTCCCCACAATGCATCGCCAGCCACGCCCAGCACCATCCATCCCTCCAGTCTCCACAACACATCGCCACCCACGCCCAGCACCATCCATCCCTCCAGTCTACACAACGCATCGCCACCCACGCCCAGCACATCCATCCCTCCAGTCTCCACAACGCATAACCACCCACGCCCAGCACCATCCATCCCTCCAGTCTCCACAACGCATTGCCACCCACTCCCAGCACCATCCATCCCTCCAGTCTCCACAATAAATTGTCACCCATGCCCAGCACCATCCATCCCTCCAGTCTCCACAACACATTGCCACCCACGCCCAGCACCATCCATCCCTCCAGTCTTCACAACACATCGTCACCCACGCCCAGCACCATCCATCCCTCCAGTCTCCACAATACATCGTCACCCACGCCCAGCACCATCCATCCCTCCAGTCTCCACAACGCATCGCCACCCACACCCAGCACCATCCATCCTTCCAGTCTCCACAATACATCGCCACTCACGCCCAGCACCATCCAACATTCCAGCCTTCACAACACATCATCACCCACGCCCAGCACCATCCATCCCTCCAGTCTCCACAACGCATCCCCACCCACGCCCAGCACCATCCATCCCTCCAGTCTCCACAATGCATCCCCACCAACGCCCAGCACCATCCATCCTTCCAGTCTCCACAACGCATCGCCACCCACCCAACACCATCCATCCCTCCAGTCTCCACAACGCATTGCCACCCACGCCCAGCACCATCCATCCCTTCGGTCTCCACAACACATTGCCACCCACGCCCAGCACCATCCATCCCTCCAGTCTCCACAATGCATCACCACCCACGCCCAGCACCATCCCTCCCTCCAGTCTTCACAACGCATCGCCACCCACGCCCAGCACCATCCATCCCTCCAGTCTCCACAATACATCGCCACCCACGCCCAGCACCATCCATCCCTCCCTCCAGTCTCCACAATTCATCGCCACCTACGCCCAGCACCATCCATCCCTCCAGTCTCCACAACGCATCCCCACCCACGTCCAGCACCATCCATCCCTCCAGTCTCCACAACCCATCGCCACCCACGCCCAGCACCATCCATCCCTCCAGCCTTCACAACACATCATCACCCACGCCCAGCACCATCCATCCCTCCAGTCTCCACAACGCATCCCCACCCACGCCCAGCACCATCCATCCCTCCAGTCTCCACAACGCATCCCCACCCACGCCCAGCACCATCCATCCCTCCAGTCTCCACAACGCATCGCCACCCACCCAACACCATCCATCCCTCCAGTCTCCACAACGCATTGCCACCCACACCCAGCACCATCCATCTCTCTAGTCTCCACAACACATCGCCACCCACGTCCAGCACCATCCATCCCTCCAGTCCCAACAACGCATCGCCAACCACACTCAGCACAATCCATCCCTCCAGTCTCCACAACGCATCGCCACCCACGCCCAGCACCATCCATCCCTCCAGTCTCCACAACACACCACCACCCACGCCCAGCACCATCCATCCCTCCAGTCTCCACAACGCATCCCCACCCACGTCCAGCACCATCCATCCCTCCAGTCTCCACAACCCATCGCCACCCACGCCCAGCACCATCCATCCCTCCAGTCTCCACAACGCATTGCCATCCACACCCAGCACCATCCATCTCTCTAGTCTCCACAACACATCGCCACCCACGTCCAGCACCATCCATCCCTCCAGTACCCACAACGCATCGCCAACCACGCTCAGCACCATCCATCCCTCCAGTCTCCACAACGCATCGCCACCCACGCCCAGTACCATCCATCCCTCCTGTCTCCATAACACACCACCACCCACGCCCAGCACCATC